>OX465290.1:150198446-150798446 GCA_949987695.1 Merzomyia westermanni
TAATTAAGTAATATAATTAGTAATGATAATTCACTAATATTAAGGTAATAAAATAAAAACTAAAAAAAAATTGGATTAATGGGGGAGAAATCGTTTGGATGTTTCATCAATGGCTTCGTTATAACCTAATTGGCATAACCTTAAAGTGATAATTTGTTAAAATAATAGTTTTGACTAAGCGGTAATGCTTATTCCCTGATTAAGTAAGGGTTCCCATCTAAAATTAATGAGCGAATTGCGATTAGTTTAAATGTTATTGATCCAGAAATTAATAATTTTGACTAATCAATAATGATAATTCACTGATTAATAAAGTAGTAGAACTTAAATTAAATCAAATGGGCTTAAGATAGAAATTATTTGATTTATATATCACCACAGCCGAATTTACAAGAGTTTTGATTTATCCGTAATGAATTTAATTAAGTAAATTAATTGGCATGTTGTGATTAATTAAAATGTAATTAATCCACAAATTAAAAATGTTCACTACTCGACAAAAATTTTTCTCTGATTAATAAAGTAATAGAATTTTTATCATAAAAATAATTATTATTCACTGATGAGTAAAGTAAGAGAATTTCAAAAAAAAAAGGGATTAATGGAGAAACTAATTATTTTGATTTGTTCTTGATTTTGTTTTAATCTATTTGCATATTCAAGTTGTAATTGAACGAAAAGCTAATAGTTATGATGAAACAAGAATTACTATTCCCTGATTAATTAAGCAATCAATTTTAAATGAATACTCAGATTACGATTAATCAAAATGTAATATGTGAAAGTAGCAAGCCGATTATTATTAAACGTTTTGACTAATTCATATTAATTATTACCGAATTAACTGATTATTCGTACACTCTCATGTTAAAAACTTTTTTTTTGCATTTAGGCTACTTAAAGTTTGCTCTAGTTATCTAATTTTAGAATAATTTTAAATACTAAATTATGAAAGCTTGTTTTGTTGTTGTTGTTTTTCATGAGAGTCAAATACATAACACACTCTGTAAAAATTCAAATATACGTCAATTGAATAAATGAATAAAATAAACAACGAAATGGTGGTGGTAACCCAGCAAACACACTACTGGTTTGTTTTTTTTTTTTATCCGTATTTCCTAGATAATTTTTCAGATAAGTTTTCAGTTAAACAGCATTGGCCTCGGAATAGAATTACCCTATATACTTCATGTACATGTGAATTAATCAAGTGCAATAGCAAATAATAAAACAGGAGTAAAGGAGCAATTTCTTTGATATTTTCCGGGTATTATACCAGAAAAATGTTTGTAAATTAAACGTAAAATTTTTGGTAATTTCCACGAAAATATACTGGAATTTTCCCTGATATACTCGTATACTTGTAATATACGCCAAAATATAGTTACAAATATCGGTAGTTTACGAGTATTTTATAGATAACTATTGGTAGCTTAAAGTAATAAATACAGATATATTGTTTTATTTTGTTTTGTTGTTTTTCCGACAGGGTGAATGATTGATGTATATTGGAACGATTTTTCGTCATCCCTTGTCAAATTTGGTTTTGAGACAAACCGGTTTCAGAGAACAAAAATCGACACTGATGATGGCACAACGCCGAAACCGGTTTGTCTCAAAACCAAATTTGACAAGGGATGACGAAAAATCGTTCCAATATACATCACAGATATATTGCTTAGTAGCTTCCGTAAAAATGTCTTTAAATACGTGGAATTAAGTGGTATTTTCTTCAATAATTTTAAAGGTGTTTTTTGTAAATATTGATTAAATTTCACTGAAATATACTGATTGTTGTAGTTTATTGGTAATTATTCTTAAATTGATTAAATTGTTGTCTATTAGTTTTCTGTTATTCTACTCAATGATTACAGCGAAGCTACCAATATTTTCCTTAGTAATTATTTACTTTTTGAGGACTACATATTCCAAATTAAGTACCAGTAAATTTTAGTGTTAACAACAATTATTCAATTTTATTATTATTATTTAATGAAGCATTAATGTATACAAAAAGACTTTTAAAGTAAAAATATATATTAACTAATATGTTATTTTTATAAATCGTAGGTATATTTTTATATATGTTGTTGCTTTCCGCAAACTTATCCAACAGGTTTAGAATTTGATTACATTGTTAATTTCACGACTATCTTATATATAAATAGACAAGATGAATGCAATGTAGAACCGTTTTCTGCTAAACTATAATTCTAAGGTATACAAATTATATATGTATAGATAGGAAATTTTGAGGTGTACTTTTATCCGTAAATAAAAAAAATTTGAAAAATCATTTTAGTATAAGAAATTTAACATAAAAGTCACACCACTACACATTCACTTATTCACACTATAGACACGCTGTGTGTGTGTGTACTTGCTTTTTGTGTGCTATGCTGAATCGTGAGCATGGCCGAGGAGTGGCTTTGTTGGAAAAAATTAAGAGCCGTAGTAGTGTGGGTAGACTTGCCATGCATGTTTTTGTGTTATTCGTGTGGAGAGTTGGTGGAAAAGGGATAGGTAAGAAAGGGATAGGAAAGGAAGGAAAATTAAAGGAATGGTAAGGAAATGAAAGGAACGGAAGGGAAAGGGAATTAAAGGAAAGGTAAGAAAACGAAGGGGAAAGAAAGAACATAAAAGGAAGGGAAGGGAAAGGAAAAGAAGTTTGAGGAAAGGAAAAAATAAAATAAGTTCAAAATAAAGACTGCAGAGAGTAAAAGAAGAAATCAAGGAAAATAAAAATATGTTAGAGGAAAGGAACGACATAGAAAGGAAGAAAAAAAGGCGGATAAAAGATTCAGGAAAAAAATAAAATAAAATAAAATAAAGTTTATTGGTAGAATTTTAACCACTGGGCGAACTCTAGTTATATTAAGTGCTTTTACTGAGAAAAAAAGGAAAGGTTGAACAACGGGAAATCATCTTAAAAACGGCCCTAAAATCCCCATTTTACTTATTTATTTTTTTATTGTTTTTTTTTGCCAAATTTAACATAAAGTATTAACATATTTAACAAAAATGGTCTTTGTCTTGGTCTTTTCTTCAGTCTTGTCTTATATGAATTTTTTTCTTGAATGAACTAAAGGAAAAGTTTTGAAAGATCGATTGATCGTTTTGTATACAGCCAACTTGTACGTAGGCTATATTTTCAAATATTCTGGCAATTATTAAGTATTTTACTTGTGAAAAACATGAAAAATACCGGAAGTGTGATATAGGTTTGAATTTCGTATTTATTTTAGAAATATACCGAAACTTAAATGAAAGATTCTGTTTTGCAAGACATAGCATTATTAAAGTAAAAATCAAGTAGAATACCTGGAAAATACCTAAAAATTACCTAGTACATGCTATATTTCTAAATTGGTAGCTAATACGGATGGCTACCGAAATTTTACCACAAGCTTATTTACTTTCAGGTTTTGGTGTTAGCGAGTTAGAATTTTTTTTGGTTGTGTTTGTAGTTTCGGTAGCCGATTTTTGCAGGGAAGAACATTTCTTTAAAATCATTCTGAGGTAAAATAAGAACACTTGAGTAAATTTTAGATTAAGAAGAAAGATTTTTATTAAAAACTAAGCTATGAGTACCCTAAATTAAAAATATATACATACTTAATAGCTTTATGTTTGTGTACTTTGGTGCTTCACATGTTTGTTGAAATATTTGTTTTTGCCATAAATAAATATATTATTTCAAGTTTTTAAATAGAACTAATAAGCATTAAGAGAAAATGTGTCTGGAGAGATTTACTTACTTAGTACTAGAATTAATTAACAACTAATTATAAGCGATAATGGACGCTTTTATGAAAATGCAAAACATTGAATGCTAAGTATTTTAATAGGAAAGTCTCTAAGTGAACAAGATTAGCATGTAATAACGGTAACGTGGGCGTAAATCTCACAGTAGAGGGCACCCACGGCACTGCAGCTGACGGACATCGTCGTCACCGGCGATGTTAGCCGGCGTGTCACGCTGATTGACGTAGCCATACCGTTCGAAAACAGAATGGAAGCCCTCAACGTGGCCCGTCAGCAAAAGCTAGATAAATACGCATCGCTAGCCGACCAGCTGATGGAACTGGACTACGAAGTCAGGGTGGACGCGTTTGTAGTGGGTGCGCTGGGCGGCTGGAGCACCGCTAATGAACGGACCATGACCCTACTCGGCGTATCTCGATATTACGCGAGACTGATGAGGAGACTCATGGTCAGTGATACCGTTCGGTGGTCCCGGGACATCTATATGGAGCACGTAAGTGGAATAAGGTAGTACACAAACGACTAGTTGCCAGTCCAAGGCAAAGAAGCGAAAGTCTTTTATCTTGTAAACTAAAATAAGTTGAATGTTAATATTATACTTGTAGTGAATTGCTAAACCTCTGTCCTTTAAATGTAATATGTTTTTAGCCATTTTTTAACCTATCAACTTTAATTGTGAAGGTAGTTTTTAGTAAATAATTTATATCGGGTGTAAATATTTAACAACGCATAAACAAATTCACGATAATATTTCTTAAGAGATTTTGGAACTTTTCAACAAGATTAGTTGATAAATTTATTCAGAAATGTCTTAGCTGAAAAGGTATGAAAAATTCCTTTCTTTTGTTACCAATGCTGCCATGCTTGATTTAAGTTTTAAATAATTTCCAATAAGTGGCAACCTTGTAAAACATTTTTAGTGGAAACAGCTGTGTGAGATGTCTCGAAATGTAGCATATTTTAATAATATCTGTTTCAGAAAATAACTTAAAACTCTTTTGATATTCACATTGGCATATTTTCTCTAAGTCTTATATAATTCCTAAAAGGTGGCAGCCTTGTAAGACATCCTTAGTGCTTAAATCTAGGGAAAAATAGCTTTGAAGGAGTATATGATACATATAAAAATTTTACACACATCATTAGGCTCGTTTCCGACCTATAGAAACAGAGGTAAGACAAATTTGCAGTTCTGGTCACAAATATATGTGAAATAGGTGGCATCTTAGTAAACCATGGTCAGGTGCAGCATCTTGGCATATGAACCCAAAATATTGGTAGTGTATTGTCCATGTGAAAAATTGATTATAAAAATTTGAACGATTGATGGGATAGCAGATAATATTTAACTATACATATAATACATAATGAAAATAAGATGGCAACCCTGCTCAAACATTTTTTTAACAAACCGCTTAGAACACATTTCATGCGTTCATCCGTTTCCGATGTAGTAATGTCTATACAAATATATAGTAACAAAATTAAGATTAGCTTGCAGTTTTGTTCAAAAATAAGTGTTAAATAGGTGGCAACCATACCAAGGTGCTGAATTTAGGCACAACAGCACAGAATATTACTAGTACAAGTATATATCAATGTAAAAAAAAATTAAATCAAACATATAGCCGGTTTTTGGGATGGTAGCAGATATTCGAATATACATATAAATACAATTAGGTGGCAACTCTACTCAAAATATTTTTGTTTTTTCTAAAAAACTGATTCGCACTTATTTCATATAACTAATAGCCATATTGACATACTTCATTTAATTTATAAATAGTTTCAAATGCGTACATAGGTGGTAACTTTGTATAAAACTCTACAGTGGCAACAGCTAGAGGTATTTATAAGTTTACTTACTTAAAAAAACAGTACGCAATTTATAACATTTGTAATTTTCTTATGAATTGCTTGATAACACAAAATTACAAAGGAACTGTGGAAGTTCTTGGTTGGTGAAATCATAAATATATAAAGAACTCAAGCATTTCGTCTTAAAAAATATCGACATATTTGCAAACATATATATACATAGATAAACGTGCAAACGTATGGGATATTGCTAAAGGGAAATGAAGACGATCAATTGATAAGAATTATCGCAAATATTGCGCAGATAAATACAGGGTGTTTTTTTTACAGGTTTGTTTTTCGAATAGAGATAAAACTGGCATTTTGTGGTCAAATCTGGCAACTCTAATGTCATTTATGTTCAGTTTGGTTTGCCATTTTATCATGAACAGGTTGACAAAAGAACAACGCTTGCAAATCGTGCAAATTTATTTCGAAAATAATGGTTCAGTTCGCGAAGTTTACCGTGAGCTCCGTCCATTTTATGGTCGACATAATCGTCCATCAGAGCAATTAATTCGGTTAACCATGGATCGTTTTCGCACTACGTTTACTCTATGTGATAATACGCATCCGCAGAGACGTCGAACAGTGCGCACCGAAGAAACAATTGCCGCTGTAGAGCAAAGTGTTGAAGAGGACCCGAATGAATCGATTCGCCACCGTGCACAGCAATTGGAGCTTTGTCCATCAACTTTATGGAAGATTTTGCGCAAAGATCTTGGCTTGCGACCTTACAAGATCCAGCTTGTGCAAGAATTAAAGCCGCGAGACCATGCAATGCGTCGTGATTTTGGTGTATGGGCCGAAAATGAGATTGATTTCGATGCTGATTTTCATCGCAAAATTTTGTTCAGTGATGAGGCTCATTTTTGGTTGAATGGCTACGTCACCAAGCAAAATTGCCGCATTTGGAGTGAAGAGAATCCACATGAGACCCTTGAAACGCCATTACATCCACAAAAACTGACTGTTTGGTGTGCTCTATGGGCTGGTGGAGTCATTGGGCCATACTTCTTCCGCAATAATGCTGGAGAGGCAGCTACCGTTAATGGAGACCGGTATAGAGCCATGACAACCGACTATTTTGTTCCCGAATTAGATGGCATGAATGTGGATGAGTTGTGGTTCCAACAAGACGGCGCTACATGCCACACAGCGCACGTCACAATCGATTTATTGAAGGAAACATTCGATGAGCGCATAATTTCGCGGAATGGACCTGTCAATTGGCCACCAAGGTCGTGTGATTTGACACCATTGGATTATTTTCTTTGGGGATATGTGAAGTCGCTCGTCTACACCAACAAACCAGAAACGTTAGGGGAATTGGAAGCCAACATTCGTGGCGTTATTGCCGACATACGGCCCCATATGCTCGAAAAAGTGGTTGAAAATTGGACCTGTAGAATTGGCTTTATTCGAGCCAGCCGCGGCGGCCACATGCCCGAAATCATATTTAAACATTAATGGCATAAAATTATCCTTCCAATAAAGCCAAATTGATGGACCTTAAAACGATTTTCTTGGGGTTTATTTCAATTCGAAGTTCTATACCCCTAAAAAAAACACCCTTTATTTAATTAAAAGTTTAGAACGCATTCCAAAGTTTTATATTGTTTTTATTTTTTTGTTAACAGAAAATATGCTATAATTTTTCTAAGTAGTGAATAAGTAAAGTATGTGTGTTTTACACTATAATGCAACCACATATCGTATATATATATATATATATTATATCTAAACACAGCGTAAATCAGAAAGAAGTATTGCAATAAGTTTTGTAGCCCATAAAATTTGGCATGGAGTTGAGCAAATTTATTCGTTTTTTTATTCGCAGATTAAAAATGTAACATTAAAACTATTTAGAATGATAAATATCTTGAATGTTTAAAGAGATTAATTGCACGTTTTACATATAATTTTCAATGAATAAATGAAAATGGTACTCATACGCCATGACTTATATAAGGCGCATAAATGTCTGACAATGCATGAAAATAAATCATAAAAATACTCAACTTAAGCCGATATAGATAGTTGTGTATGTTTATGTTAAACCTAAAACATATCTACAAATTATAACTTTTTTCTTGTTTTATAATTGTAATTTATGCTCACATCTTCACTGTTAAACAAGAAGAAAAAATGTTGCTCATACGTACCGTTGCACTCAACATGCGCGATCCCAGCTGCTAGCAACAGCAATGCGGTTAACAGCAAATAGAAATGCTTTGCCATTGCTTGATGAGTTTTTTGTTGTTTTATTAGCTTCACACTTGCGCTTTCAATTCGTTTAGAATCAGTATTCCTTTCAGCGCTTCTTTTTTTTGTTGTTAAACAAATGTGCCGCCCAATGACACTAATTTGCTGCTTTGAATCAAGTTAACAGCGCTATGTTATTTACTCTTTTAGTTTACATAACATTCGTTTGTCGTTTTAGTTGCTTCCATTTATTAGCACTTTTTTTCTTCGTATAAAACAGTTGTTTCAAGTTTATTCATATATTTTTGGATTTTCTTTGCTTAGCTGCTTTCATGCATAGTTAACTGAAATGTAGAATTTAGTAGCGCTCATTATTATTAAACAAATAGAAATTGTCTTAATTATTCGCTTCAAACAAAATGTAAATAAAATAGATGAAAAAATTGTTTTGTTCAAATGATTATGCGCAAAATGAAATGTAAATAACATAACGGTATACAGCACGCGAAATATTGAAGCACTGAGGTAAATTGGCGGAAGCGTGTTTCATACGTCTGCCGTTCTCGCTATCTATAAATATTTTGCAAAAAAAAATGTTGCTCAAAATTTTTAATTTTAGAAATTTGTATTTTAATTGAGATATGTATCTGAAGTTCTATTTCATATCGTCGTCCCGGCGTCGAAGGGTACACTTTCATTCAAAACGAGTTTTCCATGCTGCTGGTAAGGTGCCACTTCGCTCTACTGAAAAATTTGTTCTGCATGGAGTTAGCAGCCTTTACCGCCGGGACATTGATATTTATTACATTTATTTGTTGACCAAAAAATTTTTTAAATTCTTTTCGCAATCTTCAAAATTTTAATATTTACTTTCATGCAGTTTATTAAAAAAAATTTATTTCACTGTTTGATTTGGGATAATTAAATGTCAATAAATAAAATTTACATATATTTTTCTCCAATTTTTTCATTTGATTTGAAAAACATAAAAAGTGGAAAAACGCAATTTTTTTATATTTTTCGCAATACTTTGTTTCATAGGCTTGTTCTATTACTTGCAGAAAATTTAAATTTATTGAGAAGAAACTTTTTTTTTTTCAAAATTTTGTAATTTTTTTTCGATATTTTTTATTTTGCATTTTTACGCGTTTCTAAATCTTTTGACTTAAAAATATTTCCAATCTTTCTTGGAAAAAAGAAGGGGTTAGGTTTGGTAATAATAAAAATTTCAAGTGCTTGCTAGCCGAAAGAAAAAAATTATTTTTTATCCAATTTATTACAAAAAAAAATGTTTTTAATTTGATGAATAATTTTTAAATATCAATAAATAAAACATATGTTTTCTACAAGGTGGCGCAAAAGTAAGCTTCCGATGTTCAGCATATCGGTTGTGGCACGTGCAGTGTGTGCTGTTGCACCGTCTTGTTGGAACCACATGTTTTCCAATCCCAATTCATCAAGTTGCGGCAAAAAGAACTCGTTGATCATTGCTCTGTAGCGCTCACCATTCACAGTAACCGTTTGGCCCCGACCGATTATTGGTCAAATAAATAGTCAGCAATATTCCGCGTTCTGGAGCAGTGTAGCGTAACATTGTTTATTAACGTGTATTTCGCATGTGTTTACTACACAAATGTCAAAACAGAACTGTGCTTTAGGGGCCAATCGCAAAATTTATAGCATTTTCTGATAGGAGGATTACTTTTGCGCCACCTTGTACAATATTTTTCCCTTGATTTGAACAATATAAAATGTTGGAAAAAATATTGAATTTTTTATATTTTTCCGAAATTTATTTCATATACATTTTCTTTAAATTTAGAAAAAATTAACTGAAAAACAAAATTTACAAAAATATATTTTCTTTGATATTTTGCAAAATTTTTCCAATTTTTTTCGAATATTTATGTGTTAACGTGTTAATTGTTACTGTTTCTTTGATAAAATTGCCTGTTTCATAAAATTCACTTTAAAAAAATATTTTTTTTTTCCAAAGACAACCTTTTCAAGCTTTTGATGGATAGTTTAGTGATTTAAATATAAATAAATAAAATCCCTTTTTATTTGATTTTTTTCATTCTTAGATTCAATCAATGTGTAGTTCTAAAAAAAATAAATGTCCACAGTTTTACAATAATTTGTTTCATAAACTTTTTCTTGAACTAATAAAAAAAAATAATTTTGAAAAAAAAAAAGAATTTATTAAAAAAAATATTTTCCTTAATATTTTGCAAACCATTTTTTATTTTTTTATTTTTGCGTCTTTGTAAGTATTTTCATTTGAAATTTTTGAAAATTTTCTAGAAAAAAAATTTATTTTGATGCAATAAATTTGGAGAACAAAATTAAAATTTTGAATATTAAAAAGTTTTGAATATTTCTAAAAAATAAAAACCAGCCTTCAATTATATTTCTTTGAAAATTTTTTTTTTTTTTGAATTAACTAATGTAACTTAAAAAAAATTATAAATTTATATTCTAAATTTTTTTTTTTTTTTTTTTGATTTAACTAATGTAACCTAAAAAAATTATATTTTTATATTTTCAAAACATTTGTACTTATGAAATTTTTCTAAACAATTTGAAAATTTTAACTTTGATTCAAACAATATGGAGAAAAAGTTATATTTTTTTAAATATTAATTTAATGTCTTGAATTTCCACATTCCATGTAATTTTTTTTTATATTACGAACATTTGCAACTTTGCACTTGTTTGTTTACCTACATATAGTAGGTTTATAAAAAAATTTGGTTTTATATGTTCACATTTTTTCTCATCATTATTTAAAAAAAAAATTCTAGAGAAAAAAAAAGAATTTTTTAATATTGATTAAAAAAATTTGGAGAAAACCTACATTTATTAATATGTTGCAAAAGTATTTTAGAATTAAAATTGTTTCTCCACTTTACTTATTTGATTCAATTAATGCATGGTTGGTTCATAAAAAAATGTAGGTTTGATATCTTCACAATTATTTTAATGCAATTTTTTAAAGAAATTGAAAAGAAATTAAATTTTGTTAGAAAAATTTGGAGCAAAAAACTTTTTTTTAAACATTTCGTAAAATTTTTTTTGCTTAAGTTAAAAAAAAAAAGTTTTTCCATAATTTTTAAAAACTTCGTTTTGCACTTCTAAGAGGCTTATTCAGCGTTTTGAACTATCATCTTGCATTCATTCAACATTTTATATTTTTCGTACTTCCAAATTTTATACTTTTTTATTTACCTTTGTAAGCACTTTTCGCCACGCTTTTCGAAAAAAGTAACGCCTTGAATTCCTTAAACCATGCGAGTAGATTTGCACTTTTAACACACTAGAAACTAAACATTTTTTAAGGGTTTAAAATGAGACGAAACGAAATTATTATTTTTTTTAACAATTAACGAGCCAGTGTTCGATTGGCATTTACTAAAAAGGCACTTTTGCAAGGTAAAATTTTTATTGAATTTTTAAATTTTTTTTATATTATATTTTTATTTATATATTTTTTAAGACACTTCAAATATATTATTTCATTCAAAACAGGTATTTTTATATTAAATCTAAAAAATCTTTTTCTTATATGGATTTTTCCAGGAATTAAAAATTTTTTTTAAATGTACATACTTTGTTTATAATTACATAACTTTTTTTATGAAAAGTTTGTATGTCTATTTAGCTTTTCAGAAACTAATATTTTTTGGATTGTTTTTTTGCAAATTTTTTTTTTATCTTTTTTATAAACTTTATTTTATACAAATTTTATTAAATTTTATTTTAACGTGACATTAGCCTATAGCGCCGCTCTTTTGCCCATTCGCTAGCTACCGGTTTATAAAACTAACGGCAAAAATTATACGTTAGACCGTCGAAAGTAAATCGATACACAAAACCTCATCCGCACGGTTAGAATTATGGCGTTCAACTAATTACACGAATGCGAATGTTGCCGTCTTAAAGAGACCTCTTTTCAAATAAATAAACAAACAAATATCTAGTAATCAACAATTTTTCAAGTATCTACTTACTAACTGTTCTGATTATTGTTGTTTTTTGCCTACACATTTCAATTGTTGTTAATTTCTGTTTAGTAGCTGTTGTTGTTACTGCCCTAAAGTCATAAATGTTTTTTGTTTTATTGAATTTATTACACTATAAAAAATTTCTTTAATGCTTGTAAGTCGTGTGTGTGTGTGCGCGACGCGCATGTGTGTGTCTGAGTTGGCGCTAATTTATCTCTGGCATTGTGCGATTGAAGTGAGTTAATGCTGATATGACAGGTGGTGGTATTGTTGTTGTACTCAAAAAAAAAACTCTACTTAAAAAGGCTGTGATATTTGGTGGACTTTTTGATAGCACACTGTTTGTTGTTGTTGTTGTTAGTGCGCTTGTTGTTGTTGTGTGCGATAAGTTGATTATAGCGGTGGACAATTGAGCTCGTTATTTTTGAGTGAAATGCTGCTGAATGAGTATTTTTTGAGTCGAAGTTGATAACGATAACGGGAAGACTATGAAGATTGACCGAGATAAGAACGACGCATCGCCAAATAGTTTTATCGGCAGCTCTGTCTTAAGTAATTAACCTTGGTGGCTAACTATCGATGCTAAATTTGATGGCATATCAACTTGATTTAGGTGGCGGCTTTTTATAATTTATAGCGAGCCCATTCGCTGCCCACTACGTCACAACGGTAGTCATTGCCTTTGCTATGGCGCCCTTTATTACGGCAAATAGAACGACAGAGCATCTTATCAAGTACTCCAGCTCAGCGCTCGGGATCACCGAGTTAGGGAAATCAAAGTGAGAATAAGAGGTTCTTTAACCTATTAAAAGAGCTAAAGCCAGAGAAGGAAGAACTAAGCTTTCTAATAGTCTCAGCTCACGCAAGCAACCGGCAAATTCAGTAGCGCGATATCAATTTAGATGTCGCAGAATTTGAAAAGATTTATGGGGCTTAAGCGCTTATAAAGGGTCTTAACACTCAACAGTAGTTGAAGTGGAAACGGCTGGAGTCCTTAGAATTTGTAGAAGTTTGTGGACTGCAGATAGCGCAAGGAGAACTTTTCTCTGAAATACTCCATAGGGCCAACTCATCTTCTTTCGACGCTGTCCTTGATACATTAGAACGATTACAATGAGAGACTTATAGAGCACTTGTAGCTCGTGTTTGGAGACCTCTTTCTAGCCAAGTGGCTACGGCAATCTCATGATCGGAGTTTTAACAGAACGCTCTCCATTGTGAATAAATGAGGTGTGTTTCAATATATTGGAAAAGACCGTTGTGTAGTATATGGAGATGGAATCATTTAGCTACTTATTGCTTACTTGTTCAGATTTCCTATGTTTACAGTGTAAACGCCTCTGACTTGGTGCATTAGAAGCTTAGAAGAACCTACCCATAATCGAGGTTAATCTCATTTGGACCTAATTAAATCTCCAATTGAGCCGACGCCAAAGGAGAGCTTGCTTGGATCCAGTACTTCGCTTTTCCTACCACTGCGATAAAAGTTATATTAGCAGCTTAACAATGAGTCCGGTTTCGATTTTGGCTTCAGACTGCTTCTAGCGAAGTGAGCGTGTGATTTCACAGCTCAAACTCGGTCACTTTAAAGTTTATAGTCTGTATGTGACTACGGCCAAGCAGAGGCCACTTTGTACGCCCATTTTTTCAATCCGATTATACTCACAACAGTTGTCTTGAGAACTTTTGCTCTTATTCCCACGATAGCCAATTTCCTTACAGACAGGAACTCGAGTATTTCACTTACCCAGCACTTGATCAAACTAACAGTAGCTTAAGATTTTAAGACTTCAGTTTTCATAGTTTTTCAAGTTCGTTTTCCTTTCTTCCATGTGATGAGAAAATTGAAGAGGGTTAACGCTGACGTTATACTCGTAATCGAGTAACAATATCCAAGTACTCTTCGCTTTCTAATGCTACTTGTAAGCTTTGACAGAGACGTTCAAGAGTTGACTTACTTTTCTAAGTGCTCATCCTAATTATTAGCCACTGGATTTGCTGAGGTACTCAAATTTTCCTAGTGTCTAATGTTGTTGTGAATATACTTAAGGCAAGGCAAGTGCACTATTTAAACTTAGGCTACAGACATAATTAGGTGAGATTAAAGCTTTCCGCAACCGTGCAGGTACTAGGGTCCGGCAGGCATTCAAAGACGCACTCTTTAAACTTAGCTTGTGAGGCATTCGGTTTGCAAGACATCTTCCCTTGCCCGCCGTGAGATCCAGTGTCTGTACTCGTAAGCCAAAAATGGGAATTCCCGGCATCGGCTTAACTCAGCTGCTCACACTGAATTCGCTAGGGCGGCATTTCGTGCGTAAAGTTAACTCATACCTCGACAAGCCTTATGGGCACTAAAAACGAAAATATTAAAGTCTACTATGGAAAGCTCCAAGCTCGTTGGCTCTTCAGATTGCTAAACTCATGAGCGTCAGCATTTTTTAATTTAAAATTTAACTATCTATCTGCTTTATGATTATCTAAAAAGTTGTTGTATTGCAAACCTTTGGAGCCTAAATCGATTTCATAGAATAAGATGATTACATCTTTATATGTATTTTGCTTCGAAACTCTGAAGTATGGAATTGAGGTATAAGCACTTATCTCCATCTTCCTAGCTCACAGCTGATATTAATTTACGTATTCGAATGCTTCGACACAAAATGATAAGACATTTTTAAGAAACTAAATTACTAACATATATTGCATAAATTATAACTAGATGGCAACCTTGCTTAAAAATATGAAAAATAGCTTTTGATTGATACGCCAAAGGGAGTCACTTATATTATCACCACACAAACATATTTCGCCTCTATTAGAACAAGTTGGAAATCGTACCTTACATGGGACGTATATGTAGAGCTTTTTAAATTCAAACTATCTGGCAGCACTGCCTGTGACTTATGGTAATTTTTATTCGAGGTATATGGCAACCCTTTTGTAAAGAGTAGTTCGTTTAATAGCCTTTATAAATACTTTACCTTTAACAGCACTCTTGCAATAATTAGAAGAATGTGGGAACCCTATCAGACAATACATTGATTTCGAAGTACGTGGCAACCATAAGCCAAAAAAAATTTTATTGTAAGGTTCTGGCTCCTTTGAAGCGGTTGCTCTGAAAATTGGAAATATATGTCAAGCCTATCCCAGTATGTGGCAACCTTGCGCCATTTGATGTCGGAAAGCTGGTAGCCAAGGAACAGCTTTTTCGATTATTTACTCGATTTTCGCTTCCACCTGGGGGGGGGGGTTTATTAATTGCACTTTTGTTGCTAGGCCACCAGAAGTTTTATCAGTCTAGGGAGTCTGAAAATATATTCGATATACTTTTAGGATGTCGAAAGACATCAGAACAAAAACTTTGTGACTTGAGCTCTGATGTGCAAGAGTAGTGGCTTGCAAGTGGTTCTTCAGCATTTCTGTAACGTTGCTCTAAATAGTCTAAGAAGACTCTGCTAAGACAATTGATTTTCGGTACGTTGCTGCTTCGCACTTGATTATGTAGGTCGCTCTAGAAGTTTAAGTGAAAGTACGGCCTCATGGCAAGGCGTTTGGACTGTGCGCTGTTGCCTGATTTTAGGTTCTGTCCTTCATGGGAAAGCTCTTAGTTCAAGTTCCCTAGTATAGGTTGACTTGAAAATTGGGGAGAGTGTGATTATTTTCCCCTTCTCACGGTCTACACACTCAAGTTGTTGGTGTTGTTGTTGCAATAGAACTTCGTGCTGCTAAGTCGACACGTTCATCCTAGAAGCGTGGAACGGGTTGTGGTCGATAAAACAGGGACATACGGATTTAGTAGCCCTTAGTTGGGCAAAGTACGAGTCATTCAAATATGGATGTCGTGAGAATTTACACAGTCATATCTTCGAAAGCAGCAATAAGGAAGTCAATACCTCGAAAAGAATCTTTTAGGCTCATTAACACACCCAAGAGAATCACAAGCTTTTTGACGCACATTTGGGATTCGTTGAAGGGGATCCGTGAGCGGTTAAATATGTCAAAGATCCATAGGTGAGATCAGTCATCGAGCTGTCTACCCTTAGCTTCACCGCACACTCACCCCACTCCATCACTGCTGTCCTGACTCACGATCAACTGTTGAACTTATCTCAGCACACTACTAAACTCATCCAATGAAATTCCTTTTCAAACTCTTTTCTTTTACCATTTTTATTCATATTCAGTGCTCACATGCCGGTAAACTCGCCGGAAAGAATACATTAAGCTCTATCAATACAGCACACAAGATGAAACACAAATACAAAATAGCGCAAATGCCACCCACTCTCTTATTCAACTTAAAACGCGCCATTAGCAATGTTAGAAAGAGACAACTAACAGATGCAAGCAGCAAACTAACTGAAAATGTGAATCCATCAGAGCTAGGTGCAATCCACATTTCATTCGGTTTAGTGGGCAGAAAGTACGATTTTATGAACCAAGGCACACTGAGACAGAGCAAGATATCGAAGGTATTTGAACCTATAGCATTGCTAATGCCCATAACGCCATCTCCCTGCTTCGTAACAATAATACTGGATACAGTTTCTGGAACGCTCATGCCAGCAGAGAGTATGGTGAGACCCATGACTGAGTCGGGTATGTAGAGTGTATCACCTGAAAGAGAAAGGAGAGGAAAGAAAGGAGAATTACTTTTGATTCTTATTGGAGAAAAATGAAAAAAAAAAACTTTACTTTAGTCTGAAAAAGGTGGAGTTAATTTAGCGACATTTTGACAAAGCTTAGATGCCTTTGAGATCTTCTTTTCACCACAGTACATTCCAGAGGAACTTTAATGGAGTTTTATATTCACTAAATCAATCTGATATGGGGAAGGCTTCCAACTACTCCACTTACTTTTACCACTCCGAGACCTGACTTATTCACAGACGAAGCCTGCACTCATCCTATTCACGAAAGAGGCAACTCATTGACCAGCGGGCTATTAACGAGGTACATTGAAAGTCCGTAGATTCACGTTCGAAGCGGGTTTTATTGGAACCCAATCTCACGCTAGATATTATGACAGACGCAACTCAAAAGCAGAAGCTTAACTTGGCCTACGGCTCCGTGTTATGTAAAACCAGCCTCTGATCGGACTTCAGTAGCCGCTTCCCAATAAAACATGCGGTCAAACTATGAAATATCGTTTTCCTAGCAACTTTTAACGCGTCTGATGAGATTGAGCGTGCCGTGAACTTAATTGAACGAAGACCCAACCTCGTGTATGGCCATCTATTGAAAGTTTTCATGCCTGAATGAGGGATTGATCCAACTCACTATAGATTAATGTTTAAAGCCCATTTTGGCTAAATGGCATTCATTTAACCCACAAAAGCATTGAAAAATCAGAGCACCGATAAAATATCAATATATATAGCGATCACTTCAAATATGAATAAGAGAACTGTCGATGTCCAGGATTGCAGATAAAGCGATTTAGATTTCAGGAGGCATGATTTCTCGACAGTCTAGCAGTGCTGGGGAAGTGGATCTTTCGTTCTTTATTAAGTTCATATGGGAAAGTATGTGGCTTAAAAAGGGTATGTGGTTAAGTGCGAAATACCTGGTTGACGAATGTGCCCACACCCGACCTTCACTGAGAGCAATCCCAATGGACATAACCAACTCCGAGTGGAAATGTGGGATATCCATTAACCTAACCTAACTTAAGAACTGTTTTCCTCTTTCTTAAAAACCCCAAGAATGTCATCTAGAGTCGGCTTGGGAACGCTGGTAGCCTTTGTGAGAATCTCCATATTCCTATTGCTAAAACTAACCCCATTGTTGTTTCCCCGAAAGTTTAGCCTAGCGTTGCCCTTGAGACG
Organism: Merzomyia westermanni; assembly: GCA_949987695.1. Taxonomy (NCBI): domain Eukaryota; kingdom Metazoa; phylum Arthropoda; class Insecta; order Diptera; family Tephritidae; genus Merzomyia; species Merzomyia westermanni. The sequence continues at coordinate 150,216,106 of OX465290.1, forward strand.
ATCCTTACACCACAGTGGGTTAGAGAACTTATAATATGCCCACGCTTTCGTAAAAGTAGCCTTATCACCCGAATGCTCAAGTGGTCAAAGAAATTGTTTCCTTGGCAGTCGTGCTAGTACAGAAGCTGCTAGTACCGGAACTTAGTGGGTTCATTATAGCAAAAGACTGTTACAACAACAGCACATTACTTTGCTGGATATGTATCCGGTCTGCTCCGGTATTAGCACCTTCGAACACTAGCCCGACATTTATTTGGCTTACCTCTTCCATCTCTGCAGGAAAATAGGGGTATTGACAGACATCGCGTGGCATAGCACTACCCTTTGCGGCACTATATAGAACCATCTAACACGGCCTGAATAGATTGACTTTTTCCCCTCTAAATCGAGGTTTTTCTATAAAGTTTTAACTATAAAGGTGTTTGAAGATTCTAAACATAAAAACCGGCAGGGGTCACAGAGTATTTTTGTGAAAAATCAATAACCTTTAGATATTTTTATCTCTCAATGTGGGACCACTAGAGTCTAAAAAGCGATAATTTTTATTTTTGGGGTAATATTTGCTTACTAACTTAATTAGCGCTTGACTTTTAAATAGGTTATTAGCGGGTGTTTATTTGCAATAAATAATTCTTGTTCTTCTCTTTTTTCTTATCTTATTCGAGGGAACGAAGAAGTAATTAAACTACTAAGCGGATGTATTATTCACAAATTTGCTTAGAATGCCTAACTGAAGGAACAGACTAGGTAAACAAGACAAGTACTAAAAGTTTATCAGAAATTGCGGTGTACTCACCGAGATCATAAAATTTATTATCGAGCTGACAAAAACGGAAATAATTTGAAACAATCTAATTTTGGAATTGATAATAATTTATGGTATTTAAAGTGGAAATATATTGGTAGAGGGGTATTGTGAGATGGGCAAAACAACTTATAAAAGCTTAGACAGAGGGAGAGCGATAGAGAAATAGAGAAAAACAGAAAGAGATAGGGCGATAGTGAGAGAGTGAGAAGGAGAGAAAGACAGAGAAAGAGTGGGAATGAGACAAAGGCAGAGATAGAGACAGAGGGTGATAGGGAGTGAGTGAGGAAGAGAAAAAGACAGAGAGAGAGACAGAGGGTGATAGTATGGATTAGAAATAACGAATGAGAAATATTAATCGAAAACTCTATTTGGTCTATCAGCAATTCCGACAGAGCTACCGATGGGGGATAGTTGTAAAAGAATTTTGTGATCACTAACCACTTTATTGAAATTCACTACCAAATTAGGATTAAATTGATAAAATTCTCTCATGACATATTACATTAGACTCTTATATTGAGCCTTCACTGTAATCAGTGTTCGGACTTGAAATTTTTAAAAGGTGAATAAGTGATAGGAATGCAAGGAAATAGTGGTAGAATTCGGAAGAAAGTGGTAGATTTCGGCTAAATTAAATATTTTTGGTAAGTAAGGATTAGACATAATTTATGAAAAAAGTTGGTAGAAGTCTGAACACTGACTCTAATTTACACTTCATTACTCACCTATCACCGTTATGGCATAAGCCACGACATAAGAAATTAAAGCAATCCACAAAACCGCTGTCACAAGCGTTAAATATTTAGCTCGCGGATGTTTACGACAATCCGGTACAGTTATATACAACAAAAATGTAATAGGCCAGCGCAGTAAAAAATGCAACCATGTGTCATCGTTACGTTGCCAAGGTATGTCAGCAAAATCTATAGAGCTAACTTCAAAGAGAGTGACAAAGACAGACACACACTGTTAGTATTGTTGCAACATAAAACAAATTTAGACAAATTTAACTTACCACTACCGTTACATTGATCAGCTGTCATATGCCCGCTGTCATTTCGTTTGACAGTTGTGTTGTGACAGCTTTCAATATGCAATAGATCAGGATAAATTTGTGTGCTGGATGTTGATATATAAAATCTTACAAGATCATTGTTGGATGCACAGCTGTTTATGCTTTGTGTAGATGCATCTATGCTGGTGTAGTTGGCAATATTGGTGAAAGTTTGTTGGCGTCGTATAAGAGGCTTCAATTCGCTCATCGCACGATAGGAACGCACGAAATGTAGTTTGCGACGATATGCCGATACAAGACGACGCGCTGAGCATGCCATTTTGTCGTTGTAGTACATAACTGGAAGAGAGAGGGAGAGAGATAAATAGAGGGAGAAATGAGATAAGTGGAGAGGTAGATGGAGACAAGAGTAGCTCAGAAAAGAAGGTACGATTTGAGAATATATTGAAGCTCAAATGAAATATCATGCCAGCAGAGTTTTGAGCGCTATAGCTTGTGGATGAAGGAAGATAATTTTCTTTAGCATGCAGATCCTTATTTGAGCTAGGAACAAAAAAGTACATCTCCCTTATATACGAAGTTCTACGAAAGGATGTTGCTTTAGCCTAATAACTCTTAAGAGGATCGATGTAGTAATATCTTATCGTCCACACTACGGTCGTACTAGTACTTAAAGGTGTTGCCATTTCGATAGAACTCCCCAGAAACTTAGGAGAGTGTTTTTGTCGCTGCTAAACAAATAACTTCTAACACAGTGAACACTCTGATGCTTCAATCCAAATTTGGCTTATACTGCCTCATAAGTGAATTCCTAAATGTCTAGAAATTCAACTCTCCACATCTCGAAAGGAGTTTCTGGCTGAGAATGTCGTGATCGATCCAACTTTCTCTCAGTAGGCTAACGATTAGAAACTGAAAATTATCTAAAAATTCTACGACATTCTTTGACACATAAGGGCGATTTCGTCGAAAGTTCTCAGAGAATACAGAGGTAGTTTTAAGATTATTCTTAGATTCCTAAGTTTGTCTGTAAGGCGATTTTTTTAAAACCGAGTCTACTGGACGAAGATCACGAAAACCATAATAATCGGAGCACTTTTGTGGAAGCTTCAAGGTTTTCTAGAGCCATAGATGTAGCTTTTCATCTAAACTTACCTGCCATATAAAGAAAGTACGTCATAAAAAGCAACAACGACTCATACCAAAAAACTTTTCCATCCCACAGTGCACCGATCAAAGCCAACACAGTTAGAAAATACATCAAACAATCGCGACTAACTGGCCACCAATCCAAATGTACACATTGTCCCGCAAACAAGCCACAAAATCCTGGTATAGCCAATAGATTAAATACAGACGAACCGACAATGGTGCCGATGCCAAGGTCACCCTTTGTCACAAATGTACCAATACAATTCATAAAGAGTTCCGGACTCGAAGTGGCGACAGCCATAAAAGTAGCGCCAACCACATCCACTTGCAAGTTTAGCGCTGAAAAATTGAGAATTAGAAAAATAATTTGCTACTGAACTAGTTTATGAACCTCAAAAGTTATACGACTCACCTTGACATATCAATTCAATGGCTGGCAAGAAATAATCATCACAAATTAGAGCCAATGCCCAAAAGCAATAGAGCGCAACGAAGCTGTGTAGTACGATCCAGCCGTGTTGACGTTGCGTGCGTGTTAAACCGTCTGCGGGAAATTCTAAGATCGCTGGTGCAGTGCAGTTCAGTGCCTCCGTGCCGTTTGACCCCAAAGTGACTAGCGTTGTAGAGTTGTTTGAAGTTGATAAAACTTTTAGACCTTTAATAGGGTGCGCTGTTGTCTCGCTACTTGCTGTCTTATGTGCCAACTTCGCTGTAGTTTTTTTGTTGTTATGCTGAGTTTCAATTACGCTCTCATTTTTGTGCGGGTTCTCTAAGTCAATAGCTATTGTATTAGCGAGACTGAGTAGTTGTCTAGTGTGTTGATATTGTTTGAGAGGCACTGTGGGGATTAAACATTTGTGAGACAAATTAGTAAGGCATTCAAAGCTCAAATTATCTAGTGTGTTGATATTGTTTGAGAGGCACTGTGGCGATTAAAATTTTGTTAGATAAATTAGTAAGGCATTCAAAGCTCAAATTATCTAGTGTGTTGATATTGTTTGAAAGGCACTGTAGAGAGTAAAGTTTTGTTACACAAATTATCTTACTGTTTGAACTTTTAAGCTTAGCGGTTTGTTGCAAAAGTTGAAGCTGAAGGCTTAGATGGTGGATGGGTGACATGACCTAGAGGTTTCACTGGTCATAAATCGCTACCACGAAAGTCGGGCAGTACCGTAAGGGAGTACCGAAGCGTACCGGGTTCAAATCCGCCCAAGGGCTGTTAATTCGACAACACAGTGTTTTTGCCGTTACCACAACAACAACAACATGATGCAAAATGGAACCTAACTGTATGCAAAACAGTTTGAGGACCTTTCTTAGTAGAATTTTTTACAACCTGAAAGCACACATTTTTCTTTTTCAACCCAGCCTACTACTTACCTGCTTTCTCTTCGTTTCCTCTCAACTTGCCCTCAAACCATAAATAATTTGCATAAAAAAACAAAATTACACCAACATAAGCACAACAAAGTAGTTTCACGCGAAATTTCGCATTTGGTTTGCTCGTTTTTGCATAAACACTTTTCACGAAAGTTCGACTTTCACTTTTTTGCAATAAAATTTCGTCCATATTATTTAGTGACAAAATTTTTTTTAAAATTTGTGTATTACTTTTTAAATCGTATCACAGTTTTAATTTGAAAAAAAAAATAAAATTTTTTATTGTTTAAAATTTATTTGTTTTAAATATCGAACTTTTGTTATGTCCACTTCAGTTCACTTTGTTTCTATTTTTACTGCATGACTTGCGTTTGATTACTGAAATGCATTTTATGGCTGACCATGACATTTATAGCAACGAAAAAGTGCAGGCTGCTGCGCTTTGGTCATTCTTTAACGCCAATGAGCGGTTTCACGCTGAACCATATCTGCATCAGGAACAAATGTATTCAGTTTTCTCTCGATTGGTTTTATTCAGTGCAAATCAGCTGGAGTGATTACTCTGCTGCTACAGTATGAAACCGTTCGAAAAAACGCATTTTCTTGATAAGCAGAATTATCGGATATGCTCTGAGAAGTACATATGTACATATGTATGCACATTAAGGTGGGTTGAAACATTTTTTTGGGACATAATTTTTTACTTTATACAAAATGAAAATAAGCAAAAAAATGTACTCTAGATTTTGAGGTGGTCCACTTGGTTTTTAAAAAAAATAAATAATAACCCCAACAAATTTTTTTTTTTTTCAGATGTCTTCTCTAGTCTTCACGGGGTCCCCTCGAAATCCAAAGCAAACTAAGCAGTATACAAATATTTTGGCCAACATTTTTGTAATTAAAAAAAAAAATCCAAAAATTAAAGGCACTTTCTTTTATATTGGAACGAAAAAGGATTAAAAAAATTATATTTTTAAAAAAATTGGGGTTGATTGTACCGTTTCCGACTAAAAAGAAATTTTTTCCTTGGAGCTTGGGATGATTTCACGATTTCGTATTAAAAAGAAATTTTTTCCTTGCAACTTTTTTATTCATATAAAAGTGGGGTGGGCCACATCAAAATGTTGAGTAACACAATAATTTTGTGTAAAAATGCAGCATAAGACTAAGCGAAAAAATTCAATAAACACTAATATATATTTTACACTGAGCAAAAAAAGTAAATTTTTTTTTATTTTTGGAAATTATACTGTGAAAATTTTTATTTTTTTTTTCTCTTTTTCCAAACTCACAAAATACTATTTTTGGAATTACTCTTATAAAAACTTTTAGAGGCATGTCATTGATAGTCTAGATTTTTAGTACTGATCTCATACCCTTTAAGTATCTATACTTATCTGTTTTCTATATGGATTTTTGCGTTTTTGACAAATTTTCAAAAGAAAAATGTAAAATGGGAAACTATACCAATGTTTAAGGCTTTGATACTCTAGAACGACACACTCGTTCAAAACTTCTATTTAGAACTTTTTTGTGGGAAAATTAACGTTTTAGAAAGCTATATGCAACTAAGCTTTTTTCCTCAATATTTTAGTTAGCAGTTTTAAAGCAAAAACAAGATCAGTCCTCAAAAATCTAGACCAATTATAGACTTCGAAACATTAGTATTACAGAAGCCGATACTTTTTCGCAAGCACTTAGCGACTTAAAAACCAAATAACAAAATAAAATTTTTTTCAATATTTGAAATTAATGCTCTTGCTTATTTTTTTGTTGCTGTCATATGAAAATTTTTTTTTAGGCAAGCAGAAAAAATTTCCAATGCTAGAATCTGCGAATAAAAAAACGGCTTGGTTTTTTTTGCTCTGTTAAAATGTTTGTATTTTTTTGACCCAGTCTAATATTCTAGCATAATAACTAGGGATGTTACAAATATTCGTATTCTCATTCGTTAAATTCGTCACATCCGCAATAATTTTAATATTCGTATTCATATGGGAAATCTCGATGCGGAGCTATTGCGCACATTAGTCCAATCCTAACTCACATTAGTCCAATCGTGACTCGAAAAGCAATTGTTGTGACCGAATATTAGTTTTTAAGGATGAACAGAAACTAAAAGGCGCAATATTAAAGCCAACCGGCACCTCAAAAGAAATCATGATTTAAAAAATTCCAGACTTTCATAAATAAACAAGAAACGAGTTGATATGCTAAAATCAATTTGGTAAAAGTTCGCACCCGAACCGAAAATGCGACCCCAAAAAAAGCCGAAGCCGAAAGCCGAAATAAAATTTGAAGCTCGACAGTGCGCTACAAATTAGTTTATAACCAGTGCAGCTGGGTATAGTACAACTGCTTAATTTCCGCCTCTGTTGTAAGAATTTAGATATTCGCATTCGCTTGTTTCGAATCTAGATTCGTAGCAGCCCTAATACAAGCAAGATGCACTCACTTCCAAATATTTTTGTTTGCAGCATTTTAGTGGAAAGTTTTATGTTTAAACTACAGTGGCGTAGACTTGAAGTAGCTCAAAAGGTCATATGAGTGGTGTTTTTGGGGAGGCATATAATTTGGGGGGGGGCGCTTCGTATTCTTCTATAAAATTTTCTCAATTTTTATTTTATTTCACACTAAATTTCATAGACAAAGAGAGTTCTGTTCATGTGACCTTGTTAATGATTTAAATGAGTGGAATTAAAGGCTCTAAACCAACTTCCTAGAAAGGAGCTAACTTTGGCACTGTGAGTTTTATTCTCGGAACCGGGGATCTACTCTAAGGATGTAGAGAGGAAAGTGCGCAAGCCACTATGCATAGTTAAATTTACGTTGCTGGAGATCGTCATCGAACTGCCATTATTTCACATATTAATCATCTGTAGGAACCAACAAGATTGTACCAACTCAGTCGAGGCCGCCCTTTTTGTGCTGCCAAATTCGGCTGTCGATAGGAAAACCTTCTGGGCTGGAGCTTATTTGTCCATTCGCATAACATGACCAGCGTGGTCTTTGAGACTTTATTCGCTGCACAATAGTCAGACCCACTGATCGGACCAATATAACATATAGCCCTCATACAATCGTTTGCTCTATAACCGACCAACGCCCTCTTTGCTCGGTAAGTGATTCCCCGGCCGAAGCAACAGCGCATTAGCCAATCAATATACTTCAATCAAAAACCAATAATCACGGCAGCTGTTATCTGATAGTTTTATAACAAAAAATTTCTCTTAAATCAAAAATATTTTCTTATTAAAAATTCAATACTATAGATTTTTAGGCCGAACTTGATTTTCAATTTTAGCCTGCTTTTTTGACAAATTGGGGCTTTGTACCCATAAAAAGTACGCCACAGCTTTTCATGTTAGAAACTCCGTCGGAGGTTTCGTCACACTTTGGCTAGGTTTCTTGCGCTTAAATCGCTTTGAGGTTGCGTTTCGCACTTGGAACTTCTGGCACTTGATTAAGTCAATATACCATCCTACAATTGGCTAACGAACAAAATGACTTCTTATTTTGAAATTAAGTGGGAAGTCATTGAAAGGTGTAATTGCGCTGTTATCTGGTTTTCTCATTCGAACTAAAGTTGGTTGATTCTATTGAAAATATTTATTTTACACAAATTAAGTGCGTTCATACTTATCTGTCACTTATATTTTTAGACTAGATATATATACACACATACGTATATATATAATATTGCATTTATGATTGATTTATCACAAAATAACTGACTAATTTTCTTTCATAAAAGATTTTCTGTTTTTAAATTAAGAATAAACTAGGTTGAAATTAAGAATGAAATCTGGTATTATTATTACAAAGTATAGCATAATCTTAGGCGGTGCTAATTAAAAAACTACAAAGTGTGATTGATTTCATCACAAAATAACTAATTTTCTTTCATAAAAGATTTTCTGTTTTTAAATTAAGAATAAACTAGGTTGAAATTAAGAATGAAATCTGGTATTATTATTACAAATTATAGCATAATCTTAGGCGTTGCTAATTAAAAAAAAGACAAAATTATAAATGACATTGAAATTTATTTATTTTAGCTAAATTTAGTCTAGAATCTGGTGAGAATGTCAGCTTAGACCCGCTAACTAGCTGATTGAACGGCAGGTATTAATGGAATTCAGGAAGAGAAACCCCAAAGCCAAGTTGAATCAAAAACGCGGTGTCAAATTTTACTGCCAACATAACCTTTTATCATGCTGGCTACTAGACCAAAGGCGACACAAGCTAGGATAAACTTACTTTTAAATTCCATAGTTTTGTGAGCTTTGACTTCGTCACGCGCCAAGTTCACGACAAACTTATACAGAACACAAACATTTTCGGTGGGACTACCATTAAGTATGTACGTCGAAGGCATTTCGCTACCCCATCGGGTTATGAGAGTAAGAATATTGACGTTATAGCATCTACGCTCTAAAATTTACGACTCGAAGGCTCGACGGAGTCAAAAAAATTGCTCCTTGGCAGTCGAGCTGGTATCATAAGGTGCTAGGACGGAAGCGTACCCGATCCATAATCAACAGCAATTGGATGCAATTACCTTTTCTTGTTCCCAGTCAGTCATAAACAGATGCCGAGCTTGTGGGTCTTGCGGCGCAATTCACATTCAATCGAATAGTAAGAGGCCAGTCTCTACCTCGTCACACATACTCCCACATAGATTTATTGAACACTCCAAACATTTGCATTTTGATTGTACAACAAATTGTTATATAAAACAAATAAATAAATATTAAAATGCAGCCAATCCAACGATTTATAACAAATTTTGTGCACAACAACAACAAATAAATAATAAAAAATGCTATACATAAGAAAGCCGTTATATAAGTTATCTGCGCAGACATGGCAAATCGTTGAAATTCTGTGGGCCAGAAAAACACAGCGCCCGTCTCTGCTAGATAGGCGAGTCCCAGGTAGAAGAGCATTTTTATGTTATTCATTTCCAGGGCATAGTAAACACCACGCGCGCTGCTCGCTGAAAGTTGAAATTTTTGTGTTTTTTAATATTGGTTTGAGGTTCGAGGAAATGCTTTGCGATCTTACCATCACGCACCATCATAACACAACTGAAGATATCCGGTGCCGCTGAACCGCAACCAAGCAATGTTAGGCCAACTATAGCGGTTGGTATGTTAAATTGATAGCCTGAGAAAAGAGAGTGAAGAGTGTCTATTAAGAAGTGGAGAAACTTGGAGTATGAAAGGAAATAACTGGTTGTCCTATGAAGCTCTCAGAGAATACTGACATATCGATCTAACTACCTGAGCGATCTTGCTTTCGATCGAGAAAGCATAAACAGAGCTTGTGGGAGGCGGGTTTTCTCGGCCAAAGGTCTGTTGCTAAATTGCAGTAAAAGATTTAGTAACAGCGCATCTGAACTTTTCTCAGCATTTTTTGACTTAAAATACTTTTCATTTGATACAAACATTGGCATAAATCATTTGAATTTTTTTTATTTCAGATAGGTGGAAACTCCGAAAAAACATTCTAAGTGGCAACGGTTGAACAAGAGAGCTCGGATTGTAGCTGTTAACTTACAACAACATTTCATAGAAATATGCCAAGTCTGTTTCGAGATAATAACGGATTACCAATTTAATATAATTATATAAATAAATTAGGTGGCAACTCCATTTGGAAATATTTGTGTTGAAGCACGAGGTAAAATTCATTTCGTGTGATACCAATGTTTGCAAACACCTCATATAATTCAACAAAAAATACAGTTACGTGGCAGCGCTGTAAAAGCATACTAAGTGGCAACGCTTAAGTTGAAGAGCTTAAAAATAAATATAAAAATATAAATAATAGGATTAAATGTTAACTTTAGATGGCAACTCTACCTAGAAATATTTTTTGTTGATATACGACAAAAAATACCTTTCGGGTGATACCGATATTGACATATCGCATTTCAAATTAAAAAAATATGTATATATAGAGATAGCTGGCAACCCTTTAAAATATCCTAATCCGAGATAGTAGTGGATATACAAGAATAGCTCGTTTAAAGTTATAAGATTCAGACACTAATGGATCAGTTTTGTTGCCCACCACGGATATGGTGGGTGTCCAGGACTGCATTTTTTTTTAGAGGAACTCAATGCGGTCTAGCCAGCAAGTCCCCTGTTTTGATCGTAACTTCGGTGTTGAATCTGCACGAAAGCAGATTTCAGATTTGCAATAGAACCCACACATCGGCTTTCGCAGCAAATCTGAGCATCGCATGAATTCGATCCCAGCGCGGCTCCTAATGAGACTTCTGTGACCTTACGTCCCATGATTGCTTATTATGAGAAAGTGTTACTTTGGCTCTTCAGAGGGATGGATCTCTGCTGGAATCGTCGAAATTTTGCCCCACGTAAGACGAAAGAAATGGTTCAATCTCTTCACATCTAAAGGACAAAGCTCACTAGCTTATGAATTACAATGGGTCAATTGACCTAAGTGGGCCCTTTTACCACATCGAGAGGCAGGCATCCTAACTCAGCACAACTCTACGGGTTAGGAGGGCTCAAAATTTTGCTGGTATGCCTGCTGTAAAAGCAGACTAAAATGCACATCGCTCCGGGTTCAGGGTCAACGAAATCGCTTCTACTGCAGTCGAACTCATACCACAGGGTTTGTACCTGACTCATAACCGGCAAAAGACTACCACTCCAAGAGTGAATGCGTCGACTAAGCTACTACTACAACAACAACAACAACAACCAAACCTAGCCGAGACAGTCATCTGAACGACATCTGAGTCTGCTTCCCTTAAAGGTGCACAATATCAGCAAACTGGAACCTTAAACTATGCACAAGCCTACAAACCCCGGGGGTAACAGGTATGCAAGGCTCTCACCAACTCTGAACTCTAACAAGTTTCGTACTGCACAACTCAGATCAAACATAAGCGAGAAAGGGGGATGCGATGGTTCAAACATTTATCTTTGTTTGGCTTTTTAAACATGGAGAAGACGCACGGAGTCTACAGTCAAAGCTCCACAACTAGCCTCTTGGCCTCTCTGGCGTTGAAATAAAATATATGAAAAATAGGTCAAATTTTACAACGCCTAAGAGGCTAAGAGTCATGGAGTTCTACGTTTAGCTCCTTTCTTAGCTTGAGTCTGTGGCATAAATTGTGGTAGGAGATTTTGGAGCCAAGGTCTTTAAGTTCTTACTGTTTACTAAAACTCTATCATGTCTAAGTGAGCATCTCTAGAGCCGTTGGGTTCCCATGGATTACACATAGTCCGTCTTTAAACATAACAAAAAAGGTTACTAGGAATCTAAAGGCTTTCCCAGCCTAAGCTACTTTCAACGCCTTGCACTTACTCAGTATCGCAGCACACCACAAAACTATATACGACAGTAGCGCCACCCATATGAAGGACATAAGCACTGTGAGTATATAACAAGATAGCGCGCATTTACGTCTACTGTCCGGTATTGTTAGGATCAACAGCACTTGCAATGGCCACGAAAGCACCCAAAGAACTTTAACGCCCACTCTAGTCTTAGGCCAATGTATCGGATTAAAGAGATTATCTAAGCCTTCCTCCTCATATTTAATGTATTTTTCGTACATATTTGGTACAATCGCAGGAACGGTACGATAGCACTTTGTGCCTGTACGCAGCTTAGTCTCATCAAAATCTGGAAAAAATGTAAAAAAAAGAGAGGTTAGAATTTATACAAGGTGGCGCAAAAGTAAGCTTCCGATGTTCAGCATATCGGTTGTGGCACGTGCAGTGTGTGCTCTTGCACCGTCTTGTTGGAACCACATGTTTTCCAATCCCAATTCATCAAGTTGCGGCAAAAAGAACTCGTTGATCATTGCTCTGTAGCACTCACCATTCACAGTAACCGTTTGGCCCCGACCGATTATTGGTCAAATAAATAGTCAGCAATATTCCGCGTTCTGGAGCAGTGTAGCGTAACATTGTTTATTAACGTGTATTTCGCAAGTGTTTACTACACAAATGTCAAAACAGAACTGACTTAAGGGGCCAATCGCAAAATTTATAGCATTTTCTGATAGGAGGATTACTTTTGCGCCACCCTGTATAATTGAGGTCACGCAACTTTCATTCACTGTTTAACCAGCAGAGGGAATGGAAGTGGACTTCGGTGGAGGTGGCCGAGCGTCGAAAGATATGCTAAGTGGCTGCTGATTAAACAGCAACTGGCACATGAGTGGCGCAGATTCCACAAAGTATTGTCAAGACACTTTAACAGTACTTCAATCACGCAAGTCTTGGAAACCCGGTCTATTTAATTTAAAAAATTCGCTGCAAAATTACCTCGCAAACTTTCTTGTATGAACTTATCAAAAAACATATAGGCTATGTATATGCAGTAGAAGAGTATAAGTAGAGTTGCTTCGAAAAACGCGATGTTGCCATTACCGAGCATAATTACTAACGGTATCACGGCTAAGCAGGCAGAACTTAAGTCGCGTGTCGTCGTCCACCAATCCAAGACGAAGGGCTGAAAGAGAGAAAAAAAAAGTTTGAATAACATTGGAATGTGTTGACAAGGTTATTGAGGAAAAGGGATAACTACATTAGACAGAGGAAGAGATAAATACATAACAAATAGAGGGAGAAAGAGAGTTAGAGCGCGAAAAACAAAGTAAGCAAGAAATCAAAGCACACTCAACCTACCTCCTTTGCAATCAATCCACATATTCCCACAGCAGCAAAACTATCAAACGCCACCGAACCGACTATAGTACAATACCCAGCATCCGTTCTTGCCACGAGTATACTAATAATACAAATACACAATTCAGGCAAAGTTGTGCCAAATGCGGTTAATGTAGCATCAGCCATAACAATAGTCATATTGAGTCCTTGTAAAGCACAACAGCGAATGAGAAATCAAAATCCTTGAACTCGAAACTCAACTTACGATAACAAAGCTCAATTAAAGCTGGCATTAGATACTCCTCGCAGACAATGGCGAAACCCATAAAGGCATATAACATTACGAACAAACTTAGACCAGCGATATCATAACGTTGCTCTGCGTAAGCAAATATTTTTGGAAAGTTCTCAATACCGTATTCTGAGCTGTTATCTGTAAAATGTGCGTGAAATGGGAGAGGCTTTGTTTAGCAAACAAAATAAGGAGCTTACCTATAACCATGCCTTGGCAGCTAAGAAATTGCTTTGTGTGTTGTGGAGGTTCTTAAATATCTAGTTTTGTTTCAAATTATTTGTTTTTAATTTTTTTTTGAATTTCAGTCGCATTTGGAGAGTTTTTCAGAGTTTTCAACACATATTTTTTTTTTGAAAATTGCATAATGCCGCATATCAATAGCATCAAAAGCAGACCTGTTAAATATTGATTACTAATCGTAATGATTACCGGTTTGATTAATTATTATCTTAAGAATCCATTTGATGATTGATTACGATTACTCTCAATTTTTAATAATTATTTTCCAACTAATTAAAAAAAAAAGTTATCAAAAAAAAATTACGATTTTTTACGGTTATTACAAAAAAAAATCAAAAATTTTAAAATATAATCAAAAAAAAATCATGCTTTTTTCGATTATTACAAAAAAATTAAAGATTATAAATAATAATCAAAAAAAAAGTAATGTCTATTTTTTAAAATTTTTTTTTTTTTTAATTATTTTCGATTTTTTCAGTATAGCTGTAAAAGCACATAAATATACAAATCAACACTGAAAATAGTTAAAAATAATCAAAAATTTTAAATAATCAAAAATTATCAAAACAACTTTTTTGATTATTTTTAATTTTTTTATATTTTATATTTTTTTTGATATTTTTTAAATGTAATGAAAAACAATTAAAATAATCATTACCAATTAAAAAAGCCTTCTAAGTAATTGATTACTAATTACTAATTCAGAAATCAAATTTAACAGGTCTCCAAATTTAACAGGGCATCCAAGATGTATTCGTAAATATGTAATTGACAGCTGACAGTATCAAAAAATGTAAACAAACAGAATTAACACTTTACGGTGCACCTCATAAGTGAGGTATGATTTTATTTTCTTTCCATTTAAAAATATTATATTTTTACCTTCAAAATTTTGTTTATTTGCAATATTAAGGTAAATTAACAAAATTCAATTTCATCAAAACGATCACAAAATTGCGCTCATATTTCTTGGTGTTTCAATCTGAAAATTTAACGAAATCCAATGCAACTTAAGTGTACTTGAGCAAGGGTGAGCTTAGGCATTTGTCAGTAGTAAATTCTATATTAGATGTGTTCCCGTGCCAGTCAGAAACAGTGCGAAACAGACAGAATCGGTCAGAATTTACAGGAAATCACTTCCGTACTTAGAGCACAACAATGAGAGTAAATATTGCTCTCACTGAGTGAGAAATTGCTAGTTTTAGCTTTGGTGCAAGAGGCTTAGCACTCCAAATATTGGAAAGGGCAGTGAAAAACTTGCATCAGCACTAACTTAAATCTCTCAACGTACTGCGCTTCGTCGCGTGATGTCTATAATTAAAGCCGCCCTCAGCGTGAACTTTCTCTCCCTTGTAGTCTTTCTGGATAACGAGGACCAGTTCAGCTACATTCATTTGTGCCATGGCTTCAGTAGGAGTTGTCGCTTTGTTAGTGGCTTTCACATATCGACTGCTGAGAATGATTTACTTGCTTCTTGATGTAGCCGGCCATTCTCGGAAAGGGTATAATGATTTCATCACTGCAGTTGAACCTCACTGAAAATTCCGGCAGACACTAAAAATTCGGGTAGACTTACGTTGTCCGTTACACTTGCAAATGAGCCACTGACAAGAAATGAGAACATAGTTCCGATATATGCCGAAACGTCTTGTCTTAAGGTTTACCCGATTTTTATGCGTATTTCGGGCAGATATTTCGTCCCGATTGAAATCTACGAAATATCTTGGACGGGAACTCTTTGCAAGTGAGAACTACATTTGTTGTGGAAGCCAAGTAAAATTTTTAATGAACATGTTTGAGGGACTGGACCTAACAAACCTTGCTTTCCAGACAAATAGGCAAACAATGCCCAAATAAGATTGGCAGCATTTTTTTCACTAGGGATAGGGAAAGGTGGGGTTAAATAGATGGAGTTAGAGGGATACGGAAAAAGAAAGTGAAAAAAGGATGTGGGTAGGGTGGATAGATAGCGCGGAAGAGTAAGGGACATGAAGAAGGAGAGTAAGAGGGAGATTTACAAAATAAAAAAATAATTTTTTACAAAGTTTTTAATTTTGAATTTATTTACATTAAATTATTGAATACATTTTACTCACTTAAATCAAAGCGCTTTATGAGCACAAAAGAAAAATGAAAAGCAAAAATAAAAAAAATTAATAAAACTCTAAACAAAATATGATATTTAATACAACTTATAAATAATATAATAATACCCTTGTACAACAAAAAGAAGAAGAAGAAAAACGTGCCATTAGCAGAGTTACATAATCAACTCGTTAGTTATAACCACTAAAGTATCAGCTAATATTTTGTTATTGTTGCTTTGAATGCCTTATTTTACAACAACATACTCCTCATTTTCATAAACGCCATTGTTGCTTACAAATTTCGCTTTCTGATTTGTTATTGTTGTCGCTCTCTTTTTAACATTTTAAATTTGTACGTAAAATGCGCACATCCCAATTTCATATTTTCTTCTCTTGTTCTCTCTCTCTCTTTCGCTCAACACGCATTGCGTTCTTCGTTTAACTAACGACGCTTCACGAACGTCCACAAGTTGGCAAATTAACTCGAAAGAATACATTTAATTCTATTAGCGATGCGAAAATCATAAATACCAAATACATAACCAAACAGGCCATGCCCACTTTTCGATCCAATTTGAATTTATTGAAAGAGAATGTTATATAGAGCAAAAATAGTGTGGAGAGTAACGTTATCGCGGAATATTCCAGACCGGCCGAATTGATGCCGACATAATTTTGCCCTTCTTGTATGGGAAAGAAGACAGCTTTGATAAGCCATGGCACACCCAGACAGAGCAGAATATCGAATGTATTCGAACCGATCGAATTGCAAATACCCATGGAACCGTGACCTGCAAGGAAAGAAGAAGAAAGAGAGAGAGAATGTACACTACTTCATAAGCTTTGGAAGAAAGATATTTGTGTCAAAAGTAAGTGTGAGTAAACGAGTAAATCAGCAATTTTGATTGAAAAAGATTGTTGTCTGGTTGTTGTTTGAATCCATAAGTCTTATTGAGATCGATGAAGAAGTACTTCTTTGTTTGTGTAAGGCCAAAACACTTTCCGCGGGTTTAGGAGAGTGTTAGCGATATGGATCCGGAATGCGCCAGTACTAGTATCTTCTGGCACTTGTCGGACTGCAGCCGGAGCGTTTTGCTTGACCTTGTCGTACCTTCGAGTACTAGATTTTAGTCGCCTCTTATGACAGGCACGCCTAAACGGTTGTATGTTCCTCAGCACGCGCTCCTATCCCAACACCTTCTGGTACTAGCGGAACTGCAACTGGAGCGCCTTAAGTGACCCTCTGTCGATTTTTGCTTCTATTCAAACTCGGCGTTGGAAGTCTCAGAAACGGATTCCACGTGCTCACAATGAAAATCCTCAAACACGTGGATTTTCTTTTTCAGCGCAGGTTTATTGTTTTTACTCAAGGCGTCCTACGCTACCAGGGAAGCTTCCGTACCTCTAATTCTGCTGTACTGCAATCCCAGATTGGCGCATACACCACTTGGTAGCTAATATTTCAGCTGTTTGAGAGGCATAAAAAACGATTTCCAAGTTATCAAAGAACTAATCTTCCAATCTATACTATCGTGGCATTGACGTCCATTGTTCGAAGCTTTTGAACTTCGCCTAAATTGATGTATGTGTCGATATCGTGAGAGATATGGTAATGCTTCCACTCAGTTTTTTGCCGTTGATGGTTGCATTTAAATTATGAGGTTGAACTTAGACTGGTCTTGCCTTAGTCAGCCTATCGGTAGGAAAGTAGAGTCTCCATTAAGTACTCGGGTGGCGCCGAAGCAAGGAATACAACCCCCTTTGCGAGGACTTGAGTTAAATAGGCAGTTCTTATAAAAAAGCCTTTCCTACCGTTGCGGAGGAACAGATTTTGCTTTTAATAAGAAGGCCTCTAGGTTGTCGTACTGCGGTTTGATTTCGCAGCATCTGGTCCATCATTGGCAAGCGAGTTCGTTATGTATTCCATATAATCTACATTATTGAACAACCGAAACTCTCTAAAAATTAATAATCCGTACCAACTCTGCGTAAACAGAAGTTTTCACTTACTCAGATTTATTACAACTTCGGGCTATAACTGGAGTAACGAAGAACTACAAGTTCACACACTCCTTAAGTACTTACCTCGCTTAGCCACAATAACACTGGATACCGCCTCCGGCACGCTTGTACCCGCTGCTAGGAAAGTAATACCCATCACCGAATCTGGTATTTTCAGTGTGTCTCCTGCGTTGAAAGACGAAACATTAGTTCCAAGCAAACAAACTCCCCAAACCCACACCATCTCCATACTCACCTATAATTGTTATCATCCAAGCGACCACATACGACAACGAACCGATCCACACAATGCACATTATGAATGTCAATGGAAAGATTTTATTATTTTTCGTTTTCTTACAATCCGGTATCGCTATACGAAAGAGTAAATGTATTGGCCAAATAATGAGCCAAGTGAATTGTGCAAAGCAACTTTTGTCCTTTGGATAGGTTAGCAACTTATAGTGCTCCTCTTCCGTCTCCTCCTCATCGTCACTTGTTGATGCGTTGACTGCAGCGACTGAGATGGGTACAACGGCTGCACTGGGCTGTAATTCGACAGCTGACTTTTCTACTGAAATGGTTGTGGCTAAGACTTTGGTGTCGGACTGCTGTGCCTGAGGTATGTTGGAACTTGCTGTATTCGCATGTGAATTGATATTGGGATTGGTGTTGGAGTTTGTGGGTGCTGCCGCTTGCACGGGAGGCGGTGATGCCGTCGGTTGCAATTTAGGTGGCTCATTGTTCACACCACCATTTAGTTGTATGGTGGAGAGTTTATGGCAAATGCGATTCTCGACGAGGTCTGCAAGATGAGAGCGACGTTTTAGCGCTTGCGTTCGTATGGGGATAAGGTGGTAGTTAGAATGTGGATTGTTTAGTTTGGGTGTCACTGTGAAGCTTTAGCTATTTAACAAGATGGGAATAAGGAAACCAAGGTGGTCATACTATCAAAAAGTCGAAGAGAAACAGAAAAAGAAGAGTAAGAAAGATGATAAGGAGTAAAATGAAAAGAACGAGACTAGAGAAGATGGAGTTGGAGGGAGTGGGAGGGAATGAAAAACTTCTTAAATGAAGAATAAGAAGTAGAAGAATATAAGAAGGAAACAGCATTCGAAAAAGGTAGATGCTGTAGAAAAAATAAGAGGTTACAAAAGCAACGAAAGAGAGGACAAATTAAGAGAAGAGAGAAAACGAAAAAGTTAGCATAAGAGATGAAGAGAAAAAGAAATTATGTTAGAGAGATTGTAGCAGATAATGAAGCTTGATTCTGCTCAAGAGCTCAAGAGAAACAAAAAGTAGGAAGGCGAATACAGAAAAAAGTGAAATCGAAAAGGGAGAAAAAAGTAGAATAGATTGAAGGAGAATACAAATAAATGAAAGAAAGAAAGTAGGATTACATATCAAGAAGCCTATAAAGACTAAAAGATAATAAAACGGGAGGAAATTGAGAAAATTAAGGAGCTTTAGAAGAAAGAGAAATAGAGGGAAAAAATTTAAAAAATAAAAGGGTGATGAGAGAAAAATAAGAGAGAAGAATAAGAGAATAAAGAAGATTGAAAGAATTAAAAAGTTATGAGATGAGATATAAAGATTGATAGAATAAAATCAAGAGCTAATGGGGGGGGGGGGGGGGGGGAGAGATAAAGAAAACCAAACAGAATATAAAAGCGCAATAGGTAAAAATAATGGAGGAAGCCGAAAAGAGTGACACAATCAAGAAGTAACGAAAGAAGGCGCAGAAAGTGGAGAAGAAGACAAGATAAATAAGTAATAGAAGAAAATAAAGTGGAATGAAATATGGAAAATCGAAGAAAGAAGGTAAAAGAGTAATAGGGAAAATAAGGGAAGAAGGAAAAGAGAGTGAAAAGCATCAAGAAATAACGAAATAAGTCCAACAAAGGAAACAAGAAGGCAAGGTTAAGAAGAGATAAAGGAAGTAATGAAAAAGAAGTGAGTATAAAAGAGAAGGTAAAAGAGCAATCGGGGGAAGAAGTAGAAGAGAGTGAAAAGCATCAAGAAATAACGAAATAACCCCAAAAAAAGAAGGAAGAATGCAAGGCAAAGAAAAAAGAGAAGAAAATAAGGGAGTAATGAAAAAAAGTGAGTATAAAAGAGAAGGTAAAAGAGCAATAGGGGGAGAAGTAGAAGAGAGTGAAAATCATCAAGAAATAACGAAATAAGCCTAAAAAAGGAAGGAAGAATGCAAGGTAAAGAAAAAAGAGAAGAAAGTAAGAGAGTAAGGTAAAAAAAGTGAGTATAAGAGAGAAGGTAAAAGAGCAATAATGTAAACTAATGGAAGAAGTGGGGAAGAGTAAAGAAACAAAATACACAATAAGTAGAAGATAATTAAGAAGAAAAGAACAAAGATTATAAAAAATATAAGGTAAAACTAAGGGGCGTTAAGAAAAATAATGGAATCAAACAAGAAGGTGAAGAAGATTAAACAAAGTAATGAAAAAAGAGTAGAGGATAAGACAAGACAAAAAAAAATCAATAGGCAGGCAGTTTGAGGCAGTCAAACGATTAGAAGAGAATGAAATGAATTGAGGGCTAAAAGTAAGAATAGTTGGGAGGAGAAGAAAAGAACAAAGGGCGATAAAGAAGTGGAAGAAAATAGTGAAAATAATGAGCGAAAGAACACCAAGAAGGCAATTGAGTAGCAGTGAGTAATAATAAATAATAATTGGAAGGAGAAGTAAAGAACAAATGAAGAAGTGGAAGTAAGAGCCAGTGAATGAAAATAAAGCAGTCAAGAACTATGAAAAACTTTAGCAATTGAGAGTGTATCCTTTTCAGGTTATTGTTCTTGTTGTCTATAAATAATTAAGTGTGAATATTGACATGTGTGTGGAATTAGCATTAGTTGTGTTATACCTTAGTTATTTATTTACAACTAAGCATTTGTGGCATATATGCAGTGAAACGCTTAACTGGTTTGTAAGAAAGTAGTTTAAAACTAGAATTTTCAGAATCATACTAAACTAGTTAGAAAGAGACACAAGTTGTAACAACAAAAAATAATATTGTTGGAGAATACTGGAGTATCTAGAGTTGGAGAAATACCAGCAGAGGCTTTTTCACACCCATATCAGCATACTAGTTGGCGGAGTAGTCCACAACTAGTTCATTTGACTGCAGTTTATGCATGTTTGTGTGTTAGTAAATATTTGCATGTGTATATACATATGTATTAATATGTTTATATGTAAATGTCCATCAACCTGGTTCTTTCTCATTGCTGTTCTTTGTATGTATGCTGCAATTGGAGGAGCGACTCCGTGTGCGAGCCTGTTTCACACCACCTATAAATGTGTTGAAAAAGTGTAGAATAATGTGTAAATGTCAATAAAAATTTAACTGTCATTATACCGAGTGTTCAATATCAATGTCTTATACATATATGTATGCAGATAACTATGTTTGTATGTATTTGTAAATTTTAATCAAAACAAGAAATCATCGTACCTTTTGCGCATTTTTGAAAAGTTTTATCAAAATACATCACTGCCAAGTAAACAGCATAAAGTGAAACCAATATCAGCGCCTCATACCACTCGACACGTTCATCGTGCATAACACAAATTAATATGGCGACTGTGACGCCATAAGCTATGCTGTCGCGCGTCAATGGCCACCAATCAAGCGGTATGGTCTAACAAATGTGAAACAAAAGTATGATTTGAACAAAAAAAAATTATAATAATTAAAATACATATGGGTTATTCCAGCTCAAATCGAAAAATAAGAAATTTTTATCTTTTTTCAGCAAATAACAAAATTTATTAAAAAAAAAAAAAAAAAAATTTTCTTCTTTTATTTAAAAAGTTAAAAAGCCGTTGTCTCTCTGAAAATGTCAATTTATGTTTAGTTTTATCAGACGTATTAATAAAAAAAATACCCAAAAACTATAACCGGATTTTCCGATTTTTATGAATTTGTAAATCTTATAATTTTTGAATTTTATTGATTTTAATTTTTATGAAAGTTTTAAATTTGAGATTTTTAAAAGTCCTTCGACATATTTTTAAGCAAAAATTTTCGGAAAAAAATAATAAACCCTTTTTAATAAGGTCCCAAAAACTATAAGCGGGTTTTCCAATTTTTATAATTTTGAAAATTTTATAATTGCTAAATTTTATTGATTTTAATTTATGATTTTGAAAGTCTGAAAATTTTAGATTTCAGATTTTTTTACTATTTAGTTGAACATATTATTTAAACCCAAATTTTCCGAAAAAAATTATTAACCGTTTTAACTTTTTTATATTTCGAAAATCTCATGGTAGAAATAATTTGATTACGATTCAACTTTTCTGATTTTTACAATCTGTTAATATTTTGTTATTGAAATTTTATACGTTACTCCAATTTTTATGATTTGAAAATTTAAAAATTTTTGAATTTTTTTAGATCGAAAACTAACTAAAATTTGATCATATTTTCACAAGATTTCAATAAAAATTTTCAAAAATTATTTTTTGACCGAGTTTTAAATTTTTATGATCTCGTTTTTAGACTATGATTTGAAACAAAAAAGTATAATCGGTTTCTCGATTTTTATGATTTTGAAAATTTTAATATTTTTTGTTCTTTTTATAATTTCGAAAATTTTATAAAGTTTTGTAACTTTAGACTGGTTAGAATATTTTTTCGTGTTTTTGTTGTGGTTTCAAAAATCTGATCATTTTATGTAATTTTCAATTTATACGTTTTTTTTTTCAAACTTTATGTTTTTGGAACATGCTATTTTTTTAAATGTCTTAGCTTCGTTTGATCAATTTTATTTAGTTGTATCCTTTCCATCGGTTTTCATGGTTTCGAAATTCTAAAATTTTACATTTGAAATTTTTTTATTATTTTTATATAAGTTTTTCGAACAGTTTTTAAATTTTTTGCGAGTTTGCTATTAGAATAAATTGTTTTCTTATGCTTTTTGTTATAGTTTTAAACATTATTTTAAAAAGCCGAAAATTTCTTATTAATTAAAATTGTTGCTAAGGCTTTTTTATATTTTTAACTTTCAAGAATTTAATCATTTCTGTTTTTGTTTTAATTTTCTAAATTAAAAATGGCCCATTTAAGGTGGAATTACCCCTGCATAAAAGTTCTATCTTCAAATCTTTTAACTACTCACCATACCCGCGCCAATCCCACAACACGCAGCCACCGCTAAAATATTAAAAACCGCCGAACCGACAATTGTGCCCACTCCTATGTCACCCTCTGTAATGAATGTACCTATCACATTGACGAAGAGTTCGGGCGCTGATGTGGCCGCAGCCATGAATGTGGCGCCAGCTACATCATTTGACATATTTAACGCTGTCGATGCGAAATGTAATAATAAGTGATTAAATATTTGTAATGATAGAGCTTGAGTACCACTAGCGCCTAAAAGTATGCAATTTTTAGTTATGTCACTCTATGAGAGTTAAAAATTGCATTCTTCTAGGCACACTTTTTATTATCTTAAAGATTTTTGACGTTTGAGTTTTAGCATTAGCTACTTTCAGTATCCACACACAAAACTTTGAACACTTACCTGCACATATTTTTTCGACTGCAGGCACAAAGTACTCATCACATACTACCGCTAATGCCAGAAATAAATATAAACTGGCTATCACATGAAGTACAACAGCACCTGACTGCCTCTGCGCCTCGGTAAATAGATCTTTGGGGAAATCATCGATGGCGGGTTGTGTGCAATTTATGTCTGAAAATAAATATTTCAAATAGGATTTAATTAACTCTTTTAGCTAATTATTTACGAGTGGTTGCCCACGGGTAGCGGCAAAGAATTTGAATAGCTACTGTCTTGGTTTAGGGAAGCAAATTTTTTTGCTTTGTCACAGGAAGAGAAGCACAAACAGTTAGCAATACTATGGCCCTTTACTTTCCCACTGTATCGATATCATCAAAGGCTCTGAGCGGTTTGTCCTTTTCCGTTTACTCTGCCGAAGCAAAAGCTAAATCTAACCTACCTAGGAGACCAAACATGTGCGCCCCCATGGGAGTCATTGAGAAACATGTCAAATACATCATACATTTGTTTCCGTTCATCTAGAATTACTTCCGATTACCCATAGAATTAAATATTTACTTAGCGTCATTTAATGAGCCACATACAAGAACAACTTTTGTGGGCCAATGCCTTTAAAGCTATGAAATTACAAGATCAAGTAGCAGTACCAGGCAAGATGTTAATTGATTCTACCAATAGTGTAAACAACCCGAAATGATGAAAGGGAGAGGGAGGTCAAAATAATGGGTGTAAGATATTTAGTTGTGGGTAAGAAGTAGAGAAGGGATTTATATGCAAAATCATGCGCCTAAAAATATGTTACTTTTGAAAGTTTGTACAGTGGCGGTTTTAAAATTTTACTAGAGGTTCGAATTGCAGATTCAAATCCCGGTGCAGGTAACCTCACAAGCTCTTCATTTAAATTATTTCAAAAAAGAGTGGCAACCCGCTATTGTTTTGAAAGCCTCCCGATTGTATTTGAGCCTTAGGAGATGCCGTTTGGAGTTGTCAAAAAAAATTTGAAGGCGCCCCCAAGTTGCAAGAAAATTTAGAGTAGAACACCACAGATTCGAAAAAAGCTCGGCATAACACTCCTCTGTGTTTTTGATGCAGCTTTCGAGCCAGACAGTCAAGCACTTTGGCATAGAAAGCGGCTTTACACGTTTTGAGTACGGTTCAAGTAGCTCACGACTCAGGCATATCGTGGGTGTGAAGGAGTTGTTGAGCATTCTAATTTCGTTAGGATGCGTTTTCATATCGATAAATGCGTTATTTGATACCGATATTTGCGAATCAATACTCCAGAGATTTAAATATGTACCCTGGTATCTTGAGGGATTGCCTTGGAAGGTTGCTTATAACTCGGTATACCTAATGACACGACCCTGAGGCATATTGTGAAGGTCTAGCTTACAATATTCTGAATATCGACTTTTTTTGTTTCGATGATTTTGCACATTTGATAGCCATAATTTTTACTCAATAGCCTTAAAACGATATTTTCAAAGGGACCTATATTTTGAGTATCGAATGTTTATGTTTCGATATTATTGAGAATTCGATATTTTTAGAGTTACGCTTAAAACGAGTACACTGTTGAGAACTTTTCGAATTTATATTGATAAATTATACTTAAAAGCATAAAAACGTATTAGAAAGTATAAGAACCCTGGTATCGTAACGAGTTTGATTCTTGTGATATAAAATCGATATTTAAAGTATCGATTTTTTTTCTTTCGGTATTATTGAGCGCACGTTATTTTAATAGCGGTACTTAGAAAGAGGACAAAATCGATTCTTTTGGCATTTGATATTTTCTAATTAATCTTCTTAGAACGTTATTTTAAGATTGAGTATATGAACCTTAGTATCGTAATTAGTTGGATTTCAAGCATCGAGTTTTTTTACAATCGATAATGCTGCTATTTGAACGGACATTTTTTACTTGAAAGCTTTAAAACAATATTTTGGTGCCTGGCATCGTAACGAGTTGGATGAGGAAAACTTTTATCTTCTGCTATTGGAATCGATATTTGAGTATCTGGTTTTTTTTTGTTTAGATATTTTAAAGTACTCGATTATTTTGTAGCTAAAACCAAAACGACTACAAAGATTTATACATTCCATTGAATAACGCATACCAAGAGTACCACGCAGCATCTGCCTTTGGGAACACAAATGCAAAATAAATGATCGATAAACCACCCACCGTAAAACGTATGCTTGAATCAATAAATCGATAACCGATTACATTTACGGTTAAATCCACAACACTAACGCTGGTAGGCGTGTATCGCGCTCAAAGTCACGCAAGCGGTAAACTGTCAACACAATTAAAACATGTGGAAAAATTAGAAGAAAAAAATTCCGAATGAAATTGAAATTAGCTCTAAGCAAAAACAAAAAAAAAACAATAACAAATGAAATAGTAAAAAATAGGAGAATGACGACACGAACAATTAGTAGAGGAAATGCTATTTGATGCTCAGTTAATGCTACTAAAAGATGGGCTCATGTCTTTGATGTTTATAGTACTTAGGTTAGAGGGATCGTTAGTTAGAGAGGCGAAAATGAGGAAAAAGAGGTGTGTGCGGTGCCACGCCTCAGGCTATAAAATTTTTTACTAAACTTATTGCAATCAGTGAACAGGTGAGCTTGTTTACGAATGCAACGAAGTTGAAAAGGAAAGTTGGAGGGGGAGTTTGCTGGTAGTATCCAAGAGAGTTCTCGCGCAGGTTTCTATGTGGCGGGCTGTATAGAATTCGTGGTTCCACTAGCCATCTGTGGTTTTCCCTTGAACAGATGAGCTGATGTTAGCTAAATTGCAGGCGAACTGCGGAGCCACTTCTTAGTTAGCTGTGGCACAGAATTAAACAGACGTACATGCATGACGAGAAGATCATTTTGCGGAAATACTTTAATTATAGTATAAGATAATTTCGCATGCCGCATACTCAATTGAAAACCCATTCCGACTAAGTAGAAGGCGGCATGCCACATTGAAGCTAATGTGTTGAGCGCCACTAAATTTTGTTTGACATTTTATTTTCATACCGTCAAAAGTGCTCTTGAGCACATAATTTACATTTTCATAGCGCTAATTGCGTTCATTAGCTGCTAGCGGCCGCATGCGCAATGCTCAATTGCCCTATGACTGAGACAGTGGCGGTAGTGGCGGCTCAACCGATTGAGGCAATGAAAACAACTTAATTATTTATTTACATGTATACATAGTATATACGTGCACCCTGTATACCGTTACAAGTGATGCGTGGTTCCGGGTATTTAAACCACCTATTTTTGCAGAGTTTGGTTTGAAGCTGATCCGGTTCTGCTCTTTTAAATAACCAAGCAGTTATCCGCGTCATAAGTTAATTTGCAGTTGCTAAGCAGCGCAGCAATTGGTTCGGCTCAGTTTCAAACTGTACTCTGCAAAAGCAGATTCTTTAAACTTCCGGAGGCAGGTAAAAGTAACGTTAGCTGAAAGGTTTGCGACTTACGAAGATAGAATGATAAAGAAAATGGGAGCACCACCATCGAAGTTTGGACCGCCCCACTAGAACCTGTTCTTTCTTCATCTCAGAGCCAAACATGCTTTGTTTAAAAGTACGATTTTTGCTAGACTTGTAACGAAGTATAAGCGCTGAAACGACATCTTCCCATCTTTGTAACATCCCCGGCCATGTCCTGTTCGTTTTCCGGTTTAATATCGAGCCTGGCAGGCCGGTGCAAAGAGTGGACCATGAACCTGGCAATTCGACATATCTTTCTTTCTTATGGGTGCCGGAAAACAAGATGGCCGCCGAGCTGACTCGGTGTGGATCGGCTGTTGATGTCTCAAAGGCGAAGGAGGTCCTTTTTCCCCTGCGTTTTATCAAGGGTTGTATCTTTCAGCACTGGTTTAGTGAGTCTAATAATAGGTGGTAGCGTTTGCAGTCCTGTAGGGTGCCAAGGAGTATCCTTGAATGAAGCACGATATTAATCCTTCTCAAGTTGGTTGCGGTGCTCAGCGAGCATTGCACTACTGGCGCGCAGGTAGGGCGGATGTGTTGGGAACAAAATATCTCATGCCGCGATGGAGTAGCTGCTGTGAGATTTTCGTAACGGGCTTCTAAATTTTTTGTGGGACGGAAGTCGTATGATCCTTAAGATTTTGGCACTTTTCTTATAACATTTTTCATTGGTTGATTCACGAAATGTGGCATCAAAACAGCGCGGTATTAAAGTCATAGGGGACTCACCACTCTAACGAGCCTTCCAACCATTCTTGCAAGACGGGGTTCTATAAGTCACCATATGTAACTGGAAATGAAGTGGCTTTCTTCGACCAAGTGCCGCATCCATACCAATGTGGTTGTGCTTTAACACGTTTAGTGCTAATTTACTTTTTAATTTTTTCAAAAACCTTGACTTTCAAATCCCGTTGTTCAGAGACACGTCCACTAAAAACCTAGGACATAAAAAAAGATGTATGAAACGCAAGCTACGATGCCAAAACTTTGGAGCTAAGTAAAATATTAATATATTCCCGATTTTAACCACTTTACTATAACAAAAAACCTGCTTGGCACTAAGTGAAGGTTTTCGTCAAAACCACTTGACAGACAGTGTGTGAAGAGCTGATAAACATTGATTATTATTATTATTCAATTAAACACAAATGACAACTTTTGGCAGTTTAATTGATGAAAAGAATATAGTCGAAGATCTTACTATTGCATGTAAATTACTGTTCTTGCGAAATGTGATAAATTGTCAAGTTGTTGCAAACTACTGCGAAAGTCGATCAGCTGTTTCATGATGTGACAGCGAAGTGAGTTGCCACGCTTAAAAAAAAAAAATTACATAAATTTTCACTAGCAAAGTTGCCAGAGGATAGAGCGAACTAATTCAACTAAAGGACTTGGTTCATAACTTCAAAAACTACCCAAACCTCTTCTACTGTGCCTTTGAGCAACATGATTTAATTATCTGCTGTTTTTCGATCTTTTAAAAAACCCGGCTCTTCGATTCTATGCTTCACTAGCCACTACACTTAAAAACTGTGTGAAAAAAGGCATTGTGGGCGTGGGTGGGAAGTGGCGACTTGTCGGCTCAAAAGCATTTACAACCACTAATCACAATGCTAAATTACTAAATTAACAGTGAAATTTCGCGTATGACGTATCTACATAAATAAGCGGGTACGGAGATCTGTCTACACTAGTGTATTGGTTTGTTTTTCATGAGCGTTTTTTTTTTATTTTTGTGATTATTCATTGTTCACTCGGCTGCTGCATTGTTTGACTTTTGGTTTATGTTTCCTAAATGTAATTAATTTAATTTTTTTCACATTGAAGTCGAAACTGGCGCTTTCTTCATAATTTAACGGAATTCTTTTTATACCCATTTTATTAGCTCTGTTTGGCGAGAGTGAAATTTTTAAAAATTTTATAAATTTTATTAGTGAATCGTATTCGGCTACAAAAACACTTGCAGGGTAAGAGCGTATTTTAAAACTTCATTGGGAGAAAGAAAGTTACAAATTTTCTGCTGGGGAAATTTCACTCAGTAAGATTTGCAAGTGGAAAACAGCTGATAGTGACATAACAAAACAATAACAAAAACTTCAAACTTTGAGTTATTAACCAATGAAAACCATAACAGCGGTTTTGCTGGCAAGTTTTTACCAATTCCTGTGCAGCCGAATCATTCTGTCTTAACTGACATTGCTTTGCAAGTTTTGTCGCCGAACAGACCTATTATCAGTACCACAGATTTGACATTGAAATTTTATTTTTTTAAAAGAGCTGCTGTTTCTTCTGGTTCTTACATCCAGCCGGTCCATTCTCAATTGACGTATGTAAGACGGCCGTCAACGCAGGAAAAGCGTGCGTTGGGGCATGTACAGTCGTATCGAGAAGAAGTACGTTTGTGACAAGCGAGGGGTCTCGAATGTATTACGGACATAAGAGGATGATAGTTTGCGAATGAAGTGGACCGTAATTGCTCGGCTCCAGATTCTACTAATAAATAAACAGGTTTTGATCGCATGAAATTAATCTTACTCTAAATCTGGTGACCGCAGGATGTTGAGAAGTTTCAGTGGCCCCCTTGAAGCGACAAATGAAGACAGCTGGAGACACTGAGGAAACGAATACTCCATCCCAGACAAAACTTAAGTACTCAGTGCTTTTCATGGATTAAAACTCATCACCAGCAGCACCTGACTCAGCCTTCAAAAGATCTCTAGCTCATTGCTGTTTTATGTTAACGAGTACGTAACCTCCTGTATGTAGAGAGTCATATTTTTTGTGCATCCATTTCGCGAATCGCGCACACGATTAGAGTTTCATTCATTGAAATTCTTATCCCTTGTCTATCTCAATATTTCACACATTTAATAATGACTAAAATTGTTTTTGACTTTTGCAAAGTTTGATTTGGTGTGATTGATTTTCTTCCGCGTTCATAAACTCAAATCAGATTCAGGATCTGCATAATGACGACATGACACTGACATGAGATAAACATTTGTGACATTTATTAGTGTGATCTTTTGGTCTTCTGCGATTGCCCAACAGTGATTACTAAACGGATGTGTCTAAGTTGGGAAAGACTGAGCATTTTGAAGCTTAAAGCTGTCAACTGGTCAAGGGAGGGAATACGTAAAACTCACGAGTTTTTGTTAAAACCGGGGGGCAATCCCATCATCCGACTTTCAATAATGTAGTCAGAGTTTTAAAGTAGGCTTGAGTGTTATCAAGTAAATTTAAAAATTTTCAAAAAAAAACCAAATTCAGACAAATCGGCACATACTCGTATGCAGGTCGATTTTATTTATGTATATCAAAAGCTACTTTGTGCAAGAAACAAACAAGCCTTTGTTAACAAAAACATAATTTAAGCACTTACTATTGCAGGTAAATTACTAATCTTGTGAAATATTATAAATTATGACATTTTGGAAAAAATTACCGCGAAATTCGATCAGCTGTTTGGCTTTATGGCAGCGTAGTGAGTTGCCATATGTTTTAAAATAACTTAAATCAATTTTGACTTGCAAACTTGCCACAGAAAAGTTAGGTTTACCTTACAGTATTAACTAGCGACCTATGCAATTCAGAATTAGTTCTTGAGTTAAAATCCACCTAAGCCTGCTTGGAATACTAGCCATATTTCTAAAAAGCCATACTTCAACTTTTACTACTAAATCGACACCAGCGCCACTTGTCGCTTCTTTCTTTGACTAAACATTTTAATCACACTTCAAGCACCACGCGAAGGCTAATTCCATTTTATAATTCAATTCTTTGCCATATCTATATATGTTACTGTATATTTTATATTTATATATTTAAGACTTCTTACAGTTGTGTGCTATTAAATTGGGATCAATTAATTAAACAAATTAGTTGCGAAGTCAAATGAAAAGTTGACGTCGGCTACAATCAAGAACAAAGCGATCGTACAATTATTTAATTGAAGAAATTCTTGAAGCGTGCAATATTTAACAACAATTTTAATTTATTTATAAGAGATGTGAGCATGTAAAGTGATATGAGTGTGCACAAAAGCAAACATAGAAAAGTGAATACCCCCATTGACACAACAGTTGGGTCTACGTAAGGTATTTTTCGGGACCAAAGGCAGTTAATAGACGCTCATGAGTGGACGAGTCGACCAAGCAGAGCCCAGTACTGTTACTCCAGCAACAACATCGGAATCCTAGGTGTGCTGATTCAGAACTGTGGGACGTCGCACTCACGCCGCTTACGGGAGTAACAAAAAGTTTAAGGCACTTTTATAACAGGGGGAAGTAAGAAGTGAGACATGGGCCGACAGAAATAAGGCCAAAGACTATAGATTCCACTGATTATATCTTTACTCTGTTTAAAGACCTGTCGAGCCTATCAAAAGACCTGTCGAGCGTATCGAGAAGTTTATGAGGTTGCAAATTGCTTCAGTGAACTTATAGGGATATACTAAATGACGTTGTATACCGCCATTAGCCATGTCGGCATTGGGGAGGCTCTCTACGAGCAGTTCAAGACCAAATAAAGTTCTAGTTAAGTAGCAAAACCGCTAAGCGTCGCAAGGGGTACTGATGCGCAACTTATGCGCTGATATGCGGATATGACGGCTTTCACCTCTGACGATCAATCTGCTTTCTGGTCTCCTTCACGCTGGCACTCCTTATTTCACACATATTTTGGAGAACAGAGAGAGGACTCAAAGCTGGATGGACTCACACGATTAGCTTCGGCAATAGTCAAGAAAGGAGCAAGAGGTGCTAGAACTGGAGCTACCGGATCCATATCTGGCAGAGGGCTATACTCATCAGTAACACTCCACTAAACCTTCGCGTGGGGGTGTTTTCGCTTTTGATGTTTTTGAGGGTATTCTTTCTCTCTCTTTATGGCGCGATATACAACAGGTATATCATCATAAACCTCCTAAGAGATTTTTGCGCCAAGCTTCTCTTCCAATTTGTGGTGTGCCGATTTGAATTTTCCCTACAAATTGGTGGGACCTACAGTTTTTTGCCGACTCCGAACGGCATCTACAAAGGAGACGAATTTTTGCTGAGAAGCCTGTCATGGCAGAAATACACTCGGAGAGTTTGCCAAACCACTGCCGAGGGGCGACCCCGTTTTGAAAAACTTTTTTCAAATCACTTTTGATGTTACCTGTACCAGGGCTCGAACCATGGACCTTCGGTGTGGTAGGCCGGCAACACTACCTCCACACCACGGCGGCCGCCGGGGTATTCACAATAAACAAAATTGTGCTAAAACGCTTAAGAAACGACAAAATTGGGAAGAGAAATTTTCCTACTTTGCTTTTTATAAATGTTTCTCGACTAATTCAAAGTAAATTGTTATACAAAAGGCGAATCATTCAAAAACGAAATTAAAGCTTTGCCGCATCATGACACTAACTAGCGAGATAGACAGTTGCTTATGAAAAAAAATATGTAATGGAAATAGTGACGAGTATGATATGCCGCGTATGTGTGCACTAAGCTAGTGAAACATGAACCACATGCAACTTGAGAAAGATGTGAGTTATGCAATGAGAAGCGAAGAAGAAGAAGTTTAGCCGCGGTGGTGTTTGAAAGCGAATGCGTTGAGAGAGATTTTGCTGGCAACAAAACTCAGCGGAGCAGCACTGAGATGTCTCACACACAGTGTTCGGATTTGAGTAGTACAATAAGTGGTAGAGTTGAAATAAACGCACTTGGGTCAAATACTTTTGTATACTCCCTTTTCTAAGCAGTCAAAAAAAAAGGAATTTAATTACCTCTTTTACAGCATGGAATTTCCCTCGAACTTGCTATGAACGTGGGTCCAGATTATGTAAGACCATTCCAAAATTTGGGGAAGTTTTTTAGTCCACAGACACACGGTTGGTGCATCATCTATAGTGCATTAGGCATTTTTTTATTCCCAACCTCCAAAAAAAATTACAAAATCTTATGTAGAGATTGACGAGAGTCCAGCGCAGGTTTATAATTAATATGAAATGGAAAAGATCGAGAGATCACTAGATCACCTAGTTACTTGAGTATGGAAGACCCTGGAGTAATGCGATGTACGAGAAAAAATTCAATTACTCGAGAATAGCGCCGGGAAGATGGTTAGTTACTCGATAATACCCATCCAATTAGCCACTCTGTTTACACGGAAAGATTTCCAGCAGAGACGTAACATTCATCTTGCCTATTCCAATCATCGCTGCTAGGGGTTTTCTCTGCTCTTAGAACAGATATCTGTGCTTCTGAACCGCAAGCCAAAATTATTGGGCAAGATAAAAGTCACTTTGTACTCGCTCCAGGTTAGAACAGGGAATATAGCTGGGATGCATACGAAGCCCATAAATCCTCTAAAGTACATTTCACTTAAATACAAAAGGGCTAACTCATCTTATGCTGTCATCGTTCAAGCAATTACACCATATAACAGGACGGCTATAAGTAAAAACTTAAGAGCGTAGATCTTGTTCTTCAAACTTATTTACTTCTCAATTGCCTACTCCCAAGGGTGATTCGATTCATTTTCCGTTTTAAAACTGGTTACTAGACAGAAAAAGTCCTTCCATGGCGAGACATGAAGGCCAAGACACTGACTTTTCGTTGGCATCCTGAGGAAGCAGATGTTTGCTTCTCGTTTCGGTCTTTCCATAATCTAGGTAAAAGTGCCATCTTACACTAGCTTACTCATAAATGAGTTCTTTAAGGAATGAGCCTCTAATAAGAGGCTATTTGATTGTATCTTGCATTGCAATCGCATTAGTCTTTCAGTTGCGTTCGAAGTTTCTTTGCTTTTGGAAGCCAATAGCGAGCCTACAGTATACAAGGTGGCGCAAAAGTAAGCTTCCGATGTTCAGCATATCGGTTGTGGCACGTGCAGTGTGTGCTGTTGCACCGTCTTGTTGGAACCACATGTTTTCCAATCCCAATTCATCAAGTTGCGGCAAAAAGAACTCGTTGATCATTGCTCTGTAGCGCTCACCATTCACAGTAACCGTTTGGCCCCGACCGATTATTGGTCAAATAAATAGTCAGCAATATTCCGCGTTCTGGAGCAGTGTAGCGTAACATTGTTTATTAACGTGTATTTCGCATGTGTTTACTACACAAATGTCAAAACAGAACTGACTTTAGGGGCCAATCGCAAAATTTATAGCATTTTCTGATAGGAGAATTACTTTTGCGCCACCCTGTACATGAAAACGCAACTAACAAGAGATCTTCATGAAGTTTTCTTGTTCTTTTTTTTTTTGTTCTTTTACTAATTTTCTTAGATATTTGTGAAACACCTAAGTTTTTATAAAATGTCTACGAAAGGTGGTGAATTTTGAAGCTTCACTGGCTAGAAGTGGTGGCATCTTAAAAAAAATATGTCCGAACACTGTCCCCAATAGAAACATTGAGGTAGTAGCTTTAATCACCTTTCACACTTTTCAATGCTTGAATTCTATTTGTAAAAAGAGGGACAAAGAATTCTAGCCACACTGTCTAAATTTGTTCTGTTATCTATTTCTTTCTTCTCTTGTATGAAGTTTATTCTTTGACATTTATGTTCAACAAAAATTTAGAAGTATGTAAGCGAGTGGAGCACAATAAAGAGAAAACGCACATTGTCAAATTCAATAAGCTTCAGCGCCAAAAAAAAAGGATACCTCGAGAGAGTGCACAGGTTTGTCGCGCAACAAAGTTGAAACTACATAAACCGTGAGCGACGCAACTATGCTGAGCGAAGTAATCGCGCATTATTAGGCTGAGCACACCAACTTTATACATATACATATATCTTTGGTGTGAGCGCGAGCGACTCAAGTGTCAGTTGCCTTCACACCTACTGTGTGTAGGTTGCTTAATTCAGACTTAAGTGAATTTCTTAGCAGTTACACGACTTCACATACATATACCTAAGAGGATATGGGCATCTTTAGACAAATGCATGTGTGTGGGTGTGTGCGTATGTATGTGCTTGAAGACACAGACACATGCATAAGTCACTGATTAAATTAAAGTGAACTTAATTTAGCGTGATTGATATCATTTTTCTTTTCATACTGTTATTTTCACAGATTTCACAAAAAAATGTTAACTGTTATTGTGTGTATGTGTGTGTGTGTGTGTATGTAGCTGCAGCTCAGTACATTCGTACTTGGTACTATTTTGAATTAAAGTTTTTATTTTACTACATAGCAGAACTGGAAGACATTGTCTTGGTCGAAAAATCTTCTTATCTGCGTTTCTCAGCTCTCACTGCAAAGCGTTATTGATAAACTGAATAAACGAGTTAAAAAAATTGTTATTAACATTTCAATTTAAAAATAAGCGTATGTAACGATTATGGCGTTCTATAATTTAAATAACAGAAATCGGCCTTCTAGATTGGCATTTTTGCTTATACGAAAATTTTGGTTTTAATTTTATGTATCCAAATTTCAGAATAAAAATAACCCTATGTTCTTGTGTTGCACTAATGTGTTATTTTAAAAGTTGTTTTAGACAAATTGATCCAGTAGAGTGGCTGTTTTGATCTTACAGAAATGATACGTTTTAATTTTATATAATAAAAATTTCCCAATTAAAATGTCGCTATGTCTGACAAGAATATGTCAGTCTAAAAGTTGTGTAAGAGAAATCGGTCTAGTAGTTTGCTTGTTTTGCTGTTTTTGGGTTTTAAATTTATTATAATATTATGTATACTAGAGTTCGCCCAGTGGTTGAAATTCAACCAATAAACTTTATTTTATTTTATTTTTTTGCTGTAGGTATGTTTTATCCGCCTTTTTTTCTTCCTTTCTATGTCGTTCCTTTCCTCTAACATATTTTTATTTTCCTTGACTTCTTTTTTTACTCTCTTATTTTATTTTTTACTTTCCTCAAACTTCTTTTCCTTTCCCTTCCCTTCCTTTTATTTTCTTTCTTTCCCCTTCGTTTTCTTACCTTTCCTTTAATTCCCTTTCCCTTCCCTTCCTTTCATTTCCTTACCATTCCTTTCTTTCCTTTAATTTTCCTTCCCTTTCCTTCCTTTCCTTTCATTTCCTTTTCCTTTTCTTTCCTTTCTTTCCTTTAATTTTCCTTCCTTTCAATTCTTTTCCTTTCCTCTATTTTCCTTTAATTTTCTTCGGTGTTTAATACTCTTTATGAGTAATCATTTATTTTATTTTTGTAAACCCTGTTTGTAGGTAGCAGCAATGAAGTTTACATATTTGCTCATATTTGAAATTGCGTGTTTATGTCTCCAACAAAGCAACTTTTCGTGCTGTCAGGAGAGCCACTGACACTGGGCAGCGTAGCCAGTGATCAATGCAATAAAAACAACTAAAGCAAAAATGCACGACACGTTTACTTACACAACAGCTGCGCTGTAGTGCGAATGCCTGTTATTCATTTGTCCACTACCAACTCTTCGTACTCACAGTGAGAGCCGATCACACGAGTAATACAAAGTCGTGCATGACATATTTACTCACACAACAGCGGCTCTATAGTGTGAATAAGTAAATGTGTAGTGGTGTGACTTTTATGTTAAATTTTTTATATTAAAATGATTTTTTAAATTTTTTTTATTTACGGATAAAAGTACACCGCAAAATTTCCTATCTATACATATATAATTTGTATACCTTAGAATTATAGTTTAGCAGAAAACGGTTCTACATTGCATTCATCTTGTCTATTTATATATAAGATTATTGTTATAAACATTTCATAGTAAAAATACCCCTATGTCCTTGTGTGTCAACATTAAGTCTTTATAAATTTGGAACATGCGAAATCGGTCCAGTATATTCACTGTTTTGCACCTACGAAAATTTGGGTTTTAATTTTATGTATATATAGTATTTAAATAGATAAAGTTAAGCGATAACAACCTAGAAGCTGCTTAATAAGTCAAAAAGCTTATCCCGGGAGCTTTTTCCACATTTCCTTGAATCCCATTTTTGCATTAGGCCTGACAAAGAGATGAATTGCCGGTGTGGAACTTAATTAAAAAAGAACTCTAAAGGTGGTTATCTTTCTTTTTACCAAAAGCAACGCAGATGTAGGTATCGACATGACTGTAAGAGCCATTCGCTTGAAGTTGTGAGAAAACTTTCACAAAATGTGTTATGGTTGGTAGAGGACAGTTGTCACATACATGAAGTCAGTGTATACTAAACTGATATTTTTCGTTTTTTATTCAATATTTTTATGCAAATTTTTTTTTTTTGGCGCTTAAAAAATTTTTGAATTCTAAGCAAAAACAAAAATATGAAGGTAGTAATAAATAGAAACAATTATAAGCGCTTAAAACTTTATTTGCTATATAGCAAGCGACAAATCCACATTTAATTTTCAAAAGAAATTTCAAA
Organism: Merzomyia westermanni; assembly: GCA_949987695.1. Taxonomy (NCBI): domain Eukaryota; kingdom Metazoa; phylum Arthropoda; class Insecta; order Diptera; family Tephritidae; genus Merzomyia; species Merzomyia westermanni. The sequence goes on from OX465290.1 coordinate 150,253,122, forward strand.
TTCTAAAGTTTTAATTTTGTTATTTTATTCATAAGTCGCTAAGTGCCTACAAATAAAAATCAGCTATTGATTTTAAAACTGCAAATATTTACTTTTTTCAGCACAGTCTAATATATAATCGCTGCGCTGTCAGTTTAGTATTTTTGTCACAGCGCAAAACACGCAAACTGTTCTTTTTTTTTGCTGAGATATGCGACACAAATTTTTTTAAAACAATCAAAGTTTTAAAGTCAAAGTGAGTTCAACTTAAACTTCACCCAAAAATGCTCCAAATTACAACAAAAATCTACCCACAGTCGCTAATCTTCCACTACACCTTTTCATACATTTGTTTAGACCTCTGTATTTGTGATTATTTTGTTTTTACTAATTTGTTTACTAAGTTTTTAATTCAATTTCGCTTTTGTTCTTGTTTTTCATTGCTATTCACTAGCGGTTTTTAGGCAGTTCCGCTTCATTGCACTGTTTTGTTTTTTTGTTTTCAAAGCTTTACTGTTTGCTCATTGGCGCATGCTGTGTGTTTGGTTACGCATACGCCCTGGCGTACGCTTACTAAAATTTTTTTTTTAATTTAGTTTTTATTTAAATTCAAAACGCAAACGTTTTATATTTTTATACCCAGCGTGTACTAGTACACAGGATATTATAGTTTTGGATATATAACGGTGGTTTGTAACGGTACAAAATAATAGAGATAGATATGGAGTTCCATATATCAAAGTTCTTAGAATGAACAGAGGAATTCATTAAGACATATCCGTCCGTCCGTCCGTCCGTGGACACGATAACTTGAGTAAAAATTGAGATATTTGAATGAAATTTGGCACACAAGTTGCTTTCCGGCCAAGGTAGGTTGCTATTTTAAATGGGCGAAATCGAACCATAACCACGCCCCTTTTTTCGATATCGAAAATTTCGAAAAATGTATAAAATGGGTTAATTCAATAATAAAAGCAGCTATAATGATAAAATTTGCTAGATTTATTAATTTGGTTGTCCCATTGACGATTTTATAAAATTTTTGGAAAAGGGGGCGTGGCACCGCCCACATATAAGTGAAGAAATTTTCAAACTTTGACTCTTAATAACTTCAGAACCGTTTACGCTGCTATAACGAAATTTCATAGAAGGCATACTATTGTTGTGATAAATGCACTTTTCGACCACGCCTACTTTTTCATAAAAGTTATATGGAAAGGAGGTAGAAATATTGAACTGCCCATGTCTAATTAACTGATTGAGGTATAATAATATAATTTGGTACTTACATCAATTTTCTTATTCTTTATATGATTAGTGCAAAATTGTGAAAAGAGGGCGTGGCACCGCCCACTTATGAGTCAAGCAAATTTCTAACTCGACTGTTAATAACTTCAGAACGGTGTAAAATAGAATTACGAAACTTAATACGAGGTATACTATAGACATGTAGAGTACGCCCACGGAAAATAAGCAAAATCGTTTAACGACCACGCCCACTTTTCGACCAAAGTTTTCTAAAAGAGAGGTAGGAAACCGGAACATGTCATATCTCATTCACTGATGCAGATAGAATGCTAGAATTTCGTAGTTACAAAGACCTGATGACTTTATTAATGATTTTTTTTTAATTTTGGAAAATGGGCGTGGTACTGCCCACATATAAATTAACAAAATGTCAAATTTCAGCTATTACTAACTTCAGAACCGTGTTAAATAACATTGCGAAACATGAAACGAGGTATACTATCTACGCTTTTCAAAATTAAATATAGCCTATGCTGGAACCAGTGAATCCAATAATCTACTGCGCAAATTTCATAAAGATCGGTTAAGTACCTTGGACGCCAAGCACACAGACACACAATAATAAAAAAGCAAGTGTGGCGCCATGCTTAAAGCGCTGTGATGACTCGTATGAGTACGTAGGTTCAATTCCTTGCGCACGCTACCTGAGTGCAAAAATATTGCTATTATTACGAACACACATTAATTTTTATTTATAAGATTGCCCACATGGTTGTAGAAAAAGTTTAAAACCACTATAGGTCATAACTCCACAACAATTTACCACGACCACTTATACAGAGCTGGGTATTTAATGTTTGGTTCCAACCGAACTTAGACTTCCTTACTTGTTTATAATTTCTATTTGTATTGTTTTTTTTTTATTTTGTTCTACTTGGTGTTTTCGAAACATTTTTCAATAGTTTTCAGTTTTGCTAAAATTTTATATTTATGTTCCTTAGTTCATACAATGCATTTCATATTTATAATACATTCAGCATTAAATTGTTTTAAACATTTATTTAATTACGTTTTAATTTCAGCATTTTTTCAGCACAGAAATCATGGTAAACACCGTTTTTTGTAAAAGTTCAACAAAAGTACGTAAAATGCAAAGAAAAATTCAAATTTCCCTTTTATATATTTTAAGCCAAAAAAGCAAACGCAAAGCTTTGTAGCCCATTAAATTATAGTCTAAGAAAATACTACTTTTAAGTGGTTTAAAAATGAGCTTGAGTTTTTACAATATTTTTTTTGCTGCACTTCTGTCCCAATAATGATTCATTCATTTATATCGAAGAAAATAGCTAATGCTTTCAAATAAGAAACTCTAAAAACTCAGCATCCTTTATAAGCCGCTCAAAAATTGTCCAAAATATATTGGGCCACAAAACTGTATTTGCACTTTTTTGATTTAAAATAAGCAAAAAAAAAAATTCATGTTTGGAATTTTGAAAAAATTTTCAAAAAGTTTAGAAAGTACATAGATTTGTCAGCGAAAACATAGAGAACTAATTATAATGAGAATATATTTAAATTACAACGAAATATTAGAATTACTGTCAAACCAGCCTAATGTTTTTTTATTAATAACTTTCTTGAGCTCGAATAAACTTATTTCCAGAAAACAGATATACATACATATATACGAGTACCTATGCTTGATTTCTATAAAAAAAAACCAACTCCCTCAGTCTCTCTCCATATTCCTGTCTCTCTCCCAATCCCTTTATCTCTGCCCTTCGGTCTCTTCCTTTCATCCTCCCACATCGCCAGCCGCCTCTCTCTCTCAATAACCTTTAACCTCTTACTTTCACTCTGCGTCCACGTCCGCATTTTCTACTCCTCACTATCTCACCCAGCCCATTTCAAATTAATGGGAACAAATTAATCTTACACACATATAGAGAACTCTCGTTCTTACTTACTTGCTACCCCTCTTGCAAAAACCCCGAAACCGAAAGATTAAAAAAAAAAGTAATTGTGATTAATACCTTTCGTTTATGTCCGTAGCTCATAAACCCATTTTTTAGTTACCAAAGTACACATTTTAAACGATAACTGCGAAACTTTGACCCCTTTACGATCCTTAAAGTCGTCTGGTCTTGCTTATACCATGTCCAAAAGATGTTTGGAGTTAATATGTAGCTCCACCTAAAGTGTAGAAAAGTTGGATATTGGTTAATGTATCGTGTCCGTTGACAAGTCATCGAGTTGCACGTCAATACCCTTTGAGGCGGCTGCTTAACGAAGCAGACTCTTCTAACAGCAAACTCACTATGTTCCAAGCCTATTGAAACAGCCAGTTTCGTAGAACTCCTGCTGACAACTTCGATAGTGGACGTGCCAAATAGGCAGGGTGAAGTACTTTTACAACAACAACAGTAACATCCACGAAAAAAAAAGATCTCAGCATGTCTAGTTGTGGAGATAATTCGATGGAGAAAGGTCCCTCAGCCTGCCCACTATGTTCATGCTTCCGTCAAAGCAAAAAAAAAACGAGCAAACCACCAGCTTCAAAAACCTAAGCCTTTCCGTTGTGTTAGTATTTCGGTCAAAGACAAAAAACATGCCAACCGCTCGCTTCTAAAATGGACTTTAAAGCGGAAGGAAGCACTCAGATGGAGACTTGTATCAATAACAAGTCAAAGAACCTTTTTCCAATCAAACATTGGCTAGAAAAAATCCCGATTTGTAGACGTAATTCGCAAGAAAAGTCAGTTAATTTACCAGCAATGCATGAAATCTTGCACAGAATTTCCCACTTAAAGGTCGCTTAAGCTACAACTCCGCAACTAGCCGATTTGTCTTTAAGTCTCAGCCTCATGCCTAGCCTCTTGGACGTGTCGGGCCTTTTAGATTTTACTTCGTTTTTTAACCGTTGCTTTTTTACTACAAAATAGAGTGAAGTGTAGAACGCATGGAATGCCCAAGAGGCTAGTCATGGAGTTCTACCTTTAAAGTGTTGTCGAGTTTCATTACGATCTGCAGCGCCGTTTTTTCAAGTAAACTTTGAAATTTAAAAATTTTCTATACAAAAAATGTTTTTATCGGTCAGATAAATTTTTCAGTTTACTTGAGCAATCGGCCCTTAGCTGCGTAAATTAAGCAGACGAAAAATAATTGAAATGGTACAACGCCTAAGCGGCTAGTAGTGAAGTTGTGGCCTTAGGTTGACCCAACCTTTCTTATTTTTTTAATATATTTCCCCCCTTAAAGTACCAGTTGTGCTGCTGAGACCCCAATAGTCCTCCATATTTCTGCTGCTGTTTGCGCTCCTTCGCTTTCAATACGCGTTATGTCACTTCACTTTTATCGCCACAGCGTTGATCGGCAGTTAAGTGCACGTGTACTCAGCAAAATTTAGTGTCACCTTCAGTCGGTCAAATCGACACTTTTTCTACAAACCGCTAACAGAAGCACTTTTCGCGAAACTTTCTTTTTCAAATTTACGCAATTTCATATGGATTTAATATTTTTGTGCCGAAAAACGAGTTTTTCAATCAATAAAAAAAAAAAATGTTCCGTTATTTGTGCTCAGCCACCTTTTTTCCACCATCCAACGGATAAAACACTTATTTGCAATGTGCACTCGCGTACTGTTTGACGAATAATCCAAACGCCACCAACAGAATGCTTACACTGCACGCCAGCATTCATTAATTTACTCGCTGTACCAATATTGTATGCGTCGTGTTCGTTGCGGCTCGAGTATACGCCACTCGCTACTTAACGCGACCGGATACCGTTTATGTGCGCATAGTTACTGTGACTTTCGGCAAAATCTTCTAAGATGATTACGAAGCGGCTTAAGCACATCCGCGCCACGTACACACACACAAACGTATATAGTATAAGTCGGCAAAATTTCAGCTAAATAAATTGCGTGCGCCTTTCCGTCTTCGTTTATGCCGCGCGTCGCTTTACGTATTCTTTTTTCGATATGTTGCTTTTGTTGTGGGCGCCGCTTTTTAATTATTGAACCTTGTTGCGCGTTCGATCAATCGATTTTTTGTTTTTATAATAATTCGGCGTTTACTCAAATATGCCGCATTCTAAGCTATAACCGCCTTTGAGTTTGCCGTCGTATAACATACTAAACGAAGGTTCAACGTAATCCAACGTTCCGACTTAGTGACGACAACCAACTAAACAAAATGCTCAACGCCGCATAATCCACTACAATTGACAATGATGAAAACAATTGACGCTACTACAATAACAAACATACGTGTAGTAAACGCGCCGCGTCAAGTCGCATGAAAAGCGTGGCAAACGGAAAACGGTATTTGTTGGCGCGTCGCATATGTATGAGTATTCATGTTTGAATGTGTGCCCTGCAACGAGCGCTCGTTCAGAACATAGCCGTATTGGCGAGTTTGATTGACGCGCAATCATCGCTGTTGTTGGGGTAGCGGCAAAGCGGCAGTGTAATGCGCGCGCCCACACCTCTCGAAACACCCAACAGCAGCACATGTCCAAAAGCTGGAATTTTTAGTGAATTATATTTGGACACTTACATGATGCATAAATAGAGATATTTGAGTGTGTGTGTGTGTGCGGGTACGTCAGACGTGATTTCTTAAATTTTCTGTATGTTTATATGCATGTGGGGAGAAATAAAAACTTATCCAAAACGAAGCTAAGCTGAGCGTAAAATCAGATGGGTTTGTCGATTGAATTAGAGATTTACTAAAAAGAGGAGGAATTTTATTTGTAGTTTCTACATAGTTTGGCGAACAATGCTATCGAAGCTACCCATAGCATGCTAGTGAACAATTGCTTGAAGCTGAGCCGCCTGCACTGGGAAATAAGTAGCCATCTCCGAAAGCATTGTATGAGATACGGCATCACATACCAACGCGGCTTCCTACAGATTAGGGGGTTAGAATATATCCAAGCTAGGCATGTCTGTCTTAAGATGCGCCCAGAATTCACATCGTCTCCGGTTGCGTAGTCAACGAAATCGCTACCAAGGCATTCGGCATAACCCACGTTCCTTACCGTGGATGGATGTGCGGACTAAACTAAAGTTTGCTCCACTTTTGTTTTTTTCCTGCTGCTGTGTGACGTTTAATTCTCATTCTCCAAACTTTTCACCGTCTGCATCACGCAGACGAGCGCTATATCACACATACACGTAGATGGCTCCACGCTACATATGTACTATCAACCATTCTTATATCTTGTGTGTGACGTTTGATCTCACCGTTGCGTCGCACATCACCTTTTCTGTAAGTGTCCGGTTCTTTAGCAATATTCTTCAGTTACCTCATAATCTTCAGTTTCCAGAGTAAACCTTCAGACTCCGGATTACTTTGTGTTGTCGCTAACATCGTGTGGCCATTAAATTTTAGTAGTCATGTAATTCGATTATATAACCCTCCCAACCATATAAAAAAAAGATCGAACCCAATCTTTTGTTTATAAAGGCAATAGACTCTACAACCGTGTCCACCTTTTCTAACAGAGCTAGTGTTGAGAGACGGAGTTCTTGATAAGCTTAAGAGGCTTTAAAACGCACTGCATTTATACAAACCAAAGAGCCAAGCTATGTCGGACCACTATTTATGAAACCAAACCGGGTTTGGTGTTATACTTGTTTACCAAGGAGCAGTAAAGGGCTCTCATTGCCAATAGCCTGCTTTCTGTTAAGTTAGGTGTAGCTGTTAACTGCAAACATAACTTGGGGAACAAATAAGTATGGTGAGTCGACCCGAATGGACACGCACATTAGAAGTACACCTCTCATTAACCATCTTATGGGTGACATGACCTAAAAGGTTTCACTGGTCATAAATCGCTACCACGACAGTCGGGCAGTACCGCAAGGGAGTACCGGAGCGTACTGGGTTTAAATCCGGCCAAGGACTGTTAATTCGACAACACTCCCCAAAACCTTCGGGGAGTGCTTTTGTCGTTACAACAACAACAACGGGGTTAAACAATTCGCTTTCGCGGCAGTCGGACAGAAAACTCTCTTTATACGTAATACTTCTAACTTCTAACCTTTCGAAGAGTTTCTGCGTTTACAACAACAACAACCGAAGCGCCGAAGTTGAGCAGACACCTTACATGCATGTATGGGTCATATGTCCGCTTTAAGCTGCGACTTTATTTTAGGTGCCCCTGCGGGTTAGGGGTTTATAATATGCCCGAGGTAGGCATACCGGTCGTAAGAGAGGACTAATATGCACAAAGGTAATGACGTGCAAATCGATGGTTGATCTACGGATATGTTGCCTCTCACCTCTCATTACCCATCTTATCCTTCCTTACGAAAGGAGGGGTGACATGACCTAGAAGGTTTCACTGGTCATAAATCGCTACCACGACAGTCGGGAAGTACCGCAAGGGAGTACCGGGTTCAAATCTGGCCATGGACTGTTAATTCGACAAGACTCCCGAAAACCTTCGGGGAGTGTTTTTGTCGTTACCACAACAACAACAACTTAATATTAGACATCATTTTTCACACCCTGCTGTCATATTAATATAACTACAAATACAATAATGCCTCAATTGATAAGAATGTATTGTACATTGAATTTACACCAACAACAAAATCCACAGAAGAACGGCTAAGGCATACAAAGATTTTAAGATGGCGACTAGCAAATAGATAAAAGTCAACAAATACTATATGAAATGAACGAATCATAGGAAGCCGACAGGCGGCGAGGGACTGTTGAGTGTTGGAAGAAATAGAGAATACCATCAATGCAAAAACATGCATGTATATGTGTTGTAGAATTCATTATAAAATCTGTGAAAGTCTTACAAGTCAAGTCCAGCAATAAAACCAATCAGCCACCCATCCATTCAACCCAACTAGACGACGATCAAACGTAGCACATCCAACTAAGCACATATGTTGGCTGGAATGTGGCGATTTCAGCTTACAATTTTGTTTAATTTACATACATACGTACATATGTATGTATGGATGTAATTGTGTGCCGTAATTTAAAAATTGTCTTTCTTGCTTCTTCTGGCACTGGCATTATTAAGTGATAATAACGATTAAGAGAGTGGTGACAATGGCGACGCCTGAGTCTTTATAAGTTGTATTTGTATTAAAACTAAATAAAGGCAATAATAAGCTTTTGAGAATAATTTAATCTAAATACAAAAGAGATGAATGAAAGGGCGAATAAAACTTTGTAAGCAAAAGTGAGAAATAGTCATTTAAGTATGACAGCTGATTTATGCATTTTGCTATTGTTTATATAGGAAGTTGTCACATGGGAGAGAGGAGATCGGTCAGGTTAGTAACTTAACTAAACCGCATGAGAGCACTATACCAACAACTCCCGGTAAGTTTTGCCTGTCATTGAAAGCGACTAAAATCTACGGCCCGAAGATTCAAGTAGTGAAAAAATTCTTTCCCGCGGCAGTCGGGCGAGTACTAGAAGTTGCTAGCGAAAGACTACCCACAACCGTAACACTAACGAAATCTTAGGGGTAGTGTTTTCAGATTACAACAACAATAGACCACTCTTTATATTGAAGTTATGAGTATCACAAAAGTGGAAATTCGACTACATATTTCGATAAATTCATAGCGTTCTAGATGGTTATCAAAATGAGCCACAAACTTGGAACGGGGTCGTAAACCGATGTAATTTGTAATGCAAATGACGTTATTCTTTTGCGTTTGCTTTAAATGACGCCTTTTAGCGATAAATGACGCCTATTTGAACAATTATGGGAGATCAAGTCTTTTTATACCTTTCATGGACATGAAATGGTATATTAACTTTGGTCCGATGTTTGTAACGTTTAGAAATATAAGAGATAGACCCACCATTAAGTATACCAAATTGATCAGGACGATGAACTGAGTTATACAGCCATGTCCGTCTGTCCGTCCGTCCGTCCGTCTGTTTGAACGCAAACTACTCCCTCAATTTTTGAGATATCTCGATGAAACTTGGCACATGGATGTGTTTTTGTATTATATTAGACATTTGTCGGTTTAATCGGGTCACTATAGCATATATCTCCAATACAACCGATCGTTCAAATAAGAGGGTTATGACCATTTCTCCCTCATTTTTAAAGATTAAAACTTGAAACTTGGTGAGATATTTTCTTATGGATAGCAAAAGATTTCGTAAAAAAATCACCAAGATCGGAGCTATATATAGTATATATCCCAGACAACCGATCGTTCAGATAAGAGGATTATGGCCATTTATCCCTCATTTTGGAAGATTAAAACTTGAAACTTGGTGAGATATTTGCTTACAAATAAAAAATTTGGTAAAAAAACCGCTAAGATCGGAGCTATACATAGTATATATCCCATACAACCGATCGTTCAGATAAGAGGATTATGGCCATTTCTCCCTCATTTTAAAAGGTTAAAACTTGAAACTTTGTGAGATATTTGCTAACAGATAATAAAAAATTTGGTAAAAAAATCGCTAAGATCGGAGCTATATATAGTATATATCCCATACAACCGATCGTTCACATAAGAGGTTTTGGACCATTTCTCCCTCATTTTCGCAGATAAAAAGGTAAACCTTGGTAAGATATTTGCTTATACTATATAATAATATATTCTTTGAAAAAATCACTTTGATCGGAGCTATATATATTAGAGAACTTTAAACAATGCGTATTTAAGTTTCCACGTATTCATGAAAGGTATAAAGCCTTCGGCACAGCCGAAGACAGCGCCGTCCTTACTTGTTTTTTTTTTGTTGTTGTTGTAACCGCAAAACACTCCTTGCCACCTACATATGTATATGAGCTCGGGTATATTCAAAATAACCCGCTGCGGGTGTGATTAAGTCTACTTTTACTGGTTTACCCATCCAATGCAGTGGAGCTCGCTCATTTCCACTTCTGCCATAGTTCAGTGTCGATAAGAATAAGTTCTTGGTTGAAGTCTAATCGTTCGTTCGCGGTACATGGCCGAAGCCTTTACGATGCCTTTCATTGAACTATGCGCAAGTGCCTGATGGTCAATTCATGCGATTTATAGTGAAAGGCTTATAGTTTTGGCCGCTTGTATAGACTAGCAAGAACTTCGACACTACCTCAGAAAGGGCACCCAAATCCCTACTTTTGTTACTAGCATGATGTAATGATATAAAGCTTTGAGTAGCTGGTATTTTTGCAAATACTCAAAATACATTTCTCAATGCAATGTAACTAAATTTAGAAATGTCACATAAAAAGATTTCATCTGAGATAACAATTTGAATTAACAAAATGTGATACATACATACATACATAAGGGGAATCGAACTTGCGGAAATTTGAATGTGTCTGAGCTAAAAACATTTTTATTCGCTGTCCCACTTGCCGTATATTCTATAAGCTTACAATGCCAGATGGCAAAATCGCAACGAAGGAAAGTTATTTATTCATATACACACAAATGTGTGTGTTGTGTTTGTAGTAGAATTTAACTTAATCTTATGCATAACAATTTACGAATTTAAACATACATATATGTGTATATGCCTATATACTACACTCCTGCTTATACATATGTATGTATTTATATTCAAATATTGTATATGCCAAACTGGGTGAAATAGTAGCGGTGATTTTAAGAAGCAATCAAAGCTTGTTTGCAGAATATATAAGAGATATTACAAAGAATACAGGTGAAGTAAACTTATATACTTATATACGTCAATGAGTATAAAAATGCTAATAAGTAACGCCAGATATAGGTCAATACTATCTATATCTTAGCACCGGGATGAGATAAAGTATAATTATATGTTAGAATGTTTCTGGCTCCTGCAAGCAAGCTCTACCTCAAGCTCCATAAGCCTCCTACCGTACAGGTATAGACGGAAAGCGTAGAAGCTTGGCATGAGATACCCCTTGTGATGTCTGAGATATAGAGTGAAGGCCCGGCAAAGCACTGCCAACAGCTGTAACAATTCTAGGAGTATTTATGCTGCTATAGCAGCAAGAACTTTAGTTTTATTTGGTCAGCATTGTAGATCTTTGATGTAAATTTTCAGTTTTAATAAAGAACCATAAATTATTTTACTTAGCAGTTTTTCAACAGAAACCTGCACTTTCGCAGGTATCGAATATATAATATATCCATAAAAAGAAACACATTTTTAGAATTTGATAGTTTTAGACTAAGATCTTCATTACAATGCGCTATACTTCACTTCAAATCCATTCATGTGAATTACAGTTGCTGCGATACTGCCTAATTTGGTTAGTTAAAAAAATAAAAAGAAGAAAAAAATTGCATTTATCAAAACAAAAAGAAAAATTTTCAAAATCAAAAATAATCTAACCATAAACTTACTAAGTTAAAGTTGTAAGTATTGAGCATGTTTGGTTGAAGTAAATTTGTATGCTAGCATGACAGCGTGCTTTGTAAAATGCCTTTTTTCTTCAAATGATACCTGCATTATACTCTTGATTATTTTTGTATGGAAACTTTCTAATAATTCGTTGATCTATTCCATTTAGGTTATACCAAAATAGATTAACTTTTTTGCTCATACAATTTTTTCTGCAATTTTACATATTTTTCCAACTCATTGAATAAATTTATAAAGTGTAATTAAAAAGTTAAGTTTCTTCAATTTTATTGTTTAATTTTTATGTAAAAATTAAAACCCACTTTCATGCATTTCAATTTATTAACATTTCATTGCAAAATTATTTATTGCTTGTTGTTGTTGTTGTTAACAGTGCTTGCACATTTTCAGCTATTGTGTTTTGTTTGTTTTAATTGAAACTCACAATAAACTTTATTATAGCTCTTTAACTTATACAATCAGCTTTGTCTAAAAAACGGTGAAATTAATAAATCTAAGAACGCGCTCTAGTAACTAAGTTTTAATTGGCGTTGGCTCTTTCTAGCTGTTACCGGTTATTTACATTTTAAGTCATTATTTGAAATAAAATCAGCGAAAAAACTATTAACGTGTTTACGTTAACTCTCAGGTATAGTAAGATTTGTCTCCGATAATTTTATTAGGGGAAACATATCCTGTTATTATTACTGTTGCTGCCATATACAATCGCAGGCATTCGTTCTATTCTAATTGCGCTTAAATTATTATAATTTGCATTTGCGCGCTCCCCCCAACACATTCTCCATTACTGCATCCACTTTTTATTTATGTTCAATTTGGCATTTTTAAGCCTTGCTGAAATTCGAGCGTTTGTTGCTGTTTCTTTACTTCATCTTGCATTTCCATTGCTAATTTCTTGTATTTTTCTGCTTCTTTTTCATTCTTATCGGTGCCATCACCACGCGCATACATTTGACTTAGATTTGCGCATGCGTACATATTTCGCAGTTCACATGCTTTATAAGCAAAATCGAATGCCTTTTTCATGTCTTTTTGTAGTATGTAATCGGTATCTTTTTGCTTCGATTTTTCGATAGTGCTGAGCGGCGTGGAACCTTCGGGTTTCTTTTGTACACCGGAGATATGCATGCCAGAGAGGTAGAAACATGCGGTGGCATTATTCATGTCACAACTCTTTGATAGGAAGTCGATGCCCTGAAAGTAATGGATGGAATATATCGTTTGAGTAAAGGCATTTTAGGATTGAGTGTCGGTTCAAATATATATCGCACTTTTACCGAAAATTTAGAACGACTGGAAGTATGTTAATTTGTTTAATAAACGAACCACTCGTGAGATAGATAAATCGGCCTAGATGCACCTTTTTTTATTCAGCAAAGTGAAATTGCCAGGACCCATCGAAAAGCTCAAAAATCCCCGACTTCAGCTTAGACTAGAAGAATGAGTGCATATGAGGCGATCAGGCTGCATATATGGTCAGGTGCGTTGATGTATAAGGGTATCTTGAACTGATTCAGGTTGTTGTTGTTGTTGTGGTAACGACAAAAACACTCCCCGAAGGTTTTGGGGAGTGTTGTCGAATTAACAGTCCTTGGCCGGATTTGAACCCGGTACGCTCCGATACTCCCTTGCGGTACTGCTTGACCTTCGTGGTAGCGATTTATGACCAGTGAAACCTTCTAGGTCATGTCACCCCTCCTTCCGTAAGGAAGGATAAAATGGGTAAAGAGGTGAGAGGCATCATATCCGTAGATCAACCATCGAGTTGCACGTCATTACCTTTGTGCATATTAGTCGCCCCTTACGACCGGTATGCCTACCTGGGGCATATTCTAAACTCCTAGCCCGCATGGGGTCTGACTCAGGTCATTGGCCTCAATAAAAAAAAACACGAGAAAATACATGGTTTCTTTGTTTGAGTAGCAACAAAAACACAGTCCTTTTCCAGATAGCAATCTAAATTTAGGTACAAGCCCGACAGTCGTGTGAAAGGTTTTTTCGACTACTTCGAACCTCCAGGTCGCTACAGCAACAACAACCTCCAGGTAATTTCAACCCCAGCACCTTCTCCTTCTGTAAGGAATTCGTAGTCTCCAAAACCTCGTCTGCTAAATATGTGTCCTATACATTCATATTTGTTGTTCCCGAAAAGTTCTCCCCGAAGGTTTGGGGAGTGTTACGATTATGAGAAGTCCTTTGGCAGAATAAATCCTTGAATTAGGTCATGGATTTCAGTCGCCTCTAAAAGGAAATAAAGGGCCTAAAATAATGCATACATTTAAATGACATGAAACTATGCTTCAAATAAATCAATAGCAATATGATTATGTCATGATGAAGAAAACTCAAGTAGCGCTACTAAAAGCATATCCACTATAAACACGCTTATGAATCCAATAACATTACTTATTTACATACCTTTGGCACATCACGGTCGATCTCCTTATACATGGAACGTGACACCAATAGTAAACCTGTATGTAAACATGCATCGGGATCATTTAGTTGACATCCTTTCTCATAGTATGAATATGCGCTACGCGGATCACCTTTGCTGCCACTCTTCCCTTTACCCAAAAAGCTATAGTTACCAAATTTGAAACACGATCTAGCATAACCATAATCATCACATGTGGATTTGTATACTTTAGCAGCCTTTTCAAAATCCTTCTTAATGCCTTCCAAATAATCGCCCAACAGATGACATACTAAAATGCACAGAATATGTGAAGGAAATTTAGAAGTGTAAATGAAAATACCAAATATATTGAAAATGCATGCTAAACTGGCGCTTAAACAATGGGGAGGTTAGGTAAGCCTTGTTGCAAACACCTAATATATTTTGTTGCTTTTAACACTTCGTGAGGTTTCATATATTGCTGTTTTTGTTGCACTTCTACTCTTGTTTTTGATTTACCTTCAGGTTTTTTCTCTGAATAGCAACCGAAACGATATTCGATACCCAATTTCTCTATATACTCCTTAACATCTGACTCCTTTTTGAGATCATAAGCCATTTTAATTTGCGTTTTTGTTTTTAATTTCACAAGCGGTCAAAATTTTTTCCGGCGACCGTCACTTAAACGTCAAAATCAGATGTTCGCTCAAACGGTGCTGCCAACTCCAACCCCGTAAGAAAGGCTATCTCGCGTGCAGATGTCGCCGTGATGCAAATACCATATTTGACATTGTGACGATCTCGATGACTTCCATTATTACTTCCTGGGTTCGATTATTATACATTCTTATTGTCCGTGTTCAAACACAGATACAAATTGACGTCAAGGAGTTGCTTTTTTGCTTTTTGTAGGAGAGAGGGTGACGATGGAAGGGGACGGGTACCGAGTTGCCTGTGCTCGCGAAACACGCTTTGTGTTGCCGTTCTTCTCAATTATGTTATGTTGACCGCAGATAATTTTGACATTTTCCTTCATACCTTTTCGCATGCACACATATTAATAAACGACATAAAAGTAATTGTATCAGCAGATTTTCAAAATTTCCAAGAAAATAATACAATTATATTAATTTGAGCTAAAACACATTTTTTCATTCAAAATATTCATACAACGCAGTAAAAAAATTCTTAGTACGTATGTATGTATTGCGAGAATGTCAGTACAAAACATAATCAACCAAAGCAATTCCTTCCCGTGTTTGAACAACATGGGAAACACTTGAGCAACACCAAAAGAGAATTGCCGATAAAAGCAACTCCGAGTTTCTCTGTTTGGACACGGACAATATACTGTGGCGATTATTCTCAAGCATGTACCATCCCAAACTCCATAACACTCCCACCACTAGTTAACACACAACTGAGATAACGATGGCTACGCTTATGCATGCAAGCGTGTAACTAGGAAGAGGAAGAGAGATGGCGCGAGTGTTTGCGAATACGATGCAAAGAGGAGATGCTAATAAATAAGACCGACCCTTCCAGAACACGAAAAGCGAACAACCAAGAAAGTTCTCGGTGCGTAGGCAAGCACCCTGTTGGACTATATAAGGCGGTGACCAAGCAAGGCAGGTTGTTCAGTTTGTATTCAAGTATTGTACAGTGAACTACTGTGGAGTAACCAAACTCGGGAATTTGTATTGCGTTTATTACTAGTAAATAAAAATAGCTATTACTTACATTATCTGTGCGTGTGTTTATTCGACTTTATAGTGATCGAACCCAGGATTGATAATTAAGGAATCATCGAAATCGTCACAATACCTAGCATCTAAACTGGCAACTCTGTAACAGCCGATTAACACCGAAATCGGGGAATAACCTTATTGCTGGATATCGCTGATTACACATCACTTCTAAGCTGCGTTTTATATATCTTCCTATAAAATAAACTCCAATTAAGGCGTAATAAAAGATTTGACTACATAAATCATTGCCAAAGTGCTGATAGTGCGACAATTTTAAGCAAATTATAATTTCGAAAGCTGGTAAGTAGAATTTTAATGATAATTTCAAAGGGCAATTCTTTACATCCAACGTCAACTGTAAAAACTGCGGTAATTGTTTCCTTTAGGAGACAACTGCTAAAACACGTCGGAAATTATCGGGAAAGGTATCAAAAGACGCGTTTTGACCTCGGTAACAATAATCCAGAAGCGAATTTTCGAGTTTTTGTTGTTTCCTTTAGGAGACAACTTCTAAAACACGTCCAAAAATATCGGGAGGGGTACAAAACAACGCGTTTTGACTTCGGTATCAACAATCTGAAAGCAAATTTTAAATGTTTGGTAATTCTATACGATGGTACGTAACTGCGAATATATGTCCAAAAATTACGGGATAGGTATCAAAGCGGAAATTAAATAATTTGGGTAATTGTTTCCTTTAGGAGACAACTGCTAAAACACGTCCAAAAATGTCGGGAGAGGTATCAAACAACGCGTTTTGACTTCGGTATCAACAATCCGTAAGCGGATTTTTAATTTTTTGTTTCAGTGAAAAGTTATTCGCAAAAAACCCAAAAATGACCCGGGTCCGATCCCAAATAGGGGGCTTGATCCAAGGTATCTATGTGCAGAAAACCTTTCTGCGTAGGCGGCCTTCGGCCGCGCTTCAAAAAAATAACCCTTAGCCGGTCCAACACCGGCTACGCGGTCCACAGTATTTCTGCGCAGAACACACTTTTTGCACTTTTCGATCCACCCTAATCTGTGATTACAACAACCACATGAAAATGACAGAAAATTTTCAACTTTGATGGCAAATATCTCTTCACTGAAACAAAAACTCGAAAATTCGCTTCCGGATTATTGTTACCGAGGTCAAAACGCGTCTTTTGATACCTTTCCCGATAATTTCCGACGTGTTTTAGCAGTTGTCTCCTAAAGGAAACAATTACCATAATTTGTTTCAGTGAAAAGTAATTAGCAAAAACCCCAAAAATGGCCCAGGTCCGATCTCAAATAGGGGGCTTGATCCAAGGTATTTATGTGCAGAACACCTTTCTGCGTAGGCGGCCTTCGGCCGCGCTCCAAAAAAATAACCCTTAGCCGGTCCAACACCGGCTACGCGATCCCCAGTATTTCTGCTCGAAACGCACTTTTCAGAACACCGTACAACAACCACATGAAAATGACGGAAAATTGTTAACTTTGCTTGCAAATATCTTGAAAACTACTAAAAACATTGGGTTTCCCCAACTGGATTAGGGTTCGTGGGACCGAAACGCGTCTCTGGGTACCAATATCGACATCTTTAGTGCAGTTTTTACAGTTGACCTTGGATGTAAAGAATTAACGTTTAAAAAAACATATTCCTGGATATAATGGGTACCAACTCAAGAACTTTGACTTCAAACCGTCCACTACACTGTTTCTGAATTTAATGCTTACCGATCTGTAAGATCAACATAGGAATAGCTGCATTATTCAACTAAAAGAGACTGGGAAAGCGATTCCTTTTGCGCATATGCGACTGACAGTCAGTTTTTGAGTTGGCCGCTATTTATATCTCTGATTTGTATTTAAAAAGGTAATTAATTTACATTTCCAATAGAATCGTCCACACATTCAAGATCAATTTACAATGGCAGCATGCAACACACGTGAACGTCTATCAGAGGTGAATCCCGATGCAGCTAAATACTTTATTGAAAAGCTCTTATATCAAATATATGAACACTTTGACGAGCAAGAATTAATTGATGTAACGTTCAAGTTCAGTTCAAATCCAACTGTGTTGTAAGTTAGAATGTTGCCTAAAATATGCTCCAAATTCATAAATATTTTTTAATGTCTACAGAATCACAGCACATCGCTTAATATTATCTGCTGCAAGCCCTTATTTTAGGGAACTTTTCAGAAGTGAGGAAGGAATTTGTCCTCTCATCGAAATCACCAACATTGATAGCGGCACCTTTGAGAGTTTAATAATTTTTTGTTACACCGGCAAAACATCCATAACCATCGATAATGTGGACAAAATTCTGAAGGCGGCTTTAATTTTGCAATTGGAGGACGTCGTTGACAAATGTGCCGACTTTATCGTAGAAAATATTACTGATTTAACATTGCAGCGTGCTTATGCCCTGGAGAGTGAGAATCAGTGTCAGATACTAAAGCAGAAATTTTTGGAATTTGAAACCCAAAACTTTATGAGCGTAAGTTCTACTATGCATTTGCAATGAAATCTTGTTCGATGTCTTAATTGAAATTTTTTTAATGAAAACATTTTATTCCATCAATTTTTCAGGTAATCCAAAGCGCTGAATTTTTAAATTTTGAAGCTAATAAATTACAGAAGGTCTTGGAATGTAAATCGTTGAATGCACCAAGTGAAAAAGTTGTGTTCCAGGCAGTAAAACGTTGGTATGAACACGATGCTTTGGGACGTAAACAACAATTACCTGAATTAGTCAGTTGCCTACGACTAACGCAATTGGACATGGATTTCTTACTGACAGAAGTTCAACCATTGCCGGGCTGTGAATTAATTGCTTACAAAGCTCTATCGTGGATCAGCTATCCTTCACTTCGTCCTAAACTAACTTTGCAATACACAGAGCAACGTATAATGTCGGAAAAGCTTGTTTGGGCGTTGAGAAGAGAGGTAAATTTTTTCCATTGGCTTTGTAGTAACAAAAATTCAAAAACACTCCCGGAATGGGTATATTAAAAGCCCTTACCTAACTCACTGGGGTTGAATAGGTAGGGTGATGTACTCTGGTTTCCCCGGTCCTTTCCAAATTTTAAAGTCAATTTTCGAATATCCAATTCCCGTGTTATTTCTCGGGCGAAGCCTCGAGGTTATCAGCGTATGTGCTTATATGCCCTGTTACCAGATGTCCGGGATAATATCGACCTGACGGTAGTCCAGGTTAGGGCGATTGAATATGCTCGTGGTAGGCATACCGGTCGTGAGAGGACTAATATACACAAAGGTAATGACGTGCAACTCGATGGTTGATCTACGGATATGATGCCTCACCTAGCAGTACCCACCTTCTTCTTCCTTACCGAAAGATATGAAAGCACCAAGTTAGAATTGGTTATTATTTATTGAAGCACTGCATTACGCCCGTCCAAAAATATATACAAAAGGATAGGATATATATTTCAGAAAAAGCACATCTACAGTATAAAAAATCTGACGAAACTAGGATTACGCTGTAGGCTTTTGTGCCTGAACTACTGCCCTGCTTCAGCAAACCAGCTATGGAGCGCTATTAAATCTGAGCTCTAATATGAGTGTTTTTATGAGTTTTTCTGAGGGTACGCATACCGGTACCGGAGGGGGTATCCTGCCCGATAACCCTAAACGCGGGGGTCCGCCAGGGCTGCCCGCTTAGCCCAATCGTCTTCGACCTCACCCTGGAGGTCGTCATCCGCGAGGTTGCCAAGACAGACCTTGGCTATAAGTTGGGTGATTCCTTAATTAATAATTTGGCATATGCCGACGATGTGGTCCTGGTCGCTGATTCCCCCCAAAACATGAGGGAGCTCTTAGAAGCTGGAGCAAGAGGCGCAAAAGCGATCGGCCTGTGCTATAATGCTGCGAAATACGCCACGCTTCACCTAACGGCCAATGGACTGGAAACAGCCGATACTCCCTGCAGTCTACAAGGCCAATCCATACGGGTACTAGGACCGGGAGAATACTATCAACACCTAGGTATTCCCACCGGGTTCCAGGTTAGACAGACCCCAGTCAGCTTCATAGCCGGCTTATTGCGCGACGTCCGAGCCATGGATCAGTTGGGTCTAGCACCGTGGCAAAAACTAGATGCTACTGCCACATTTCTGCTGCCGAGGCTAGACTTTGTGCTTCAGGGGGCCGACATCGAGAAAGAGTTTCTGAGCGAGGCAGACAAAACCTTAAAAAATGTGCCAAAACCTGGATGAGTCTACCTCAAAGGGCAAGTGCTGAGCTTGTATTTCTGCCGCCCCACAAAGGGGGAGGGGGGCGGTCTACTCTACTAGTGGCACATGCATTTAAAAAGCTCGGCTCAAAGGACCCTGTGGTGAGCAGTATTGCAGTAGCCTCGTTGAGTAAGGCCACGGCAGAAAGACAGAGAAAGCCAGCGTCTTATATTGACATGGCCAAATATCTCTCCAGCGAACTGGTTCTGCCTCGTTCAAACTGCCTAGCGAACTACTGGTCTAAAGTTAGAACGGCGACAACCAGGCTCCGAGCCAAAATAAACCTGCGCTGTATGGACCTCAACCAAAGGAGAGTTCTGGGTCCAGTGCGGCCAACCAAATGACCCTGCCTTCACCGTGATTGAGCCGGGTGGTGCGCCACTACGAGAAAACACTCTTAGCAAAGCCACACCAAGGCAAAGTGTATGAGGCCACGAGGATGAACTCGTGTTCTAATCACTTTCTCCGATCGGGCAAGTTCACCCGCTTCTGCGACTGGCGCTTCATCCACAGGGCACGCCTCGACGTATTGCCATTAAACGCCACCAAAAGGTGGTTGACGGGAACGGGCAAGAGATGCCGAATATGCGGGCGTGACCTGGAAACACTTCCGCATGTGTTGAATCACTGCTGGTCACACTCCGCAGCTATCCAACAGCGCCACAACAACATACAAAATAGACTAGTGCGCGCGATAAGATGTCCCGGTAACGTGCGCGTAAATCGCACAGTAGAGGGCACCCACGGTACTGCGGCTGACTTAAGACCGGACATCGTCGTCACAGACGATGTTAGCCGGCGTGTCACCCTGATTGAGGTAGCCATCCCGTTCGAAAACCCTCAACGCGGCCCGTCAGCAAAAGCTAGATAAATACGCAGCGCTAGCCGACCAGCTGACGGAACTGGGCTACGAAGTCAGGGTGGACGCGTTTGTAGTGGGACCATGACCCTACTCGGTGTATCTCGATACTACGCGAGACTGATAAGGATACTCATGGTTAGTGATACCGTTCGATGGTCCCGGGACATCTATGTGGAGCACGTAAGTGGAATAGGGCAGTACACAAACGACTAGCTGCCAGTCCAAGGCAAAGAAGCGAAAGTCTTTTATCTTATAAATTAAAATAAGTTGAATGTTAATATTATTCTTGTAGTGAATTGTTAAACCTCTGTCCTTTAAATGTTATATGTTTTTAGCCATTCTTTAACCTTTAACTTTAATTGTGAAGGTAGTTTTTAGTAAATAATTCGTTTCTGTAACGAAACTTGTTTACAGCTATTATTTTGTCCATAAGTTAGAATACTTCTTTGACTTTGCAGTATTTTACTTTTATTATTTAGATTCTTTTTTTTTTATTGAGGTTTTATGTTACTCTCGTTCCCGTGGCTCGGTAGGAGAAAATTATTTCGCCCTTTCAGTGAATTAGAGCGCAATCACTTGTTATGATTTGTAGTTGCAAGAAGTTTAATATTGCTATGCTTTGCTTTCTTTATCTTGATTCTTTCATTTCTCTGTTGATGATTATATTAAGTGCTGCCGTATTTTCTGGTTGTGTTTTGCGTTAAATGTGGTATTCATATTTATTTTATATTATTATTTTGGTTTCTTTCCTTTATTAAATTGGAAGTTTTTTTTTCTGCAATAAAATTGCAAATAGTTTTTGGACTTGAGATTCCTTCTCCTTCCATTTGTGGAATGGAGTTAAATCTGTTTAGTGATTGGTATTTTGCTCTGATTGTGTCCCACTGTGGGCATATAAACAAAATGTGTGGCAGATCTGCTGAACAGAGCTGCTCCTGTCAAATTTGTCATCCGCAATAATATTTAGTTTTTTCAATGTGTCTTTGCCGAAAGTGTGTCCAAAGAGTATTGCTTTGTCTTATTTTGGTGTTGTCAAAGTTCAATTTGTTTTTGTTAAACCTTGGTTTGTTCGTTATTTTTGGAAACATTTCAAAGTAGTTTTTCCCTTTTTCTCTGCTGTCATCTTCGAATTTTGCTTGCCATTTTGATTTCATTCATTGCATCTGGTATTGACCATTTAAGTGTTTCTCGAGTGCCAGAGCTAGCATTTCTAGCTTGGTAGTCGACTACCTCATTTTGATGAATATTTTGGTGTCCTGGTATGTAATGAATTTCAATATTTTTTAAGTTGCTTTTTTCTATTAATTCCAGTAGGTTATGTACCAAACTTTTATTGGAGTTCGAGTTGTTTAGTGCTATAGCGCGTGATTTGCTGTCCTTTAATATCGCTATATTTTGGTGGTTAAGGGTTGTAGCAAATTCAATCGCCTTTAAAAAGGTCCATAGTTCTGCTGACATCGATGACATGATTTGATTAGTGTAAAATGCCTTGGATGTGTTGGTTCTTTCATGGAAGAAAGTGGCCTGGGTGCAATGCTCCTTGCATGAGCCATCTGTAAAGATTATTTCGGTTTGCTGAGTGTTTAATTTATTTCATTTTTAAATAACTGTGGGTTATGATGTTCGGTTCTTTCTTATTTTTTACTGAGCCTTTGAAAAAGTCCACATCAATAGTGAGTTTTTGAGTTTTTGGTTGAATGATGGGTATTGGTTCTATGTTCCTTAATATGTCATTAAATTCATTAAACGTTTGTGTATAGCTGGTTTTGAAATTAAAGTTTTGTTTGAGAAGTATTTCCGATGACGGAAGGTTGTAAGCGAAGGTTTTAATAAGTTCCTTAGCCGTGGCAAGACTTAACCTGCATTCGGTTGGTAGTTCTGCTGCCAAATGGTATATTACATGATTAGGAGTAGATTTAATAAGTCCTAAACTTTTCCTAATAAATTTGTTGCAGGTCTTTAGTGAAGCTAACGCTCCTTTGGATAGGTTTAAGATTGACGAAGCAGCACATTCCATTTTTGATCTAGCAAAGGATTTGTAGAATTGTAAAGCTCTGGATTGTGAGATTCCAAAAGTGCATCCGCTGATGATTCTTTAGAACCCCCATCTTTTGTTTACCTTTTCCACGATTTTTTTTTTTTTTTGTGGCTTTGAGTACTTCCACGTGACGTACTGATTAGGCGGGGATATTCTCTTGTCCCTCAAAGTGCCGGTTATATCATACACTATAGTTTTTTGTCTTGTAAAATAAAAAACATATGTTTAGTTTGTTTGTAGTTCTTTCTTTTATATATGCCAAGTTATGTTTGTAAAATATTTAAATTGGCTTTCGCACACAATCAACATGAAAAATTTAATGTCATAGATTCTCCATCTGTATTAGCCGGGTAGCACTTTTTGAAACGTATTTTTCAAAGTATTTTAAATAATTATTTATTTGTGTTGAAACGTTATTTAATTTTAAAACGACACCAAAATATATTTGGTTATATGTATTCCACGCGTTTATGGAAGCGATCACCCCATATAATTTGTTCCGTTTGAAGATTCCCGTTTTTGCTGAGATCCGTTATGTCAGATATGCAGTTTTGTCATAATTTTTATTTAAGTCGAAGTTTTTTTTTTTTTTTAAATATAGGATTAATTTCTTATGTTGAGTTATTTATCTTGAGTAGTATAACGAAAATACTTTTTGGAGAAAGCAAAAAATATCCCTCAAGTCCAAAAATTACATCTCAACCAAAAGTAAAGTCTGTTTTTTTTAATTTGGTTGAGATCCAGGGATATTTTTGCCGACTCTATGCGACGACATCTAAAAGCGAAGTGTTTTCGACGATTTCGTTAATATGCAAGTTGCTTGAATTGTTCTTGTTGATGTATCTGCCAAGATATATTATGGAGTTAACTTGCTCCAGTTCGAAATTGTTGATTTGTATTTGCAATGGTTGTCGTTTGTTTGGTGTGGATTACATTGCTTTTACGAAAGTTGATTTTTAAGTCTAGGTTTGTGCATATGTTTGCGAATTCGTCCAGTTTTGATTTTAATTGCGATTTGGCTGTGTCAAATGTTTGGTTTGTTGAGATTAAGGAAAAGTCATCCGCAAATTGGAATAATATGTTTTTGTCATCAACTATCGAGTGAAGTTCAGTTGTATATAAAGGGTGTTTTTTTTAGGGGTATAGAACTTCGAGTTGAAATAAAACACAACAAAATCGTTTAAGGTCCATCAATTTGGCTTTATTGGAAGGATAATTTTATGCCATTAATGTTTAAATATGATTTCGGGCATGTGGCCGCCGCGGCCGGCTCGAATAAAGCCAATTCTACAGGTCCAATTTTCAACCACTTTTTCGAGCATATGGGGCCGTATGTCGGCAATAACGCCGCGAATGTTGGCTTCCAATTCCCCTAACGTTTCTGGTTTGTTGGTGTAGACGAGCGACTTCACATATCCCCAAAGAAAATAATCCAATGGTGTCAAATCACACGACCTTGGTGGCCAATTGACAGGTCCATTCCGCGAAATTATGCGCTCATCGAATGTTTCCTTCAATAAATCGATTGTGACGTGCGCTGTGTGGCATGTAGCGCCGTCTTGTTGGAACCACAACTTATCCACATTCATGCCATCCAATTCGGGAACAAAATAGTCGGTTATCATGGCTCTATACCGGTCTCCATTAACGGTAGCTGCCTCTCCAGCATTATTGCGGAAGAAGTATGGCCCAATGACTCCACCAGCCCATAGAGCACACCAAACAGTCAGTTTTTGTGGATGTAATGGCGTTTCAAGGGTCTCATGTGGATTCTCTTCACTCCAAATGCGGCAATTTTGCTTGTTGACGTAGCCATTCAACCAAAAATGAGCCTCATCACTGAACAAAACTTTGCGATGAAAATCAGCATCGAAATCAATCTCATTTTCGGCCCATACACCAAAATCACGACGCATTGCATGGTCTCGCGCCTTTAATTCTTGCACAAGCTGGATCTTGTAAGGTCGCAAGCCAAGATCTTTGCCCAAAATCTTCCATAAAGTTGATGGACAAAGCTCCAATTGCTGTGCACGGTGGCGAATCGATTCATTCGGGTCCTCTTCAACACTTTGCTCTACAGCGGAAATTGTTTCTTCGGTGCGCACTGTTCGACGTCTCTGCGGATGCGTATTATCACATAGAGTAAACGTAGTGCGAAAACGATCCATGGTTAACCGAATTAATTGCTCTGATGGACGATTATGTCGACCATAAAATGGACGGAGCTCACGGTGAACTTCGCGAACTGAACCATTATTTTCGAAATAAATTTGCACGATTTGCAAGCGTTGTTCTTTTGTCAACCTGTTCATGATGAAATGGCAAACCAAACTGAACATAAATGACATTAGAGTTGCCAGATTTGACCACAAAATGCCAGTTTTATCTCTATTCGAAAAACAAACCTGTAAAAAAAACACCCTGTATATTAAAAAGCATAGGACTGAGTCCGCTACCCTGCATTAGTCCCTTATTTATCTAAATTTTGCTGTTTCCTAGGTTTAGTGTTCTATTGTTAAGCAAATTGAAAATCCAATTATTAATAGGTTTATCTATTTGTATTTCGTCGAGTTTATTTGACAATTTTGTTAAGTTGATGTTATCCAAGGCGAATTCATATACGGGTGATATAAGAACATATGGGCAGCGGCGTCTAGTATCAAAATAAAAAATGTCTAGCAATTTGACAGGAGAAGCCGCGAAAGCAAAAACAAAACACATGAAGTAGGTGTGTGTATCCAGCAATGAATTCCACGCGATATCACCTGGTATAAATTCGCCTTGATGTTATCGTATGCTTTTTCGATATCTATACTCATACATGCACCTATAACATAATTTCCTTGACTTTTGAAGTTAAGGACTGAGTTTATTACATCGTTAATACATTCTGATGTGGAATGTTTTTTTCCGAAATGCATATATTCGAGGTGGCAGTACTTCATGTATCTCTGTGTGAGTATCAATGTTAATTTTCATCATTCCTTCTATTGTCTTGTAGAGGGTTGAAAGTAATGCAATTGGTCTGTAATTTTCTATATCCGCGGGCTCCTTCTGTGGTTTTAAAACGGGTATAATTGTTATTTGTCTCCACTGGTCTGGTATTTCACCGCCATTGAAGATAATTATTAGAATTTGGTATAAAGATTCTTTTTCTTCTGTCGTGGTAGCCATTAATGACCAGTAATACCTTCTAGGTCATGTAACCCCTCCTTCCGTAAGGAAGGATAAGACGGGTAATGAGAGGTGAGAGGCATCATATCCGTAGATCAACCATCGAGTTGCACGTCATTACCTTTGTGCATATTAGTCGCCTCTTACGACCGGTATGCCTATCTCGAGCATATTCTAAACCCCTAACCAGCAGGGGTTGTTCTCGAGACCAGCAGTTGATTATGCGTTTTGCGCAACTATATTTTTTTAGCTGATTAACTTTTCGCCACATTCATTTTGTGTCCGTTGTTGCTGAGATTTCCTCAAGTAACATTTGGAAGCTTTCTTTTTTTTTTCTTTAGATATTTCCGTGTTTAGTTTCTTTTGTGCTTCAGCTAAGTTTCTAAAATTACGAGGGTTGCTTTTTATATTTTGCGCCTAATAATGAAAACACAGTCAAATATTAAGGAAAGTAGTTTTATTGTTTTTCAAAATATTCTCCATTCAAGTCAATACACCACTTCTGCATTCGATTGAACCAATTTTCAAAGCACTTTCACACTCAGAAGTGGATACCTCTAAAACGAGCTGTTTGAAGGCTTCTACAGCTCATTCAGGCTTTGAAAAACTTTGACCTCGCATGTTTTTTTTTTGATGTTCGGGAATAAAAAGAAATCATTAGGTGTCAAATCGGGGCTGTAAGGCGGATGACCCATCATTCGACCTTTTGAGTCCTCAAAAACTCTTGTGTGAATCGATACGTGAGAGCTCGTATTGTCTTGGTGACGAATGATTTGTCTTCGGCGGTTAATTTTCCTCAATTCTCCAAAAACTTTTGGCAAACAAATGGTTGTATACCACTTAGAATTGACCGTTTTAAGTTTACTAGTGGAACAGTTGCGACATGACCAGATTTTCCGAAAAAACAGGCGACCATTTGCTTTGAGGTGCTTCTTGCGCGAACAACTTTTGTTGGATTAGGCTCGTCTTGGAACACCCATAAAGTCGATTGCTGCTTTGTTTCCGGCTCATATGCATAGATCCAAGATTCGTCACCTGTTACGATGTCCTAGACGTGCTTTGATCCACCGCGGCTAAATTTCTTCAACATGTCTTTACACCAATCGACACGAGTTCTTTGTTGGGCAATTGTCAAATTATGCGGTATCCAACGAGAACAAATCTTCCTTACGACCAAATGTTCATGCAATATTTAATGTATGCTGGTCCCACTAATGGCCAAGGATGCCTCTACCTCGCGATATGTCACATAACGATCTTGTATTATCAATTGACGCACAGCATCGACTGTTTCTGGCACAACCACCGTTGTTGGATGACCTTCACGAAATTCGTCCTGCAAAGATTGGCGGCCACGTAGGAACTCGTTGTACCATCGTGGCTAAGTGTGGTGATTCAACACCAAAAGTAGAAGTAAGTTGATTGATGCACTCCTGTCTCGATAATCCACGTCGAAAATCGTAGTAAATCATCGCACGAAAATGTTCACAGGTTAATTCCATTTTTAGGCAAAATGAATTTTTAAACTCACTATAAATAAACACAAATAAAACTCGTAAGTGAAAACGTTATATGCAAGTTTATGCCAAAAAATACCAAACTTTACGATAAAAATATCTAATTATAGCTAATCACATGTAGTGTTGCGAAGGCGCAAAATATAAAACGCAACCCTCGTATCTGCTGTTCGTTGTTTTTCGTATATAGCCCTCGCATTGTTTCGGTGTCTATAAAGTTTGTCGATATCGTTGTTCCACCATTTTTTTTAGTAGTAAAAGGTATCAGGTGGCTGTGTGTCTTAACAAAATAAAAGTATACCAGCGGCTTCGGTTGCTCAAATCGAATTGAATTGTCTCGTTCTTTATTTTACTTGCATCATGGTTTTTTACATAACGGCTCTTACTCGCTATTCTTAATCGCTACTTCTTATTCTTAGTACTGCCAAACTTAATCTAGTACTATTTACACATACTACTTTTGTGATGACACTTAAGGTGCGTTCACACATTATCCGTAAAAATACCATAAACTTAGCAATAATCTAATGCTTGGTGCAGACCTATTCCCACAGTAGGTATTTATTATGGTTGTCTATATTATCTTGTGGTTGTTTATAGTGTTTTGAATTACTTTGCTGGCCTCTTCAAATGTACGTCCGATTTTTGTTTTTGAAAATTCGTCTACAATTTTGTTGCCTAAGATTTTGTATGATTTGTTCTGTTTGATTGATTGTTTGGTTTCGTCAAACTTTGAATATTGTATTGACTCTCATATTATTTTGTTTTGTAATTTCCAATTGTCTGTGTTAACGTTAATTTGCTTTATACTGTCTAGTATACTTTCAATAAATTCTATTTGATTTTTGTCGCTTTTGTTAATTTGGTTGTGGGCTAAGTAGTTTGTAACTAACTGGTTTATTTTACCGGTTATTTCATCCTGTTTGAACAGGTGTGTTGTGATCTCTTTAGGGTACGCCAGCATTGTAGGTTGGCTATTCATGTCGTCTTGAATAGCCTCTTGCCATTCTTTCATAGTTTTTTCCCTGTTGTTCTCTTCCCTTTGTTTGTTGTTGTTCATTTTTAATACCTTACTGAACGAGTATTGTTGGTTTATGAATTTTGCTGCTTCTGATGCATTATTGAAGGTTTTTCGTTTCAATGTTTTAGGAAGAGCTGGGTATGTCTATTCTGCGTTTTCGTCGTCATTTAGGATGTCAAATCTATTGCCAAAAATACTTCTGTATTTACGTTTTGCTTCAATCGGAGTTAGATTTTCCAACGTCATTTTATGGTATATGCCTTGATTCTTGCTGGGCATTCTTTTTCAGTTGCTGTGTGCTCTCCTTTGCACTTGGTGCATTTTTTATTTTTGTTCCACGTAGTATTTGTTTCATGTGTTTCACTGCATATCGGGCAGGTGCTATCTATCTGTTTGCAATGTTGTGCAAAGTGGTTGAATCTAAAACAGTTATAGCTTTGGGAGAACGAGATAAATGGTCTAACTTTAATTTTGGTATATGAATATGCAACTTCTGTTGGTATTTCCAGGCCATCAAACACTACCTTAACCCTACGGGTCGGAATTCTTTCGCCATTTTCCAATCGTGTCAAACGCATTATTTTTACTATTTTTATCAGATAAACTAGAGGACCCGGCAGACTTTGTCCTGCCTAAATTTTCCCTGATAGATCTTTTAATATTGGCTATCCCCATCCCTATCAATATCCCCATCCCTCTCCCTATTCCTATCTCTATCCCTATCCCTACCCCAACTTTCATATTTATTCACCTTCTCTAGACTTCCACGAATAATTCAAGACCAAAATTAGCCAAATCGGTTCAGCCGTTCTCAAGTTTTAGCGAAACCAACAAACAGCAATTAATTTTTATGTTCGCACGTCGTCCTCTAGGCATTTTGGACTATGGACATGAATTTAACCTCAAATTCACGATCCACATAATTGACACAATTCAACTTACCACTTTAAGGACAAATGCCTGCTGTTGGTTTCCAATTGATCTGTTAGGAAACGAATAACTTCAACCTCAATTTCACAGTGAACACAATACCGGTTTTAATTTTGCGTTTGAAAGAACGTGCGCATAATAAAAAATGTCACATAAAATTAACTGAGCAGAGTACAATGAGTAGCTGTCAAACAATGTATCACGCACCAGCGCCATTTACCTAAAAAAATGGCGCCATCTGCTCCACCACCATGCAAAACCATATTGGTTTGTAGTACATGCTATGTCTCAGAGATGGCGCTGTATGCGAAAAATGATTTCCCCTGTTTTCCTGCTTTTATTTTGAAATTTTTCATGAATTTTGTTTGCTATAAACCTCACGGCGCCCGAGACCGTTCCAACGAATGCAAAACCGTGGAAATCGGTTCGTGCGTTCTAGAGTTATAGCGTTAGGAAGGAAAACCCGACTTATTTTTATATTATAGAAGATAATAGATTATGTCTTTGGCCAAGTCCTTCTTTAATTTTAGCCTGAATATCGAATATTATGCCCATTTTGGATACGAAATGTGAAAAAATTTTGGACTCGTATTCGTCGTGCTTATCTTTGCAAAAAGCGTTAGCTGCTTGAGCAGATCTAAAAGTAATTTTGCATCTGCCGAATCCAATTTTTGTGACTTCATCAACATCACGAATTTTTTTCCCGTCCAGGTATTTAGAAACCGAAATCGAATTAATATAGTTTCTGGACTCCCCTGTACTTTTTGTGTCGCAGTAGACAATATAGGGCCCTTTGTGGTGTGATTCATACAGGGTGGCTAATGAAAGCCGCTACCAAAAAAAATTAAATAACTTTTTTTCTATTTAATGAATCTGGTAAATTTTTTTTTTTATTTTGCAGATTGACTTTTACATTTAACAAAAATGGATAACTGGGACACTGAAACAAGAATTTGGATTGTCCGCCGCTATCACGCACTGGAGTCCGTAGTTTCGGTTCAAAGAGAGTATAGGCGCACGTTTGGCGGCAATCCTCCGAGCAGATGGACCATAATAAGACTTGTAAACAATTTTGCCGAGCATGGGACAGTCAACAGAAGACCTTACCATGGAAACCCTTCAGTTCGAACGGAGGAAACAATCGCTGCTGTAGCTGCTGCCATACAAAACAATCCACGTGTTTCGACAAGAAGCTTATCTGCTCAAATGGGTGTAAGCAGACAGTCATTACAGTCAATTATGCACAAAGATTTGGACTTATTCCCATATAAAATTCAAGAAGATGCTTCAAATGGTGGAAGAGGATGGAAACATGTTGAACTGTCTTTTCATGTCTGACGAGGCCCATTTCGATTTAAACGGCAACATAAACAAACAAAATTGTCGAATATGGAGTGCTTCCAACCCACAGATACTCCATGAGACGGAATTGCATCCACTTTGTGTCACAGTGTGGTGTGCAGTTTCATCACGCTGCATTGTCGGGCCCTACTTCTTCGAAGAAAACGGTCACACCGTTACGGTTACTGGAGACCGTTACTTGAGCATGTTGAGAGAGTTTTTCTATCCAGAATTACGCCGAATGAGAATTTCTTTCAACTCTGTGTGGTTTCAGCAAGATGGTGCAGCTCCTCATATAGCCCAACCTGTTATGACAGAATTGCGACGAAAGTTTCCCAATAAGCTGATATCCAGAAACTCCACATTCCGTTGGCCACCCAGGTCGCCTGACCTTACTGCACCTGACTTTTTCTTGTGGGGTTATTGCAAACAGGAAGTCTTCAAAGCAAAACCAACAAATTTGAATGAACTAAGGCAATCCATTCGAGAAACAATTGCGGCTATTCCTGTCTCAACTCTCCAAGCAGTAATGAACAACTTTTTGGTAAGATGCCGCACATGCATCGACGAGCAGGGGGCATTTAAATTCCATTATTTTTAAAACTAATTAAGCTATATTTAATAAAATTTAATGAGCTTTAACATGAATAAAAGAAAAATGAATTCCATACACTGAAAAAAAATTATTTCAGTTTCTTAATGTAGCAAAATTCATCAGCCAGTAGTATGGTTTTATACCTTGTGCACTGTTGGTTGCGTCAGAATCTGCTGTTATATGGTCGTCCTTTCTAGATCTATTTTCTTTAATGCGTGTTCTGCTGCTGCTTCTATTCCTGGGCCTCTACTCTGCAGTTCTATTCGAAAGGATATTCTACACATAGGCACTCTGTAGTTCGTTAGAATTTACTTTAGAAAATATTCCATGATAGTATGCATCACTGTTTCACAAATTTCAAGCGCAACGCAAAATACGAAAACACTTAGCATACATCTCAGGTGCAGTATTTG
This sequence comes from Merzomyia westermanni, assembly GCA_949987695.1. NCBI lineage: Eukaryota > Metazoa > Arthropoda > Insecta > Diptera > Tephritidae > Merzomyia > Merzomyia westermanni. The sequence continues at coordinate 150,284,971 of OX465290.1, forward strand.
GCAGCGCAGTTTTACATGTCGCAGTAGCTCAGGCGATAAGAATCTCGACTGCCACACTTGTGGTCGCAGGTTTGAACGTAAGTGCTTGCACAAGTAGTTTTAATTTTTTTATTTTATTTTTATTAAATAAAATTTATTTTTTTTGAATATCTAAATACTTCTAATCGATAAAAATGTTTTTTTTTTAATTTTTTCATTTTTTTTACCTAGAATTCTTCAATTATTTTCTGCCAACAGCGATTGCTTAACACTTTCTGCTATAAAAATGCTTTCTTGATGATAAAAAAAATACTAATTGTTTTATTATGATCATAAGAATATACATTTTTGTGGATTTCTAACTTTCGAAAATATTGCCATATGCTTTCGAAATAGTGAGTACCAAATTTTCTACAATCGAAAGGGGGATAAATCAAATCCGAAGGGAACAGAATGGAACTCCGAATGCGTTTTACTCGAAATTCCTTACAGAGTACGAATCACTCGAAAGCGAACAAATTTTGTTTCGAATAGAACTAGAGAGTGTGGGCCCTGATTCCCGAATTGGCTGAGGAGCGCATTTGTCCTGTCGCTCCATGTTCCTTGGTATAAAATCCACTTGTTTAGCTGGAACTGTTATTTTTCACCCTTTGACTAAGTTTATTTTATTCCAATTCTGTGGTTTTTAGTTTTAAAATGTTGGTTTAGTTATATTTATTGAATTTTAATTTGGTCCAATTTCGGCTTGAGAACATTTTTGCGCGCGTCCTCAGTTTTGCTACCTTGCGAATTTTTTTTTTTTTTATTTAAGTGTGTTATATACAAGGTGGCGCAAAAGTAAGCTTCCGATGTTCAGCATATCGGTTGTGGCACGTGCAGTGTGTGCTGTTGCACCGTCTTGTTGGAACCACATGTTTTCCAATCCGAATTCATCAAGTTGCGGCAAAAAGAACTCGTTGATCATTGCTCTGTAGCGCTCACCATTCACAGTAACCGTTTGGCCCCGACCGATTATTGGTCAAATAAATAGTCAGCAATATTCCGCGTTCTGGAGCAGTGTAGCATAACATTGTTTATTAACGTGTATTTCGCATGTGTTTACTACACAAATGTCAAAACAGAACTGACTTTAGGGGCCAATCGCAAAATTTATAGCATTTTCTGATAGGAGGATTACTTTTGCGCCACCTTGTATAAGGTTTTTTTTTTTTGCAATTTGCAATAATAAGAAATTTTCAAGTAAAAGGAAAAAAAAATAAAATAAAAATTATATGAAAACAGAAGAATGAGAAAGAAGGGTAAAGGAAAACATAAGAGCGAAAAGGATAAAGGAAAATGTGGTTTAATGGGAATATTTTATGCTTTGGCTTAAGAGCATACAAAAAATCATTCGAAAAAGACTTATATTAAAGTTGAAGAGCTCTTAATGTGCTTAAAATATTATTCAAAATGGAGAAGTATAAGACAGCTCGAGTATGACCAGTTTCATAGAATAGGTCAGTCCAATACGATCATTTTAAGACTATTATTTCGTGAGCTCATAATCAATGTGAACGCGCAGAGGAAATAGTCCTATATGCGCTTATTTCGAGGTCTTATGGTTTCCTGGGAATGGAATAAGATACAAACGAAAATATGTATCTATAGGTAAAAATAAATAAAAAAAATGTTTAATAAAAAAAAGGAATATTACAAAGATGAATATTCAAATAGTGGAGGTGAGTACGATCAAGCACTACCCCGTCCTTGCCTTGGCAGCATATCGGGTGTTTGTAATCGCATTTCTTTAAGAATAACGCGTAATAATGTTTTTTTTTTTTTGCTCAGTTTGTCACTCCCGTCTCAAAACATAGGCGTTATAATTAGAAATTTTGATGAGAAATGTCGCAAAGACTGAATTCGATTTTTTATCAAAATCAGGGATAAACGGTCCATCCAAATCACATGGAACATCACCATTACATCTGGAACCTGAAAAAAACGCGAATGACTGGCGTTCTTGCTGAGATTATCGTAGGATTAATTTAAACCCTGTACCTTACCGATACCCTTTACCTCACATACATACATGATTTACATATTGAATTCAAAAATAAAACAATATTTTCCAAGATGGATTTAGTTAGGGCTTATCAGCAGATACCTGTTGCTGAGGAGGACATCCATAAGACTGCCATAACCACACCTTTTGGCATATTCGAATTCGTCAGGATGCCTTTTGTATAACGAAACTCACCGCAAACATTCCAAAGGTTTATAAATGAAGTGTTACATGATTTAGATTTCATATTTGTTTATTTGGATGATATACTGATAGCTAGTAAAGATTAATCAGAACATTTACAACATCTAAATATAATATTTCAGCGTTTAGATAAGTAAGGTTTGAAAGTCAAGCCATCTAAGTGCGTTTTTGGAGTAGGTGAAATTAGTTTCCTAGGTTATAACATATCATCTGAAGGTATTCAACCTTCAGAGGAGAAACTTCAATCAAATTTTTGATTTTGGACGACCAATGGCAATCAAACAGATGGAAAAGTTTGTGGGAATGGTTAATTGTTATCATAGGTATACACCAAAGTTTGCTGAAATGCTAGCCCCAATACATAGCATGATAATAGAGTCGTCAAAGAGCAAAGATAAGGTACTTGATTGGCCTAATGAAACATTGCAGGCATTTGAGATTCGAAAAAGACGCAATTCACCCGGTTGCTGTAGACGCTTCAAATAGGGCCATTGGAGGAGTTCTACAACAGGAAATCAACAATACTAAAGAACCTTTAGTTTTTTTCTCTAAGAAGCTTAGCCGTCTGAATGTAAATATAGTACTTTTGATAGGGAGTTACTCACTATTCAAAGCTTCAGACATTGGTCTACCTCTAGATCTTTTTCGGTTTATACGGAAGTCGGAGTTCAAAGTAGATCAAAACCAAGGCAGACAATTCACTTGGAGTTCATAACTCAATTTACTAGTGACATTAAATACATACAAGGGAAATTAAACTGTGTTGCAGATGCTTTATCAGGAATACTCGAAGTTTCAGTTTTAGAAACTATTGATGTAAATTTAAAAAAGTTATTTATTGAACAACAAAAAGATATTGAAATGCAATAATTAGTAGAAGATCTACATTGTAGACACAACTTGGAATTAATTTTAGTTTCATCTTTAAATATTCAGATTTGGTGTGAGACGTCACTTAATTTAACGAGGCCATATACACCTCAAGCGTAAAGAAATTTAGTTTTCGGGAAATTAGATAGTATAGCCCATGTTGGTATTAAAGCAACACGCAGGTTGATCACTAGGAGATATTTTTGGCGTGGGATGAACAATGTAAAAACCGGTGGGCGAAATAGTGTATCAATTGTCAAAAAAAGGAAAATTTATAGGCATACAAAATTACAAATTTCGAAAATACCAATTCTAAAAGGGCGATTTGAGCATGTGTTAGAGATTTTAAATTTATATTAATTTTAATAGATAGGAATTCTCGTCAGCCGAAGGCATATCCTCTTCAAAATATTTCCTCTTTCGTGAGTATACGAGTATATCACGATTTGGAGTTCCGTTGACAATTACAACTGATCAGGTCCCGCAATTTACAGCGCAGGTTTTTACAGAGCTGTCGAAACTTTAAAATCACAACCACTGTTTATCATCCACGAGCAAATGGAATAGTTGAATGCTTCCCTAGGCAACTTAAAGCTTCAATTATGGCTAGTAGAAATGCAGTTGGATAATATGAGGAGTGGGGACCTATAGTGTTCTTAGGTTTGCGATCATCCTATAAAAAGAAGACAATCAATTTACAGCTGCGGAGATGGTATATGGAGAAAATCGAAGACTTCCTTCGCAAATGGTAGTTTGGTCAGAAAATAATTATGATTCATCTGATGTTCTGTTAAAATTGAAACAAAATTTCAAAAATCATAAAAATTCACCAGTTTATATTCCAAAAGATTTAAATGATGTTAAGTTTGTATTGGTTAAGAGTTGATAGAGAACCGGTTTACAGGAGCAGGACCATTTGAGTTAAGAGAGAAAACGCCGAAGTGGTTCAAAATTAGTTATTTTAATAAATTTATAAATATTTCTATAAACAGAATTAAACCCGCGTATTTGGATAAAATAAAAAATTGTTATATTTAATTTGTTAAATATGGAACAATTTGAAAGAGGGGAGTAGTGTAATATCCCAGTAGAACTTGAAGTGAGATCTCCCCAAGCGATGAATAGGGGAGTACTCCCTTTCACATCCTTTTGGAACAATAGAAGATAGTTTTTTTGTTTTTTGCTCTTATTTCTACTCTTTGTGGAGGACAAGGAGAGTTATCCCCAAGAGATGAATAAGAGAGTACTCCCCTTAGCATCCCTTCGGATCAATAACAGAGATTTCTACACTCTGTGCTCCGATTTTACTAATCTTGGAGCAGTAGGGGAGACCTCATTAAGTTATTAATAAAAGATTGATCCTTTCTGTATGCGTTTGGGGCGAAAGAAGAGATTTCTACAACTTCTACTCCTAGCTAACACCTTTTTGAGTAAGCCGAATTTCTCTACCAACAAAAGAAAACAAATTTTCAACAAATCGAAAAAAATATAAAAAAAGCCGCCATCGTAGAAATATGAGAAATAAACACAATTTAATTAACGATTTAGATTAAACTATTGTTTCCCATAGTATAGGGAGTGATAAGCTCTTACGTTGCGAACAGCCATGGTATTCGTCTTTGTGACACCGAAACACCACCTTCACAGCTCGGTGTTAAAAGAAACGTTGAGCAGCCAATTCTTGTTCTATTGTTGCAAACCTGAGCATCCCAACACACAATTACTACAAGTTGCGCCGTCTTCCCTGACAGTAAGGAAACATCTCCGCAATCACTACCACGATATCCGGCACCACGCACACAGCGTCGGTAAACTGCCTTGTCAGCTCCCACACAGAAAATGCCTTCATGCAGACACAAACACTTTCTGATGCGACTGAGGTACGTGACCTTCCGAAGCGGACAAGAGTCACTCTGGCCTAACTTCGATATGAATACTATAATAAACTAAACTGCGCGTTCATTTCCCGGCATGTGCTGTGTCCCCTATCTGTTTAAGTGCTCGATGGAGCAGAACCTTCTTAAAGCGAAATCACTCTGGTCCAACCTCATTGAAACTGCAAGGTGCATGCGACTTCCGTTAGAATAGATTGATGACAATATTAGGCAAAGAGTGTGTGACTGTGGTCCAATATTGCACCTGTCCGTTTCCTAAGACTTCTGCTGGAAGAAAGTGATGTTTCGATAATGGACGCGCAGTTAGCTTTTTGATTTGCCTAGGTTTCTCCGTGTGTGCCAAGTACCGTGTTATTCTTTTGAGCGTAGTAAGGTGGACTCTTGGGGTTTTTTACAGGGTCTAAAGGGCGTCCTACTTACACTTTCTCTCGTATGTTCTTTACATACTTACATATCGCCGGCCCAACGGTAAAACGTGCTAACTCCATCCAGCTAAATTTTTCAATGGAACGAGAAAACCAAATTAAATGAAACCTTCGTTGAACTTTCAAAATTTGTATTACATAGTATATTATTTGCCCTTAGAGCCGTTTAATCATAGTCGTGCTTAGCGCTTCTGAATATTAAACACAATTTTTTCGCAACCATGTACAGAATCAATGATATCCATCCATCAATATCAAAGTACGTTTTTAGTGAGAAGTGGACTTAGCAGCTTTCACCGCGGTGCCGGCGATACATAAATTTATGATATTTTTGCTTTCTTGTAGGATAAAACCATTTTCCAATACGACAAAACTGAAGATTTGTGGCATAAATGGGGTGAAGTAAAAATAGATATCTCCGATTTCAAAGTAATTTCAATGGCCGACGATTTAATATTCATTGGTGGCTCTCGAAACGGCATAGCAATTAATGAAGTTACGAGCTGGAATTGCAAAACTAAAACATCGAAACGGTTGCCCTCAATGAATCAACCACGACGTTGGCATAGTGTTGTAATATTAAATGATAAAATATATGCAATTGGCGGATACGATGGAAATTGCAGGGATTTAAACTCAGTGGAGATGTAAGTATGAGTTATGTAGGTTTTTATGGGACATCGCTTGCATAAGAAATCAAGCAGTGATTTCGATCGAACTGCCATATTAAGCGACAGCACAATTCCAACTTCAGATGGACTCCAGACCATGTTTGCTACGAACATTTGAAATTCGTAATTTTTAGCCTTCGTGTTTCAAGGATAATGGAGAAAAGTATTGAAAACCCATATCGGAGAGTACTGTTGAGGTTTGTAAAAGGATTCAACATGTGGGGCTGAGATTGGCACTTGGATTGAAAAGCTTTGTATATATGAAGTATTTTTGAAAGAAGTTTCGAAAAATTGTGTTCGCAATGATGAAGGATTCGTTGGCATTCTTGACATAATATTTTTAACTAATTTCATCGTAACCGGAAGACTATAACACATTTAAAAAACGGGAGCAAAAATATGAAAAAGTTCAAAAGGCAAAATCTACTTTAACCGAGAAGGTCGGAGTAAACCCGAAGGTGTTTGAATATAAGAACAGCCACAAATCCCAAAGTTTTGGCGAGAAATATATTTAATGATCTCAAACGAAAATATAAGGCTAAATGTTTACAAAACAAAAACAAACAAAAAATACAGTCATACTTTACAAGTTTCTCAACAAAACAAAGAAGATTTCCTTCGCAAAAACATTCATGGTTCAACCAGATCTCTACAGCGCCGATGTAATATTCTGGGATGAGGTTGAAATGGCATGTCCTGTAGCGGCGTGGAAGTAATGTCGGCATCTAATAAAGTTATTTTTCTAAACTCGCAGTCATATTTTAGGGTCTACCCACACTTCTCATATAAATCTCTTGTATTCACTTCTACCTCTATTTTCGCACAATTTGCTGAACCCATTGTAATTTTCCGGGCAAAGAACAATGTTGCAGATGACCCTTGTGTAGTTCTCGCGATCGGGTCACCTCAAACCGTATCCTTTTTTAAGACTTTTAACATAATTAGTGATAATTTGATAAAGAAATGTTTCGACAGTCATTTTATGCCTTAATGACGACTTGAACTACGACAGTCTCACCAAAAGATGCTGAAGACTAGTTAGTCAAAACAATTTCTCGAAACAGAATTTTGTATTTCTTTTGCTTTTGCATCCCTATTTCGGTTACTTTTTTAATGGAAATGGAATATTTTAAATTATTTGTAAACAAGGAAGCCCGCATCTATCGTCTTCTATTCTCTTATTCCTCCTTTTTCTCATTTAGATAGTGTTTCTGTGTGGGTTTCTTACTATTCCTATCCCTCAGTCTAATCCTCTCCTGCCCCTTTCGCCATCGTACTCCTTTATATAAAAGATCTCTATACCAAATATTACATAGATCGTAGAAATGGTTGCGGAGTACTATTAATTTAGATTATATCTAAACGGATAATCCCCTTTTTCTCTTAGCCGCCATTTTTTATAAGCCTTGGAGATTAACCGAATGCAAAATTGTATGGAACTCCAACGAAAGCTCCTATTTCAATGGGGATTGCCACGACGACTTATCCCTTACATCGCCTTTTCATGCGGTGCTAGAGACTTACTTCTTATAACTCTTTACTAATTTTCAATATTCTACCATGAATACTCGCGGAGATCTGCTGTATGAAACATCCCATACGTATAGATGATGCCACGCCCTGTTCTCCCTAACAGCCCAGTATTCTGGTGGTTTTAGAGATTAATCTCGTTTATTTCCATGAAGACTCCCACAGATAAATACCATCTAAATGCCACGCCCCCCATCTCCCCCATACCTCATCGTCCAGTGGGCCGTATTGTTTATCTTAACCATTCTCCATCCCACTCGAATACGCATAAAAAATCAGCCCAAGCATTCATCCACATACAGACGCAAAGAAGAACTTTATATATATATAAAGATACTTAGGAAAGAAAGTCACCTCAAATTTAATACCAAGCCACAGAAACCAAATTTTCTGAAATTTCCCGTAAGCAAAATCACTTTCTTCGTGAACTGTATGTATGTATGTAAATACTCTTTAAGGTATACCGTTTCTAATGGATGGAAGTCACTAAATGGTATGATCGAAACACGTTCGTCCGCTGCTGCCGTTGCTTTAAACAATAAAATTTATGTAATAGGCGGATGGAATAACAGTCGGTTAAAATCTGTCGAATGCTATGATCCTATAACGGATCGCTGGACCCGATGCGCGGATATGAATGAACCCCGTTTTGATTTCGGTGTAAGTCCAAAATAAACTTGAAAATATGTTGCATTTGTAATTAATCGATGACTTATCACTCTTTTTCAGGCAACAGCACACAAGGGACAAATATTTGCTGTGTCCGGCGACAATACTCCAAGTGTGGAACGTTACGATCCACAGAGAAATGAATGGACTAAGGTTGGATAACAAATATGTATATGTCTACTTATTTTACGATCTAAATCGCCATCACTCTTTGTAGATTTGTTCTTTGAGTAAGGCCCTTGGAGGAGTTGGATGCATTTCTATCGACAATCAAGTGTGGGCTATTGGTGGCTATGACTCAGATCTTATTTCAGTTTACTCAGATGAAAACGATAAATGGATCAGGAGGGGTTCAACCCCTTTTTCTGGAGTGTACTACTGTTTTACTGCACCTAAAGCTGTCTTTCAAACTGAATGTGAAATGAATTAATGAATAAAAGGAAAAACTACAAATAAATTCGCACAAATTCAAAACGTAACTGGTTTTATACGAAACTTCCTTTTCAATGTATGATGAACTAAGAAATCGGAAATCGGGATTACTGCAGGCATATCACTTTTATTTTTAAACATGCGTTGGTGCTATTTTATGGTGGTTTATATAACTCCTCTACGTGGCTGACTCGGCTCCTCTGTTCTAACCACCTTAGGCAGGATACTTGTTGTAGTTGTAGCGATGCTTCACTGCCTAGTCGTTGTTGTTGTTGTTGTTAACAGTGCTTCGCCCTGCCCAATGGGCTCGATCACTCTAAATTGTCGTCAGGCTCTTCTAACGGAAGTCCGAGGAAACGCGCAGTTTCCACAGGGTCGGACCAGCGTGATGTAGGTGTTAGAAGAGTGGGTTCAACTGAACAGGAGAAGAGATGTATGGTATCATGAGGGGACATACCACATGCAGGGCATGTGTTTGGTATGTTGGGGTTCAGTCTGGATAAGTAAGAGTTAAACCTATTACAATATCCAGAGCGAAGTTGTGCTAGTATGACTCTAGTCTCCCTCGGAAGTACACGCTCCTCTTCAGCCAATTCAGGTGGTTGAGTATTAATAACGGGATTCACAGGCCGAGATCTGAGAGATCTGTCTACCGACTCGGTGTGGAGGTCATTTAGAGCCCGTCTATGGTTCCGCAGATCAAACGGCAAAGAGATATGATGCCGGATCTCATCGTAATGCTTACGGAGATGTCTCTGGGGGCGGTGCTACATCCAACAGATGTCGGTTTGGATGACTAGGTTTATGACAGTTCAGAAGGAACTGTCTACTCAAGATTGATGTATATTGGAACGATTTTTCGTCATCCCTTGTCAAATTTGGTTTTGAGACAAACCGGTTTCGGCGTTGTGCCATCATCAGTGTCGATTTTCGTTCTGATCTGTTGTGGTCGTTTGTCTTGTATTTATAGTAGGTAGCAGGTAACGTCAGCATGGGTGTCTGTTTGTGTACGTGTGTACATGTGTTGTGTGTGTACATTCAGAAACGGGGGTGGTTTGCATCGATCGGTTTTTTGTGCCTGACTGAGGCAGGTAAAAGTTGGTGATTTTTGTTGTTTGACCTTTTTTGCTTGTTTGTTGTTTTTGATCTTTTGCTGTTTTGTGCTTATTTGTCGGTGCGTGTGTGTTTGTTGTACCTGAGTGGTTGCTTTGTTTTTGTAAACCAATTTTAAAGGTTCGAATATTGTGTCGGAAACAGTGTTTGTCTGTTCGTTTATTATTCTACCGTCGAATGTTTTTTGTTTGTAGATTTCCATGTTTTCGAGTACGTTCAGACGTCTGCCTTTTGCTTGTACATGTAGGACCTTGACTGTTTTTTTGATGTTTCCGGGGGGGCATTTATTCTCCGCCATGTGATTCGCAAAGTTGGACTCTGGTATGATGGTTGGATTCCGTATCTTTTTGTTGTAATCTCTAATGTGTTCTCTGAACCTCGTTCTTACTTGTCGTCCGGTTTGTCCTATGTAACTGTGCTGGCATTCACAAGTGAGCTTGTATACACCATGGCTGCTAAATGGATCTTCTGAGTTAGTTTTGGTTCTTAGCTTCCGTCCTAAATTGTTCGATGTTTTGAACGCTGTGTTGATGTTGTATTTTCTAAGGAAATTTGCTAATTTATATGTTGCCCTTCCAGTATATGTCATTGTCGTCCAGGTTTGTGTACTTTCTTCTCCATTGTTTCTTTTTTGTTCTCTAAGGTCTCTCCTGAGTTTATCTACTAGTGCTTTTTTATATCCGTTGTTTGTAGCGATGTTATATATTATTCCAAGCTCTCTTCTATATGCTTCTTGTGTAAGAGGTGTTCTTTCCAATCTTTGTACTAAGTGCCTTAGCGCTGCATTTTTATGTTGTTGTGGGTGGTTAGAGGTATTATGTATTATTGTGCCGGTGGTCTACTCAAGAGTTCCGCGTGCTCTTGAACATTGAGCAATTTGGCCTCTTGATGGAGGTGAGACTCAGATGACATAAGCAGGCATCCCGTAGCAGTTCTGATGGCGGTGTTTTGGCAGACTTGCAATTTCTTCCAGTTGGTGTCAGAAAGATTGGGCGCAGCATAGTCAATAACCGGCCGGCCAATAGCCTTATATGTAGCAAGCAATGTTTCTTTGTCTTTTCCCCAAATACTGCCGGCCAGTGACTTGAGGATCTTATTGCGGCTCTGTACCTTTGAGGCTATTGCGGTGGCATGACCAGCGAAGGTGAGGCCGTTGTCAAATGTCACACCCAAGATTTTTGGGTGGTTGACAGTAGGTAGAGGTACTCCATCTACGTGGACATTTAACTCTTGCCCCATCTGCGCATTCCATGTAGTAAACAGGGTCGCCGTAGATTTAGTCGGAGACAGGGTCAGATTACGCTCGGTGAAGAAGCTGGAAAGGGCATGGAGGTAACTGTTGATTCTTATACAGAGTTCATCAATGAAGGGACCCTTGCCCGAGGCCATTATCGTGCAGTCGTCAGCGTAGGAAACAATGGAGACTCCCTCTGGTGGGGGGGGGGGAGGAGGTCTCGAAATATAGAAATTAAACAAGAGGGGAGAGAGAACACCACCTTGCGGCACCCCTTGTTTTATTCTTCGTGGTCTAGATTTCTTGTTCCTAAATTTGACTGTTGCCTGTCGACCATTGAGGTAATTAGCGGTCCACCTCTTAAGGCCGGCAGGGAGCGGTGTCTCATCCAGGTCTCGGAGGAGAGTAGCGTGATTGACCGTGTCAAATGCATTTGACAGATCAAGTGCCACGAGAACCGTCCTATGGTTTGGTGGATGTTGATTCAAACCGTTGTTAATCTGCGTTGTTGTTGGTTAAAAGAAATTAGCTTTTGATGTTAACAGATTTACAGTTTATTAAGAATGAAAAGATTGGAATTTGAATTTATTCAAATGACAATACGTTCTACATTTTGGATCATAAAACATGTGCATTGTTACAGGCAGGGTTGTATTTTAAAGTGACATTTCAACAGTTCCCCTCAATGCAAATGTTTCTTACAGTATTTTGTATTTATTCAAGACTTAGTAATTTCGAAAATTCGCCATGTTTCCTTTTTGGCAAATTTTTTGTTAAAAGGTCAGCTATCATATTACTGGTTGAGACATATTCCAACTGAATATCGCCTCTGTCGACTACCTCTCTCACGAAGTGATGCCTGATGTCTATATGCTTCGTCCTTGCATGCTGCACTGGATTCTTTGCAAGGTGTTGAGCGCTTAGGTTGTCACCATATAAGATAGTTGGTGTACTCGCATCCGCCTCTTTTGCAGCAGATGACATGGCTAAATATTCTGCCTCTGTGCTACTCAACGCGACGCAGTTTTGTTTTTCAGACTTCCACGAAATCGCGCCACCCGCCAAAAAGAATATATAACCAGTGTAAGACTTTCGGTCACCTTTGTCTCCACCCCAGTCTGCATCTGCATACCCTCGCAATGCTTGCCTGCATTCACGATAATGCAATTTCATATCTATAGTAGCTGCTATATACCGCAACACATGAATGATGCCTGCTTGGTGTTCACTATGCGGATCTTTGTTACGCTGAGCCAATTTCGCCACGGAGTGTAAGATGTCTGGCCTTGTTGAAAGCGCTAGCCACATCAGCGCTCCAATTGTAGATTGATACGACGTTGGATCTACTTTCTTACAAGTGTCACTGTCGCAGGCTACCTGCAATCCTGCATCCAGTGGTGTTGCTGCCGGTCTACATGCACCGATACGATGCTGCCTTAAAAGTTCTTTAATATACTGTGACTGCCCAATCGATATTTCACCAAGCTCGCCATCTCGCTCTATATGAATGCCCAAAAACATCTGGACTGGACCTTTGTCAACACACTCGAACCGCTCTCCAATCTGGGGCTTTATCTTGATTAGCTCCTCCTTTGATTGACAAGCTAAAAGAAGATCATCTACATATACAAGGATTAGGCAAAGATTACCTTCTACATCTTTTTTATATAGACAACGTTCACTTTTGCATTGAACGAATCCCAAATCACGCAACGTTGCATCCAACTTGGTATTCCATTCTCGACCGCTTTGTTTCAGCCCGTATATAGCCTTGTTTAATTTTAGTACCTTCTTGTCGTCATCATTGCCGCAATACCCTTTGGTTGTTTCATATAAACGACGTCACTGAGCTCGCTGTTAAGGTATGCTGTGCATACGTCCATCTGGTGTAGATACATTTTTAGCTCAGCTGCCAATGCCAATACTAGTCGTATAGTTTCGAAACGACATACTGGAGAGAAGGTGTCGAAATAATTTACGCCGAACTGCTGCGAACAACCTTTCGCCACCAAGCGTGCCTTATAACGATCAATGTTGCCGTCTTTGTCCTTTTTAAGACTGTAGACCCACTTGCATCCAATGACAGATTGCCCTTCAGGCACATCTACCACCGACCATGTGTTGTTTGCTGTGAGGGCCTGGTGCTGCCGTTCCATTGCATCTTTCCATAGATCTGATTGTTTGCTAGTCATTGCCTCTTCGAATGTTTGTGGAATTTTTATTTCATTCACGTTCATCGCATTCAAAACGTTAAAATATTTCTTCTAGCTTGGGCCTTCCGGGTCCAGGCTTTACCTGCTGTTCATCTGCACTTAGAAACTCCTCAGTTACACTGCTGCTACTGCCATCATCGCTTTCAGCTTCATTGGCATGATAATTTTCGCTTTGATCATTACACTCTATTTCAGCTTGTTGCTCGCTGTTGAAATCAAAAATAATTTGGTCATCGCCAGCACCTTCCATACAACTCGCCTCGTCCAACAACACATCACGCTTTTCAACCACTGCTTGCACTTCTTCATCGTACAACCTGTATGCTTTGGATACACGAGAATATCCTACCATCCGGTATGTTTTACGTTTTGGTTGAAATTTTGTATGCTGCGTTTTGTCTAAGCCTACACACACCCAAATACTTTTAAGTGTTGAACTAATGGCTTCTTGCCGTACCACGCTTCGTAAGGGGTTGTATTGTTTAGCGCCTTTGTTGGTGCCCGATTGCGAATATATGCCGCTGTATCTACAGCCTCTGCCCATAATGTCTCGCCCAGACCAGAGTGCACAAGCAAACTCCTTGCCATTTCAACCAATGTGCGATTCGCTCGCTCCGCAACACCATTTTGCTGCGGAGTGTAGGGAACCGTCAACTGTCGCACAATACCGCGTTTTTTAAACAATTCGTTGAATGCGCTATTCACAAACTCATGTCCGTTGTCGCTTCTCACAGCCTTAATAGTGTTACCGGTTTGTCGCTCTACCATTGTGGAAAATTCTACGAATTTATCAAAAACTTCTCCCTTCGTTTTCAAAAAATAAACAAATATTCTCCTTGACATGTCATCGATGAAAGTAAGGAAATATTTCGATCCACCAAGTGACTGTGTGTCAAAGGGGCCACATACATTTGTATGCCCTATTCTCAGCTGCGGTTGGAAATGGTTGCGTATTTATCTTGCACACCATACACGTTCTGCATATTGGTTTCTCCAAAAAATTTACTTTTTCCATTCCATGCACAAGCGATTTATGAGTAAGTTCTTTCAAACTTGTATAATTGAGGTGACCATACCTATTATGCCACATAATTGCATCGTTTTGTATTGCACCAAAACGCTGCTATGTTTACCTTCAAAAACGAATAAGTTATTGTTGTATTCTAGCTGTAGAATATCAACGCCGTGCTTTTTCACCGTAGCACCCCTTTTTGTGAAGCTGACTGTGCATCCCATTTCAACCGCACGACCGACAGAAATAAAATTTCCTCGCATGCCAGGAACATACAATACATCTTTTAGTAATAATTCACACATATCTGTTGATGTTTTCACGCTGCCTTTGCCCTCTGCTTTAATGCTGTTTTCGCCTGCAAGTGCAATCCACTCACTGTGTTCTACAAACTCAGAAAACATATTGCGATCACAGCACATGTGTGCTGTAGCGCCGCTGTCAAGACACCACTTCGTTCGGTCAAAGAAGTTGCAATTTGATGCCGCCAACACAGTAAAAGAGCATTGTTTTTGTTGTTTCGAACCCTCGTTTTGCTTTGATGTACAATTTGCCTTTATGTGCCCACGCCATAGTATATGTCTACTAGTAGCGCAACTTACTCCGAATCTGCACACACACACAAACCACACAGGGTGTGTTGTATGCAGTAATAAAACAAACAAATTTAAATACTGCAATATTGAGCATGAAGACTTGAAACTGGCGAATTATTGAATATAAAGCAGTTATAACACGTTATCAGTTTCTGCAGAATGTAAATTTCAGTTTAAATTGCAGTTTTTAGTTTTAGTTTTTACTTTAAAGCAACTCTGAACGCGATTTCCTTCATTACACTCTCTCGGAGTACATTCATCCACTGCCTTCCACTCCGATTCGCAAAAGAAGATGCCAAACTAGTACGGGTAAACAATGCCCACGCTTACCACAACGAAAACAAACAATGCTTTTTGACTGTTGACTTTTCGTTTTCTTTTCGCTGCCCTGCGCCGACTTCGCTGCAAATGCCTGCTGCGCATTGACTGACTCAAACTTTGTATGTGTGTCACTGTTGACTCTGCGCTCACTTTCTTCTAGAAGTTTCATCTTCAATACTTCAAATGTTGGTAAAACATCCCTTGTCTCCATTGCGATGACGAAGTTTTCAAAATCTTTTGGGAGACTCGATAGCAAAATGATAGCGGATAACTCATCATGTAGGGTAATGCCTACCTCAGCCAATTTGTCCATGACGCTCGTAAATGCATTCAAATACACTGGCATTTTCTCACTATCTGAAAATTTTAGATTAAGTAGCTTCTTATACAGCGATACTTTCCTGACAGGGCCACTAGGCTGATACACTTCCTTAAGCCTCTTCCACGCGTCTGCTGCCGTTGTGCAATGTTTAAGGTAGTTTAGCTGTGAAGGCTTCACGCTGAGTGTTATCATCGCCAGTGCCTTCTCATCCTGCGCTGTCCATACCACAGCATCTGCAGCTGCTTCTGGCTTCACTGTTACGCCTGATGCCACCTTCCACAGCTCTGCATGTACCAGTACGCTTCGCATTTGGATGCTCCAAGAATCGAAGTTATTCTCGTCCAGCTTCTCAATCTGGTACATTGCGCTCATCTTGAAAGTTTCTTATATTTGTCCTATTTTGTTAACAACAAATTACATGCGCAGTTTTTTGCGCGGCTGGGCCCATAACCTGTTGGTTAAAAGAAATTAGCTTTTGATGTTAACAGATTCACAGTTTATTAAGAATGAAAAGATTGGAATTTGAATTTATTCAAATGACAATACGTTCTACATTTTGGATCATAAAACATGTGCATTGTTACAGGCAGGGTTGTATTTTAAAGTGACATTTCAACAGTTGTAATGGCGTTCAAAGCGGATGTCGTACTGTGATTTTTGCGAAAATCATGTTGATGATCGGCCAATTTTAGATTTGTAACGAAGTAAGGAAGCAGAATGGACTCTAGCAATTTCGCTACCGGCGAAAGGAGGGATATCGGACGTTAGGACTCTCCTAGGTTCGCCGGCTTCCCTGGTTTTAATAGGGGAACTACAATCGCTTGTTTCCATATCTCAGGTATAACGAAGGTAGTTAGAGAGAGATTGAAGAGAGCCGCTAAATAATTCTGTCCTTCATGGCCAAGGTGTTTGATCATCTTCATGGCAATTCCGTCGGGTCCGATGGATTTTGAGGGTTTGGCCTTCCTTATGGCTTCCTTAACCTCTGCGACTGAGATGGCAATGGGCGCAGTAGAGTGTTTGTGTTTGCGCGCACGTCGGAAGGCTCTTCTCTTAGGCCTATCCGCAGGTGGATGCATTATAAACAGCCGGCAAAAAGAGCTCGCGCATTTCCTGGCGTCCGATTTGACACTGTCGCCGAAAGCAATGGCGACCTTGTCTTTGTGTTTGGTCGGATTGGATAGGGTCTTGACAGTCTACCATAGTTTGCCGACTCCGCCGGAGAGGTTGCATGTCTCAAGGTGTTGTTTCCACTTGGTCAGCTTGTGTTCGTTGACAATCCTACGGATTTCCGCATTGAGATCTTTTATTCTGGGATCTGCGGGATTGATAAGTCTCACTTGGTCGCCGCAGCTTCTGCCGGGAAATTCGGACGAATTTCTGGTATTCTGCCAGCAGGAATAAAGCGGCATGAGGCTGAATCGATGATCTTGCGAAACTCTCTTTCGCCTTTGCGTACGTCCGTTGGAGTGGGTAAGGCAGCGAAGGAGCGCTCTGTATATTCAGTAAAGCGGTCCTAGTCCGCTTTGGTGAAGTTGATGTATGTTATTTTATCAGTCGTTATGAAGTCGGTCGGTCGTTCAACAGAGAGTAAGATGGGTAGGTGGTCTGAAGCTAATGTAAGCATCGGTCGCCAGATGACAAAGTTAATAAGGCCCGCGCTCGTTATGGAGATGTCTGGCGAACTGTGACAGTTACCTGCCACCCTGGTGGGGGCATCTCCATTGACTGTACAGAATGCTGAGTTATCTATTTGGTCTGCAATTGCCTGTCCTCTACTGTCTGCTGGCAAGTTGGAGTGCCAGAGATCGTGATGTGCGTTGAAGTCGGATTAGACGGTTATCGCCCCTTAGCAACGCACTAATGTCGGGATGATAATCTCTAGGACAACACGTGACAGGAGGAATATAGATGTTTATGATTTGCAGGTCGGCGTCTCCTGACCGGACTGCTATGCCTTGGCATTCTAAGGTAGAGTCCCTGGGGTCGACGTCAGGGGAAAATAGATTGTATTGTACAGAGTGATGTGTAATGATTATTCAACAGCCGGTTCTATCGCACCGGAATGACCCGGGTTTTCTCACCCGGCCAAGGGCTGTTATTTCAGTGTAACCCTGTCCAATCTGTCCCGTCTCACCCTTATTCTCTTTATCAACGACATTAGTAGTTGCTTCTCGTTCGCCAAGTGTTTGCTTTACGCTGATGACCTAAAGTTATTCTCAGCAATTAAGGGGCCAGATGATGCCTCAAGATTACAAAATGGCATTAACAAACTCTATCGCTGGTGCGAGGAATCTCATCTTTCCTTGAACCCCACCAAATGTTTCCACATAACTTATGCGAAAGTAACCAACGCACTACATACGACTTACAGAATTTCAAACTGTGAGCTTCAGTGTGTTAATGAGATTAAAGATCTTGGTGTTATCTTTGATAGTAAGTTCTCGTTTAACAATCACCTAAACTATATAACTGCTAAATCTTATACCATGCTTGGTTTCGTTAGGCGTAATACTATAAAATTCTCAGACCCGTATACGATCAAGTTATTATTCACGGCCTTTGTTAGGTCGCGTTTGGAATATGCAGTTTTTATTTGGAGGCCAAGCCAGCAGACAGCTGTAAATAGAATAGAGCGTATACAGAAGATCTTTCTTAAATATGCTCTTCGACCTGTAAACTTCTCTGAACCTATGCCTCCCTATTCTTCTCGTCTCTTGCTACTTAACCTTAAGTCCTTGTTGGATCGTAGATCTATTATCTGCTTAAGTTTCGCTTATAACATTATTAATGGCTTTATTGACTGCCCATACTTGCTGGAGCGGTTTCGATTTAATGTTCCTCAATGTTCTCTCCGAAATTTCTATCCCTTTTATGGAGATAATCTTAGAACTAATTATGCCTGTAATGCTCCTATTGCCCGTGCTATACGTGAGTTTAACTCAATGAGCATTACGGTTTCCTTGGATTTTTCACTACCAAGGTTTAAATTTTTAATTATTTTAAACTCTGCATTTTAAGTTCTCTGGTCCATATATGTATATGAATTGTATACTTTAAGTTCTACACTTAATTTAAGTACTATCTAATATATTTTAGTCTGTAAGGATGTATTCCATTGACTGCAAATAAATGAAATGAAATGAAATGAAATATTGAACGTGAAGACTTAAAACACCCAAATTATTGAATATAAAGCACTTATAACACCTTATCAGTTCCTACAGAATGTAAGTCTCAGTTTAAATTGAACTTTTTAGTTGTCGTTTTTACTTTAAAACAACTCTGAACGCGATTTCCTTCATTCCACTCTCTCGGAGTACATTCATCCACTGCCTTCCACTCCGATTCGCAAAAGAAGATGGCAAACTAGTAGGGGTAAACAATGGTTATGTGTCAACCACTAGGGGACGAGGGGACGTTTTCAAGCTAAATGCCATTGTTTCAATTCTAAACTCTCACACACACTATATGTGGGTTTGTAAATTTATGCGGTTTTGGTAATTTGATTTTCGAATGGAAAACAGGGGCCGAATCACGACATACGTTCCGTGATCAGAAACCGTTTTTTTAGTAACAAAGTTAAAACTGTCCAACTTTTTAAAGGAGTAGTGATGGATAATTTAACCGACCGGTACTTCCAGCCATTTGCTCACGTATGCCATCATTCCGCATTATGGGCTTAGAGTAATTCACCCTTATCGCGAGTTTTATTTTCACCCGAAAAGGTTCGCACTTTTTATTCGCCTTATCACAGATATTGGCGAACACATTTTTCGTGTTCGAAAAGCATTTCGCCTTATTGGCAACGCTTTGTTCGGGCGAAATGAACAACGGAAAATGCCAAATTTGGTCTTTTTTATTCTATAGGCGAACAAGAGTGAAACAAAATGTAAGCAACGGTTTGTTTTGAATATTAGATATTCTTTTAATGAAATATGGTGTTATTTTTTAGGAGTAAATCAATAAATAAAGCACAGTCGGAAATGCTGTTGGAGAAAATGTTAGAAAAGCCTGAAATTGCTAAAGGGGTTTCACTACTTTCTTACCTAGTAGTCGAGCATTACTGTGAGTTTCTAAATTATTTTCTTCTAAGGAATGCCAATTTATCCATTGGCTACAAAGCAATGGCTCCAAAATACACAGCACCTCTGACAGAACCTCACTGAAATATGACTGACTAAGACCCACCTCATGAGCATTGCCAACGCTTTTTGATAGCCTCCTTCTGCGAAAAAACGTAGACAAGCGCTAAACGACGAATTTCTGCTTCAATGGCGGCAACGAGCCAGCCAGTGTTTAAATGCTGGCTTATTTAGCCTGTAATATTGTTGAAAACTAGTAAGGAAACAATTAATTTGTTATTGAAAAGTGCCAAAAACAACTTTTTCCTACTCACAGTAAATCACTTAGCTCCAAAAAGTTGGAATTGTCTCTTAATTGCCTCCGGATTGCTCTCACATTTAAATTATCCTCGCGTTCTATCAATAACAACCTAAGGCCAATACTATACATGTTTTTAAATAATTTTTAAGCTTTATGTTAACTTTATTTTACTAAATTGTACGCTTGTTTACAAAATTCACAAAGTAGCAAGTAAATTTATTTGTTCGCTATTAATTCGAAATTGAGCATCAGCTGATTCGAAGTGAACATTGGGTCGCCCGAAATTAGCAATGGGCGGAACCAGTTCGCCCGAACAAAAAAAGCGAAGACGAACGTTCGTTCGGGCGAACTCTGCGATAAGGGTGATTGTGGTTTAAAATTTCGCATTCGATCACGGAACGTATAACGTATTCGGCCCCAGCAGATGTATTTTTGGTGAATATACCTAGCATCTAAACTGGCAACTCTGTAACTGCCGATTAACATCGAAATCGGGGAATCACCTCATTGCTGGATATCGCTGATTACACATCACTTCTAAGCTGCGTTTTATATATCTTCCTATAAAATAAACTCCAATTAAGGCGTAATATACAAATTTTACTACATAAATCATTGCCAAAGTGCTGATAGTGCGACAATTTTAAGCAAATTATAATTTCGAAAGCTGGTAAGTAGAATTTTAATGATAATTTCAAAAGGCAATTCTTTACATCCAACGTCAACTGTAAAAACTGCATTAAAAATGTCGATATTGGTACGCAGAGACGCGTTTCGGTCCCAGGAACCCTAATCCGGTGGGGGAAACCCATTACGGTAATTGTTTCCTTTAGGAGACAACTGCTAAAACACGTCCAAAAATATCGGAGAGGTATCAAACAACGCGTTTTGACTTCAGTATCAACAATCCGAAAGCGGATTTTCAATTTTTTGTTTCAATGAAAAGTTATTGGCTAAAAAACAAAAAATGACCCGGGTCCGATCCCAAATAGGGGGCTTGATCCAAGGTATTTATGTGCAGAACACCTTTCTGCGTAGGCGGCCTTCGGTCGCGCTTCAAAAAAATAACCCTTAGCCGGTCTAACACCGGCTACGCGATCCCCAGTATTTCTGCTCGGAACGCACTTTTCAGAACACCGTACAACAACCACATGAAAATGACAGAAAATTGCTAACTTTGCTTGCAAATTTCTTGAAAACTACTAAAAACATTGGGTTTCCCCCACTGGATTAGGGTTCGTGGGACCGAAACGCGTCTCTGGGTACCAATATCGACATTTTTAGTGCAGTTTTTACAGTTGACCTTGGATGTAAAGAATTACCGTTTAAAAATACATATTCCTGGATATAATGGGTACCAACTCAAGAACTTTGACTTCAAAACGTCCACTACCCTGTTTCTGAATTTAATGCTTACCGATCTGTAAGATCAACATAGGAATAGCTGCATTATTCAACTAAAAGAGACTGGGAAAGCGATTTCTTTTGCGCATATGCGACTGACAATCAGTTTTTAAGTTGGCCGCTGTTTATATCTCTGATTTGTATTTAAAAAGGTAATTAATTTACATTTCCAATAGAATCGTCCACACATTCAAGATCAATTTACAATGGCAGCATGCAACACACGTGAACGTCTATCAGAGGTGAATCCCGATGCAGCTAAATACTTTATTGAAAAGCTCTTATATCAAATATATGAACACTTTGACGAGCAAGAATTAATTGATGTAACGTTCAAGTTCAGTTCAAATCCAACTGTGTTGTAAGTTAGAATGTTGCCTAAAATATGCTCCAAATTCATAAATATTTTTTAATGTCTACAGAATCACAGCACATCGCTTAATATTATCTGCTGCAAGCCCTTATTTTAGGGAACTTTTCAGAAGTGAGGAAGGAATTTGTCCTCTCATCGAAATCACCAACATTGATAGCGGCACCTTTGAGAGTTTAATAATTTTTTGTTACACCGGCAAAACATCCATAACCATCGATAATGTGGACAAAATTCTGAAGGCGGCTTTAATTTTGCAATTGGAGGACGCTATTGCCAATTGTGCGGACTTTATCCTTGAAAATATTACTGATTATACATTGCAGCGAGCTTATGCCCTGGAGAGTGAGAATCAGTGTCAGATGCTAAAGCAAAAATTTTTGGATTTTGAAACTCGAAACTTTATGAGTGTAAGTTCTACTATGCAATCGGAATAAAATCTTGTTCGATATATTAATTGAAATTTTTTTTAATGCCAACATTTTATTCCATTAATTTTTCAGGTAATCGAAAGCGCTGAATTTTTAAATTTTGAAGCTAATAAATTACAGAAGGTCTTGGAATGTAAATCGTTGAATGCACCAAGTGAAAAAGTTGTGTTCCAGGCAGTAAAACGTTGGTATGAACACGATGCTTTGGGACGTAAACAACAATTACCTGAATTAGTCAGTTGCCTACGACTAACGCAATTGGACATGGATTTCTTACTAACGGAAGTTCAACCATTGCCGGGCTGTGAATTAATTGCTTACAAAGCTCTATCGTGGATCAGCTATCCTTCACTTCGTCCTAAACTAACTTTGCAATACACAGAGCAACGTATAATGTCGGAAAAGCTTGTTTGGGCGTTGAGAAGAGAGGTAAATTTTTTCCATTGGCTTTGTAGTAACAAAAATTCAAAAACACTCCCGGAATGGGTATATTAAAAGCCCTTACCTAACTCACTGGGGTTGAATAGGTAGGGTGATGTACTCTGGTTTCCCCGGTACTTTCCAAATTTTAAAGTCAATTTTCGAATATCCAATTCCCGTGTTATTTCTCGGGCGAAGCCTCGAGGTTATCAGCGTATGTGCTTATATGCCCTTAAGATGTCCGGGATAATATCGACCTGGCGGTAGTCCAGGCTAGGGCGATTGAATATGCTCGTGGTAGGCATACCGGTCGTGAGAGGCGACTAATATACACAAAGGTAATGACGTGCAACTCGATGGTTGATCTACGGATATGATGCCTCACCTAGCAGTACCTACCTTGTTGTTGTTGTTGTTGTTAACAGTTAACAACAACAGTACCCACCTTCTTCTTCCTTACCGAAAGATATGAAAGCACCAAGTTAGAATTGGTTATTATTTATTGAAGCACTGCATTACGCCCGTCCAAAAATATATACAAAAGGATAGGATATATATTTCAGAAAAAGCACATCTACAGTATAAAAAATCTGACGAAACTAGGATTACGCTGTAGGCTTTTGTGCCTGAACTACTGCCCTGCTTCAGCAAACCAGCTATGGAGCGCTATTAAATCTGAGCTCTAATATGAGTGGTTTTATGAGTTTTTCTGAGGGTACGCATACCGGTACCGGAGGGGGTATCCTGCCCGATAACCCTAAACGCGGGGGTCCGCCAGGGCTGCCCGCTTAGCCCAATCGTCTTCGACCTCACCCTGGAGGTCGTCATCCGCGAGGTTGCCAAGACAGACCTTGGCTATAAGTTGGGTGATTCCTTAATTAATAATTTGGCATATGCCGACGATGTGGTCCTGGTCGCTGATTCCCCCCATGAGGGAGCTCTTAGAAGCTGCAGCAAGAGGCGCAAAAGCGATCGGCCTGTGCTATAATGCTGCGAAATACGCCACGCTTCACCTAACGGCCAATGGACTGGAAACAGCCGATACTCCCTGCAGTCTACAAGGCCAATCCATACGGGTACTAGGACCGGGAGAATACTATCAACACCTAGGTATTCCCACCGGGTTCCAGGTTAGACAGACCCCAGTCAGCTTCATAGCCGGCTTATTGCGCGACGTCCGAGCCATGGATCAGTTGGGTCTAGCACCGTGGCAAAAACTAGATGCTACTGCCACATTTCTGCTGCCGAGGCTAGACTTTGTGCTTCAGGGGGCCGACATCGAGAAAGAGTTTCTGAGCGAGGCAGACAAAACCTTAAAAAATGTGCCAAAACCTGGATGAGTCTACCTCAAAGGGCAAGTGCTGAGCTTGTATTTCTGCCGCCCCACAAAGGGGGAGGGGGGCGGTCTACTCTACTAGTGGCACATGCATTTAAAAAGCTCGGCTCAAAGGACCCTGTGGTGAGCAGTATTGCAGTAGCCTCGTTGAGTAAGGCCACGGCAGAAAGACAGAGAAAGCCAGCGTCTTATATTGACATGGCCAAATATCTCTCCAGCGAACTGGTTCTGCCTCGTTCAAACTGCCTAGCGAACTACTGGTCTAAAGTTAGAACGGCGACAACCAGGCTCCGAGCCAAAATAAACCTGCGCTGTATGGACCTCAACCAAAGGAGAGTTCTGGGTCCAGTGCGGCCAACCAAATGACCCTGCCTTCACCGTGATTGAGCCGGGTGGTGCGCCACTACGAGAAAACACTCTTAGCAAAGCCACACCAAGGCAAAGTGTATGAGGCCACGAGGATGAACTCGTGTTCTAATCACTTTCTCCGATCGGGCAAGTTCACCCGCTTCTGCGACTGGCGCTTCATCCACAGGGCACGCCTCGACGTATTGCCATTAAACGCCACCAAAAGGTGGTTGACGGGAACGGGCAAGAGATGCCGAATATGCGGGCGTGACCTGGAAACACTTCCGCATGTGTTGAATCACTGCTGGTCACACTCCGCAGCTATCCAACAGCGCCACAACAACATACAAAATAGACTAGTGCGCGCGATAAGATGTCCCGGTAACGTGCGCGTAAATCGCACAGTAGAGGGCACCCACGGTACTGCGGCTGACTTAAGACCGGACATCGTCGTCACAGACGATGTTAGCCGGCGTGTCACCCTGATTGAGGTAGCCATCCCGTTCGAAAACCCTCAACGCGGCCCGTCAGCAAAAGCTAGATAAATACGCAGCGCTAGCCGACCAGCTGACGGAACTGGGCTACGAAGTCAGGGTGGACGCGTTTGTAGTGGGACCATGACCCTACTCGGTGTATCTCGATACTACGCGAGACTGATAAGGATACTCATGGTTAGTGATACCGTTCGATGGTCCCGGGACATCTATGTGGAGCACGTAAGTGGAATAGGGCAGTACACAAACGACTAGCTGCCAGTCCAAGGCAAAGAAGCGAAAGTCTTTTATCTTGTAAATTAAAATAAGTTGAATGTTAATATTATACTTGTAGTGAATTGTTAAACCTCTGTCCTTTAAATGTTATATGTTTTTAGCCATTCTTTAACCTTTAACTTTAATTGTGAAGGTAGTTTTTAGTAAATAATTCGTTTCTGTAACGAAACTTGTTTACAGCTATTATTTTGTCCATAAGTTAGAATACTTCTTTGACTTTGCAGTATTTTACTTTTATTATTTAGATTCTTTTTTTTTATTGAGGTTTTATGTTACTCTCGTTCCCGTGGCTCGGTAGGAGAAAATTATTTCACCCTTTCAGTGAATTAGAGCGCAATCACTTGTTATGCTTTGTAGTTGCAAGAAGTTTAATATTGCTATGCTTTGTTTTCTTTATCTTGATTCTTTTATTTCTCTGTTGATGATTATATTAAGTGCTGCCGTATTTTCTGGTTGTGTTTTGCGTTAAATGTGGTATTCATATTTATTTTATATTATTATTTTGGTTTGTTTCCTTAATTAAATTGGAAGTTTTTTTTCTGCAATAAAATTGCAAATAGTTTTTGGACTTGAGATTCCTTCTCCTTCCATTTGTGGAATGGAGTTAAATCTGTTTAGTGATTGGTATTTTGCTCTGATTGTGTCCCACTGTGGGCATATAAACAAAATGCGTGGCAGATCTTCTGAGCAGGAGCAGCTATCAAATTTGTCATCCGCAATAATATTTAGTTTTTTCAATGTGTCTTTGCCGAAAGTGTGTCCAAAGAGTAATGCTTTGTCTTATTTTGGTGTTGAACCTTGCTTTGTTCGTTATTTTTGGAAACATTTCGAAGTAGTTTTTCCCTTTTTCTCTGCTGTCATCTTCGAATTTTGCTTGCCATTTTGATTTCATTCATTGAATCTGGTATTGACCATTTGAGTGTTTCTCGAGTGCCAGAGCTAGCATTTCTAGCTTGGTAGTCGACTACCTCATTTTGATTAATATTTTGGTGTCCTGGTATATGTAATGAATTTCAATATTGTTTAAGTTGCTTTTTTCTATTATTCCAGTAGGTTATGTACCAAACTTTTATTGGAGTTCGAGTTGTTTAGTGCTATAGCGCGTGATTTGCTGTCCTTTAATATCGCTATATTTTGGTGGTTAAGGGTTGTAGCAAATTCAATCGCCTTTAAAAAGGTCCATAGTTCTGCTGACATCGATGACATGATTTGATTAGTGTAAAATGCCTTGGATGTGTTGCTTCTTTCATGGAAGAAAGTGGCCTGGGTGCAATGCTCCTTGCATGAGCCATCTGTAAAGATTATTTCGGTTTGCTGAGTGTTTAATTTATTTCATTTTTAAATATCTGATGGATTATGATGTTCGGTTCTGTCTTATTTTTTACTGAGCCTTTGAAAAAGTCCACAGCAATAGTGAGTTTTTGGTTGAATGAAGGGTATTGGTTCTATGTTCCTTAATATGTCATTAAATTCATTAAACGTTTGTGTATAGCTGGTTTTGAAATTAAAGTTTTGTTTGAGAAGTATTTCCCATGACGGAAGGTTGTAAGCGAAGGTTTTAATAAGTTCCTTAGCCGTGGCAAGACTTAACCTGCATTCGGTTGGTAGTTCTGCTGCCAAATGGTATATTACATGATTAGGAGTAGATTTAATAAGTCCTAAACTTTTCCTAATAAATTTGTTGCAGGTCTTTAGTGAAGCTAACGCTCCTTTGGATAGGTTTAAGATTGACGAAGCAGCACATTCCATTCTTGATCTAGCAAAGGATTTGTAGAATTGTAAAGCTCTGGATTGTGAGATTCCAAAAGTGCATCCGCTGATGATTCTTTAGAACCCCCATCTTTTGTTTACCTTTTCCACGATTTTTTTTTTTTTTTGTGGCTTTGAGTACTTCCACGTGACGTACTGATTAGGCGGGGATATTCTCTTGTCCCTCAAAGTGCCGGTTATATCATACACTATCGTTTTTTGTCTTGTAAAATAAAAAACATATGTTTAGTTTGTTTGTAGTTCTTTCTTTTATATATGCCAAGTTATGTTTGTAAAATATTTAAATTGGCTTTCGCACACAATCAACATGAAAAATTTAATGTCATAGATTCTCCATCTGTATTAGCCGGGTATCACTTTTTGAAACGTATTTTTCAAAGTATTTTAAATAATTATTTATTTGTGTTGAAACGTTATTTAATTTTAAAACGACACCAAAATATATTTGGTTATATGTA
The DNA here is from genome assembly GCA_949987695.1 of Merzomyia westermanni. Lineage (NCBI taxonomy): Eukaryota > Metazoa > Arthropoda > Insecta > Diptera > Tephritidae > Merzomyia > Merzomyia westermanni. Next base: position 150,312,191 of record OX465290.1, read on the forward strand.
TTCCACGCGTTTATGGAAGCGATCACCCCATATAATTTGTTCCGTTTGAAGATTCCCGTTTTTGCTGAGATCCGTTATGTCAGATATGCAGTTTTGTCATAATTTTTATTTAAGTCGAAGTTTTTTTTTTTTTTTAAATATAGGATTAATTTCTTATGTTGAGTTATTTATCTTGAGTAGTATAACGAAAATACTTTTTGGAGAAAGCAAAAAATATCCCTCAAGTCCAAAAATTACATCTCAACCAAAAGTAAAGTCTGTTTTTTTTAATTTGGTTGAGATCCAGGGATATTTTTGCCGACTCTATGCGACGACGTCTAAAAGCGAAGTGTTTTCCACGATTTCGTTAATATGCAAGTTGCTTGAATTGTTCTTGTTGATGTATCTGCCAAGATATATTATGGAGTTAACTTGCTCCAGTTCGAAATTGTTGATTTGTATTTGCAATGGTTGTCGTTTGTTTGGTGTGGATTACATTGCTTTTACGAAAGTTGATTTTTAAGTCTAGGTTTGTGCATATGTTTGCGAATTCTTCCAGTTTTGATTTTAATTGCGATTTGGCTGTGTCAAATGTTTGGTTTGCTGAGATTAAGAAAAAGTCATCCGCAAATTGGAATAATCAGCCTTATTATGGTTGGCGTCGTCGACGTCGATGTCGTTTTTCAGACATCTTCACTTCTTGTCGTTCGTCACATCACGTCGCCACAGAATTAGTATTCAATAAGCATGTTGCGACGACGTCGACAGTTTATCGATAAATCTAGAGAAACAATAACCAATTTGACATTTGTGCATCAACTTTTTTTTTTCGTATCTAATTTATTTGTGAAAATGTTGTTTTGTTTGGATTCAAATTCAAGTTCTAGCGATGAAGAGTCAAAAAATCAGTTAAAAATACGTAGGAAAGTTATAAGACAGAGAGCCGACATCCTTAATTTGCCAGACTGCAAGTAAGTGTTGCAATTTCTGATGGTAATGCGTTTTACCATTAAGCTACAATGTTCTATTCTTATACTTGCAATAACATCATCTACTATAGATTTGAAAACTATTTCCGGTTGAACAAAACCGCATTTAAATACGTACTGGAGAAAATCGAGCCCCATATGCAAGATGGAATCCGATCAACATCTGTTTCCAAACTGATAAAATTGGCTACAACTCTAAGATTTTTGGGACAAGGTTCATATCAGCTGAGTGTCGGCAACGACTTCAACCTTGGATTGTCTCAGCCATTGGTTTCCAGAATTTTGACGGAAACGCTTGATGTTTTAGAAACTATAATTTGTCCACTGTGGATAAAATTCCATATGACAGACTCTGAAAAAACAGAAGCGAAACGTGAATTTTTTGAAAAAACTGGATTTCCTGGTGTAATAGGATGTGTGGATGGGACACATTTAAATATTTTGGCTCCGAACAAGGAAGACCAACATCTATACTACAACCGAAAAGGATTATTTAGTTTAAATGCTATGATTGTAAGAGCTGTTCAACATTTGCTTAGCATTTAATAACAAAATATATTGTACAGATTTGCGACCACAAAATGCAGATAAGGTACTTCGATGCTCGGTATGCAGGTGATGCTGGTTATCCCCTTGAACCATACATTATGACACCATATCGTTCTGTAGCAGTCGGAAGTTCAGAAGCAACTTTCAATAGTAGACATGCCAGATGTAGGAACATAGTTGAACGAACTATTGGCGTATTTAAAAACCGATTCCGTTGTTTGCTTGGCGCCCGTCAGCTACACTACAAACCATATAAAGCCAAACGCATTGCCAATGTATGTGCGGCACTGCATAACATTTGCATTGAGTTTGGTTCCAATATTCTCAATGAGGAAACAGAGCATGATAATCATAACCAAGGAGGTGTTGGTGACAATGATGCTGTGGAAAATGTCGAAAACGCAGCAGCTTCGCAAATAAGAGAAGAAATAAAGAACAGCTTTGTATAAAATTCAGTCATTATATTTATCAAAAATAAAAAAGTAAATAAAAGTGAATTCCAACTAAAAAACTATTTACACATCTATTGACTAACTATTATACACTATACACATATTTTAAATCAAATTTGGCTTTTATTTTCTTTGTTTTCTAGCCGCTTTAGTTTTAACTTTTTAATTTTCATGTCTATTTTATGCATCTCCTCTTCTCTCCGATCTCTTTTTCCCATTAATTCTAATTGTTTTTGTTCTACATAAAATAATTTCTTTTTATATCGCACACAGTCGTTTATATTCCGCTTAACTGATACCAGTTTTTCGGAAATGTCAGACAGCATTTTTTCCTGCATACTTGTATGATTTTCCATCAACTCGCCTCTCTTTGTCTTTCGACTTCTTATAGCAGGAGTATGTGGTCGCAAGTTTGCATTCGCTGAGGTTGTGGGCCCTTCCTCGTTAACCATCAATTCCGGCAACAAATCAGTAGGACACAATTCTTCCACTACTTCCTCATGTTGGACCGTGAGATCATTTGTTCCTTCTTCCTGCTCTTTGTCTCTTTGGAGGTCAACGCCTTGCACAACACCTTCTGGATCTACTTGCTTATAAAACTGCAACAAATTTGCCACAGATTCCTCAAGAGGAGTAAGAGGTTGTTGTTTATATCTTCCCCCTCCTGTAGCGTTACACTCCGCTTTATTTGAAGCAATTTTTTTTTTTACTTTACATTTAAGATCTCTCCAAACCTAAAAATTAAAATTCAAGTAAATAATACGAGCATAGCATATCATGCTATTTACCTTCTGCCATCCATCGTTGTCTCTTATTGGTGGCCCGATTGCATTTAATTTTGCACATATAACAGCCCACTGCTGTTTAAAGTTGACTGGAGACGCTCCTCTTTGAAATCCTTTTGCCAAAGGAGGGTTTTTTTCTAACTCCGCCACAAGAGTTTCGAATTGGTCCACAGTTGTAATTTTCATTTTCTGTCCTTTGAGTAAAACATAAATAAATTAGAATTGTCAATTTTCAAGGCAAAGAGTAAAAAAACTTACAAATTTTGTTTTCCACTTTTATTTCAGCAATTGTTACTCACAAATTCTTCTAGTCGTTATGAAGAACGGTGTCGACAAAAATGGCGTCGTCTGAGCTCGTCGTCAACGGCGACATTTTTTAGTGAATACCAACTACGTGTCGATAGCTGTCAATAGGTATCGATAACGACTAAGAGAATAGGCACAATTGATCGTCGACAACGTTTGCTGTCGACGACGCCAACCATAATAAGGCTGAATATGTTTTTGTCGTCAACTATCGAGTGAAGTTCAGTTGTATTAAAGAGAATAGGACTGAGTCCGCTACCCTGCATTAGTCCCTTATTTATCTCAATTTTGCTGTTTCCTAGGTTTAGTATTCTATTGTTAAGGAAATTGAAAATCCAATTATTAATAGGTTTATCTATTTGTATTTCGTCGAGTTTATTTGACAATTTTGTTAAGTTGATGTTATCCAAGGCGAATTCATATACGGGTGATATAAGAACATATGAGCAGCGGCGTCTAGTGTCAAAATAAAAAATGTCTAGCAATTTGACAGGAGAAGCCGCGAAAGCAAAAACAAAACACATGAAGTAGGTGTGTGTATCCAGCAATGAATTCCACGCGATATCACCTGGTATAAATTCGCCTTGATGTTATCGTATGCTTTTTCTCTATATCTATACATGCACCTAGAACGTAATTTCCTTGACTTTTGAAGTTAAGGAATGCGTTTATTACATCGTTAATACATTGTGATGTGGAATGTTTTTTTCCGAAATGCATATGTTCGAGTTGGCAGTACTTCATTATCTCTGTGTGAGTATCAATGTTAATTTTCATCATTCCTTCTATTGTCTTGTAGAGGGTTGAAAGTAATGCAATTGGTCTGTAATTTTCTATATCCGCGGGCTCCTTCTGTGGTTTTAAAACGGGTATAATTTTTATTTGTCTCCACTGGTCTGGTATTTCACCGCCATTGAAGATGTTTATTAGAATTTGGTATAAAGATTCTTTTTCTTCTTGAAGACTATTTATCATACGATATGATATCCCATCCATATCTTTGCTGAATCTGGATTATGGGTTTTTAAGAAGGTTTTAAAGTTATCAAAATTCATTTCGCTTGGTGTGTTCTCGATCGATATTGATCGTGGAAATTCTATGTTGTTTTGGTAGCTGTTAGATGAAGTTGAGTTGAAATAAATTTAAGGTAGTTCTCTATTTGTTCTGTTGTTGTTGTTGTTGTTGTGGTAACGACGAATACACTCCCCGAAGGTTTTGGGGAGTGTGGTCGAATTAACAGTCCTGGGCCGGGTTTGAACCCGGTACTCGCTTGCGGTACTGCGCGACTGTCGTGGTAGCCATTAATGACCAGTAATACCTTCTAGGTCACGTAACCCCTCCTTCCGTAAGGAAGGATAAGACGGGTAATGAGAGGTGAGAGGCATCATATCCGTAGATCAACCATCGAGTTGCACGTCATTACCTTTGTGCATATTAGTCGCCTCTTACGACCGGTATGCCTATCTCGAGCATATTCTAAACCCCTAACCAGCAGCTCGTCGTAAATAAATAAAATTGGCTACAACTCTAAGATTTTTGGGACAAGGTTCATATCAGCTGAGTGTCGGCAACGACTTCAACCTTGGATTGTCTCAGCCATTGGTTTCCAGAATTTTGACGGAAACGCTTGATGTTTTAGAAACTATAATTTGTCCACTGTGGATAAAATTCCATATGACAGACTCTGAAAAAACAGAAGCGAAACGTGAATTTTTTGAAAAAACTGGATTTCCTGGTGTAATAGGATGTGTGGATGGGACACATTTAAATATTTTGGCTCCGAACAAGGAAGACCAACATCTATACTACAACCGAAAAGGATTATTTAGTTTAAATGCTATGATTGTAAGAGCTGTTCAACATTTGCTTAGCATTTAATAACAAAATATATTGTACAGATTTGCGACCACAAAATGCAGATAAGGTACTTCGATGCTCGGTATGCAGGTGATGCTGGTTATCCCCTTGAACCATACATTATGACACCATATCGTTCTGTAGCAGTCGGAAGTTCAGAAGCAACTTTCAATAGTAGACATGCCAGATGTAGGAACATAGTTGAACGAACTATTGGCGTATTTAAAAACCGATTCCGTTGTTTGCTTGGCGCCCGTCAGCTACACTACAAACCATATAAAGCCAAACGCATTGCCAATGTATGTGCGGCACTGCATAACATTTGCATTGAGTTTGGTTCCAATATTCTCAATGAGGAAACAGAGCATGATAATCATAACCAAGGAGGTGTTGGTGACAATGATGCTGTGGAAAATGTCGAAAACGCAGCAGCTTCGCAAATAAGAGAAGAAATAAAGAACAGCTTTGTATAAAATTCAGTCATTATATTTATCAAAAATAAAAAAGTAAATAAAAGTGAATTCCAACTAAAAAACTATTTACACATCTATTGACTAACTATTATACACTATACACATATTTTAAATCAAATTTGGCTTTTATTTTCTTTGTTTTCTAGCCGCTTTAGTTTTAACTTTTTAATTTTCATGTCTATTTTATGCATCTCCTCTTCTCTCCGATCTCTTTTTCCCATTAATTCTAATTGTTTTTGTTCTACATAAAATAATTTCTTTTTATATCGCACACAGTCGTTTATATTCCGCTTAACTGATACCAGTTTTTCGGAAATGTCAGACAGCATTTTTTCCTGCATACTTGTATGATTTTCCATCAACTCGCCTCTCTTTGTCTTTCGACTTCTTATAGCAGGAGTATGTGGTCGCAAGTTTGCATTCGCTGAGGTTGTGGGCCCTTCCTCGTTAACCATCAATTCCGGCAACAAATCAGTAGGACACAATTCTTCCACTACTTCCTCATGTTGGACCGTGAGATCATTTGTTCCTTCTTCCTGCTCTTTGTCTCTTTGGAGGTCAACGCCTTGCACAACACCTTCTGGATCTACTTGCTTATAAAACTGCAACAAATTTGCCACAGATTCCTCAAGAGGAGTAAGAGGTTGTTGTTTATATCTTCCCCCTCCTGTAGCGTTACACTCCGCTTTATTTGAAGCAATTTTTTTTTTTACTTTACATTTAAGATCTCTCCAAACCTAAAAATTAAAATTCAAGTAAATAATACGAGCATAGCATATCATGCTATTTACCTTCTGCCATCCATCGTTGTCTCTTATTGGTGGCCCGATTGCATTTAATTTTGCACATATAACAGCCCACTGCTGTTTAAAGTTGACTGGAGACGCTCCTCTTTGAAATCCTTTTGCCAAAGGAGGGTTTTTTTCTAACTCCGCCACAAGAGTTTCGAATTGGTCCACAGTTGTAATTTTCATTTTCTGTCCTTTGAGTAAAACATAAATAAATTAGAATTGTCAATTTTCAAGGCAAAGAGTAAAAAAACTTACAAATTTTGTTTTCCACTTTTATTTCAGCAATTGTTACTCACAAATTCTTCTAGTCGTTATGAAGAACGGTGTCGACAAAAATGGCGTCGTCTGAGCTCGTCGTCAACGGCGACATTTTTTAGTGAATACCAACTACGTGTCGATAGCTGTCAATAGGTATCGATAACGACTAAGAGAATAGGCACAATTGATCGTCGACAACGTTTGCTGTCGACGACGCCAACCATAATAAGGCTGAATATGTTTTTGTCGTCAACTATCGAGTGAAGTTCAGTTGTATATATATTAAAGAGAATAGGACTGAGTCCGCTACCCTGCATTAGTCCCTTATTTATCTCAATTTTGCTGTTTCCTAGGTTTAGTATTCTATTGTTAAGGAAATTGAAAATCCAATTATTAATAGGTTTATCTATTTGTATTTCGTCGAGTTTATTTGACAATTTTGTTAAGTTGATGTTATCCAAGGCGAATTCATATACGGGTGATATAAGAACATATGAGCAGCGGCGTCTAGTGTCAAAATAAAAAATGTCTAGCAATTTGACAGGAGAAGCCGCGAAAGCAAAAACAAAACACATGAAGTAGGTGTGTATATCCAGCAATGAATTCCACGACATATCACCTGGTATAAATTCGCCTTGATGTTATCGTATGCTTTTTCTCTATATCTATACATGCACCTATAACGTAATTTCCTTGACTTTTGAAGTTAAGGACTGAGTTTATTACATCGTTAATACATTCTGATGTGGAATGTTTTTTCCGAAATGCATATATTCGAGGTGGCAGTACTTCATGTATCTCTGTGTGAGTATCAATGTTAATTTTCATCATTCCTTCTATTGTCTTGTAGAGGGTTGAAAGTAATGCAATTGGTCTGTAATTTTCTATATCCGCGGGCTCCTTCTGTGGTTTTAAAACGGGTATAATTTTTATTTGTCTCCACTGGTCTGGTATTTCACCGCCATTGAAGATGTTTATTAGAATTTGGTATAAAGATTCTTTTTCTTCTTGAAGGCTATTTATCATACGATATGATATCCCATCCATATCTTTTGCTGAATCTGGATTATGGGTTTTTAAGAAGGTTTTAAAGTTATCAAAATTCATTTCGCTTGGTGTGTTCTCGATCGATATTGATCGTGGAAATTCTATGTTGTTTTGGTAGCTGTTAGATGAAGTTGAGTTGAAATAAATTTAAGGTAGTTCTCTATTTGTTCTGTTGTTGTTGTTGTTGTTGTGGTAACGACGAATACACTCCCCGAAGGTTTTGGGGAGTGTGGTCGAATTAACAGTCCTGGGCCGGGTTTGAACCCGGTACTCGCTTGCGGTACTGCGCGACTGTCGTGGTAGCCATTAATGACCAGTAATACCTTCTAGGTCACGTAACCCCTCCTTCCGTAAGGAAGGATAAGACGGGTAATGAGAGGTGAGAGGCATCATATCCGTAGATCAACCATCGAGTTGCACGTCATTACCTTTGTGCATATTAGTCGCCTCTTACGACCGGTATGCCTATCTCGAGCATATTCTAAACCCCTAACCAGCAGGGGTTGTTCTCGAGACCAGCAGTTGATTATGCGTTTTGCGCAACTATATTTTTTTAGCTGATTAACTTTTCGCCACATTCATTTTGTGTCCGCTGTTGCTGAGATTTCCTCAAGTAACATTTGGAAGCTTTCTTTTTTTTTTCTTTAGATATTTCCGTGTTTAGTTTCTTTTGTGCTTCAGCTAATTTTCTAAAATTACGAGGGTTGCTTTTTATATTTTGCGCCTAATAATGAAAACACTGTCAAATATTAAGGAAAGTAGTTTTATTGTTTTTCAAAATATTCTCCATTCAAGTCAATACACCACTTCTGCATTCGATTGAACCAATTTTCAAAGCACTTTCACACTCAGAAGTGGATACCTCTAAAACGAGCTGTTTGAAGGCTTCTACAGCTCATTCAGGCTTTGAAAAACTTTGACCTCGCATGTTTTTTTTTTTGATGTTCGGGAATAAAAAGAAATCATTAGGTGTCAAATCGGGGCTGTAAGGCGGATGACCCATCATTCGACCTTTTGAGTCCTCAAAAACTCTTGTGTGAATCGATACGTGAGAGCTCGTATTGTCTTGGTGACGAATGATTTGTCTTCGGCGGTTAATTTTCCTCAATTCTCCAAAAACTTTTGGCAAACGAATCTTTGTATACCACTTAGAATTGACCGTTTTAAGTTTACTAGTGGAACAGTTGCGACATTACCAGATTTTCCGAAAAAACAGGCGATCATTTGCTTTGAGGTGCTTCTTGCGCGAACAACTTTTGTTGGATTAGGCTCGTCTTGGAACACCCATAAAGTCGATTGCTGCTTTGTTTCCGGCTCATATGCATAGATCCAAGATTCGTCACCTGTTACGATGTCCTAGACGTGCTTTGATCCACCGCAACTAAATTTCTCCAACATGTCTTTACACCAATCGACACGAGTCCTTTGTTGGGCAATTGTCAAATTATGCGGTATCCAACGAGAACAAATCTTCCTTACGACCAAATGTTCATGCAATATTTAATGTATGCTGGTCCCACTAATGGCCAAGGATGCCTCTATCTCGCGATATGTCACATGACGATCTTGTATTACCAATTGACGCACAGCATCGACTCTTTCTGGCACAACCACCGTTGTTGGATGACCTTCACGAAATTCGTCCTGCAAAGATTGGCGGCCACGTAGGAACTCGTTGTACCATCGTTTCACAGTGGCTAAGTGTGGTGATTCAACACCAAAAGTAGAAGTAAGTTGATTGATGCACTCCTGTCTCGATAATCCACGTCGAAAATCGTAGTAAATCATCGCACGAAAATGTTCACAGGTTAATTCCATTTTTAGGCAATATGAATTTTTAAACTCACTATAAATAAACACAAATAAAACTCGTAAGTGAAAACGTTATATGCAAGTTTATGCCAAAAAATACCAAACTTTACGATAAAAATATCTAATTACAGCTAATCACATGTAGTGTTGCGAAGGCGCAAAATATAAAACGCAACCCTCGTATCTGCTGTTCGTTGTTTTTCGTATATAGCCCTCGCATTGTTTCGGTGTCTATAAAGTTTGTCGATCTCGTTGTTCCACCATTTTTTTGGTAGGTATTTATTTTGGTTGTCTATTGTTATCTTGTGGTTGTTTGTAGTGTTTTGAATTACTTTGCTGGCCTCTTCAAATGTACGTCCGATTTTTATTTTTGAAAATTCGTCTACAAATTTGTTGTCTAAGATTTTGTATGATTTGTTCTCTTTGATTGTGTAGTCCTTGTTTAATTCAATTATGATTGGGTAGTGGTTACTCTTTTAATTTTAGTTGGTAGTACTTTCGAATTAACGTTTATTAAGTTTTTGTTACAAATGGTGATGTCTAAATGTGCAGTGTAGTCATTCACTCTGTATGTTGGATGGCCGTTATTTACGCATTCAAAATTAAAATCGGACGTTATATTTTCCAGTATGCTGCCTTTTGTGTCTGTTATTGGACTACCCCAGCTGCATTTGAGATTTTTAGTCTTGGTACCAAATGCAGCTTTTATTTCGAGGCTGGTCATATCCGGTGGGAAGTAAACACTTACTACGTTAATATTTGTTTTAAGATTGACGGTTCTTATCCCTACTAAAGCCGCTGTTGTACTGGATTTAATTATGGAATATTTTATTTTTTTTTATGTATGTACATACTACATCCGCCATATCCGTCTTGTCTGTATTTTCCCACGAAGTTGAAACTATTTAAAGATGTATTATTGTTCTTTAGCCATATTTCGCTTAAAATTGCAATGCCTATGTTGTTATTTACAAGTGAAAGTTCAAGTAATTCTCTATTGTTTGGTTTCGTCAAACTTTGAATATTGTATTGAAGGACCCTCATATTATTTTGTTTTGTAATTTCCAAATGTCTGTGTTAACGTTAATTTGCTTTATATGTATATATATAAATTCTATTTGATTTTTGTCGCTTTTGTTAATTTGGTTGTGGGCTAAGTAGTTTGTAACTAATAGTCCAATTACCCACCGACGCACGTACGTAGTACTTGTCAGCTGACACGACCTGTCTTATGAGAGTGCCATGTAAACGAACACTCACCGACGTTCAATTTTTCCGTATACGTAGTACGTAGCGTAGAAATCAAAGAAATTTTGATTTTTTTCCGTAAGAACGTGTCAGCTGATTGCTCTTTCATATGACAGTGTTGCCTATTCATACGTGTGTATGCTGGTTATAGGGATCGTTTGCAGTTGCTTTACAAAAATACCTCAAAATACCTTTTAAATTTTCGTAATAATGTTGAAATAACCTGAAATTACGATATTAAATTGTTGCTTTTTAATAAATTGACTGGCTATAATTATTTAATATTAATTTCGGACACTCATAAAATGAAAAATAATTGTTTCAAAAGTACACGTTTGAGTTAGCATGCATGAAAACTGATCAATGGCAACATTGTATTGAATGTAAACAACAGAAAATGTCTGATTTCTCCGTTGGCGCCACGGGCATACGATTCCCTCAAACGTACGTACATACGTACGGGATACGTAAACGTACGTTACACACGTCGGTGGGTAATTGGACTATAACTGGTTCATTTTACCGGTTATTTCATCCTGTTTGAACAGGTGTGTTGTGATCTCTTTAGGGTACGCCAGCATTGTAGGTTGGCTATTCATGTCGTCTTGAATAGCCTCTTGCCATTCTTTCATAGTTTTTTCCCTGTTGTTCTCTTCCCTTTGTTTGTTGTTGTTCATTTTTAATACCTTACTGAACGAGTATTGTTGGTTTATGAATTTTGCCGCTTCTGATGCATTATTGAAGGTTTTTCGTTTCAATGTTTTAGGAAGAGCTGGGTATGTCTATTCTGCGTTTTCGTCGTCATTTAGGATGTCAAATCTATTGCCAAAAATACTTCTGTATTTACGTTTTGCTTCAATCGGAGTTAGATTTTCCAACGTCATTTTATGGTATATGCCTTGATTCTTGCTGGGCATTCTTTTTCAGTTACTGTGTGCTCTCCTTTGCACTTGGTGCATTTTTTATTTTTGTTCCACGTAGTATTTGTTTCATGTGTTTCACTGCATATCGGGCAGGTGCTATCTATCTGTTTGCAATGTTGTGCAAAGTGGTTGAATCTAAAACAGTTATAGCTTTGGGAGAACGAGATAAATGGTCTAACTTTAATTTTGGTATATGAATATGCAACTTCTGTTGGTATTTCCAGGCCATCAAACACTACCTTAACCCTACGGGTCGGAATTCTTTCGCCATTTTCCAATCGTGTCAAACGCATTATTTTTACTATTTTTATCAGATAAACTAGAGGACCCGGCAGACTTTGTCCTGCCTAAATAGATAGATCTTTTAATATTGGCTATCCCCATCCCTATTAATATCCCCATCCCTCTCCCTATTCCTATCTCTATCCCTATCCCTACCCCAACTTTCATATTTATTCACCTTCTCTAGACTTCCACGAATAATTCAAGGCCAAAATTAGCCAAATCGGTTCAGCCGTTCTCAAGTTTTAGCGAAACCAACAAACAGCAATTAATTTTTATGTTCGCACGTCGTCCTCTAGGCATTTTGGACTATGGACATGAATTTAACCTCAAATGCACGATCCACATAATTGACACAATTCAACTTACCACTTTAAGGACAAATGCCTGCTGTTGGTTTCCAATTGATCTGTTAGGAAACGAATAACTTCAACCTCAATTTCACAGTGAACACAATACCGGTTTTAATTTTGCGTTTGAAAGAACGTGCGCATAATAAAAAATGTCACATAAAATTAACTGAGCAGAGTACAATGAGTAGCTGTCAAACAATGTATCACGCACCAGCGCCATTTACCTAAAAAAATGGCGCCATCTGCTCCACCACGATGCAAAACCATATTGGTTTGTAGTACATGCTATGTCTCAGAGATGGCGCTGTATGCGAAAAATGATTTCCCCTGTTTTCCTGCTTTTATGTTGAAATTTTTCATGAATTTTGTTTGCTATAAACCTCACGGCGCCCGAGACCGTTCCAACGAATGCAAAACCGTGGAAATCGGTTCGTGCGTTCTAGAGTTATAGCGTTAGGAAGGAAAACCCGACTTATTTTTATATTATAGAAGATAATAGATTATGTCTTTGGCCAGTCCTTCTTTAATTTTAGCCTGAATATCGAATATTATGCCCATTTTGGATACGAAATGTGAAAAAATTTTGGACTCGTATTCGTCGTGCTTATCTTTGCAAAAAGCGTTAGCTGCTTGAGCAGATCTAAAAGTAATTTTGCATCTGCCGAATCCAATTTTTGTGACTTCATCAACATCACGAATTTTTTCCCGTCCAGGTATTTAGAAACCGAAATCGAATTAATATAGTTTCTGGACTCCCCTGTACTTTTTGTGTCGCAGTAGGCCCTTTGTGGTGTGATTCATACAGGGTGGCTAATGAAAGCCGCTACCAAAAAAAAATTAAATAACTTTTTTTCTATTTAATGAATCTGGTTAATTTTTTTTTATTTTGCAGATTGACTTTTACATTTAACAAAAATGGATAACTGGGACACTGAAACAAGAATTTGGATTGTCCGCCGCTATCACGCACTGGAGTCCGTAGTTTCGGTTCAAAGAGAGTATAGGCGCACGTTTGGCGGCAATCCTCCGAGCAGATGGACCATAATAAGACTTGTAAACAATTTTGCCGAGCATGGGACAGTCAACAGAAGACCTTACCATGGAAACCCTTCAGTTCGAACGGAGGAAACAATCGCTGCTGTAGCTGCTGCCATACAAAACAATCCACGTGTTTCGACAAGAAGCTTATCTGCTCAAATGGGTGTAAGCAGACAGTCATTACAGTCAATTATGCACAAAGATTTGGACTTATTCCCATATAAAATTCAAGAAGATGCTTCAAATGGTGGAAGAGGATGGAAACATGTTGAACTGTCTTTTCATGTCTGACGAGGCCCATTTCGATTTAAACGGCAACATAAACAAACCAAATTGTCGAATATGGAGTGCTTCCAACCCACAGATACTCCATGAGACGGAATTGCATCCACTTTGTGTCACAGTGTGGTGTGCAGTTTCATCACGCTGAATTGTCGGGCCCTACTTCTTCGAAGAAAACGGTCACACCGTTACGGTTACTGGAGACCGTTACTTGAGCATGTTGAGAGAGTTTTTCTATCCAGAATTACGCCGAATGAGAATTTCCTTCAACTCTGTGTGGTTTCAGCAAGATGGTGCAGCTCCTCATATAGCCCAACCTGTTATGACAGAATTGCGACGAAAGTTTCCCAATAAGCTGATATCCAGAAACTCCACATTCCGTTGGCCACCCAGGTCGCCTGACCTTACTGCGCCTGACTTTTTCTTGTGGGGTTATTGCAAACAGGAAGTCTTCAAAGCAAAACCAACAAATTTGAATGAACTAAGGCAATCCATTCGAGAAACAATTGCGGCTATTCCTGTCTCAACTCTCCAAGCAGTAATGAAAAAACTTTTTGGTAAGATGCCGCACATGCATCGACCAGCAGGGGGGCATTTAAATTCCATTATTTTTAAAACTAATTAAGCTATATTTAATAAAATTTAATGAGCTTTAACATGAATAAAAGAAAAATTAATTCCATACACTGAAAAAAAAATTATTTCAGTTTCTTAATGTAGCAAAATTCATCAGCCAGTAGTTTGGTTTTATACCTTGTGCACTGTTGGTTGCGTCAGAATCTGCTGTTATATGGTCGTCCTTTCTAGGTATATTTTCTTTAATGCGTGTTCTGCTGCTGCTTCTATTCCTGGGCCTCTACTCTGCAGTTCTATTCGAAAGGATATTCTACGCATAGGCACTCTGTAGTTCGTTAGAATTTACTTTAGAAAATATTCCATGATAGTATGCATCACTGTTTCACAAATTTCAAGCGCAACGCAAAATACGAAAACACTTAGCATACATCTCAGGTGCAGTATTTGGCAGCGCAGTTTTACATGTCGCAGTAGCTCAGGCGATAAGAATCTCGACTGCCACACTTGTGGTCGCAGGTTTGAACGTAAGTGCTTGCACAAGTAGTTTTAATTTTTTTATTTTATTTTTATTAAATAAAATTTATTTTTTTTGAATATCTAAATACTTCTAATTGATAAAAATGTTTTTTTTTTTAATTTTTTCATTTTTTGTACCTAGAATTCTTCAATTATTTTCTGCCAACAGCGATTGCTTAACACTTTCTGCTATAAAAATGCTTTCTTGATGATAAAAAAAATACTAATTGTTTTATTATGATCATAAGAATATACATTTTTGTGGATTTCTAACTTTCGACCATATTGGCATATGCTTTCGAAATAGTGAGTACCAAATTTTCTACAATCGAAAGGGGGATAAATCAAATCCGAAGGGAACAGAATGGAACTCCGAATGCGTTTTACTCGAAATTCCTTACAGAGTACGAATCACTCGAAAGCGAACAAATTTTGTTTCGAATAGAACTAGAGAGTGGGGGCCCTGATTCCAGAATTGGCTGAGGAGCGCATTTGTCCTGTCGCTCCATGTTCCTTGGTATAAAATCCACTTGTTTAGCTGGAACTGTTATTTTTCACCCTTTGACTAAGTTTATTTTATTCCAATTCTGTGGTTTTTAGTTTTAAAATGTTGGTTTAGTTATATTTATTGAATTTTAATTTGGTCCAATTTCGGCTTGAGAAAATTTTTGAGCGCGTCCTCAGTTTTGCCACCTTGCGTATGTTATATATAAGGTTTTTTTTGCAATTTGGAATAATAATAAGAAACTTTCAAGTAAAAGGTAAAAAATTAAAGAAAAATTATATGAAAACAGAAGAATGAGAAAGAAGGGTAAAGAAAAACACAAGAGCGAAAAAGATAAAGGAAAATTGGTTCGATGGAGTATTTTATGCTTTGGCTTAAGAGCATACAAAAAATCATTCGAAAAAGACTTATATTAAAGTTGAAGAGCTCTTAATGTGCTTAAAATATTATTCAAAATGGAGAAGTATAAGACAGAGCTCGAGTATGACTACTTTCATAGAATAGGTCAGTCAAATACGAGCATTTTAAGACTATTATTTCGTGAGCTCATCAATGTGAACGCGCAGAGGAAATAGTCCTATATGCGCTTATTTCGAGGTCTTATGGTTTCCTGGGAATGTAATAAGATACAAACGAAAATATTTATCTATAGGTAAAGATAAATAAAAATTTTTAATTAAAAAAAAAGGTGCCTATATTACAAAGATGAATATTCAAATAGTGGAGGTGAGTACGATCAAGCACTACCCCGTCCTTGCCTTGGCAGCATATCGGGTGTTTGTAATCGCATTTCTTTAAGAATAACGCGTAATAATGTTTTTTTTTTTTTGCTCAGTTTGTCACTCCCGTCTCAAAACATAGGCGTTATAATTAGAAATTTTGATGAGAAATGTCGCAAAGACTGAATTCGATTTTTTATCAAAATCAGGGATAAACGGTCCATCCAAATCACATGGAACATCACCATTACATCTGGAACCTGAAAAAAACGCGAATGACTGGCGTTCTTGCTGAGATTATCGTAGGATTAATTTAAACCCTGTACCTTACCGATACCCTTTACCTCACATACATACATGATTTACATATTGAATTCAAAAATAAAACAA
The DNA here is from genome assembly GCA_949987695.1 of Merzomyia westermanni. Taxonomy (NCBI): domain Eukaryota; kingdom Metazoa; phylum Arthropoda; class Insecta; order Diptera; family Tephritidae; genus Merzomyia; species Merzomyia westermanni. The sequence goes on from OX465290.1 coordinate 150,328,321, forward strand.
TATTTTCCAAGATGGATTTAGTTAGGGCTTATCAGCAGATACCTGTTGCTGAGGAGGACATCCATAAGACTGCCATAACCACACCTTTTGGCATATTCGAATTCGTCAGGATGCCTTTTGTATAACGAAACTCACCGCAAACATTCCAAAGGTTTATAAATGAAGTGTTACATGATTTAGATTTTATATTTGTTTATTTGGATGATATACTGATAGCTAGTAAAGATTAATCAGAACATTTACAACATCTAAATATAATATTTCAGCGTTTAGATAAGTAAGGTTTGAAAGTCAAGCCATCTAAGTGCGTTTTTGGAGTAGGTGAAATTAGTTTCCTAGGTTATAACATATCATCTGAAGGTATTCAACCTTCAGAGGAGAAACTTCAATCAAATTTTTGATTTTGGACGACCAATGGCAATCAAACAGATGGAAAAGTTTGTGGGAATGGTTAATTTTTATCATAGGTATACACCAAAGTTTGCTGAAATGCTAGCCCCAATACATAGCATGATAATAGAGTCGTCAAAGAGCAAAGATAAGGTACTTGATTGGCCTAATGAAACATTGCAGGCATTTGAGATTCGAAAAAGAAAGTTTCGCTAAGAAAGCATTGTTAACACATTTCAATAGTGACGCAATTCACTCGGTTGCTGTAGAGGCATCGAATAGGGCCATTGGAGGAGTTCTACAACAGGAAATCAACAATACTTAAGAACCTTTAGCTTTTTTCTCTAAGAAGCTTAGTCCGTCTGAATGTAAATATAGTACTTTTGATAGGGAGTTATTTATTTAATTATTAAACGCTTCAGACATTGGTTAGAGGGTAGATCTTTTTCGGTTTATACGGATCACAAGCTGTTTACATTTGCTCTGAGTTCAAAGTAGATCAAAACCAAGGCAGACAATTCACTTGGAGTTCATAACTCAATTTACTAGTAACATTAAATGCATACAAGGGATATTAAACTGTGTTGCAGATGCTTTATCAAGAAACCCCGAAGTTTCTGTTTTAGAAACTGTTGATGTAAATTTAAAAAAGTTATTTATTGAACAAGAAAAAGATATTGAAATGCAATAATTAGTAGAAGATCTACATTGTAGACACAACTTGGAATTAATTTTAGTTTCATTTTTAAATATTCCGATTTGGTGTGAGACGTCACTTAATTTAACAAGGCCATATACACCTCAAGCGTAAAGAAATTTAGTTTTCGGGAAATTAGATAGTATAGCCCATGTTGGTATTAAAGCAACACGCAGGTTGATCACTAGGAGATATTTTTGGCGTGGGATGAACAATGTAAAAACCGGTGGGCGAAATAGTGTATCAATTGTCAAAAAAAGGAAAATTTATAGGCATACAAAATTACAAATTTCGAAAATACCAATTCTAAAAGGGCGATTTGAGCATGTGTTAGAGATTTTAAATTTATATTAATTTTAATAGATAGGAATTCTCGTCAGCCGAAGGCATATCCTCTTCAAAATATTTCCTCTTTCGTGAGTATATATCACGATTTGGAGTTCCGTTGACAATTACAACTGATCAGGTCCCGCAATTTACAGCGCAGGTTTTTACAGAGCTGTCGAAACTTTAAAATCACAACCACTGTTTATCATCCACGAGCAAATGGAATAGTTGAATGCTTCCCTAGGCAACTTAAAGCTTCAATTATGGCTAGTAGAAATGCAGTTGGATAATATGAGGAGTGGGGACCTATAGTGTTCTTAGGTTTGCGATCATCCTATAAAAAGAATACATTCAATTTACAGCTGCGGAGATGGTATATGGAGAAAATCTAAGACTTCCTTCGCAAATGGTAGTTTGGTCAGAAAATAATTATGATTCATCTGATGTTCTGTTAAAATTGAAACAAAATTTCAAAAATCATAAAAATTCACTAGTTTATATTCCAAAAGATTTAAATGATTGTAAGTTTGTATTAGTTAAGATTTGATAGAGAACCGGTTTACAGGAGCAGGACCATTTGAGTTAAGAGAGAAAACGCCGAAGTGGTTGAAAATTAGTTATTTTAATAAATTTATAAATATTTCTATAAACAGAATTAAACCCGCGTATTTGGATGCTAATACATATATGTAGTCGTTTAGATAAAATAAAAAATTGTTACATTTCATTTGTTAAATATGGAACAATTTGAAAGAGGGGAGTAGTGTAATATCCCAGTAGAACTTGAAGTGAGATCTCCCCAAGCGATGAATAGGGGAGTACTCCCTTTCACATCCTTTTGGAACAATAGAAGATAGTTTTTTTGTTTTTTGCTCTTATTTCTACTCTTTGTGGAGGACAAGGAGAGTTATCCCCAAGAGATGAATAAGAGAGTACTCCCCTTAGCATCCCTTCGGATCAATAACAGAGATTTCTACACTCTGTGCTCCGATTTTACTAATCTTGGAGCAGTAGGGGAGACCTCATTAAGTTATTAATAAAAGATTGATCCTTTCTGTATGCGTTTGGGGCGAAAGAAGAGATTTCTACAACTTCTACTCCTAGCTAACACCTTTTTGAGTAAGCCGAATTTCTCTACCAACAAAAGAAAACAAATTTTCAACAAATCGAAAAAAATATAAAAAAAGCCGCCATCGTAGAAATATGAGAAATAAACACAATTTAATTAACGATTTAGATTAAACTATTTTTTCCCATAGTATAGGGAGTGATAAGCTCTTACGTTGCGAACAGCCATGGTATTCGTCTTTGTGACACCGAAACACCACCTTCACAGCTCGGTGTTAAAAGAAACGTTGAGCAGCCAATTCTTGTTCTATTGTTGCAAACCTGAGCATCCCAACAAACAATTACTACAAGTTGCGCCGCTTTCCCTGACAGTAAGGAAACTTCTCCGCAATCACTACCACGATATCCGGCACCACGCACACAGCGTCGGTAAACTGCCTTGTCAGCTCCCACACAGAAAATGCCTTCATGCAGACACAAACACTTTCTGATGCGACTGAGGTACGTGACCTTCCGAAGCGGACAAGAGTCACTCTGGCCTAACTTCGATATGAATACTATAATAAACTAAACTGCGCGTTCATTTCCCGGCATGTGCTGTGTCCCCTATCTGTTTAAGTGCTCGATGGAGCAGAACCTTCTTAAAGCGAAATCACTCTGGTCCAACCTCATTGAAACTGCAAGGTGCATGCGACTTCCGTTAGAATAGATTGATGACAATATTAGGCAAAGAGTGTGTGACTGTGGTCCAATATTGCACCTGTCCGTTTCCTAAGACTTCTGCTGGAAGAAAGTGATGTTTCGATAATGGACGCGCAGTTAGCTTTTTGATTTGCCTAGGTTTCTCCGTGTGTGCCAAGTACCGTGTTATTCTTTTGAGCGTAGTAAGGTGGACTCTTGGGGTTTTTTACAGGGTCTAAAGGGCGTCCTACTTACACTTTCTCTCGTATGTTCTTTACATACTTACATATCGCCGGCCCAACGGTAAAACGTGCTAACTCCATCCAGCTAAATTTTTCAATGGAACGAGAAAACCAAATTAAATGAAACCTTCGTTGAACTTTCAAAATTTGTATTACATAGTATATTATTTGCCCTTAGAGCCGTTTATTCATAGTCGTGCTTAGCGCTTCTGAATATTAAACAAAATTTTTTCGCAACCATGTACAGAATCAATGATATCCATCCATCAATATCAAAGTACGTTTTTAGTGAGAAGTGGACTTAGCAGCTTTTACCGCGGTGCCGGCGATACATAAATTTATGATATTTTTGCTTTCTTGTAGGATAAAAACATTTTCCAATACGACAAAACTGAAGATTTGTGGCATAAATGGGGTGAAGTAAAAATAGATATCTCGGGTTTCGAAGTAATTTCAATGGCCGACGATTTAATATTCATTGGTGGCTCTCGAAACAACAAAGCAATTAATGAAGTTACCAGCTGGAATTGCAAAACTAAAACATCGAAACGGTTGCCCTCAATGAATGAACCACGAGGTTGGCATAGTGTTGTAATATTAAATGATAAAATATATGCAATTGGCGGACTGGATGAAGATGTCAGGCATTTAAACTCCGTGGAGATGTAAGTATGAGTTATGTAGGTTTTTATGGGACATCGCTTGCATAAGAAATCAAGCAGTGATTTCGATCGAACTGCCATCATAAGCGACAGCACAATTCCAACTTCAGATGGCCTCCAGACCATGTTTGCTACGAACATTTGAAATTCGTAATTCTTAGCCTTCGTGTTTCAAGGATAATGGAGAAAAGTATTGAAAACCCATATCGGAGAGTACTGTTGAGGTTTGTAAAAGGATTCAACACGTGTGGCTGAGGTTGACACTTGGATTGAAAAGCTTTGTAGATATGAAGTAGTTTTGAAAGAAGTTTCGAAAAATTGTGTTCGCAATGATGAAGGATTCGTTGGCATCCTTGACATAATATTTTTAACTAATTTCATCGTAACTATTTTACAATATTGTTATTGACCCGGAAGACTATAACACATTTAAAAAACGGGAGCAAAAATATGAAAAAGTTCAAAAGGCAAAATTCACTTTAACCGAGAAGGTCGGAGTGAACCCGAAGGTGTTTGAATATAAAAGTAGCCACAAATCCCAAAGTTTTGACGAGAAATATATTTAATGATCTCAAACGAAAATATGTTTACAAAACAAAAACAAACAAAAAATACAGTTATACTTTACAAGTTTCTCAACAAAGCAAAGAAGATTTCCTTCGCAAAAACATTCATGGTTCAACCAGATCTCTACAGCGCCGATGTAATATTCTGGGATGAGGTTGAAATGGCATGTCCTGTAGCGGCGTGGAAGTAATGTCGGCATCTAATAAAGTTATTTTTCTAAACTCGCAGTCATATTTTAGGGTCTACCCACACTTCTCATATACGAGTACATCTCTTGTATTCACTTCTTACTCTATTTTCGCACAATTTGCTGAACCCATTGTAATTTTCCGGGCAAAGAACAATGTTGCAGATGACCCTTGTGTAGTTCTACCGATCGGGTCACCTCAAACTGTATCCTTTTTTAAGACTTTTAACATAATTAGTGATAATTTGATGAACAAATGCTTCGACAGTCATTTTATGCCTTAATGACCACTTCAGTCTCACCAAAAGATGCTGAAGACTAGTTAGTCAAAACAATTTCTCGAAACAGAATTTTGTATTTCTTTTGCTTTTCCATCCCTATTTCGGTTACTTTTTAATGGAAATGGAATATTTTAAATTATTTGTAAACAAGGAAACCCGCATCTTTCGTCTTCTATTCTCTTATTCCTCCTTTTTCTCATTTAGATAGTGTTTCTGTGTGTGTTTCTTTCTATTCCTATCCCTCAGTCTAATCCTCCCCTGCCCCTTTCGCAATCATACTCCTTTATATAAAAGATCTCTATACCAAATATTACATAGATCGTAGAAATGGTTGCGGAGTACTATTAATTTAGATTATATCCAAGCGGTTAAGCCCCTTTTTCTCTTAGCCACCATTTTTTAGGAGCGTTGGAGGTTAACCGCATGTAACATTTTAAGAACCTTTTCGAAAAATCCCATTTCAATGGGGATTGCCACGACGACTTTCCTTTACAGCGCCTTTTCATGCGGTGCTAGAGACTTACTTCTTATAACTCTTTACTAATTTTCAATATTCTACCATGAATACTCGCGGAGATTTGCTGTATGAAACATCCCATACGTATAGATGATGCCACGCCCTGTTCTCCCTAACAGCCCAGTGTTCTGGAGGTTTTAGAGATTAATCTCGTTTATTTCCATTAAAACTCCCACAGATAAATACCATCTAAATGCCACGCCCGCTCCTCTCTCATACCTCATCGTCCAGTGGGCCGGATTGTTTATCTTAACCATTCTCCATCCCACTCGAATACGCATAAAAATCAGCCCAAGCTCAGCCACATACAGACGCAAAGAAGAACTTTATATATGTATAAAGATACTTAGGAAAGAAAGTCACCTCAATTTTAATAACAAGACACAGAAACCAAATTTTCTGAAATTTCCCGTAAGCAAAATCACTTTCTTCGTGAACTGTATGTATGTATGTAAATACTCTTTAAGGTATACCGTTTCTAATGGATGGAAGTCACTAAATGGTATGATCGAACCACGTTATGGCGCTGCTGCCGTTGCTTTAAACAATAAAATTTATGTAATAGGCGGATGGAATAACAGTCGGTTAAAATCTGTCGAATGCTATGATCCTATAACGGATCGCTGGACCCGATGCGCGGATATGAATGAACCCCATTCTTGTTTCGGTGTAAGTCCAAAATGAACTTGAAAATATGTTGCATTTGTAAATAATCGATGACTTATCACTCTTTTTCAGGCAACAGCACACAAGGGACAAATATTTGCTGTGTCCGGCTACAATACTCCAAGTGTGGAACGTTACGATGCACAGAGAAATGAATGGACTAAGGTTGGATAACAAATATGTATATGTCTACTTATTTTACGATCTAAATCGCCATCACTCTTTGTAGATTTGTTCTTTGAGTACCAACATTTCAAGAGTTGGATGCATTTCTATCGACAATCAACTCTGGACTGTTGGTGGCGACAATTCAAATCTTGTTTCAGTTTACTCAGATGAAAACGATGAATGGATCAGGAGAAGTTCAACCCCTTTTTCTGGAGTGTACTACTGTTTTACTGCACCTAAAGCTGTCTTTCAAACTGAATGTGAAATGAAGTAATGAATGAAAGGAAAAACTACAAATAAATTCGCACAAATTCAAATCTTAACTGGTTTTATACGAAACTTCCTTTTCAATGTATGATGAACTAAGAAATCGGAAATCGGGATTACTGCAGGCATATCACTTTTATTTTTAAACATGCGTTGGTGCTATTTTATGGTGGTTTATATAACTCCTCTACGTGGCTGACTCGGCTCCTCTGTTCTAACCACCTTAGGCAGGATACTTGTAGTTGTAGCGATGCTTCACTCTGCCTAGTCGTTGTTGTTGTTGTTGTTAACAGTGCTTCGCCCTGTCCAATGGGCTCGATCACTCTAAATTGTCATCAGGCTCTTCTAACGGAAGTCCGAGGAAACGCGCAGTTTCCACAGGGTCGGACCAGCGTGATGTAGGTGTTAGAAGAGTGGGTTCAACTGAACAGGAGAAGAGATGTATGGTATCATGAGGGGACATACCACATGCAGGGCATGTGTTTGGTATGTTGGGGTTAAGTCTGGATAAGTAAGAGTTTAACCTATTACAATATCCAGAGCGAAGTTGTGCTAGTATGACTCTAGTCTCCCTCGGAAGTACACGCTCCTCTTCAGCCAATTCAGGTGGTTGAGTATTAATAACGGGATTCACAGGCCGAGATCTGAGAGATCTGTCTACCGACTCGGTGTGGAGGTCATTTAGAGCCCGTCTATGATTCCGCAGATCAAACGGCAAAGAGATATGATGCCGGATCTCATCGTAATGCTTACGGAGATGTCTCTGGGGGCGGTGCTACATCCAACAAATGTCGGTTTGGATGACTAGGTTTATGACAGTTCAGAAGGAACTGTCTACTCAAGAGTTCCGCGTGCTCTTGAACATTGAGCAATTTTGCCTCTTGATGGAGGTGAGACTCAGATGACATAAGCAGGCATCCCGTAGCAGTTCTGATGGCGGTGTTTTGGCAGACTTGCAATTTCCTCCAGTTGGTGTGAGAAAGATTGGGCGACCATATAGGCGCAGCATAGTCAATAACCGGCCGGCCAATAGCCTTATATGTAGCAAGCAATGTTTCTTTGTCTTTTCCCCAAATACTGCCGGCCAGTGACTTGAGGATCTTATTGCGGCTCTGTACCTTTGAGGCTATTGCGGTGGCATGACCAGCGAAGGTGATGTCAAATGTCACACCCAAGATTTTTGGGTGGTTGCAAGTAGGTAGAGGTACTTCGGCTACGTGGACATTCAACTCTTGCCCCATCTGCGCATTCCATGTAGTAAACAGGGTCGCCGTCGATTTAGTCGGAGATAGGGTCAGATTACGCTCGGTGAAGAAGCTGGAAAGGTCATGGAGGTAACTGTTGATTCTTATACAGAGTTCGTCAATGGAGGAACCCTTGCCCGAGGCCATTATCGTGCAGGCGTCAGCGTAGGAAACAATGGAGACTCCCTCTGGTGGGGGGGGAGGGGCGAAGTCTCGAAATATAGAAATTAAACAAAAGGGGAGAGAGAACACCACCTTGCGGCACCCCTTGTTTTATTCTTCGTGGTCTAGATTTCTTGTCCGTGAATTTGACTGTTGGCTGTCGACCATTAAGGTAATTAGCGGTCCACCTCTTAAGTCCGGCAGGGAGCGGTGTCTCATCCAGATCTCGGAGGAGAGTGGCGTCATTGGTTGAGTGGCATTTGACAGATCAAGTGCTACGAGAACCGTCCTATGGTTTGGTGGATGTTGATTCAAACCGTTGTTAATCTGCGTTGTAATGGCGTTCAAAGCGGATGTCGTGCTGTGATTTTTGCGAAAACCATGTTGATGATTGGCCAATTTTAGATTTGTAACGAAGTAAGGAAGCAGAATGGACTCTAGTAATTTCGCTACCGGCGAAAGGAGGGATATCGGACGATAAGACTCTCCTAGGTCCGCCGGCTTCCCTGGTTTTAGTAGGGGAACTACAATCGCTTGTTTCCATATCTCAGGTATAACGAAGGTAGTTAGAGAGAGATTGAAGAGAGCCGCTAAATAATTCTGTCCTTCATGGCCAAGGTGTTTGATCATCTTCATGGCAATTCCGTCGGGTCCGATGGATTTTGAGGGTTTGGCCTTCATTATGGCTTCCTTAACCTCTGCGACTGAGATGGCAATGGGCGCAGTAGAGTGTTTGTGTTTGCGCGCACGTCGGAAGGCTCTTCTCTTAGGCCTATCCGCAGGTGGATGCATTATAAACAGCCGGCAAAAGGAGCTCGCGCATTTCCTGGCGTTCGATTTGACGCTGTCGCCGAAAGCAATGGCGACCTTGTCTTTGGTCGGATTGGATAGGGCCTTGACAGTCGACCATAATTTGCCGACTCCGCCGGAGAGGTTGCATGTCTCAAGGTGTTGTTTCCACTTGGTCGGCTTGTGTTCGTTGACAATCCTACGGATTTCCGCATTGAGGTCTTTTATTCTGGGATCTGCGGGATTGATGAGTCTCACTTGGTCACGTTCTCTTGCCATCGGCGCAGCTTCTGCCGGGAAATTCGGACGAATTTCTGGTATTCTGCCAGCAGGAATAAAGCGGCATGAGGCTGAATCGATGATCTTGCGAAACTCTCTTTCGCCTTTGCGTACGTCCGTTGGAGTGGGTAAGGCAGCGAAGGAGCGCTCTGTATATTCAGTAAAGCGGTCCCAGTCCGCTTTGGTGAAGTTGTATATGTTATTTTATCAGTCGTTATGAAGTCGGTCGGTCGTTCAACAGAGAGTACGATAGGTAGGTGGTCTGAAGCTAATGTAAGCATCGGTCGCCAGATGACGAAGTTAATGAGGCCCGCGCTCTGGCGAACTGTGACAGTTGCCTGCCACCCTGGTGGGGGCATCTCCATTGACTGTACAGAATGCCGAGTTATCTATTTGGTCTGCAATTGCGTGTCCTCTGCTGTCGGCTGGCTAGTTGGAGTGCCAGAGATCGTGATGCGCGTTGAAGTCGCCTAGGATTAGACGGTTATCGCCCCTTAGCAACGCACTAATGTCGGGATGATAATCTCTAGGACAACACGTGACAGGAATATAGATGTTTATGATTTGCAGATCGGCGTCTCCTGACCGGACTGCTATGCCTTGGCATTCTAAGGTAGAGTCCCTGGGGTCGACGTCAGGGGAAAATATATTAAATTGTACAGTGTGATGTGTAATGAACGCAAGGCCACCCCCAAGACCGCTGGGACGGTCTTTTCGATGTACATTATACCCATCACAAGTTCGTAAGTCCGATCTCGTGTTCAATTTTGTCTCTTGTATCGCGGCGATTTTGATGTTGTGCGTCTTCATAAAGTCAGTTATCTCCGCGATCTTTCCAGCTAATCCGTTACAGTTCAGCTGCAGAATTTTGAAGTGTGTAGGGGGCGGACACACTAGGCGTGAGGGACGGATGCGTTTGCCTAGGTGGAGGTAGGCTAAGGCCTAAACTATGACGCAGTCTAGAGTTGATAGCGCCATGGCCGATGTTGTCTGGCGTGGAGGGCGGCTGTGTACTGCAACAGGGGGCTATGAACGAATCCGTCCAGAGGTTACTGCTTGCGAGCCCAGAGCACATAAGGGTGTGGCACAGGTCAAGGCAATTGTTGCACTTGACCGATGTCGCAGGCGTATACAATCTTTGCCGACAAACGGTGCACGTGGTGAAAGGTACTAGGAGGTGGTGTTCCTGACCCACGTGCAGGCTGGAAGCAGGGGGGGGGGGGCATTAGGGGCAGAGACAGAGGGGACTGACGCTCGGCGATGCTCATATCTGAACGATTTCGGAGGGGATAGGAGTGTTGAGCGGCCGTGTGAGATGGAGACGCTGGTGGGCGTGAGCGACAGTCGGGAGTGGGTGAGGCAGGGATGGCAGCGGTGCTGCCAGTCGTATAGACTGAGCCACTATTGTGACTATTGGAAGTAAGTAAAAGCGGTAAGGGAGTGCCAGAGCGGCGACTACCGCGGGACGTCCTTGGACGTGTACAGCAAGGTGCCTCAAAAGTACTAAAGAAAGTACGGGGTCTGTGGATGGCAGGGTTAAGCCCTGAACATCCAGATTTATATAACCATCTCTTACACTTGGCGCATTGTACCGAATACGACCGCTTAATATAAATTTTCCTCCAGCAAACGCAGCAGATGCAGTCTCTTGGTCCAGGATTGGGTTCGACCCCAGCCCGTAACAAGAGACAATGGAGCAACCCAGCTGCAAGGGTTTGCTCCGAGGATGACAATTTAAGGGTGTGACGGGACAGATTGGACAGGGTTACACTGAAATAACAGCCCTTGGCCGGGTGAAAAAAACCCAGGTCATTCCGGTGCGATAGAACCGGCTGTTGTGGGAATGACGTTGTCATCAAATCATTCACACGACACTCGGGTGTTGAAGGTGTTTGTACAAGATCTTGACGGATCAATATCTGCCAGAGGGCTATCATTCCTGCAACATTCCCCAAAGCACGAAATGAAAGTCCTAACCGGATATTAATCCAGTGCGTTAAGGTAGCCTAAAAATGTCGACGAGTTAAAGAATCAATTTCCATATTTAACTCAGACTAAGATTAAAAGGTGGTTAGGTCTTTATGGATCTCAAATGAAAGTTTTCTTTAACACATTTATTTTAATTATTTTGTTTCCTTCGCGTTTTAGTTGCGGACAACAAAAGTACGTGTAAGATAGTCTGCTGTGTAAAATCATGCTCTCATCTAACCCGTTTCGAAAAATGGCGGGACAAACAAATGTTCACTTAAAGAGCTTTCTTTTTTGGAAAAGTGGTGCACTGATTGGGTTTTCCAATCTTTTCCGAGCTTTGCATTCTGAGTTAAGGCATTCATCAACTCTCTGTCAGAAGTTAAGTAAGAAAAGCCTTTTTTCAACCAATTTTTGAAATTGCATGGTTTTCAACAATTGTTTGAGGAAGCTCTGCGCCAGAGCGTTTTTGAACCAACAGTCGAGATAGTACGATACTCTACGCAGTAGATGTCATCAGTAAATAAACTAGAAATACATTCATGTTTCGAAAATATTTTGTTTTTTAAATATGTTTTCAGTTTTAATTTATGGTATGTGGGCATTTAACTTAAACCTCGAATACAATTATTTATGTAAATATCCTGGCGATTTCAAACAATTTCAACAATTCAAAAAGTAATAATGCCGTTTTACAAGATACTTGTATTATATTGTTGTTATGTATACACATCAATATATATGTAAATACGTTCTATATATGCGAGTACGTTACGATAAGCTACTGTTCAATGGTTCGTCACTATTTTTTGAAGGTGAAACTTTTGAAAATTGGTAGGTATTACTTATAAACGTATGCATTTGAAAGAATTGATCTATTTTTTTATGTGCAATCGGTTTTTACATTTGCCATTAGTTGTTGTTTGAAAATATTTGCTTGCTTGAAATACCGATGTTGATTACGTTCAGTTAAATATTTGTTGAACTTTTCTCTACTTAAATTAAAATAAAAATTAAGAGATTTTGTTTAGCTGCTGTTTTTGCTGTTGGTTTCCGCTCAATTTATTCTGCTATATTTTGTGTTTTGTTGAATATTGATTATTAAGTTTAAATTAAAAGCGTTTCAAGTGTAGTTGTTCTTATAACAACAAATTGTTCTTATTCTGTTTGTAAAATTGCTTGCAAGTTACTAGTTTTGTTGTTATTGCAACAGCATTTTCTAGGCTTGACTTTGTTTTGCTTGTTTTTCGAATACAAATTTTGTTGTAAATTTATTTTAAGTTTTTGGTTTTCTCACTTTTTTTACTTCAACTGCTTGTTTTCCCGCTCGTTCTCGTCCTTTTCTACTTCACACACGCCTCTGCTGCACTTCAAACACTCCTACACCGCTTTACTTTTGCACCATCTTCATCAACATATCGGTTGATAAGGACTTGGGTCTCTCAATTGGTAAACCTAACGCGCGATCCCAAACCAATGAAGCCAGCACGCCGAGCGCACGTGATACGCCAAACAATACAGTGTAGTAGTTCATCTCCTTCATGCCATAGTATTGCAACAGCACACCAGAGTGAGCGTCCACATTGGGCCAGGGGTTCTTAACCTTGCCGGTTTCGGTAAGAATTGGTGGCACGATCTTGTAGATTTTCGATACCATTTGGAAGAGATCATCCTCTGGCAGGTGTTTAAGTGCGAACTCACGCTGGCAGGTGTAGCGTGGATCGGTCTTGCGGAGCACAGCATGACCATAGCCGGGAACAACCTAAAAGTTGATAAAACGAAAAAAAATTACAAATTTTATAAATTTCAGTAACAAACATTTGAAATGAGGGCGATTTTCCTCACAGCCGCCAATTTCTTTTTTTTTTTAAATCGAAACGTTACTCACATGTCCTGACTTAAGCGTCTTCCAGACATAATCCTTCAATTGATCCTCTGATGGATTGGCGCCCAACTCCTTTTGCAATTTGCGCAACCACACCAGCACTTCCTGATTGGCCAAACCGTGCAATGGACCAGCCAAACCATTCAAGCCGGCAGCGAAGGAGAGGTAAGGATCACTCAATGCGGAACCAACCAAATGCACTGTATGTGCAGATACATTGCCACCCTCGTGATCGCTGTGAATGGTCAGATAGAGGCGCATCAGTTCGGTGAATTTGGGATTGTCATAACACAACATTTTGACAAAGTTAGCGGACCAATCTTGACTAGAGTCGACTGATTTGGAGCCTTTGCCGCCACGATAGGTATTGCAGTATATAGTTGCGGCTACGACAGGCAGTTTAGCAATCAAGTCCATGCTATCCTCGTATACATATTCCCAGTACTTGGATTTGTGTACACCCTGCAGTGGAAAAAAAGAATTTACAAAGTAATTTACAACACTAATGATTGTCGGTAGTCAAGCTAAGTGACTGTCTGAACTCTGTGAAGCTACTACAAATCCTTGCAAACCGGCTGCGTAATCTATTATATTAATACAGAGAGTTCGACACCCACTTAGCTCTTAGCAAACAACTCTTCTCACCTCTGAGTAAGCCTTGGCAAATTTACTGCCACGATTTAGTGCGGTGATGGCGCATGCGAATTGTGACATTGGATGTAATGTGGTGGGCATGTTATTCAACATAGTCGCCACATGTTGTGGCAGTGCAGCGCGTGAAGCCCACTCCTTCGACAGTTGTTTTACTTGTGCGCTGGTTGGCACATCACCAGTAAGCAATAACCAGAAGAGGCCTTCAAGGCAAGGGCTCTTCACCACCATCAGCCTTGGGTAATACATTTTAGCATTCGGAAATGGATATACCACGGAACCTTCACCGGCATCCAACACAGCCTTTCGCAAACGAGGCCCTTAATGCCACACATACCACCGTACATCTGGAAGAAGAGTAAGAAAATCAATTCTTGGTTGAAAATTATTTAAAATACCCGTATTTCTTGTAAATAATTCAATAACTGTCTTTATAGTGCAGAACCTTGAGGACCGGAAATGCGTCGGATAAAAATAAAAGAAAATAAGAACAAACTCTTAACTTTAACCGCAAGATGACCAAGTTATATGGCCACGATCAGGACACGAACGTTTAGAGTCATACTTATTCATAACAATCGAATCCAATATCTTACGTTTTGGTCATGATCTTAGGAATTTGGGAGTTTTGAATACTTATCAATTTTAAGGATTCCAACTCTTAAAACACATTTCTGCGTGGTAAAACCAGTCCAATACTTGGGTTATGCGACTCAGTCCTCAAGAAGTGTTAAACTCATCTTTGTCTAAAGTACTTCGGTGGGAGCAGCAAACGTGTTTCTAAAATTCAAAAGTTAATTTACGAAGTTGAGTAAATATCTGAAAGCTTAAAATAATTAGCCAAAGAGCTTAGTTTTAATTATTAGAACCTAGAGTTCCTTAGAAGTTCATCCGTTAATGAGTTCGTTGAAATCGCCAAGTGTGATTTGGGACGGCCTCAGTAGAGCATCGTTTAATTTGGTAAAAAAAGAACATAAATGGTGTATCTTAACTAGCAATAATGTACTAAGTGCAGTCAAGTCCTGAAATGGTATAATAACTTTGGTAGGGTGTTTGTAAGTATGGGAAGAGGAAGAACAGATAATACCAAAATGATCAGGACGATGAGCTGAGTTTATTTGGCTTATTTGAAGGCAAACCATTGATTACCTCTACTAGTTTGGCATCTTCTTTTGCGAATCGGAGTGGAAGGTAGTGGATGAAGGTACTCCGAGAGTGTGGAATGTAGGAAATCGCGTTCATAGTTGTTTTAAAGTGAAAACTGCAACTAAAAATTCAAATATAAACTGAAATTTACATTCTGTAGGAACTTATAAAGTGTTATATAACTGCTTTATATTGAACAATTTGGGTGTTTTATGTCTTCACTTTCAATATTACAGTATTTAAATTTGATTGTTTTATTATTGCATACAACGCACCCTGTGTGGTTTGTGTGTGTGTGCAAATTCGGAGTAAGTTGCTCTACCCTGTAAAAAACGTTGGAGCATCAAAGTACTCCAACACTTATCCTCATTCATATAAAAAAGGTGGTCCAATTTACATAGCGACGTCCGCTGATTGGATCACCTAATCCTACTCGGAGTACCATTTACTTTGCTTCCGAATAGTCTATAGAGCACTTACGTTGGAGTACTTTGAAAATGCTGCCAAAAGATTACTCTATAGAGTATTCTAGACGAAAGCGAGAAGGGAGTATGTGTTCTTTTGCGGACCACCTACTCCCACTCTAGCTTTGCTGTTGAATACTCCATAGAGTAATCCCATGGGAGTATTTTGAGAGTACTCTCACGTAGGTGGTCTATAGAGTATTCAAAAGCAAAGAAACGGGGTACTCCGAGATGGATTAGGTGATCCAATCATCGGACATTGCCATGTAAATTGGACCACCTTTTTTATATGAATGAGGATAAGTGTTGGAGTACTCTGATACTCCTTTAGGAGTATTCTTTGGAGTATGAAAGGAAGTATTTCCGTTTTTTGCAGGGTACTAGGAGACCTATACTATGACGCAAACTATAAGTTTATGTAAATATATTTGCATTCAAAAGTACATTGAGAGAAAAGAAGTTTTGAGTGACATTGGAATAGATGGTTTGAAATTGTTTAAGAGGTCCAGTCAAGTTTTGTGGCCTATTGTTGGATTTCCAAACGAAAATAGTTTTACTTCAGGAAAACAAAAGACAGATAACGTAAATGATTTTATGAAGATTTTTGCGCAGAAGTAGCTAACTTGAGGGAAAGTGGCGTAAAAGTTGGCATGTTGAATGCCTACTTCGCCTGCGCGTGCTTTTGTAACTGGTGTTCAAAGTCAAATTTATTCAAAATTGCACATACCAGTACAAAAGAGTGCGTTTCTCGAGGCACATTTGTGCCTTAAGGACAGACATAGAGCAGAGTAGATAAAGACCAACACAACATTCAATTTTTGCAACAGGAAAATATTCTCGAAACAACAAATTTTGGAATGGTTTTCCGATTCCCGTTCGACACAATGCACCTCATGGACTTAGGAGTGGCTAAGAAACTTCGTTTCCTAATTTAAAAAAAAAAAAGTTTACCTAAATAAATGAAAAATTTAATTTCGCTTCAAATTGGGTACCATCTGAGTTAGGAAGGGTATGTAGAAATTTAAATAATACTGGAAATTGGAAGTCCACAGGGTATGGACAGTTTTTGCTGTATTCGGGGATATGCGCCTTAAAAATTTGCATTGGCCACGATTTATTTAGTCATTTTATTTTTATGCATGCCAGTATAGTACGTATTCTCTCTTGTGAAAGGTCCTAAAAAACTGAAACCAATATTTTCAAGGAACTATATGGAGATCATGTGATAAGTTTTAACGTGCACGGCCTTCTCCGTTTAAAGTTTTCGATTAGCGCTTAGAATCAGGAGAAGATGTATTATTTGGATACAGTTTTACAGAAACAAGAAATTATTAAAGAGAACCTCTTGAATCCCCTTCCTGCAAAAATCGAATGACTGAAACTACAATTGGTATTCATGTCGGTAAAATATCCCGTAATTTTACGTGTTATATACGAGTCAAATGACTAGTAGCTGTGACACTGGTAAGAGCAGTACAACTATATGTTTATCTTTGGTAAAAAAATAAATAAGAAAGAGCGAGATGTAAAACCACACACATAGGAACGTGAGGAAACGGTCACAACGTCTACTGATTTCCTTATAAATGAGATGGTAATCAAAAATTTCCAAAAATTTGAATACTATTTTTAAAAATATTTTGTGGTTCTTTTTGAAAATAATTTTATCTTAATTCCTATCCTCTTCCACCTCCACCTCTTTCATGATTTTTAAACTAGTTTTTATATAAATTTTTTTTCCTAAATGAACATTTCTACTATTAATTAATATTTTTATTCTTCATTTTTACCTTGTGGAAAAGAATGGAGAAACAAGTAATTAACAAAATAATTTTTGGAAGTTTAGGGCCCTCAACATAGGTTCTACAAAACAAATAAGACAACAACCTACATGCCCTCGCCTGTTAGAAAGAGGACTAAGCTTTCAACAAAATTTAAGGCCCCTAAACAAATTCCAGATAAAGGAGATAGTTCACTGTGGTCAATAATAACAAAGGTAACATACGAAAGATTTTTTAAAGTATTCGCATCTTATTATACTTATATTATTACAGATCGACATGTTGCAGGCCATTTTAACAAACCATGCGACCTGGAGATTTGACAAACTCTAGGAAAGCTCAAAAAAGCGCTGTCCAAACTTTTATTTTTCAATTTTATTATTAACGTATACTAATGTTTTCAGTTTATATTGAACACTTTTGTGTTAAACCTTACGTTATATAAAATTATGTGTTTTATTTCAATTTGGGATAGGTAAACATTTTAGTAAAATTACAATAATTTTACCTGAAATAAGACAAGAAAATTGCTGTCATTTTACAGGTAAAATTACGGTCAAACTACTGGTAAAATTACCATAACTATGCTCATAAAATCACTATAAAGTGGAAGCCAGTATACTCGTAATAATGAAATGACCATATTCATGTCGGTAAAATTCCGGTAATTTTGTATTATCATAAACAGGCGGACAATATAATCACAACATAACAGTCACAAAAGTCGTAAATTCCCTTTAAAAAATTGTGTTATATGACTAGTAGCTGTGGCCGTGTGAGCAGTACAGCTTTGTGCTTGTCTTAGGTCAAAATAAATGAGAAAAGCGAGATGTAAAACCACACTCAGAAACGTCATGAAACTTCTACCGATGCTCTTAATAACGTAATGGGAAAAATACGTAAAGTTTCAGTATGGCTGCGGGTCAATTTACTGATCATTTTGCCAGCATCTTTTTTGCAGTGTAGTTCCTCAATTTTATAGATATCTGGCTAAAATTTTTAAGTATACTTATTAATCACTAGGAGATCTGGCAGACGGTGTCTTGCCCAAAAACTGACTTGGCTTCATTTGACAAATTCCACTCTCATTCCTCCCTCATATTCAACAAATAAATTTAAGTCCATACTTAACTATGACTATGCCCATAAACTTTTAAAAGTTGATTTCCCATAATTTTTCCGTTTAGTTCTGGAAAGAGGGACACGATATTGCCTGCTGGGTGTAAAATCGTACGCTTATCGAACACGGTTTGAGAAACAGATGGACTAACAAATTTTGGTTTTGGCATTTTGTTTTTTAGAAAAAAAAATATTGGTTTTCTCAGCACACAGAGGTTTTCATGTGAATTTATATTTAAATAAAGGTAGTTAATACAGTAGTGAAAACGGGCAACAATATCTACAGATTTCGTAATTTTGCAGAACAGCTGTAGCCCGATTCTGTAACTTTTAACCACGCGCCGAGCGTTAAGCTTATCGCCAAATTTTGGCGTTTGTTTTTAACGAAAATGCGATTCTGTAACTCTGCTTTAAAGCCGCTAAACAGCTGACTCTTGCTAGTCATAAAATATGGAAATACTGTGGTTCAGACGTATTTAGCCTTAAATTGCATGCAAGAAAACTCAAAACTAATTTTTTTACTTTTTGCAAACGCTAAAACACTTGTAAATATATTAACGCGATTGTTAACACCTCGAAAATAATTCGGAACAGCTAACCACACGAAAAGTGTTAGCTAAAAAAAGTTAAAAGTTAGCGAATAGGACAAAGCGTTAAAAATGGTGTTAAGCGAAGTTAACGCTAACACCTGGCGTTAAAATAGTTACAGAATCGACCTACTGGCTACGTAATTCAAGAGTATGAGTTTAATGACTTATTTTGCACTGTAAGCTGTCAAATTAACCACCGATTATCCTTACCCGGCTTTTATGAAAGTGGCCCTTAGAGTAATTTGACAGCTTACCGAGCAAAATACTGGAGCAATAAGTCGGTATCCTATGTTATGTTTAGTCCTAAGGTTGCTTACCGCTTAAGTATACACCTCTGTGCTCTAAAATACAACGCTGGACCAGTTATAAGAAAACCAATTGTGAATTGATGAAACGCCCCGTTACGGTGAAAAATTGAATAAAGCGTGATTCTGAATCAAACAGCGAACACGAACAGCATTGTTTACCCGTACTAGTTTGGCATGATCCAATAATTTATATGGTCGTTTCTAATGCCATAGCGTCTTCTTCTTCCTCATCCACACCTTATGTCAAACTATCATATCTTTGTTTTTGGTTTACATTCTTTGTTTACAGTTCTTGGAAAAGCTATTGAGTTCGCTTCGTGTTTTATTTATTTTTAATAAAAATTCGCTGTGAATTGATATTTAACGAGTGCTTTGTGATAACATTTTAAGAAAATGTGTGATTTATGTGTGTGTTATACGTGAAAAGCTTAGAAAATAGGCGAATCGTTTTTGCGCGTTCCCTCTCACATGTGCATTTTGACATAAGAATTCACCGACGTCAAACGGTAATTTCGTGTTGTTGGCCGTTCGCGTCAACCATATAAATCATTAACCTCATCCTCACCTTATGTCAAACTATCATATCTTTGTTTTTTGTTTACATTCTTTGTTTACAGTTATTGGAAAAGCTATTGAGTTCGCGTCATTGTTTACCCGTACTAGTTTGGCATCTTCTTTTGCGAATCGGAGTGGAAGGCAGTGGATGAATGTACTCCGAGAGAGTGTAATGAAGGAAATCGCGTTCAGAGTTGCTTTAAAGTAAAAACTAAAACTAAAAACTGCAGTTTAAACTGAAATTTACATTCTGCAGAAACTGATAACGTGTTATAACTGCTTTATATTCAATAATTTGGGAGTTTCAAGTCTTCATGTTCCATATTGCAGTATTTAAATTTGATTGTTTTATTATTGCATACAACGCACCCTATGTGATTTGTGTGTGTGTGCAGATTCGGAGTAAGTTGCGCTAGTAGTAGACATATACTATGGTTCGCGTCAACCATATAAATCAGTGGCGTTTAGCCATAGTATATGTCTACTAGTAGCGCAACTTACTCCGAATCTGCACACACACACAAACCACACGGTGAATTGTATGCAATAATAAAACAATGAAATTTAAATGCAGCAAAACTGAACGTGAAGACATAAAACACGCAAATTGTTGAATATAAAGCAGTTATAACACGTTATCAGTTCCTGCAGAATGTAGATTTCAGTTTAAACTGCAGTTTTTAGTTTTAGTTTTTACTTTAAAGCAACTCTGAACGCGATTTCCTTCATTACACTCTCTCGGAGTACATTCATCCACTGCCTTCCACTCCGATTCGCAAAAGAAGATGCCAAACTAGTACGGGTAAACAATGGTTATGTGTCAACCACTAGGGGACGAGGGGACGTTTTCAAGCTAAATGCCATTGTTTCAATTCTAAACTCTCACACACACTATATGTGGGTTTGTAAATTTATGCGGTTTTGGTAATTTGATTTTCGAATGGAAAACAGGGGCCGAATCACGACATACGTTCCGTGATCAGAAACCGTTTTTTTAGTAACAAAGTTAAAACTGTCCAACTTTTTAAAGGAGTAGTGATGGATAATTTAACCGACCGGTACTTCCAGCCATTTGCTCACGTATGCCATCATTCCGCATTATGGGCTTAGAGTAATTCACCCTTATCGCGAGTTTTATTTTCACCCGAAAAGGTTCGCACTTTTTATTCGCCTTATCACAGATATTGGCGAACACATTTTTCGTGTTCGAAAAGCATTTCGCCTTTTTGGCAACGCTTTGTTCGGGCGAAATGAACAACGGAAAATGCCAAATTTGGTATTTTTTATTTTACAGGCGAACAAGAGTGAAACAAAATGTAAGCAACGGTTTGTTTTGAATATTAGATATTCTTTTAATGAAATATGGTGTTATTTTTTAGGAGTAAATCAATAAATAAAGCACAGCGGAAATGCTGTTGGAGAAAATGTTAGAAAATCCTGAAATTGTTAAAAGGGTTTCACTACTTTCTTACCTAGTAGTCGAGCATTACTGTGAGTTTCTAAATAATTTTCTTCTAAGGAATGCCAATTTATCCATTGGCTACAAAGCAATGGCTCCAAAATACACAGCACCTCTGACAGAACCTCACTGAAATATGACTGACTAAGACCCATCTCATGGGCATTGCCAACGCCTTTTTGATAGCCTCCTTCTGCGAAAAAACGTCGACAAGCGCTAAACGACGAATTTCTGCTTCAATGGCGGCAACGAGCCAGCCAGAATATCTAGCAAGTGTTTAAATGCTGGCTTATTTAGCCTGTAATATTGTTGAAAACTAGTAAGGAAACAATTAATTTGGTTTAAAATTTCGCATTCAATCACGGAACGTATAACGTATTCGGCCCCAGCAGATGTATTTTTGGTGAATATACCTAGCATCTAAACTGGCAACTCTGTAACAGCCGATTAACATCGAAATGGGGGAATCACCTCATTGCTGGATATTGCTGATTACACATCACTTCTAAGGGCCGGTTTCACCAACGCGACTAAGACTAAAACTAAGTCGTGACTTAAGTTAGCACAGATTCGAGACTAACTTAATTTTGGGTTTCACCAACTGAGCGACTTAAATAATTTTGAGCACAACAACCCGATCAGCTGTTTTATGCATAGTAGTATTTTTTCATACCAGACAACTCTGCGCATCCAATACCCCACTGCGAAAAGGGCATGTATGGCCATACAAGAAGGAATGTATTGATCTTACACCCATTTCTCTTTAGTTGGAAGGTACTAAAATTAGCGCTTAATTGAAAACGATAGTTTCGTAATGGTTGCATGCTAGAAAACAAGCGTTCACATGCATCTACGCTTACCCTGTTAAAATCAAGCATGGTGAAGTTTCCGACTGGGACGTTGCACAAAACAAATTAGCAACATTACTGACATTATGGTTTCGAACCACAGCAACACTGCTTAGTCGAGAATAAGTCAGCTGGCAAGTTGACTAAGTTGTGACTTAGCTAAGTTAGGTGGTGAAACTGAAAAAGTGAAAATTGCTACTTAACTAAGTTAAGTCGAGTTGGTGAAACCGGGCCTAAGCTGCGTTTTATATATCTTCCTATAAAATAAACTCCAATTAAGGCCTAAGAAAAGATTTGACTACATAAATCATTGCCAAAGTGCTGATAGTGCGACAATTTTAGACAAATTATAATTTCGAAAGCTGGTAAGTAGAATTTTAATGGGTAATTGTTTCCTTTAGGAGACAACTGCTAAAACACGTCCGAAATTATCGGGAAAGGTATCAAAAGACGCGTTTTCACCTCAGTAACAATAATCCGGAAGCGAATTTTCGAGTTTTTGTTTCAGTGAAGAGATATTTGCCATCAAAGTTGAAAATTTTCTGTCATTTTCATGTGGTTGTTGTAATGACAGATTAGGGTGGATCAAAAAGTGCAAAAAGTGTGTTCTGCGCAGAAATACTGTAGACCGCGTAGCCGGTGTTGGACCGGCTAAGGGTTATTTTTTTAAATCGCGGCCGAAGGCCGCCTACGCTGAAAGGTGTTCTGCACATAAATACCTTGGATCAAGCCCCCTATTTGGGATCGGACCTGGGACATTTTTGTGTTTTTTGCGAATAACTTTTCACTGAAACAAAAAATTTAAAATCCGCTTCCGGATTGTTGATACCGAAGTCAAAACGCGTTGATTGATACCTCTCCCGATATTTTTGGACGTGTTTTAGCAGTTGTCTCCTAAAGGAAACAATTACCTTTTAATGATAAGTTAACGTAACTAAAAACTGCGGTAATTGTTTCCTTTAGGAGACAACTGCTAAAACACGTCGGAAATTATCGAGAAAGGTATCAAAAGACGCGTTTTGACCTCGGTAACAATAATCCAGAAGCGAATTTTCGAGTTTTTGTTTCAGTGAAGAGATATTTGCCATCAAAGTTGAAAATTTTCTGTCATTTTCATGTGGTTGTTGTAATCACAGATTAGAGTGGATCGAAAAGTGCAACAAGTGTGTTCTGCGCAGAAATACTGTGGACCGCGTAGCCGGTGTTGGACCGGCTAAGGGTTATTTTTTTGAAGCGCGGCCGAAGGCCGCCTACGCAGAAAGGTGTTCTGCACATAAATACCTTGGATCAAGCCCCCTATTTGGGATCGGACCCGGTTCATTTTTGGGTTTTTTTCGAATAACTTTTCACTGAAACAAAAAATTGGAAATCCGCTTTCGGATTGTTGATACCGAAGTCAAAACGCGTTGTTTGATACCTCTCCCGACATTTTTGGACGTGTTTTAGCAGTTGTCTCCTATGTATTTATGTGCAGAACCATTTCTGCTCGGAACGCACTTTTCAGAACACCGTACAACAACCACATGAAAATAACAGAAAATTGTTAACTTTGCTTGCAAATATCTTGAAAACTACTAAAAACATTGGGTTTCCCCAACTGGATTAGGGTTCGTGGGACCGAAACGCGTCTCTGGGTACCAATATCGATATTTTTAGTGCAGTTTTTACAGTTGACCTTGGATGTAAAGAATTAACGTTTAAAAAAACATATTCCTGGATATAATGGGTACCAACTCAAGAACTTTGACTTCAAACCGTCCACTACCCTGTTTCTGAATTTAATGCTTACCGATCTGTAAGATCAACATAGGAATAGCTGCATTATTCAACTAAAAGAGACTGGGAAAGCGATTGCTTTTGCGACTGACAGTCAGTTTTTGAGTTGGCCGCTATTTATATCTCTGATTTGTATTTAAAAAGGTAATTAATTTACATTTCCAATAGAATCGTCCACACATTCAAGATCAATTTACAATGGCAGCATGCAACACACGTGAACGTCTATCAGAGGTGAATCCCGATGCAGCTAAATACTTTATTGAAAAGCTCTTATATCAAATATATGAACACTTTGACGAGCAAGAATTAATTGATGTAACGTTCAAGTTCAGTTCAAATCCAACTGTGTTGTAAGTTAGAATGTTGCCCAAAATATGCTCCAAATTCATAAATATTTTTTAATGTCTACAGAATCACAGCACATCGCTTAATATTATCTGCTGCAAGCCCTTATTTTAGGGAACTTTTCAGAAGTGAGGAAGGAATTTGTCCTCTCATCGAAATCACCAACATTGATAGCGGCACCTTTGAGAGTTTAATAATTTTTTGTTACACCGGCAAAACATCCATAACCATCGATAATGTGGACAAAATTCTGAAGGCGGCTTTAATTTTGCAATTGGAGGACGCCGTTGATAAATGTGCCGACTTTATCGTAGAAAATATTACTGATTTAACATTGCAGCGTGCTTATGCCCTGGAGAGTGAGAATCAGTGTCAGATACTAAAGCAGAAATTTTTGGAATTTGAAACCCGAAACTTTATGAGCGTAAGGAGTAAAATCTTGTTCGATGTCTTAATTGAAATTTTTTTAATGAAAACATTTTATTCCATCAATTTTTCAGGTAATCCAAAGCGCTGAATTTTTAAATTTTGAAGCTAATAAATTACAGAAGGTCTTGGAATGTAAATATTTGAATGCACCAAGTGAAAAAGTTGTGTTCCAGGCAGTAAAACGTTGGTATGAACACGATGCTTTGGGACGTAAACAACAATTACCTGAATTAGTCAGTTGCCTACGACTAACGCAATTGGACATGGATTTCTTACTAACAGAAGTTCAACCATTGCCGGGCTGTGAATTAATTGCATACAAAGCTCTATCGTGGATCAGCTATCCTTCACTTCGTCCTAAACTAACTTTGCAATACACAGAGCAACGTATAATGTCGGAAAAGCTTGTTTGGGCGTTGAGAAGAGAGGTAAATTTTTTCCATTGGCTTTGTAGTAACAAAAATTCAAAAACACTCCCGGAATGGGTATATTAAAAGCCCTTACCTAACTCACTGGGGTTGAATAGGTAGGGTGATGAACTCTGGTTTCCCCGGTCCTTTCCAAATTTTAAAGTCAATTTTCGAATATCCAATTCCCGTGTTATTTCTCGGGCGAAGCCTCGAGGTTATCAGCGTATGTGCTTATATGCCCTGTTACCAGATGTCCGGGATAATATCGACCTGACGGTAGTCCAGGTTAGGGCGATTGAATATGCTCGTGGTAGGCATACCGGTCGTGAGAGGACTAATATACACAAAGGTAATGACGTGCAACTCGATGGTTGATCTACGGATATGATGCCTCACCTAGCAGTACCCACCTTCTTCTTCCTTACCGAAAGATATGAAAGCACCAAGTTAGAATTGGTTATTATTTATTGAAGCACTGCATTACGCCCGTCCAAAAATATATACAAAAGGATAGGATATATATTTCAGAAAAAGCACATCTACAGTATAAAAAATCTGACGAAACTAGGATTACGCTGTAGGCTTTTGTGCCTGAACTACTGCCCTGCTTCAGCAAACCAGCTATGGAGCGCTATTAAATCTGAGCTCTAATATGAGTGTTTTTATGAGTTTTTCTGAGGGTACGCATACCGGTACCGGAGGGGGTATCCTGCCCGATAACCCTAAACGCGGGGGTCCGCCAGGGCTGCCCGCTTAGCCCAATCGTCTTCGACCTCACCCTGGAGGTCGTCATCCGCGAGGTTGCCAAGACAGGCCTTGGCTATAAGTTGGGTGATTCCTTAATTAATAATTTGGCATATGCCGACGATGTGGTCCTGGTCGCTGATTCCCCCCAAAACATGAGGGAGCTCTTAGAAGCTGCAGCAAGAGGCGCAAAAGCGATTGGCCTGTGCTATAATGCTGCGAAATGCGCCACGCTTCACCTAATGGCCAATGGACTGGAAACAGCCGATACTCCCTGCAGTCTACAAGGCCAATCCATACGGGCACTAGGACCGGGAGAATACTATCAACACCTAGGTATTCCCACCGGGTTCCAGGTTAGACAGACCCCAGTCAGCTTCATAGCCGGCTTTTTGCGCGACGTCCGAGCCATGGATCAGTTGGGTCTAGCACCGTGGCAAAAACTAGATGCTACTGCCACATTTTTGCTGCCGAGGCTAGACTTTGTGCTTCAGGGGGCCGACATCGAGAAAGAGTTTCTGAGCGAGGCAGACAAAACCTTAAAAAATGTGCCAAAACCTGGATGAGTCTACCTCAAAGGGCAAGTGCTGAGCTTGTATTTCTGCCGCCCCACAAAGGGGGAGGGGGGGGGTCTACTCTACTAGTGGCACATGCATTTAAAATGCTCGGCTCAAAGGACCCTGTGGTGAGCAGTATTGCAGTAGCCTCGTTGAGGAAGGCCACGGCAGAAAGACAGAGAAAGCCAGCGTCTTATATTGACATGGCCAAATATCTCTCCAGCGAGCTGGTTCTGCCTCGTTCAAACTGCCTAGCGAACTCTTGGTCTAAAGTTAGAACGGCGACAACCAGGCTCCGAGCCAAAATAAACCTGCGCTGGGTATGGACCTCAACCAAAGGAGAGTTCTGGGTCCAGTGCGGCCAACCAAATGACCCTGCCTTCACCGTGATTGAGCCGGGTGGTGCGCCACTACGAGAAAACACTCTTAGCAAAGCCACACCAAGGCAAAGTGTATGAGGCCACGAGGATGAACTCGTGTTCTAATCACTTTCTCCGATCGGGCAAGTTCACCCGCTTCTGCGACTGGCGCTTCATCCACAGGGCACGCCTCGACGTATTGCCATTAAACGCCACCAAAAGGTGGTTGACGGGAACGGGCAAGAGATGCCGAATATGCGGGCGTGACCTGGAAACACTTCCGCATGTGTTGAATCACTGCTGGTCACACTCCGCAGCTATCCAACAGCGCCACAACAACATACAAAATAGACTAGTGCGCGCGATAAGATGTCCCGGTAACGTGCGCGTAAATCGCACAGTAGAGGGCACCCACGGTACTGCGGCTGACTTAAGACCGGACATCGTCGTCACAGACGATGTTAGCCGGCGTGTCACCCTGATTGACGTAGCCATCCCGTTCGAAAACCCTCAACGCGGCCCGTTAGCAAAAGCTAGATAAATACGCAGCGCTAGCCGACCAGCTGACGGAACTGGGCTACGAAGTCAGGGTGGACGCGTTTGTAGTGGGACCATGACCCTACTCGGTGTATCTCGATACTACGCGAGACTGATAAGGATACTCATGGTTAGTGATACCGTTCGATGGTCCCGGGACATCTATGTGGAGCACGTAAGTGGAATAGGGCAGTACACAAACGACTAGCTGCCAGTCCAAGGCAAAGAAGCGAAAGTCTTTTATCTTATAAATTAAAATAAGTTGAATGTTAATATTATTCTTGTAGTGAATTGTTAAACCTCTGTCCTTTAAATGTTATATGTTTTTAGCCATTCTTTAACTTTAATTGTGAAGGTAGTTTTTAGTAAATAATTCGTTTCTGTAACGAAACTTGTTTACAGCTATTATTTTGTCCATAAGTTAGAATACTTCTTTGACTTTGCAGTATTTTACTTTTATTATTTAGATTATTTTTTTTTATTGAGGTTTTATGTTACTCTCGTTCCCGTGGCTCGGTAGGAGAAAATTATTTCGCCCTTTCAGTGAATTAGAGCGCAATCACTTATTATGCTTTGTAGTTGCAAGAAGTTTAATATTGCTATGCTTTGTTTTCTTTATCTTGATTCTTTCATTTCTCTGTTGATGATTATATTAAGTGCTGCCGTATTTTCCGGTTGTGTTTTGCGTTAAATGTGGTATTCATATTTATTTTATATTATTATTTTGGTTTGTTTCCTTAATTAAATTGGAAGTTTTTTTTCTGCAATAAAATTGCAAATAGTTTTTGGACTTGAGATTCCTTCTCCTTCCATTTGTGGAATGGAGTTAAATCTGTTTAGTGATTGGTATTTTGCTCTGATTGTGTCCCACTGTGGGCATATAAACAAAATGCGTGGCAGATCTTCTGAGCAGGAGCAGCTATCAAATTTGTCATCCGCAATAATATTTAGTTTTTTCAATGTGTCTTTGCCGAAAGTGTGTCCAAAGAGTAATGCTTTGTCTTATTCTGGTGTTGTCAAAGTTCAATTTGTTTTTGTTAAACCTTGGTTTGTTCGTTATTTTTGGAAACATTTCAAAGTAGTTTTTCCCTTTTTCTCTGCTGTCATCTTCGAATTTTGCTTGCCATTTTGATTTCATTCATTGCATCTGGTATTGACCATTTAAGTGTTTCTCGAGTGCCAGAGCTAGCATTTCTAGCTTGGTAGTCGACTACCTCATTTCGATGAATATTTTGGTGTCCTGGTATGTAATGAATTTCAATATTGTTTAAGTTGCTTTTTTCTATTATTCCAGTAGGTTATGTACCAAACTTTTATTGGAGTTCGAGTTGTTTAGTGCTATAGCGCGTGATTTGCTGTCCTTTAATATCGCTATATTTTGGTGGTTAAGGGTTGTGGCAAATTCAATCGCCTTTAAAAAGGCCCATAGTTTTGCTGACATCGATGACATGATTTGATTAGTGTAAAATTCCTTGGATGTGTTGGTTCTTTCATGGAAGAAAGTGGCCTGGGTGCAATGCTCCTTGCATGAGCCATCTGTAAAGATTATTTCGGTTTGCTGAGTGTTTAATTTATTTCATTGTTAAATAACTGTGGATTATGATGTTCGGTTCTTTCTTATTTTTTACTGAGCCTTTGAAAAAGTCCACATCAATAGTGAGTTTTTGAGTTTTTGGTTGAATGATGGGTATTGGTTCTATGTTCCTTAATATGTCATTAAATTCATTAAACGTTTGTGTATAGCTGGTTTTGAAATTAAAGTTTTGTTTGAGAAGTATTTCCGATGACGGAAGATTGTAAGCGAAGGTTTTAATAAGTTCCTTAGCCGTGGCAAGACTTAACCTGCATTCGGTTGGTAGTTCTGCTGCCAAATGGTATATTACAGGATTAGGAGTCGATTTAATAAGTCCTAAACTTTTCCTAATAAATTTGTTGCAGGTCTTTAGTGAAGCTGACGCTCCTTTGGATAGGTTTGAGATTGACGAAGCAGCATATTCCATTTTTGATCTAGCAAACGATTTGTAGAATTCTAAAGCTCTGGATTGTGAGATTCCAAAAGTGCATCCGCTGATGATTCTTTAGAACCCCCATCTTTTGTTTACCTTTTCCACGATTTCGTTAATATGCAAGTTGCTTGAATTGTTCTTGTTGATGTATCTGCCAAGATATATTATGGAGTTAACTTGCTCCAGTTCGAAATTGTTGATTTGTATTTGCAATGGTTGTCGTTTGTTTGGTGTGGATTACATTGCTTTTACGAAAGTTGATTTTTAAGTCTAGGTTTGTGCATATGTTTGCGAATTCTTCCAGTTTTGATTTTAATTGCGATTTGGCTGTGTCAAATGTTTGGTTTGTTGAGATTAAGGAAAAGTCATCCGCAAATTGGAATAATATGTTTTTGTCGTCAACTATCGAGTGAAGTTCAGTTGTATATATATTAAAGAGCATAGGACTGAGTCCGCTACCCTGCATTAGTCCCTTATTTATCTCAATTTTGCTGTTTCCTAGGTTTAGTGTTCTATTGTTAAGCAAATTGAAAATCCAATTATTAATAGGTTTATCTATTTGGATTTCGTCGAGTTTATTTGACAATTTTGTTAAGTTGATGTTATCCAAGGCGAATTCATATACGGGTGATATAAGAACATATGAGCAGCGGCGTCTAGTGTCAAAATAAAAAATGTCTAGCAATTAGACAGGAGAAGCCGCGAAAGCAAAAACAAAACACATGAAGTAGGTGTGTATATCCAGCACTGAATTCCACGACATATCACCTGGTATAAATTCGCCTTGATGTTATCGTATGCTTTTTCGATATCCATACTCGTACATGCACCTATAACATAATTTCCTTGACTTTTGAAGTTAAGGACTGAGTTTATTACATCGTTAATACATTCTGATGTGGAATGTTTTTTCCGAAATGCATATGTTCGAGGTGGCAGTACTTAATGTATCTCTGTGTGAGTATCAATGTTAATTTTCATCATTCCTTCTATTGTCTTGTAGAGGGTTGAAAGTAATGCAATTGGTCTGTAATTTTCTATATCCGCGGGCTCCTTCTGTGGTTTTAAAACGGGTATAATTTTTATTTGTCTCCACTGGTCTGGTATTTCACCGCCATTGAAGATAATTATTAGAATTTGGTATAAAGATTCTTTTTCTTCTTGAAGGCTATTTATCATACGATATGATATCCCATCCATATCTTTTGCTGAATCTGGATTATGGGTTTTTAAGAAGGTTTTAAAGTTATCAAAATTCATTTCGCTTGGTGTGTTCTCGATCGATATTGATCGTGTAAATTCTATGTTGTTTTGGTAGCTGTTAGATGAAGTTGAGTTGAAATAAATTTAAGGTAGTTCTCTATTTGTTCTGTTGTTGTTGTTGTGGTAACGACGAATACACTCCCCGAAGGTTTTGTGGAGTGTTGTCGAATTAACAGTCCTGGGCCGGATTTGAACCCGGTACTCCCTTGCGGTACTGCGCGACTGTCGTGGTAGCCATTAATGACCAGTGATACCTTCTAGGTCATGTAACCCCTCTTTCCGTAAGGAAGGATAAGACGGGTAATGAGAGGTGAGAGGCATCATATCCGTAGATCAACCATCGAGTTGCACGTCATTCCCACAACAGCCGGTTCTATCGCACCGGAATGACCCGGGTTTTTTCACCCGGTCAAGGGCTGTTATTTCAGTGTAACCCTGTCCAATCTGGGGCAGGGCGAAGCACTGTTAACAACAACAACAACAACCTTTGTGCATATTAGTCGCCTCTTACGACCGGTATGCCTACCTCGAGCATATTCTAAACCCCTAACCAGCAGGGGTTATTCTCGAAACCAGCAGTTGATTATGCGTTTTGCGCAACCATATTTTTTTAGCTGATTAACTTTTCGCCACATTCATTTTGTGTCCGTTGTTGCTGAGATTTCCTCAAGTAACATTTGGAAGCTTTCTTTTTTTTTTCTTTAGATATTTCCGTGTTTAGTTTCTTTTGTGCTTCAGCTAAGTTTCTAAGATTACGAGGGTTGCCTTTTATATTTTGCGCCTAATAATGAAAACACAGTCAAATATTAAGGAAAATAGTTTTATTGTTTTTCAAAATATTCTCCATTCAAGTCAATACACCACTTCTGCATTCGATTGAACCAATTTTCAAAGCACTTTCACACTCAGAAGTGGATACCTCTAAAACGAGCTGTTTGAAGGCTTCTACAGCTCCTTCAGGCGTTGAAAAAGTTTGACTTAGAATTTTTTTTTTGATGTTCGGGAATAAAAAGAAATCATTAGGTGTCAAATCGGGGCTGTAAGGCGGATGACCCATCATTCGACCTTTTGAGTCCTCAAAAACTCTTGTGTGAATCGATACGTGAGAGCTCGTATTGTCTTGGTGAAGAATGAATTGTCTTCGGCGGTTGGTTTTCCTCAATTCTCCAAAAACTTTTGGCAAACAAATGGTTGTATACCACTCAGAATTGACCGTTTTAAGTTTATCTAGTTGAACAGTTGCGACATAACCAGATTTTCCGAAAAAAACAGGCGAACATTTACTTTGAGGTGCTTCTTGCGCGAACAACTTTTGTTGGATTAGGCTCGTCTTGGAACACCTATAAAGTCGATTGCTGCTTTGTTTTCGGCTCATATGCATAGATCCAAGATTCGTCACCTGTTACGATGTCCTAGACGTGCTTTGATCTACCGCAACTAAATTTCTCCAACATGTCTTTACACCAATCGACACGAGTCCTTTTTTGGGCAATTGTCAAATTATGCGGTATCCAACAAGAACAAGTCTTCTTTACGACCAAATGTTCATACAATATTGAATGTATGCTGGTCCCACTAATGGCCAAGGATGCCTCTATCTCGCGATATGGAACATGACGATCTTGTATTACCAATTGACGCACAGCATCGACTGTTTCTGGCACAACCACCGTTGTTGGATGACCTTCACGAAATTCGTCCTGCAAAGATTGGCGGCCACGTAGGAACTCGTTGTACCATCGTTTCACAGTGGCTAATTGCGGTGATTCAACACCAAAAGTAGAAGTAAGTTGATTGATGCACTCCTGTCTCGATAATCCACGTCGAAAATCGTAGTAAATCATCGCACGAAAATGTTCACAGGTTAATTCCATTTTTAGGCAATATGAATTT
Source organism: Merzomyia westermanni (assembly GCA_949987695.1). Lineage (NCBI taxonomy): Eukaryota > Metazoa > Arthropoda > Insecta > Diptera > Tephritidae > Merzomyia > Merzomyia westermanni. The sequence goes on from OX465290.1 coordinate 150,360,611, forward strand.
TTAAACTCACTATAAATAAACACAAATAAAACTCGAAAGTGAAAACGTTATATGCAAGTTTATGCCAAAAAATACCAAACTTTACGATAAAAATATCTAATTACAGCTAATCACATAGTGTTGCGAAGGCGCAAAATATAAAACACAACCCTCGTATCTGCTGTTCGTTGTTTTTCGTATATAGCCCTCGCATTGTTTCGGTGTCTATAAAGTTTGTCGATATCGTTGTTCCACCATTTTTTTTAGTAGTAAAATGTATCAGGTGGCTGTGTGTCTTAACAAAATAAAAGTATACCAGCGGCTTCGGTTGCTCAAATCGAATTGAATTGTCTCGTTCTTTATTTTACTTGCATCGTGGTTTTTTACATAACGGCTCTTACTCGCTATTCTTAATCGCTACTTCTTATTCTTAGTACTGCCAAACTTAATCTAGTACTATTTACACATACTACTTTTGTGATGACACTTAAGGTGCGTTCACACATTATCCGTAAGAATACCATAAACTTAGCAATAATCTAATGCTTGGTGTAGCCGTATTCCTACAGTAGGTATTTATTATGGTTGTCTATATTATCTTGTGGTTGTTTATAGTGTTTTGAATTACTTTGCTGGCCTCTTCAAATGTACGTCCGATTTTTATTTTTGAAAATTCGTCTACAATTTTGTTGCCTAAAATTTTGTATGTTTTGTTCTCTTTGATTGTGTAGTCCTTGTTTAATTCAATTATGATTGGGTAGTGGTTACTCTTTTAATTTTAGTTGGTAGTACTTTCGAATTAACGTTTATTAAGTTTTTGTTACAAATGGTGATGTCTAAATGTGCAGTGTAGTCATTCACTCTGTATGTTGGATGGCCGTTATTTACGCATTCAAAATTAAAATCGGACGCTATATTTTCCAGTATGCTGCCTTCTGTGTCTGTTATTGGACTACCCCAGCTGCATTTGAGATTTTTAGTCTTGGTACCAAATGCAGCTTTTATTTCGAGGCTGGTCATATCCGGTGGGAAGTAAACACTTACTACGTTAATATTTGTTTTAAGATTGAGGGCTCTTATCCCTACTAAAGCCGCTGTTGTACTGAATTTAATTATGGAATATTTTATTTTTTTTATGTATGTACATACTACATCCGCCATATCCGTCTTGTCTGTATTTTCCCACGAAGTTGAAACTATTTAAAGATGTATTATTGTTCTTTAGCCACATTTCGCTTAAAATTGCAATGCCTATGTTGTTATTTACAAGTGAAAGTTCAAGTAATTCTCTATTGTTTGGTTTCGTCAAACTTTGAATATTGTATTGAAGGACCCTCATATTATTTTGTTTTGTAATTTCCAAATGTCTGTGTTAACGTTAATTTGCTTTATATGTATATATATAAATTCTATTTGATTTTTTTCGCTTTTGTTAATTTGGTTGTGGGCTAAGTAGTTTGTAACTAATCGTCCAATTACCCACCGACGCACGTACGTAGTACTTGTCAGCTGACACGACCTGTCTTATGAGAGTGCCATTTAACGAACACTCACCGACGTTCAATTTTTCCGTATACGTAGAACGTTCCGTAGAAATCAAAGAAATTTTGATTTTTTCCGTAAGAACGTGTCAGCTGATTGCTCTTTCATATGACAGTGTTGCCTATTCATACGTGTGTATGCTGGTTAGGGATCGTTTGCAGTTGCTTTACAAAAATACCTTTTAAATTTTCGTAATAATGTTGAAATAACCTGAAATTACGATATTAAGTTGTTGCTTTTCAATAAATTGACTGGCTATAATTCTCTCTATCTCTATGGCGCGATATACAACATGTATATCATCATAAACCTCCTAAGAGATTTTTGCGCCAAGCTTCTCTTCCAATTTGTGGTGTGCCGATTTGAATTTTCCCTACAAATTGGTGGGACCTACAGTTTTTTGCCGACTCCGAACGGCATCTACAAAGGAGACGAATTTTTGCTGAGAAGCCTGTCATGGCAGAAATACACTCGGAGAGTTTGCCAAACCACTGCCGAGGGGCGACCCCGTTTTGAAAAACTTTTTTTTTCAAATCACTTTTGGTGTTACCTGTACCAGGGCTCGAACCATGGACCTTCGGTGTGGTAGGCCGGCAACACTACCTTCACACCACGGCGGCCGACTGGCTATAATTATTTAATATTAATTTCGGACACTCATAAAATGAAAAATAATTGTTTCAAAAGTACACGTTTGAGTTAGCATGCATGAAAACTGATCAATGGCAACATTGTATTGAATGTAAACAACAGAAAATGGCTGATTTCTTCGTTGGCGCCACGGGCATACGATTCCCTCAAACGTACGTACATACGTACGGGATACGTAAACGTACGTTACACACGTCGGTGGGTAATTGGACTATAACTGGTTCATTTTACCGGTTATTTCATCCTGTTTGAACAGGTGTGTTGTGATCTCTTTAGGGTACGCCAGCATTGTAGGTTGGCTATTCATGTCGTCCTGAATAGCCTCTTGCCATTCTTTCATAGTTTTTTCCCTGTTGTTCTCTTCTTTTTTTCGTTTCAATGTTTTAGGAAGAGCTGGGTATGTCTATTCTGCGTTTTCGTCGTCATTTAGGATGTCAAATCTATTGCCAAAAATACTTCTGTATTTACGTTTTGCTTCAATCGGAGTTAGATTTTCCAACGTCATTTTATGGTATATGCCTTGATTCTTGCTGGGCATTCTTTTTCAGTTGCTGTGTGCTCTCCTTTGCACTTGGTGCATTTTATATTTTTGTTCCACGTAGTATTTGTTTCATGTGTTTCACTGCATATCGGGCAGGTGCTATCTATCTGTTTGCAATGTTGTGCAAAGTGGTTGAATCTAAAACACTTATAGCTTTGGGAGAACGAGATAAATGGTCTAACTTTAATTTTGGTATATGAATATGCAACTTCTGTTGGTATTTCCAGGCCATCAAACACTACCTTAACCCTACGGGTCGGAATTCTTTCGCCATTTTCCAATCGTGTCAAACGCATTATTTTTACTATTTTTATCAGATAAACTAGAGGACCCGGCAGACTTTGTCCTGCCTAAATTTTCCCTGATAGATCTTTTAATATTGGCTATACCCATCCCTCTCCCTATTCCTATCCCTATCTCTATCCCTACCCAACTTTAATATTTATTCACCTTCTCTAGACTTCCACGAATAATTCAAGACCAAAATTAGCCAAATCGGTTCAGCCGTTCTCAAGTTTTAGCGAAACCAACAAACAGCAATTAATTTTTATGTTCGCACGTCGTCCTCTAGGCATTTTGGACTATGGACATGAATTTAACCTCAAATGCACGATCCACATAATTGACACAATTCAACTTACCACTTTAACCCATCTTCGGCCGCTACATGATCCCGTTATAATTTTTTGTTCCCCTTTAAAGCAAAGGCTTTTAGGACCATAATCAAGAAAAATTTCAAATATAAAAAGATTCTGACCAGCCGTTTGCTTCTTGTGGACTGGTCGAAAAATCGACCACTGGCCAAAATCCGTCAAGTATGTAAAAAAAATAAATTGCTTCATGACAAAAAATGTTGCTCTTAAACTTGAGTTATTTGTTTTTATTTCAAAGAAAACTGCTTAGTATTGAAATGTTATACATTCTTATACATATACATACATATTTTATAAACATTGATAGAGACGTCAATTTACAAATTTTTATGATATTCATCAAAGCATTTAGTATGTAAGTAAATATTGGATTTTTTTCAAGTAAAAATAGTATGTTTCTTGCATAATTTACAGGGCCGATATTTTTTTTCAAGACTTTTTATTACAGAATGTATCCTTTCGTTGCTCCGAGGAAGGTTCGACGGCTGGTTTAAGTCTCCGCCTTCATGTCCACGTCTGCCTTCTTCTTCATTGTCATAAACACACAATTTTGTTGTGACTTCAGAACGAAAATTAATTTGCGAAAGTGGGGATGTCTTTTGGATTTTTGCAATCATACAATGCAGCTTCCACGCATTGACCATGGCGTTACCAAGAAGGTTTGTCCTAGTGGACACCACCACTTCTTTCCTCGAATACAAATACGATAATTTGCTACAGCATTATCATGCAGATCTACACCACCCTACCCTTATTATACTCTTGAATAACTTATGGTTGCGATATAGCAATAGTTTTTTTTTGTTTACGGCAATATCTTTTAGCAGAAACAATTGGCTCCACACTCGAGTTATTGGTTATAACATTGACAAGAGCATTGTCTTTCCACCGGACAGTCAATATTTCTTGATTACTATCGAGTAGCTGGTCAAATGCTCTGCGCTTTTCTTTTTTTAAACATCTTAGCGGTGGTTTTCCCATTCTATTTTCGCGTACAATGCCAGTTGCAAAGAATCGACGTTCATTCAAAAGACACATGAGGTAATAAGAAGAAAAAAAATTATCGAAGAAACTAATGTGGCACTCAGGGTCAGATACGTTAGAAAGCAAATCTAAAACAGTTTGCGCGCCTAGACCTATATCCAGATTGTGAGGAGTTGCTGCGCCGCCGTAAAAGGAGCTGGAATATAAATATCCACTTTCTGAGCATAAACACCACGACTTGAATCCAAACCTGATCGGCTTTCCTTTGATAAACATCTTGCAAGAGTGGCGACCAAAGTACGGAATCATCTGTTCGTCGATAGAAAGAATATGACTAAAGACTCCAAATTGCATAAATCTTTCGTTTAGAGCATCAGTAATAGGGCGAACCTTTGCAAATCGATCTGCTGTATTTAAATTGTTGTTATATGAGAGATGAAGAAACTGTTTAATTTTTTTAAAGCGATTATGACTCATCGCTTGTTTCACTATCGGAATCCCCATGTCGGGTCGAACAGACCAATAATAGTCAATGTGAGGCAAAGTATGGTACCCCGAAAGGTACAAAATACCTATAAATCTATGTATTTCTAATGGCGTGACGTCAATTGAAGTATTGTGTTGATTGGCATATTCATTTGTAAAAGTTGTAATCTCTTCAATAACTTGTTCATCAAAAAAACAATGCAAATAGATCATAGGGAGATTTAGAGCCTGGAAAAAAGGAGATGAAATATACGTACCAAAAGAATTGATAGTAATGTTGTTGACAAAGTGAGACGGTTCTTACCAATTTCAGCAAAAGTATCTTCCATTTTGTGACTTTCTACATTTATTGGCTTTCTTGTGTATTGAAAATTTCTAGGCTTTCGCCAAACCTTCTTCTTTAAATGGTCATCTAACCGACTGGGCGATTTTGACCGTCCAACATAGCTCGCCAGTCGTTTCTTCGTTGCGCCAATTGGAAACACCGCGGGATCGCAAATCGGTCTGCACTTGGTCCTTCCGTCCGAGTGGTGGTCTCCCTCTTCCTCTGCTTCCACCGGCGGGTACCGATAAGAATACCTTCTAGGCTGGAGCATCTTCGCTCATTCGCACTACGTGGCCTAGCCAGCGAAGCCGCTGTGTTTTAATTCGCTGAACTATGTCGGCTCATCATTAAATCTTCTTCAGTACCAACGCGTAGAGGTCCACAAATCTTTCGAAAAACCTTTCTCTCGAATGCTCCCAGAGCCGCCTCATCAGATGTTGTTAGTGTCCACGCTTCTGCACCATATAGCAGGACGGGTGCGATGAGTGACTTGTAGAGTGTTATTTTCGTTCGTCGAGAGAGGACTTTACTTTTCAATTGCCTACTCAGTCCGAAGTAGCATTTGTTTGCAAGAGTAATTCTTCGTCGGATTTCTAGGCTAACATTATTGTTGGTGTTAATGCTGGTTCCCAGGTAAACGAAATTATTGCTGCCAACAGTGGCTTGGTTGCCAAGGCGCGAATGCCCTGACTCTTTGCATAATGACAGAAGGTACTTCGTTTTGCCCTCGTTCACCACCAATCCCATTTTCTCCGATTCTTTTTCTAATTTGGAGTAAGGAGTAAGTAAGATTTTTTCTTAAATCCGCCACATGCATTGGATGTTGATGGATTTTCTGCGTCACCCAGATCGTTACCTGAATTTGGAATATTCTCTGCTTCTGAGTATTGTAGCTCAACTGTGCTTGCTATTTTGAGGTAATCATTACTGTCGTCGTTAATATTTATCAGGTCATCATCCAAGTCTTCTTCGTCCGTCATGCACTCCACATCAGGCGGTGGAATGTATACAATGTCGACCTCCTTTGCGTTCGATACAGCTTGATCCTCATCGTCTGAAAATGGCTCATTTAAAATGGCCATAATTTCACAAATTTTTATTGATTTACGAACCGGTATTGTATTCGCCTATTGCCCGCATAATTTTAAAAAATGAACTGACCAAAATCAAGGCAAAACAATCCGGGGAATACCCTTTTCAAACTTTAAGTAACGATGGATAGAGGGAGACAAATATATGATACAAAAGTATTGCAAAGCCACGGGAGTTGCCAGACTTTTACTAAAAAAGGAGAACTTTAAATAGAGCTAAACCAAAACCTTATACATTTTCAGATGATACTAGTTTGCATTTATACAATGAATAAAACGAATACTGCTTTGAATTTTTTTAACCTACTTGACGATTTCTGGCCAGCGGTCGATTTTTCGACCACTGAAATTAACGTTCTTGGAAAAGTTAGAAAATTGGCCAAATTAAAGTGGAAATTTTTTTATTTTTACAGGCTGATATTTTATCTTCCCAAGATGTTGGTGTTAATTACTTTTAACATTTGTCTTCTAATAATTTTTATTTAAACAAAAAACTGTTAAAAATATGTATATTTTCTTCCTATCACTAAAATTTTAATTCAAGCATTTTTTCAAAATATCTATACTCACGGCGCCGCCGATATTCCAAATTTACTAACCCTGTAAACGGATCAGAAAATCAACATTTAGTTTGAGAGATATGGACCTCTAAAAATGGTGGTCGAAAAATCGACCATTGGCCGAAAATGGGTTAAGGACAAATGCCTGCTGTTGAAATTGACTACAAATTTGTACAATACGCGTGATTGTTTTGATGGTTTCCAATTGATCTGTTAGGAAACGAATAACTTCAACCTCAATTTCACAGTGAACACAATACCGGTTTTAATTTTGCGTTTGAAAGAACGTGCGCATAATAAAAAATGTCACATAAAATTAACTGAGCAGAGTACAATGAGTAGCTGTCAAACAATGTATCACGCACCAGCGCCATATACCTAAAAAAATGGCGCCATCTGCTCCACCGCCATGCAAAACCATATTGGTTTGTAGTACATGCTATGTCTCAGAGATGGCGCTGTATGCGAAAAATGATTTCCCCTGTTTTCCTGCTTTTCTTTTGAAATTTTTCATGAATTTTGTTTGCTATAAACCTCACGGCGCCCGAGACATAGTATATGTCTACTAGTAGCGCAACTTACTCCGAATCTGCACACACACAAACCACACAGGGTGAATTGTATGCAATAATAAAACAATGAAATTTAAATGCCGCAATATTGAACGTGAAGACTTAAAACACTCAAATTATTGAATATAAAGCAGTTATAACACCTTATCAGTTCGTGCAGAATGTAAATTTCAGTTTAAATTGAAGTTTTTAGTTTTAGTTTTTACTTTAAAGCAACTCTGAACGCGATTTCCTTCATTACACTCTCTCGGAGTACATTCATCCACTGCCTTCCACTCCGATTCGCAAAAGAAGATGCCAAACTAGTACGGGTAAACAATGGCCCGACTTATTTTTATATTATAGAAGATAATAGATTATGGGCCGGTTTCACCAGCGCGACTAAGACTAAAACTAAGTGAGCGACTTAAATAATTTTGAACACAACAACCCGATCAGCTGTTTTATGCATAGTAGTATTTTTTCATACCAGACAACTTTGCGCATCCCAATACCCCAGTGCGAAATGGGCATGTATGGCCAGACACGAAGGAATGTATTGATCTTACACCCATTTCTCTTTAGTTGGAAGGTACTTAAATTAGCTTTTAATTGAAAACTATAGTTTCGTAATGGTTGCATGCTTGGAAACAAGCGTTTACATGCATCTACGCTTACCCCGTTAAAGTCAAGCATGATGAAGTTTCCGACTGGGACGTTGCACAAAACAAATTAGCAACATTACTGACATTATGGTTTCGAACCACAGCAACACTGCTTAGTCGAGAATAAGTCAGCTGGCAAGTTGACTAAGTTGTGACTTAGCTAAGTTAGGTGGTGAAACTGAAAAAGTGAAAATCGCGACTTAACTAAGTTAAGTCGAGTTGGTGAAACCGGGCCTATGTCTTTGGCCAGTCCTTCTTTAATTTTAGCCTGAATATCGAATATTATGCCCATTTTGGATACGAAATGTGAAAAAATTTTGGACTCGTATTCGTCGTGCTTATACTTGCAAAAAGCGTTAGCTGCTTGAGCAGATCTAAAAGTAATTTTGCATCTGCCGAATCCAATTTTTGTGACTTCATCAACATCACGAATTTTTTTCCCGTCCAGGTATTTAGAAACCGAAATCGAATTAATATAGTTTCTGGACTCACCTGTACTTTTTGTGTCGCAGTAGACAATATAAGGCCCTTTGTGGTGTGATTCATATTGGTAGTTTGGTTTTATACCTTGTGCACTGTTGGTTCAGAATTTGCTGTTATATGGTCGTCCTTTCTAGGTCTATTTTCTTTAATGCGTGTTCTGCTGCTGCTTCTATTCCTGGGCCTCTACTCTGCAGTTCTATTCGAAAGGATATTCTACACATAGGCACTCTGTAGTTCGTTAGAATTTACTTTAGAAAATATTCCATGATAGTATGCATCACTGTTTCACAAATTTCAAGCGCAAAGCAAAATACGAAAACACTTAGCATACATCTCAGGTGCAGTTTTTGGCAGCGCAGTTTTACATGTCGCAGTAGCTCAGGCGGCCGCCGTGGTGTGAAGGTAGTGTTGCCGGCCTACCACACCGAAGGTCCATGGTTCGAGCCCTGGTACAGGTAACATCAAAAGTGATTTGAAAAAAGTTTTTCAAAACGGGGTCGCCCCTCGGCAGTGGTTTGGCAAACTCTCCGAGTGTATTTCTGCCATGACAGGCTTCTCAGCAAAAATTCGTCTCCTTTGTAGATGCCTTTCGGAGTCGGCAAAAAACTGTAGGTCCCACCAATTTGTAGGGAAAATTCAAATCGGCACACCACAAATTGGAAGAGAAGCTTGGCGCAAAAATCTCTTAGGAGGTTTATGATGATATACCTGTTGTATATCGCGCCATAGAGATAGATAGTAGCTCAGGTGATAAGAATCTCGACTGCCACGCTTGTGGTCGCAGGTTTGAACGTAAGTGCTTGCATAAGTAGTTTTAATTTTTTTATTTTATTTTTATTAAATAAAATTTATTTTTTTTGAAGATCTAAATACTTCTAATCGATAAACAATTTTTTGTTGTTGAATTTTTTCAATTTTTTACCTAGAATTATTTAATTATTTTCTGCCAACAGCGATTGCTTAACACTTTCTGCTATAAAAATGCTTTCTTGATGATAAAAAAAATACTAATTGTTTTATTATGATCATAAGAATATAAATTTTTGTGGATTTCCGTTTGCTAAATTGTTGTCGAATAGAATTTTCTAACTTTCGACCGTATTGCCATATGCTTTCGAAATAGTGAGTACCAAATTTTCTACAATCGAAAGGGGGATAAATCAAATCCGAAGGGAACAGTATGGAACTCCGAATGCGTTTTACTCGAAATTCCTTACAGAGTACGAATCACTCGAAAGCGAACAAATTTTGTTTCGAATAGAACTAGAGAGTGGGGGCCCTGATTCCCGAATTGGCTGAGGAGCGCATTTGTCCTGTCGCTCCATGTTCCTTGGTATAAAATCCACTTGTTTAGCTGGAACTGTTATTTTTCACCCTTTGACTAAGTTTATTTTATTCCAATTCTGTGGTTTTTAGTTTTAAAATGTTGGTTTAGTTATATTTATTGAATTTTAATTTGGTCCAATTTCGGCTTGAGAAAATTTTTGCGCGCTTCCTCAGTGTTGCCACCTTGCGTATGTTATATATAAGGTTTTTTTTTTGCAATTTGGAATAATAATAAGAAACTTTCAAGTAAAAGGTAAAAAATGAAAGAAAAATTATATGAAAACAGAAGAATGAGAAAGAAGGGTAAAGAAAAACACAAGAGCGAAAAAGATAAAGGAAAATTGGTTCGATGGAGTATTTTATGCTTTGGCTTAAGAGCATACAAAAAATCATTCGAAAAAGACTTATATTAAAGTTGAAGAGCTCTTAATGTGCTTAAAATATTATTCAAAAGGGAGAAGTATAAGACAGAGCTCGAGTATGACCAGTTTCATAGAATAGGTCAGTCAAATACGAGCATTTTAATACTATTATTTCGTGAGCTCATAATCAATGTGAACGCGCAGAGGAAATAGTCCTATATGCGCTTATTTCGAGGTCTTACGGTTTCCTGGGAATGGAATAAGATACAAACGAAAATATGTATCTATAGGTAAAAATAAATAAAAAAAATGTTTAATAAAAAAAAGGTATATTACAAAGATGAATATTCAAATAGTGGAGGTGAGTACGATCAAGCACTACCCCGTCCTTGCCTTGGCAGCATATCGGGTGTTTGTAATCGCATTTCTTTAAGAATAACGCGTAATAATGTTTTTTTTTTTTTGCTCAGTTTGTCACTCCCGTCTCAAAGCATAGGCGTTATAAATAGAAATTTTGATAAGAAATGTCGCAAAGACTGAATTCCATTTTTTATCAAAATCAGGGATAAACGGTCCATCCAAATCACATGGAACATCACCATTACATCTGGAACCTCAAAAAAACGCGAATGACTGGCGTCCTTTCGGAGATTATCGTAGGATTAATTTAAACCCTGTACCTGATCGACACCCTTTACCTCACATACATGATTTACATATTGAATTCAAAAATAAAACAATATTTTCCAAGATAGATTTAGTTAGGGCTTATCGGCAGATACCTGTTGCTGAGGAAGACATCCATATGACTGCCATAACCACACCTTTTGGCATATTCGAATTCGTCAGGATGCCTTTTGTATAACGAAACTCACCGCAAACATTCCAAAGGTTTATACGAAGTGTTACATGATTTAGATTTCATATTTGTTTATTTGAATGATATACTGATAGCTAGTAAAGATTAATCAGAACATTTACAACATCTAAATATAATATTTTAGCGTTTAGATAAGTAAGGTTTGAAAGTCAAGCCATCTAAGTGCGTTTTTGGAGTAGGTGAAATTAGTTTCCTAGGTTATAACATATCATCTGAAGGTATTCAACCTTCAGAGGAGAAACTTCAATCAAATTTTTGATTTTGGACGACCAATGGCAATCAAACAGATGGGAAAGTTTGTGGGAATGGTTAATTGTTATCATAGGTATATACCAAAGTTTGCTGAAATGCTAACCCCAATACATAGCATGATAATAGAGTCGTCAAAGAGCAAAGATAAGGTACTTGATTGGCCTAATGAAACATTGCAGGCATTTGAGATTCGAAAAAGACGCAATTCACCCGGTTGCTGTAGAGGCATCAAATAGGGCCATTGGAGGAGTTCTACAACAGGAAATCAACAATACTAAAGAACCTTTAGTTTTTTTCTCTAAGAAGCTTAGTCCGTCTGAATGTAAATATAGTACTTTTGATAGGGAGTTACTCACTATTCAAAGCTTCAGACATTGGTTAGAGGGTGGATCTTTTTCGGTTTATACGGATCACAAGCTGCTTACATTTGCTCTGAGTTCAAAGTAGATCAAAACCAAGGCAGACAATTCACTTGGAGTTCATAACTCAATTTACTAGTAACATTAAATACATACAAGGGAAATTGAACTGTGTTGCAGATGCTTTATCAGGAATACTCGAAGTTTCAGTTTTAGAAATTATTGATGTAAATTTAAAAAAGTTCTTTATTGAACGAGAAAAAGATTTGGAAATGCAATAATTAGTAGAAGATCTACATTGTAGACACAACTTGGAATTAATTTTAGTTTCATCTTTAAATATTCAGATTTGGTGTGAGACGTCACTTAATAAAGGGTGTTTTTTTTAGGGGTATAGAACTTCGAATTGAAATAAAACACAAGAAAATCGTTTTAAGGTCCATCAATTTGGCTTTATTGGAAGGATAATTTTATGCCATTAATGTTTAAATATGATTTCGGGCATGTGGCCGCCGCGGCTGGCTCGAATAAAGCCAATTCTACAGGTCCAATTTTCAACCACTTTTTCGAGCATATGGGGCCGTATGTCGGCAATAACGCCACGAATGTTGGCTTCCAATTCCCCTAACGTTTCTGGTTTGTTGGTGTAGACGAGCGACTTCACATATCCCCAAAGAAAATAATCCAATGGTGTCAAATCACACGACCTTGGTGGCCAATTGACAGGTCCATTCCGCGAAATTATGCGCTCATCGAATGTTTCCTTCAATAAATCGATTGTGACGTGCGCTGTGTGGCATGTAGCGCCGTCTTGTTGGAACCACAACTCATCCACATTCATGCCATCCAATTCGGGAACAAAATAGTCGGTTATCATGGCTCTATACCGGTCTCCATTAACGGTAGCTGCCTCTCCAGCATTATTGCGGAAGAAGTATGGCCCAATGACTCCACCAGCCCATAGAGCACACCAAACAGTCAGTTTTTGTGGATGTAATGGCGTTTCAAGGGTCTCATGTGGATTCTCTTCACTCCAAATGCGGCAATTTTGCTTGTTGACGTAGCCATTCAACCAAAAATGAGCCTCATCACTGAACAAAATTTTGCGATGAAAATCAGCATCGAAATCAATCTCATTTTCGGCCCATACACCAAAATCACGACGCATTGCATGGTCTCGCGGCTTTAATTCTTGCACAAGCTGGATCTTGTAAGGTCGCAAGCCAAGATCTTTGCGCAAAATCTTCCATAAAGTTGATGGACAAAGCTCCAATTGCTGTGCACGGTGGCGAATCGATTTATTCGGGTCCTCTTCAACACTTTGCTCTACAGCGGCAATTGTTTCTTCGGTGCGCACTGTTCGACGTCTCTGCGGATGCGTATTATCACATAGAGTAAACGTAGTGCGAAAACGATCCATGGTTAACCGAATTAATTGCTCTGATGGACGATTATGTCGACCATAAAATGGACGGAGCTCACGGTAAACTTCGCGAACTGAACCATTATTTTCGAAATAAATTTGCACGATTTGCAAGCGTTGTTCTTTTGTCAACGTGTTCATGATGAAATGGCAAACCAAACTGAACATAAATGACATTAGAGTTGCCAGATTTGACCACAAAATGCCAGTTTTATCTCTATTCGAAAAACAAACCTGTAAAAAAAACACCCTCTATAACAAGGCCGTATACACCTCAAGCGGAAAGAAAATTAGTTTTCGGGAAATTAGATAGTATAGCCCATGTTGGTATTGAAGCAACACGCCGGTTGATCACTAGGAGATATTTTTGGCCTGGGATGAACAATGTAAAAACCGGTGACGAAAGACTGTCAAAAAAAGGAAAATTTATAGGCATACAAAATTGCAAATTTCGAAAATACCAATTCTAAAAGGGCGATTTGAGCATGTGTTAGAGATTTTAAATTTATATTAATTTTAATAGATAGGAATTCTCGTCAGCCGAAGGCATATCCTCTTCAAAATATTTCCTCTTTCGTGAGTATATATCACGATTTGGAGTTCCGTTGACAATTACAACTGATCAGGTCCCGCAATTTACAGCGCAGGTTTTTACAGAGCTGTCGAAACTTTAAAATCACAACCACTGTTTATCATCCACAAGCAAATGGAATAGTTGAATGCTTCCATAGGCAACTTAAAGCTTCAATTATGGCTAGTAGAAATGCAGTTGGATAATATGAGGAGTGGGGACCTATAGTGTTCTTAGGTTTGCGATCATCCTATAAAAAGAAGACAATCAATTTACAGCTGCGGAGATGGTATATGGAGAAAATCTAAGACATCCTTCGCAAATGGTAGTTTGGTCAGAAAATAATTATGATTCATCTGATGTTCTGTTAAAATTGAAACAAAATTTCAAAAATCATAAAAATTCACTAGTTTATATTCCAAAAGATTTAAATGATTGTAAGTTTGTATTGGTTAAGAGTTGATAGAGAACCGGTTTACAGGAGCAGGACCGTTTGAGTTAATAGAGAAAACGCCGAAGTGGTTGAAAACTAGTTATTTTAATAAATTTATAAATATTTCTATAAACAGAATTAAACCCGCGTATTTGGATGCTAATACATATATGTAGTCGTTTAGATAAAATAAAAAATGGTTACATTTAATTTGTTAAATATGGAACAATTTGAAAGAGGGGAGTAGTGTAATATCCCAGTAGAACTTGAAGTGAGATCTCCCCAAGCGATGAATAGGGGAGTACTCTCTTTCACATCCTTTTGGAACAATAGAAGATCTTTTTTTTTTGTTTTCTGCTCTTATTTCTACTCTTTGTGGAGGACAAGGAGAGTTATCCCCAAGCGATGAATAAGAGAGTACTCCCCTTAGCATCTCTTTCTGATCAATAACAGAGATTTCTACACTCTGTGCTCCGATTTTACTAATCTTGGAGCAGTAGGGGCGACCTCATTAAGTTATTAATAAAAGATTGATCCTTTCTGTATGCTTTTGGGGCGAAATAAGAGATTTCTACAACTTCTACTCCCAGCTAACACCTTTTTGAGTAAGCCGAATTTCTCTACCAACAAAAGAAACAAATTTTCAACAAATCGAAAAAAATATAAAAAAATCCGCAATCGTAGAAATATGAGAAATAAACACAATTTAATTAACGATTTAGATTAAACTATTGTTTCCCATAATTTATCCCTTATTTGCGGATATGAGAGGCTTGAGGCATGATTCTCCAAGGATCTTTCATTGGTCGTCTAGGGGGAATGTGAAATATCTCCCTCATTACTCTCCTGGCAGGTTTTCTAAAATTCTCCAAAACTCCCCCATCACTCGATTGCGATTCATAAAAAAAAACTCCATTTTGGTTTTTTGGGAGGTGAAAAGGAGTTTTTGTTATGACTCCTCCTCCTAGGACTTGCAATGCTAAAAGGGAGTATACAAGATTATATTGTAATACACAGAAGTATAGAGAGTGATAAGCTCTTACGTTGCGAACAGCCATGGTATTCCTCTTTGTGACACCGAAACACCACCTTCACAGCTCGGTGTTAAAAGAAATGTTGATCAGCCAATTCTTGTTCTATTGTTGCAAACCTGAGCATCCCAACAAACAATTACTACAAGTTGTGGCGCCTTCCCTGACAGTAAGGAAACATCTCCGCAATCACTACCACGATATCCGGCACCACGCACACAGCGTCGGTAAACTGCCTTGTCAGCTCCCACACAGAAAATGCCTTCATGCAGACAAACACTTTCTGATGCGACTGAGGTACGTGACCTTCCGAAGCGGACAAGAGTCACTCTGGCCTAACTTCGATATGAATACTATAATAAACTAAACTGCGCGTTCATTTCCCGGCATGTGCTGTGTCCCCTATCTGTTTAAGTGCTCGATGGAGCAGAATCTTCTTAAAGCGAAATCACTCTGGTCCAACCTCATTGAAACTGCAAGGTGCCTGGGACTTCCGTGAGAATAGATTGATGACAATATTAGGCAAGGAGTGTGTGACTGTGGTCCAATATTGCACCTGTCCGCGTCCTAAGACTTCCACTAGCTTTTTGATTTGCCTAGGTTTCTCCGTGTGTGCCAAGTACCGTGTTATTCTTTTGAGCGTAGTAAGGTGGACTCTTGGGGTTTTGTACAGGGTCTATAGGGTGTACTACTTACACTTTCTTTCGTATTTTCTTTACATACTTACATATCGCCAGCCCAACGGTAAAAGGTGCTAACTCCATCCAGCTAAATTTTTCAATGGAACGAGAAAACCAAATTAAATGAAACCTTCGTTGAACTTTCAAAATTTGTATTGCATAGTATATTATTTGCCCTTAGCACCGTTTAATAGTCGTGCTTAGCGCTTCTGAATATTAAACAAAATTTTCTCGCAACCATGTACAGAATCAATGATATCCTTCCATCAATATCGAAGTACGTTTTTAGTGAGAAGTGGACTTAGCAGCTTTCACCGCGGTGCCGGCGATACATAATTTTATGATATTTTTGTTTTCTTGTAGGATAAAACCGTTTTCAAATACGACAAAACTGAAGATTTGTGGCATAAATGGGGTGAAGTAAAAATAGAACTCTGGTATTTCGAAGTAATTTCAATGGCCGACGATTTAATATTCATTGGTGGCTCTCGAAACGGCAAAGCAATTAATGAAGTTACGAGCTGGAATTGCAAAACTAAAACATTGAAACGGTTGCCCTCAATGAATCAACCACGATATTGGCATAGTGTTGTAATATTAAATGATAAAATATATGCAATTGGCGGATACGATGGAAATTGCAGGAATTTAAATTCAGTGGAGATGTAAGTATGAGTTATGTAGGTTTTTATGGGACATCGCTTGCCTAAGAAATCAAGCAGTGATTTCGATCGAACTGCCATCATAAGCGACAGCACAATTCCAACTTCAGATGGCCTCCAGACCATGTTTGCTACGAACATTTGAAATTCGTAATTTTTAGCCTTCGTGTTTCAAGGATAATGGGGAAAAGTATTGAAAACCCATATCGGAGAGTACTATTGAGGTTTGTAAAAGGATTCAACATGTGTGGCTGAGGTTGACACTTGGATTGAAAAGCTTTGTAGATATGAAGTATTTTTGAAAGAAGTTTCGGAAAATTGTGTTCGCAATGATGAAGGATTCGTTGGCATCCTTGACATAATATTTTTAACTAATTTCATCGTAACTATTTTACAATATTGTTATTGACCCGGAAGACTATAACACATTTAAAAAACGGGAGCAAAAATATGAAAAAGTTCAAAAGGCAAAATGCACTTTAACCGAGAAGGTCGGAGTGAACCCGAAGGTGGTTTGAATATAAGAGTAGACACAAATCCCAAAGTTTTGGCGAGAAATATATTTAATGATCTCAAACGTAAATATGTTTACAAAACAAAAACAAACAAAAAATACAGTCATACTTTACAAGTTTCTCAACAAAGCAAAGAAGATTTCCTTCGCAAAAACATTCATGGTTCAACCAGATCTCTACAGCGCCGATGTAATATTCTGGGATGAGGTTGAAATGGCATGTCCTGTAGCGGCGTGGAAGTAATGTCGGCATCTAATAAAGTTATTTTTCTAAACTCGCACTCATATTTTAGGGTCTACCCACACTTCTCATATAAATCTCTTGTATTCACTTCTTACTCTATTTTCGCACAATTTCCTGAACCCATTCTAGTTTTCCGGGCAAAGAACAATGTTGCAGATGACCCTTGTGTAGTTCTCCCGATCGGGTTACCTCAAACTGTATCCTTTTTTAAGACTTTTAACATAATTAGTGATAATTTGATGAACAAATGCTGCGACAGTCATTTTATGCCTTAATGATGACATGAACTACGACAGTCTCACCAAAAGATGCTGAAGACTAGTTAGTCAAAACAATTTCTCGAAACAGAATTTTGTATTTCTTTTGCTTTTGCATCCCTATTTCGGTTACTTTTTAATGGAAATGGAATATTTTAAATTATTTGTAAACAAGGAAGCCCGCATCTATCGTCTTCTATTCTCTTATTCCTCCTTTTTCTCATTTAGATAGTGTTTCTGTGTGTGTTTCTTACTATTCCTATCCCTCAGTCTAATCCTCTCCTGCCCCTTTCGCCATCGTACTCCTTTATATAAAAGATCTCTATACCAAATATTACATAGATCGTAGAAATGGTTGCGGAGTACTATTAATTTAGATTATATCCAAGCGGATAAGCCCCTTTTTCTCTTAGCCACCATTTTTTATAAGCCTTGGAGATTAACCGAATGCAAAATTGTATGGAACTCCCACGAAAGCTCCTATTTCAATGGGGATTGCCACGACGACTTATCCCTTACATCGCCTTTTCATGCGGTGCTAGAGACTTACTTCTTATAACTCTTTACTAATTTTCAATATTCTACCATGAATACTCGCAGAGATTTGCTGTATGAAACATCCCATACGTATAGATGATGCCACGCCCTGTTCTCCTTAACAGCCCAGTATTCTGGAGGTTTTAGAGATTAATCTCGTTTATTTCCATGAAGACTCCCACAGATAAATACCATCTAAATGCCACGCCCCCCATCTCCCCCATACCTCATCGTCCAGTGGGCCGTATTGTTTATCTTAACCATTCTCCATCCCACTCGAATACGCATAAAAAATCAGCCCAAGCATTCATCCACATACAGACGCAAAGAAGAACTTTATATATATATAAAGATACTTAGGAAAGAAAGTCACCTCAAATTTAATACCAAGCCACAGAAACCAAATTTTCTGAAATTTCCCGTAAGCAAAATCACTTTCTTCGTGAACTGTATGTATGTATGTAAATACTCTTTAAGGTATACCGTTTCTAATGGATGGAAGTCAGTAAATGGTATGATCGAAACACGTTCGTCCGCTGCTGCCGTTGCTTTAAACAATAAAATTTATGTAATAGGCGGATGGAATAACAGTCGGTTAAAATCTGTCGAATGCTATGATCCTACAACGGATCGCTGGACCCGATGCGCGGATATGAATGAACCCCGTTATTATTTCGGTGTAAGTTCAAAATGAACCTGAAAATATGTTGCATTTGTAATTAATCGATGACTTATCACTCTTTTTCAGGCAACAGCACACAAGGGACAAATATTTGCTGTGTCCGGCGACAATACTCCAAGTGTGGAACGTTACGATCCACAGAGAAATGAATGGACTAAGGTTGGATAACAAATATGTATATGTCTACTTATTTTACGATCTAAATCGCCATCACTCTTTGTAGATTTGTTCTTTGAGTAAGGCCCTTGGAGGAGTTGGATGCATTTCTATCGACAATCAACTCTGGACTGTTGGTGGCGACAATTCAAATCTTGTTTCAGTTTACTCAGATGAAAACGATGAATGGATCAGGAGAAGTTCAACCCCTTTTTCTGGAGTGTACTACTGTTTTACTGCACCTAAAGCTTTCTTTCAAACTGAATGTGAAAAATTAATTAATGAATGAAAGGGAAAACTACAAATAAATTCGCACAAATTCAAAACGTAACTGGTTTTATACGAAACTTCCTTTTCAATGTATGACGAACTAAGAAATCGGAAATCGGGATTACTGCAGGCATATGACTTTTATTTTTAAACATGCGTTGGTGCTATTTTATGGTGGTTTATATAACTCCTCTACGTGGCTGACTCGGCTCCTCTGTTCTAACCACCTTAGGCAGGATACGTGTTGTAGTTGTAGCGATGCTTCACTCTGCCTAGTCGTTGTTGTTGTTGTTGTTAACAGTGCTTCGCCCTGTCCAATGGGCTCGATCACTCTAAATTGTCATCAGGCTCTTCTAACGGAAGTCCGAGGAAACGCGCAGTTTCCACACGGTCGGACCAGCGTGATGTAGGTGTTAGAAGAGTGGGTTCAACTGAACAGGAGAAGAGATGTATGGTATCATGAGGGGACATACCACATGCAGGGCATGTGTTTGGTATGTTGGGGTTCAGTCTGGATAAGTAAGAGTTAAACCTATTACAATATCCAGAGCGAAGTTGTGCTAGTATGACTCTAGTCTCCCTCGGAAGTACACGCTCCTCTTCAGCCAATTCAGGTGGTTGAGTATTAATAACGGGATTCACAGGCCGAGATCTGAGAGTTCTGTCTACCGACTCGGTGTGGAGGTCATTTAGAGCCCGTCTATGATTCCGCAGATCAAACGGCAAAGAGATATGATGCCGGATCTCATCGTAATGCTTACGGAGATGTCTCTGGGGGCGGTGCTACATCCAACAGATGTCGGTTTGGATGACTAGGTTTATGACAGTTCAGAAGGAACTGTCTACTCAAGAGTTCCGCGTGCTCTTGAACATTGAGCAATTTGGCCTCTTGATGGAGGTGAGACTCAGATGACATAAGCAGGCATCCCGTTGCAGTTCTGATGGCGGTGTTTTGGCAGACTTGCAATTTCCTCCAGTTGGTGTCAGAAAGATTGGGCGACCATATAGGCGCAGCATAGTCAATAACCGGCCGGCCAATAGCCTTATATGTAGCAAGCAATGTTTCTTTGTCTTTTCCCCAAATACTGCCGGCCAGTGACTTGAGGATCTTATTGCGGCTCTGTACCTTTGAGGCTATTGCGGTGGCATGACCAGCGAAGGTGATGTCAAATGTCACACCCAAGATTTTTGGGTGGTTGAAAGTAGGTAGAGGTACTCCGGCTACGTGGACATTCAACTCTTGCCCCATCTGCGCATTCCATGTAGTAAACAGGGTCGCCGTCGATTTAGTCGGAGATAGGGTCAGATTACGCTCGGTGAAGAAGCTGGAAAGGTCATGGAGGTAACTGTTGATTCTTATACAGAGTTCGTCAATGGAGGAACCCTTGCCCGAGGCCATTATCGTGCAGTCGTCAGCGTAGGAAACAATGGAGACTCCCTCTGGTGGGGCGGGGGGGCGAAGTCTCAAAATATAGAAATTAAACAAAAGGGGAGAGAGAACACCACCTTGCGGCACCCCTTGTTTTATTCTTCGTGGTCTAGATTTCTTGTCCGTGAATTTGACTGTTGCCTGTCGACCATTGAGGTAATTAGCGGTCCACCTCTTAAGGCCGGCAGGGAGCGGTGTCTCATCCAGATCTCGGAGGAGAGTGGCGTCATTGATTGAGTGGCATTTGACAGATCAAGTGCTACGAGAACCGTCCTATGGTTTGGTGGATGTTGATTCAAACCGTTGTTAATCTGCGTTGTAATGGCGTTCAAAGCGGATGTCGTGCTATGATTTTTGCGGAAACCATGTTGATGATCGGCCAATTTTAGATTTGTAACGAAGTAAGGAAGCAGAATGGACTCTAGCAATTTCGCTACCGGCGAAAGGAGGGATATCGGACGATAAGACTCTCCTAGGTTAGCCGGCTTCCCTGGTTTTAATAGGGGAACTACAATCGCTTGTTTCCATATCTCAGGTATAACGAAGGTAGTTAGAGAGAGATTAAATAACTCTGTCCTTCGTGGCCAAGGTGTTTGATCATCTTCATGGCGATTCCGTCGGGTCCGATGGATTTTGAGGGTTTGGCCTTGTTGTTGTTGTTGTTGTTAGCAGTGCTTCGCCCTGCCCCAGATTGGACAGGGTTACACTGAAATAACAGCCCTTGGCCGGGTGAAAAAACCCGGGTCACTCCGGTGCGATAGAACCGGCTGTTGTGGGAATGTGGGGGTTGTGAGGGTTTGGCCTTCATTATGGCTTCCTTAACCTCTGCGACTGAGACGGCAATGGGCGCAGCAGAGTGTTTGTGTTTGCGCGCACGTCGGAAGGCTCTTCTCTTAGTCCTATCAGCAGGTGGATGCATTATAAACAGCCGGCAAAAGGAGCTCGCGCATTTCCTGGCGTCCGATTTGACGCTGTCGCCGAAAGCAATGGCGACCTTGTCTTTGTGTTTGGTCGGATTGGATAGGGCCTTGACAGTCGACCATAATTTGCCGACTCCGCCGGAGAGGTTGCATGTCTCAAGGTGTTGTTTCCACTTGGTCAGCTTGTGTTCGTTGACAATCCTACGAATTTCCGCATTGAGATCTTTTATTCTGGGATCTGCGGGATTGATGAGTCTCACTTGGTCACGTTCTCTTGCCATCGCCGCAGCTTCTGCCGGGAAATTCGGACGAATTTCTGGTATTCTGCCAGCAGGATGATCTTGCGAAACTCTGTTGTTGTTGTTGTAGCGACTACTTAACCTGTCCAGGGTGTCACCCCCAACCAACATTGTCATCAGGCTCTTCTAACGGAAGTCCAAGAAACCTCGCGGCTTCAACAGGGGTGGACCAGAGTGAGATTGGAGTTAGAAGAGTGGGCTCGGTTGAGCAGAGGAACAGATGGTTAGTATCGTGGGGAGACACGCCGCATGCCGGGCAGACATTTGGCATGTCGGGGTTCAGTCTGGATAAGTAAGAGTTTAGTCTGTTACAATATCCAGAACGAAGCTGAGCCAGCGTGACTCTTGTCTCCCTGGGCAGTTCGCGTTCCTCGGCGGCAACAGGTGGAGCTTGAGCCTGTAGGACCACATTCGCTGGACGAGACCCGACAAAGGAGCTTACCGACTCCGTGTGGATGAGGTTGAGGGCCCGCCGGTGCACCTCTGGATCAAACGGCGAGGAGATGTGATGCCGGATCTCATCATAGTGCTTACGGAGGTGACTCCTTATTCTCCTGGGAGGCGGATTTTCGTTGAGCAGGTTCCTGTTCGGATGCTGCTGATTATGGCAGTTGAACAGGAATTGTCTGGACAACATCTCGCAATGCTCTTTGACGTCGAGCATTTTTGCCTCATTATGAAGGTGATGCTCAGGAGACATAAGGAGGCACCCCGTGGCGGTTCTGAGTGCGGTGTTTTGGCAGGCCTGCAACCTCCTCCAATGTGTGTCTGCTAACCCCGGCGACCATATTGGCGTCGCGTATCTCAGAACCGGCTGGCCGATTGCCTTGTACGTTGCCAGTAACGTTTCTTTGTCTTTCCCCCAAGTACTGCCAGCTAGTGACTTGAGGATTTTGTTACGGCTTTGTACTTTGGTGGCAATCGCGGCTACATGAGCACCGTATTTGAACATGTTATCAAACGTGACCCCTAAGATTTTGGGGTGTGCGAAACTCTCTTTCGCCTTTGCGTACGTCCGTAGGAGTGGGCAAGGCAGCGAAGGAGCGCTCTGTATAGTCAGTAAAGCGGTCCCAGTCCGCCACCCTGGTGGGGGCATCTCCATTGACTGTACAGAATGCTGAGTTATCTATTTGGTCTGCAATTGCGTGTCCTCTGCTGTCTGCTGGCAAGTTGGAGTGCCAGAGCTCGTGATGTGCGTTGAAGTCGCCTAGGATTAGACGATTATCGCCCCTTAGCAACGCACAAATTCAAAACGTACTAATGTCGGGATGATAATCTCTAGGACAACACGTGACAGGAGGAATATAGATGTTTATGATTTGCAGATCGGCGTCTCCTGACCGGACTGCTATGCCTTGGCATTCTAAGGTAGAGTCCCTGGGGTCGACGTCAGGTGAAAATAGATTATATTGTACAGTGTGATGTGTAATAAACGCAAGGCCACCCCCAAGACCGCTGGGACGGTCTTTACGATGTACATTATACCCATCACAAGTTCGTAAGTCCGATCTCGTGTTGCGTCTTCATAAAGTCAGTTATCTCCGCAACAGGGGGCTATGAACGAATCCGTTCAGAGGTTACCGCTTGCGAGCCCAGAGCACATAAGGGTGTGACACAGGTCAAGGCAATTGTTGCACTTGACCGATGTCGCAGGCGTATATAATCTTTGCCGACAAACGGGGCACGTAGTGAAAGGTACTAGGAGGTGGTGTTCCTGACCCACGTGCATGCTGGAAGCAGGGGGGGGGGGGGCATTAGGGGCAGAGACAGAGGGGACTGACGCTCGGTGATGCTCATATCTGAACGATTTCGGAGGGGATAGGAGTGTTGAGCGGCCGTGTGAGATGGAGACGCTGGTGTGCGTGAGCGACAGTCGGGAGTGGGTGAGGCAGGGATGGCAGCGGTGTCGTATAGACTGAGCCACTATTGTGACTATTGGAAGTAGGTAGAAGCGGTAAGGGAGTGCCAGAGCGGCGACTACCGCGGGACGTCCTTGGACGTGTACAGCAAGGTGCCTCAAAAGTACTAAAGAAAGTACGGGGTCTGTGGATGGCAGGGTTAAGCCCTGAACATCCAGATTTATGTAACCATCTCTTACACTTGGCGCATTGTACCGAATACGACCGTTTAATATAAATTTTCCTCCAGCAAACGCAGCAGATGCAGTCTCTTGGTCCAGGATTGGGTTCGACCCCAGCCCGTAACAAGAGACAATGGAGCAACCCAGCTGCAATGGTTTGCTCCGAGAATGACAATTTAAGGGTGTGACGGGACAGATTGGACAGGGTTACGCTGAAATAACAGCCCTTGGCCGGGTGAAAAAAACCCAGGTCATTCCGGTGCGATAGAACCGGCTGTTGTGGGAATGACGTTGTCATCAAATCATTCACACGACACTCGGGTGTTGAAGGTGTTTGTACAAGATCTTGACGGATCAATATCTGCCAGAGGGCTATCATTCCCGCAACATTCCCCAAAGCACGAAATGAAAGTCCTGACCAGACGTTAAGGTAGCCTAAAACTGTCGACGAGTTAAAGAATCAATTTCCATATTTAACTCAGACTAAGATTAAAAGGTGGTTAGGTCTTTATGGATCTCAAATGAAAGTTCTCTTTAACACATTTATTTTAATTATTTGGTTTCCTTCGCGTTTTTTTGCGGACAACAAAAGTACGTGTAAGATAGTCTGCTGTGTAAAATCATGCTCTCATCGAACCCGTTTCGAAAAATGGCGGGACTAACAAATGTTCACTTAAAGAGCTTTCTTTTTTGGAAAAGTGGTGCACTGATTGGGTTTTCCAATCTTTTCCGAGCTTTGCATTCTGAGATAAGGCATTCATCAACCTTCAGTCAGAAGTTAAGTAAGAAAAACCGTTCTTAAATCAATTTTTTAAATTGCATGGTTTTCAACAATTGTTTGAGGAAGCTCTGTGCCAGAGCGTTTTTGAACCAACAGTCGAGATAGTACGATCCTCTACGCAGTAGAGTCATCAGTAAATAAACTAGAAATACATTCATGTTTCGAATATATTTTGGTTTTTAAATATGTTTTCAGCTTTTATTTATGGTATGTGGGCATTTAACTTTAACCTCGAATACAATTATTTATGTAAATATCCTGACGATTTCAAACAATTTCAAACAATTTCAACAATTCAAAAAGTAATAATGCCTTTTTACAAGATACGTGTATTATATTGTTGTTATGTATACACATCAATATATATGTAAATACGTTCTATATATGCGAGTACGTTACGATAAGCTACTTTTCAATGGTTCGTCACTATTTTTTGAAGGTGAAACTTTTGAAAATTGGTAGGTATTACTTATAAACGTATGCATTTGAAAGAATTGATCTATTTTCTTATATGCAATCGGTTTTTACATTTGCCATTAGTTGTTGTTTGAAAATATTTGCTTGCTTGAAATCCCGATGTTGATTACGTTCAGTTAAATATTTGTTGAACTTTTGTCTACTTAAATTAAAATAAAAATTAAGAGATTTTGTTTAGCTGCTGTTTTTGCTGTTGGTTTCCGCTCGGTTTATTCGGCTATATTTTGTGTTTTGTTGAATATTGATAATTAAGTTTAAATTAAAAGCGTTTCAAGTGTAGTTGTTCTTATAACAACAAATTGTTCTTATTCTGTTTGTAAAATTGCTTGCAAGTTACTAGTTTTGTTGTTGTTGCAACAACATTTTCTAGGCTTGACTTTGTTTTGCTTGTTTTTCGAATACAATTTTTGTTGTAAATTTATTTTACGTTTTTGGTTTTCTTACTTTTTTTACTTCAACTGCTTGTTTTCCGGCTCGTTCTCGTCCTTTTCTACTTCACACACGCCTCTGCTGCACTTCAAACACTCCTACACCGCTTTACTTTTGCACCATCTGCATCAACATATCGGTTGATAAGGACTTGGGTCTCTCAATTGGTAAACCTAACGCGCGATCCCAAACCAAGGAAGCAAGCACGCCGAGCGCACGTGATACGCCAAACAATACAGTATAGTAGTTCATCTCCTTCATGCCATAGTATTGCAACAGCACACCAGAGTGAGCGTCCACATTGGGCCAGGGGTTCTTAACCTTGCCGGGTTCGGTAAGAATTGGTGGCACGATCTTGTAGATTTTCGAGACCATTTGGAAGAGATCATCCTCTGGCAGGTGTTTTAGTGCGAACTCACGCTGGCAGGTGTAGCGTGGATCGGTCTTGCGAAGCACAGCGTGACCATAGCCGGGAACAACCTAAAAGTTGATAAAACGAAAAAAAATTACAAATTTTATAAATTTCAGTAACAAACATTTTTTTGGCGACTGCGTGGTCGTACACCATATTCGAAATGAGGGCGATTTTCCACACAGCCGCCAATTTCTTCTTTTTTTTTTAGAACGAAACGTTACTCACCTGTCCTGACTTAAGCGTCTTCCAGACATAATCCTTCAATTGATCCTCTGATGGATTGGCGCCCAACTCCTTTTGATTTGCGCAACCACACCAGCACTTCCTGATTGGCCAAACCGTGCAATGGACCAGCCAAACCATTCAAACCGGCAGCGAATGAGAGGTAAGGATCACTCAATGCGGAACCAACCAAATGCACTGTATGTGCAGATACATTGCCACCCTCGTGATCACTGTGAATGGTCAGATGGAGGCGCATCAGTTCGGTGAATTTGGGATTGTCATAACCCAACATTTTGACAAAGTTAGCGGACCAATCTTGACTAGAGTCGACTGATTTGGAGCCTTTGCCGCCACGATAGGTATTGCAGTATATAGTTGCGGCTACGACAGGCAGTTTAGCAATCAAGTCCATGCTATCCTCGTATACATATTCCCAGTACTTGGATTTGTGTACACCCTGCAGTGGAAAAGAAGAATTTATAAAGTAATTTACAACACTAATGATTGTCGGTAGTCAAGCTAAGTGACTGTCTGAACTCTGTAAAGCTGCTACCAACCCTTGCAAGCCGGCTGCGTAATCTATTATATTAATACAGAGAGTTCGACACCCACTTAGCTCTTAGCAAACAACTCTTCTCACCTCTGAGTAAGCCTTGGCAAATTTACTGCCACGATTTAGTGCGGTGATGGCGCATGCGAATTGTGACATTGGATGTAATGTGGTTGGCATGTTATTCAACATAGTCGCCACATGTTGTGGCAGTGTAGCGCGTGAAGCCCACTCCTTCGACAGTTGTTTTACTTGTGCGCTGGTTGGCACATCACCAGTAAGCAATAACCAGAAGAGACCTTCAGGCAAGGGCTCTTCACCACCATCAGCCTTGGGTAATACATTTTAGCATTCGGAAATGGAGAGACCACGGAACCTTCACCGGCATCCAACACAGCCGTTTCGCAAACGAGGCCCTTAATGCCACGCATACCACCGTACATCTGGAAGACGAGTAAGAAAATCAATTCTTGGTTAAAAATTATTTAAAATACCCGTATTTCTTGTAAATAATTCAATAACTGTCTTTATAGTGCAGAACCTTGAGGACCGGAAATGCGTCGGATAAAAATAAAAGAAAATAAGAACAAACTCTTAACTTTAACCGCAAGATGACCAAGTTATATGGCCACGATCAGGACACGAACGTTTAGAGTCATACTTATTCATAACAATCGAATCCAATATCTTACGTCTTGGTCATGATCTTAGGAATTTGGGAGTTTTGAAGTGGAATACTTATCAATTTTAAGGATTCCAACTCTTAAAACACATTTCTGCGTGGTAAAACCATTCCAATACTTGGGTTATGCGCGTCAGTCCTCAAGAAATGTTAAACTCATCTTTGTCTAAAGTACTTCGGTGGGAGCAGCAAACGTGTTTCTAAAATTCAAAAGTTAATTTACGAAGTTGAGTAAATATCTGAAAGCTTGGATGTGTTTCAACTCTCATAAATAATTAGCTAAAGGGCTTAGTTTTAATTATTAGAACCTAGAGTTCCTTAGAAGTTCAACCGGTAGTGAGTTCTTTGAAATCGCCAAGTGTGATTTGGGACGCCCTCAGTAGAGCATCGTTTAATTTGGTAAAAAAAGAACATAAATGGTGTATCTTAACTAGCAATAATGTACTAAGTGCAGTCAAGTCCTGAAATGGTATAATAACTTTGGTATGGGAAGAGGAAGAACAGATAATACCAAAACGATGAGTTGATTTGGCTTGTTTGAACGCAAACCATTGTTTACCTCTACTAGTTTGGCATCTTCTTTTGTGAATCGGAGTGGAAGGTAGTGGATGAAGGTACTCCGAGAGAGTGGAATGAAGGAAATCGCGTTCATAGTTGTTTTAAAGTGAAACCTGCAACTAAAAATTCAAATATAAACTGAAATTTACATTCTGTAGGAACTTATAAAGTGTTATATAACTGCTTTATATTGAACAATTTGGGTGTTTTATGTCTTCACGTTCAATATTGCAGTATTTAAATTTGATTGTTTTATTATTGCATACAACGCACCCTGTGTGGTTTGTGTGTGTGTGCAAATTCGGAGTAAGTTGCTCTACCCTGTAAAAAACGTTGGAGCATCAGAGTACTCCAACACTTATCCTCATTCATATAAAAAAGGTGGTCCAATTTACATAGCGACTTCCGGTGATTGGATCACCTAATCCTACTCGGAGTACCATTTACTTTGCTTCCGAATAGCCTATAGAGCACCTACGTTGGAGTACTTTGAAAATGCTGCCAAAAGATTACTCTATAGAGTATTCTAGACGAAAGCGAGAAGGGAGTATGTGTTCTTTTGCGGACCACCTACTCCCACTCTAGCTTTGCTGTTGAATACTCCATAGAGTAATCCCATGGGAGTATTTTGAGAGTACTCTCACGTAGGTGGTCTATAGAGTATTCAAAAGCAAAGAAACGGGGTACTCCGAGATGGATTAGGTGATCCAATCATCGGACATTGCCATGTAAATTGGACCACCTTTTTTATATGAATGAGGATAAGTGTTGGAGTACTCTGATACTCCTTTAGGAGTATTCTTTGGAGTATGAAAGGAAGTATTTCCGTTTTTTGCAGGGTACTAGAAGACCTATACTATGACGCAAACTTTATAAGTTTATGTATATTTGCATTCAAAAGTACATTGAGAGAAAAGAAGTTTTGAGTCACATTGGAATAGATGGTTTAAAATTGTTTAAGAGGTCCAGTCAAGTTTTGTGGCCTATTGTTGGATTTCTAAACGAAAATAATTTTACTTCAAGAAAACAAAAGACATAACGTAAATGATTTTATGAAGATTTTTGCTAAGAAGTAGCTAACTTGAGGGAAAGTGGCGTAAAAGTTGGCATGTTGAATACCTACTTCGCCTGCGCGTGCTTTTGTAACTGGTGTTCAAAGTCAAATTTATTCAAAATTGCACATATCAGTACAAAAGAGTGCGTTTCTCGAGGCACATTTGTGCCTTAAATACAGACATGGAGCAGAGTAGATAAAGACCAACACAACATTCAATTTTTGCAACAGGAAAATATTCTCGAAACAATAAATTTTGGAATGGTTTTCCGATTCCCGTTCGACACAATGCACCTCATGGACTTAGGAGTGGCTAAGAAACTTCGTTTCCTAATTAAAAAAAAAAAAATTTTACCTAAATAAATGAAAAATTTAATTTCGCTTCAAATTGGGTACCATCTGAGTTAGGAAGGGTATGTAGAAATTTAAATAATACCGGGAATTGGAAGTCCACAGGGTATGGACAGTTTTTGCTGTATTCGGGGATATGCGCCTTAAAAATTTGCTTTGGCCACGATTTATTTTGTCATTTTATTTTTATGCATGCCAGTATAGTAAGTATTTTTTCTTGTGAAAGGTCCTACAAAACTGAAACCAATATTTTCAAGGAACTATATGGAGATCATGTGATAAGTTTTAACGTGCACGGCCTTCTCCGTTTACCTGTTTGTGCTAAATATTTGAGGCCATTAGAGTCTTTTTTCACAAATATTTTACAGCAACTTTTTGTTAGACTTGAGGAAAGAAAATGTTTGCCAGAACAAAAGATACAAATTTGGGTAGTTTTCTATAAATCGATAAAAAGGAAAAATAGTCGTTTTGTTTTAGTCAAGCTACAGGACCTCTTAAAGTTTTCGATTAGCGCTTAGAATCAGGAGAAGATGTATTATTTGGATACAGTTTTACAGAAACAAGAAATTATTAAAGAGAACCTCTTGAATCCCCTTCCTGCAAAAATCGAATGACTGAAACTACAATTGGTATTCATGTCGGTAAAATATCCCGTAATTTTACGTGTTATATACGAGTCAACTGACTAGTAGCTGTGACACTGGTAAGAGCAGTACAGCTATATGTTTATCTTTGGTAAAAAAATAAATAAGAAAGAGCGAGATGTAAAACCACACACATAGGACCGTGAGGAAAGAAACAATCACAACGTCTACCGATGCCCTTAAAAATGTGATGGGAAAAATACAACTTTCCGTATGGCTCAGGGTAAGTTTACGCATCATTTTACCCACACGTTTTTGCAGGGCCTCCTTCTCTTTGTATTTCAGTTGCAAATAGACTTGGTAATCAAAAATTAAAAATTTCCAAAAGTTTGAATACTATTTACAAATATTCTATTTTTAAAAATATTTTGTGGTTCTTTTTGAAAATAATTTTATCTTATCCTATCCTCTTCCACCTCCACCTCTTTCATGATTTTTAAACTAGTTTTTATATACATTTTTTTACCTAAATGAACATTTATACTATTAATTAATATTTTTATTCTTCATTTTTACCTTGTGGAAGAGAATGGGGAAACAAGTAATTAACAAAATAATTTTTGGAAGTTTAGGGCCCTCAACATAGGTTTTACAAAACAAATAAGACAACAAGCTACATGCCCTCGCCTGTTAGAAAGAGGACTAAGCTTTCAACAAAATTTAAGGCCCCTAAACAAATTCCAGATAAAGGAGATAGTTCACTGTGGTCAATAATAACAAAGGTAACATACGAAAGATTTTTTAAAGTATTCGCATCTTATTATACTTATATTATTACAGATCGAAATGTTGCAGGCCATTTTAACAAACCATGCAACCTGGAGATTTGACAAAATCTAGGAAAGCTCAAAAAAGCTCTGTCCAAACTTCTTTATTTTTCAATTTTATTATTAACGTATACTAATGTTTTCAGTTTATATTGAAAACTTTTGTGTTAAACTTTACGTTATATAAAATTATGTTTTATTTCAATTTGGGATAGGTACACATTTTAGTAAAATTACAATAATTTTACCTGGAATAAGACAAGAAAATTGCTGTCATTGTACAGGTAAAATTACGGTCAAACTACTGGTAAAATTACCATAACTATGCTCATAAAATCACTATAAAGTGGAAGCCAGTATAATAATGAAATGGCCATATTCATGTCGGTAAAATTCCGGTAATTTTGTATCATCATAAACAGGCGGACAATATAATCACAACATAACAGTCACAAAAGTCGTAAATTCCCTTTAAAAAATTGTGTTATATGACTAGTAGCTGTGACGGTGTGAGCAGTACAGCTTTGTGCTTGTCTTAAGTCAAAATAAATGAGAAAAGCGAGATGTAAAACCACACTCAGAAACGTCATGAAACTTCAACCGATGCTCTTAATAACGTAATGGGAAAAATACGTAAACTTTCAGTATGGCTGCGGGTCAATTTACTGATCATTTTGCCAGCATCTTTTTTGCAGTGTAGTTCCTCAATTTTATAGATATCTAGCTAAAATTTTTAAGTATACTTATTAATCACTAGGAGATCTGGCAGACGGTGTCTTGCCCAAAAACTGACTTGGCTTCATTTGACAAATTCTACTCTCATTCCTCCCTCATATTCAACAAATAAATTTAAGTCCCTACTTAACTATGACTATGCCCATAAACTTTTAAAAGTTGATTTCCCATCATTTTTCCGTTTAGTTCTGGAAAGAGGGACACGATATCGTCTGCTGGGTGTAAAATCGTACGCTTATCGAACACGGTTTGAGAAACAGATGGACTAACAAATTTTGGTTTTGGCATTTTGTTTTTTAGAAAAAAATTATTGGTTTTCTCAGCACACAGAGGTTTTCATGTGAATTTATATTTAAATAAAGGTAGTTAATACAGTAGTGAAAACGGGCAACAATATCTACAGATTTCGTAATTTTGCAGAACAGCTGTAGCCCGATTCTGTAACTTTTAACCACGCGCCGAGCGTTAAGCTTATGGCCAAATTTTGGCGTTTGTTCTTAACGAAAATGCGATTCTGTAACTCTCCTTTAACGCCGCTAAACAGCTGACTCTTGATGGTGATAAAATATGGCTCTTCTCTTTTCGCCGTATTTAGCACTAAATTGCATGCAAGAAAACTCAAAACTAACTTTCTCCAAACGCTAAAACACTTGTAAATATATTAACGCGATTGTTAACACCTCGAAAATAATTCGCAACAGCTAACCACACGAAAAGTGTTAGCTAAAAAAAGTTAAAAGTTAGCGTATAGGACAAAGCGTTAAAAATGGTGTTAAGCGAAGTTAACGCTTACACCTGGCGTTAAAATAGTTACAGAATCGACCTACTGGCTACGTAATTCAAGAGTATGAGTTTAATGACTTATTTTGCACTGTAAGCTGTCAAATTAACCACCGATTATCCTTAACCGGATTTTATGAAAGTGTCCCTTAGAGTAATTTGACAGATTACCGAGCAAAATACTGGAGCAATAAGTATGTTCCTATGTTATGTTTAGTCCTAAGGTTGCTTACCGCTTAAGTATACACCTCTGTGCTCTAAAATACAACGCTGGACCAGTTATAAGAAAACCAATTGTGAATGGATGAAACGCCCCGTTACGGTGAAAAATTGAATAAAGCGTGATTCTGAATCAAACAGCGAACACGAACAGCATTGTTTACCCGTACTAGTTTGGCATGATCCAATAATTTATATGGTCGCGTCAAATGACATAGCGTCTTCTTCTTCCTCATCCACACCTTATGTCAAACTATCATATCTTTGTTTTTTGTTTACATTCTTTGTTTACAGTTATTGGAAAAGCTATTGAGTTCGCTTCGTGTGTTATTTATTTTTAATAAAAATTCGCTGTGAATTGATATTTAACGAGTGCTTTGTGATAACATTTTAAGAAAATGTGTGATTTATGTGTGTATTATACGTGAAAAGCTTAGAAAATAGGCGAATCGTTTTTGCGCGTTCCCTCTCACATGTGCATTTTGACATAAGAATTCACCGGCGTCAAACGGTAATTTCGTGTTGTTGGCCGTTCGCGTCAACTATATAAATCAGTGGCGTTTAGCGCGGTGGTAGTTCTATGCATTTTGCGGAATCCATGCTGATGTTCGGCTAATCGCATGTTAGCGGTATAAGGGAGCAAGACCGTCTCCAGGGTCTTCACTACCTGCGAGAGGAGTGATATCGGTCGATATGACTCCCCCACGTTGGCCGGCTTGCCGGGCTTTAGTAGTGGCACCACCTTTGCCTGTTTCCATCTTTCTGGAATGACAAAGGTGGTCATGGACAGATTGAAGACGTTTGTTAGGTACCTTACTCCCTCATCACCGAGATGTTTTAGCATCAGCATGGATATACCGTCTGGGCCAATAGATTTGGAGTAGACATATACTATGGTTATGTGTCAACCACTAGGGGACGAGGGGACGTTTTCAAGCTAAATGCCATTGTTTCAATTCTAAACTCTCACACACACTATATGTGGGTTTGTAAATTTATGCGGTTTTGGTAATTTGATTTTCGAATGGAAAACAGGGGCCGAATCACGACATACGTTCCGTGATCAGAAACCGTTTTTTAGTAACAAAGTTAAAACTGTCCAACTTTTTAAAAGAGTAGTGATGGATAATTTAACCGACCGGTACTTCCAGCCATTTGCTCACGTATGCCATCATTCCGCATTATGGGCTTAGAGTTATTCACCCTTATCGCGAGTTTTATTTTCACCCGAAAAGGTTCGCACTTTTTATTCGCCTTATCACAGATATTGGCGAACACATTTTTCGTGTTCGAAAAGCATTTCGCCTTATTGGCAACGCTTTGTTCGGGCGAAATGAACAACGGAAAATGCCAAATTTGGTTTTTTTTTTTTTTTTTTACAGGCGAACAAGAGTGAAACAAAATGTAAGCAACGGTTTGTTTTGAATATTAGATATTCTTTTAATGAAATATAAGGAGTAAATCAATAAATAAAGCACAGTCGGAAATGCTGTTGGAGAAAATGTTAGAAAAGCCTGAAATTGCTAAAGGGGTTTCACTACTTTCTTACCTAGTAGTCGAGCATTACTGTTTCTAAATAAATTTCTTCTAAGGAATGCCAATTTATCCATTGGCTACAAAGCAATGGCTCCAAAATACACAGCACCTCTGACAGAACTTCACTGAAATATGACTGACTAAGACCCACGTCATGGGCATTGCCAACGCCTTTTTGATAGCCTCCTTCTGCGAAAAAACGTAGACAAGCGCTAAACGACGAATTTCTGCTTCAATGGCGGCAACGAGCCAGCCAGAATGTCTAGCAAGTGTTTAAATGCTGGCTTATTTAGCCTGTAATATTGTTGAAAACTAGTAAGGAAACAATTAATTTGTTATTGAAAAGTGCCAAAAACAACTTTTTCCTACTCACAGTAAATCACTTAGCTCCAAAGGGTTGGAATTTTCTCTTAATTGCCTCCGGATTGCTCTCACATTTAAATTATCCTCGCGTTCTATCAATAACAACCTAGGGCCAATACTATACATGTTTTTAAATAATTTTTAAGCTTTATGTTAACTTTATTTTACTAAATTGTACGCTTGTTTACAAAATTCACAAAATAGCAAGTAAATTTATTTGTTCGCTATTAATTCGAAATTGAGCATCAGCTGATTCGAAGTGAACATTGGGTCACCCGAAATTAGCGATGGGCGGAACCAGTTCGCCCGAACAAAAAAAGCGAAGACGAACGTTCGTTCGGGCGAACTCTGCGATAAGGGTGATTGGGGTTTAAAATTTCGCATTCGATCACGGAACGTATAACGTATTCGGCCCCAGCAGATGTATTTTTGGTGAATATACCTAGCATCTAAACTGGCAACTCTGTAACAGCCGATTAACATCGAAATCGGGGAATCACCTCATTGCTGGATATCGCTGATTACACGTCACTTCTAAGCTACGTTTTATATATCTTCCTATAAAATAAACTCCAATTAAGGCGTAATAAAAGATTTGACTACATAAATCATTGCCAAAGTGCTGATAGTGCGACAATTTTAAGCAAATTATAATTTCGAAAGCTGGTAAGTAGAATTTTAATCATAAGTTCAAAAGGTAATTCCTTACATCCAACGTCAACTGTAAAAACTGCATTAAAAATGTCGATATTGGTACCCAGAGACGCGTTCCGGTCCCAGGAACCCTAATCCGGTGGGGGAAACCCATTACGGTAATTGTTTCCTTTAGGAGACAACTGCTAAAACACGTCCAAAAATATCGGGAGAGGTATCAAACAACGCGTTTTGACTTCAGTATCAACAATCCGAAAGCGGATTTTCAATTTTTTGTTTCAATGAAAAGTTATTGGCAAAAAAACAAAAAATGACCCGGGTCCGATCCCAAATAGGGGGCTAGATCCAAGGTATTTATGTGCAGAACACCTTTCTGCGTAGGCGGCCTTCTGCCGCGCTTCAAAAAAATAACCCTTAGCCGGTCTAACACCGGCTACGCGATCCCCAGTATTTATGCTCGGAACGCACTTTTCATAACACCGTACAACAACCACATGAAAATGACAGAAAATTGTTAACTTTGCTTGCAAATTTCTTGAAAACTACTAAAAACATTGGGTTTCCCCCACTGGATTAGGGTTCGTGGGACCGAAACGCGTCTCTGGGTACCAATATCGACATTTTTAGTGCAGTTTTTACAGTTGACCTTGGATGTAAAGAATTACCGTTTAAAAATACATATTCCTGGATATAATGGGTACCAACTCAAGAACTTTGACTTCAAAACGTCCACTACCCTGTTTCTGAATTTAATGCTTACCGATCTGTATGATCAACACAAGAATAGCTGCATTATTCAACTAAAAGAGACTGGGAAAGCGATTTCTTTTGCGCATATGCGACTGGCAGTCAGTTTTTGAGTTGGCCGCTGTTTATACCTCCGATTTGTATTTAAAAAGGTAATTAATTTACATTTCCAATAGAATCGTCCACACATTCAAGATCAATTTACAATGGCAGCGTGCAACACGCGTGAACGCCTATCACAGGTGAATCCCGATGCAGCTAAATACTTTATTGAAAAGCTCTTATATCAAATATATGAACACTTTGACGAGCAAGAATTAATTGATGTAACATTCAAGTTCAGTTCAAATCCAACTGTGTTGTAAGTTAGAATGTTGCCTAAAATATGCTTCAAATTCATAAATATATTTTAATGTCTACAGAATCACAGCACATCGCTTAATATTATCTGCTGCAAGCCCTTATTTTAGGGAACTTTTCAGAAGTGAGGAAGGAATTTGCCCTCTCATCGAAATCACCAACATTGATAGCGGCACCTTTGAGAGTTTAATAATTTTTTGTTACACCGGCAAAACATCCATAACCATCGATAATGTGGACAAAATTCTGAAGGCGGCTTTAATTTTGCAATTGGAGGACGCTATTGCCAATTGTGCGGACTTTATCCTTGAAAATATTACTGATTATACATTGCAGCGTGCTTATGCCCTGGAGAGTGAGAATCAGTGTCAGATGCTAAAGCAAAAATTTTTGGATTTTGAAACTCGAAACTTTATGAGTGTAAGTTCTACTATGCAATTGGAATAAAATTGTTCGATGTATTAATTGAAATTTTTTTTAATGCCAACATTTTATTCCATTAATTTTTCAGATAATCCAAAGCGCTGAATTTTTAAATTTTGAAGCTAATAAATTACAGAAGGTCTTGGAATGTAAATCGTTGAATGCACCAAGTGAAAAAGTTGTGTTCCAGGCAATAAAACGTTGGTATGAACACGATGCTTTGGGACGTAAACAACAATTACCTGAATTAGTCAGTTGCCTACGACTAACGCAATTGGACATGGATTTCTTACTAACAGAAGTTCAACCATTGCCGGGCTGTGAATTAATTGCTTACAAAGCTCTATCGTGGATCAGCTGTCCTTCACTTCGTCCTAAACTATCTTTGCAATACACAGAGCAACGTATAATGTCGGAAAAGCTTGTTTGGGCGTTGAGAAGAGAGGTAAATTTTTTCCATTGGCTTTGTAGTAAGAAAAATTCAAAAACACTCCCGGAATGGGTATATTAGAAGCCCTTACCTAACTCACTGGGGTTGAATAGGTAGGGTGATGGACTCTGGTTTCCCCGGTCCTTTCCAAATTTTAAAGTCAATTTTCGAATATCCAATTCCCGTGTTATTTCTCGGGCGAAGCCTCGAGGTTATCAGCGTATGTGCTTATATGCCCTGTTACCAGATGTCCGGGATAATATCGACCTGACGGTAGTCCAGGTTAGGGCGATTGAATATGCTCGTGGTAGGCATACCGGTCGTGAGAGGCGACTAATATACACAAAGGTAATGACGTGCAACTCGATGGTTGATCTACGGATATGATGCCTTACCTAGCAGTACCCACCTTCTTCCTTACCGAAAGATATGAAAGCACCAAGTTAGAATTGGTTATTATTTATTGAAGCACTGCATTACGCCCGTCCAAAAATATATACAAAAGGATAGGATATATATTTCAGAAAAAGCACATCTACAGTATAAACAATCTGACGAAACTAGGATTACGCTGTAGGCTTTTGTGCCTGAACTACTGCCCTGCTTCAGCAAACCAGCTATGGAGCGCTATTAAATCTGAGCTCTAATATGAGTGTTTTTATGAGTTTTTCTGAGGGTACGCATACCGGTACCGGAGGGGGTATCCTGCCCGATAACCCTAAACGCGGGGGTCCGCCAGGGCTGCCCGCTTAGCCCAATCGTCTTCGACCTCACCCTGGAGGTCGTCATCCGCGAGGTTGCCAAGACAGGCCTTGGCTATAAGTTGGGTGATTCCTTAATTAATAATTTGGCATATGCCGACGATGTGGTCCTGGTCGCTGATTCCCCCCAAAACATGAGGGAGCTCTTAGAAGCTGCAGCAAGAGGCGCAAAAGCGATTGGCCTGTGCTATAATGCTGCGAAATGCGCCACGCTTCACCTAATGGCCAATGGACTGGAAACAGCCGATACTCCCTGCAGTCTACAAGGCCAATCCATACGGGCACTAGGACCGGGAGAATACTATCAACACCTAGGTATTCCCACCGGGTTCCAGGTTAGACAGACCCCAGTCAGCTTCATAGCCGGCTTTTTGCGCGACGTCCGAGCCATGGATCAGTTGGGTCTAGCACCGTGGCAAAAACTAGATGCTACTGCCACATTTTTGCTGCCGAGGCTAGACTTTGTGCTTCAGGGGGCCGACATCGAGAAAGAGTTTCTGAGCGAGGCAGACAAAACCTTAAAAAATGTGCCAAAACCTGGATGAGTCTACCTCAAAGGGCAAGTGCTGAGCTTGTATTTCTGCCGCCCCACAAAGGGGGAGGGGGGGGGGTCTACTCTACTAGTGGCACATGCATTTAAAATGCTCGGCTCAAAGGACCCTGTGGTGAGCAGTATTGCAGTAGCCTCGTTGAGGAAGGCCACGGCAGAAAGACAGAGAAAGCCAGCGTCTTATATTGACATGGCCAAATATCTCTCCAGCGAGCTGGTTCTGCCTCGTTCAAACTGCCTAGCGAACTCTTGGTCTAAAGTTAGAACGGCGACAACCAGGCTCCGAGCCAAAATAAACCTGCGCTGGGTATGGACCTCAACCAAAGGAGAGTTCTGGGTCCAGTGCGGCCAACCAAATGACCCTGCCTTCACCGTGATTGAGCCGGGTGGTGCGCCACTACGAGAAAACACTCTTAGCAAAGCCACACCAAGGCAAAGTGTATGAGGCCACGAGGATGAACTCGTGTTCTAATCACTTTCTCCGATCGGGCAAGTTCACCCGCTTCTGCGACTGGCGCTTCATCCACAGGGCACGCCTCGACGTATTGCCATTAAACGCCACCAAAAGGTGGTTGACGGGAACGGGCAAGAGATGCCGAATATGCGGGCGTGACCTGGAAACACTTCCGCATGTGTTGAATCACTGCTGGTCACACTCCGCAGCTATCCAACAGCGCCACAACAACATACAAAATAGACTAGTGCGCGCGATAAGATGTCCCGGTAACGTGCGCGTAAATCGCACAGTAGAGGGCACCCACGGTACTGCGGCTGACTTAAGACCGGACATCGTCGTCACAGACGATGTTAGCCGGCGTGTCACCCTGATTGACGTAGCCATCCCGTTCGAAAACCCTCAACGCGGCCCGTTAGCAAAAGCTAGATAAATACGCAGCGCTAGCCGACCAGCTGACGGAACTGGGCTACGAAGTCAGGGTGGACGCGTTTGTAGTGGGACCATGACCCTACTCGGTGTATCTCGATACTACGCGAGACTGATAAGGATACTCATGGTTAGTGATACCGTTCGATGGTCCCGGGACATCTATGTGGAGCACGTAAGTGGAATAGGGCAGTACACAAACGACTAGCTGCCAGTCCAAGGCAAAGAAGCGAAAGTCTTTTATCTTATAAATTAAAATAAGTTGAATGTTAATATTATTCTTGTAGTGAATTGTTAAACCTCTGTCCTTTAAATGTTATATGTTTTTAGCCATTCTTTAACTTTAATTGTGAAGGTAGTTTTTAGTAAATAATTCGTTTCTGTAACGAAACTTGTTTACAGCTATTATTTTGTCCATAAGTTAGAATACTTCTTTGACTTTGCAGTATTTTACTTTTATTATTTAGATTATTTTTTTTTATTGAGGTTTTATGTTACTCTCGTTCCCGTGGCTCGGTAGGAGAAAATTATTTCGCCCTTTCAGTGAATTAGAGCGCAATCACTTATTATGCTTTGTAGTTGCAAGAAGTTTAATATTGCTATGCTTTGTTTTCTTTATCTTGATTCTTTCATTTCTCTGTTGATGATTATATTAAGTGCTGCCGTATTTTCCGGTTGTGTTTTGCGTTAAATGTGGTATTCATATTTATTTTATATTATTATTTTGGTTAGTTTCCTTTATTAAATTGGAAGTTTTTTTTTCTGCAATAAAATTGCAAATAGTTTTTGGACTTGAGATTCCTTCTCCTTCCATTTGTGGAATGGAGTTAAATCTGTTTAGTGATTGGTATTTTGCTCTGATTGTGTCCCACTGTGGGCATATAAACAAAATGTGTGGCAGATCTGCTGAACAGAGCTGCTCCTGTCAAATTTGTCATCCGCAATAATATTTAGTTTTTTCAATGTGTCTTTGCCGAAAGTGTGTCCAAAGAGTATTGCTTTGTCTTATTTTGGTGTTGTCAAAGTTCAATTTGTTTTTGTTAAACCTTGGTTTGTTCGTTATTTTTGGAAACATTTCGAAGTAGTTTTTCCCTTTTTCTCTGCTGTCATCTTCGAATTTTGCTTGCCATTTTGATTTCATTCATTGCATCTGGTATTGACCATTTAAGTGTTTCTCGAGTGCCAGAGCTAGCATTTCTAGCTTGGTAGTCGACTACCTCATTTCGATGAATATTTTGGTGCCCTGGTATGTAATGAATTTCAGTATTGTTTAAGTTGCTTTTTTCTATTAATTCCAGTAGGTTATGTACCAAACTGTTATTGGAGTTCGAGTTGTTTAGTGCTATAGCCCGTGATTTGCTGTCCGTTAATATCGCTATATTTTGGTGGTTAAGGCTTGTGGCAAATTCAATCGCCTTTAAAAAGGCGCATAATTCTGCTGACATCGATGACATGATTTGATTAGTGTAAAATTCCTTGGATGTGTTGGTTCTTTCATGGAAGAAAGTGGCCTGGGTGCAATGCTCCTTGCATGAGCCATCTGTAAAGATTATTTCGGTTTGCTGAGTGTTTAATTTATTTCATTTTTAAATATCTGATGGATTATGATGTTCGGTTCTTTCTTATTTTTTACTGAGCCTTTGAAAAAGTCCACATCAATAGTGAGTTTTTGAGTTTTTGGTTGAATGATGGGTATTGGTTCTATGTTCCTTAATATGTCATTAAATTCATTAAACGTTTGTGTATAGCTGGTTTTGAAATTAAAGTTTTGTTTGAGAAGTATTTCCGATGACGGAAGGTTGTAAGCGAAGGTTTTAATAAGTTCCTAAGCCGTGGCAAGACTTAACCTGCATTCGGTTGGTAGTTCTGCTGCCAAATGGTATATTACATGATTAGGAGTAGATTTAATAAGTCCTAAACTTTTCCTAATAAATTTGTTGCAGGTCTTTAGTGAAGCTAACGCTCCTTTGGATAGGTTTAAGATTGACGAAGCAGCACATTCCATTTTTGATCTAGCAAAGGATTTGTAGAATTGTAAAGCTCTGGATTGTGAGATTCCAAAAGTGCATCCGCTGATGATTCTTTAGAACCCCCATCTTTTGTTTACCTTTTCCACGATTTTTTTTTTTTTTGTGGCTTTGAGTACTTCCACGTGACGTACTGATCAGGCGGGGATATTCTCTTGTCCCTCAAAGTGCCGGTTATATCATACACTATAGTTTTTTGTCTTGTAAAATAAAAAACATATGTTTAGTTTGTTTGTAGTTCTTTCTTTTATATATGCCAAGTTATGTTTGTAAAATTTTTAAATTGGCTTTCGCACACAATCAACATGAAAAATTTAATGTCATAGATTCTCCATCTGTATTAGCCGGGTAGCACTTTTTGAAACGTATTTTTCAAAGTATTTTAAATAATTATTTATTTGTGTTGAAACGTTATTTAATTTTAAAACGACACCAAAATATATTTGGTTATATGTATTCCACGCGTTTATGGAAGCGATCACCCCATATAATTTGTTCCGTTTGAAGATTCCCGTTTTTGCTGAGATCCGTTATGTCAGATATGCAGTTTTGTCATAATTTTTATTTAAGTCGAAGTTTTTTTTTTTTTTTTAAATCTAGGATTAATTTCTTATGTTGAGTTATTTATCTTGAGTAGTATAACGAAAATACTTTTTGGAGAAAGCAAAAAATATCCCTCAAGTCCAAAAATTACATCTCAACCAAAAGTAAAGTCTGTTTTTTTTTAATTTGGTTGAGATCCAGGGATATTTTTGCCGACTCTATGCGACGACGTCTAAAAGCGAAGTGTTTTCGACGATTTCGTTAATATGCAAGTTGCTTGAATTGTTCTTGTTGATGTATCTGCCAAGATATATTATGGAGTTAACTTGCTCCAGTTCGAAATTGTTGATTTGTATTTGCAATGGTTGTCGTTTGTTTGGTGTGGATTACATTGCTTTTACGAAAGTTGATTTTTAAGTCTAGGTTTGTGCATATGTTTGCGAATTCGTCCAGTTTTGATTTTAATTGCGATTTGGCTGTGTCAAATGTTTGGTTTGTTGAGATTAAGGAAAAGTCATCCGCAAATTGGAATAATATGTTTTTGTCATCAACTATCGAGTGAAGTTCAGTTGTATATATATTAAAGAGCATAGGACTGAGTCCGCTACCCTGCATTAGTCCCTTATTTATCTCAATTTTGCTGTTTCCTAGGTTTAGTGTTCTATTGTTAAGCAAATTGAAAATCCAATTATTAATAGGTTTATCTATTTGTATTTCATCGAGTTTATTTGACAATTTTGTTAAGTTGATGTTATCCAAGGCGAATTCATATACGGGTGATATAAGAACATATGAGCAGCGGCGTCTAGTATCAAAATAAAAAATGTCTAGCAATTTGACAGGAGAAGCCGCGAAAGCAAAAACAAAACACATGAAGTAGGTGTGTGTATCCAGCAATGAATTCCACGCGATATCACCTGGTATAAATTCGCCTTGATGTTATCGTATGCTTTTTCGATATCTATACTCATACATGCACCTATAACATAATTTCCTTGACTTTTGAAGTTAAGGACTGAGTTTATTACATCGTTAATACATTCTGATGTGGAATGTTTTTTCCGAAATGCATATATTCGAGGTGGCAGTACTTCATGTATCTCTGTGTGAGTATCAATGTTAATTTTCATCATTCCTTCTATTGTCTTGTAGAGGGTTGAAAGTAATGCAATTGGTCTGTAATTTTCTATATCCGCGGGCTCCTTCTGTGGTTTTAAAACGGGTATAATTTTTATTTGTCTCCACTGGTCTGGTATTTCACCGCCATTGAAGATATTTATTAGAATTTGGTATAAAGATTCTTTTTCTTCTTGAAGGCTATTTATCATACGATATGATATCCCATCCATATCTTTTGCTGAATCTGGATTATGGGTTTTTAAGAAGGTTTTAAAGTTATCAAAATTCATTTCGCTTGGTGTGTTCTCGATCGATGTTGTTCGTGTAAATTCCATGTTGTTTTGATAGCTGTTAGATGAAGTTGAGTTAAATTTAAGGTAGTTCTCTATTTGTTCTGTTGTTGTTGTTGTTGTTGTGGTAACGACGAATACACTCCCCGAAGGTTTTAGGGAGTGTTGTCGAATTAACAGTCCTGGGCCGGATTTGAACCCGGTACTCCCTTGCGGTACTGCGCGACTGTCATGGTAGCCATTAATGACCAATAATACCTTCTAGGTCATGTAACCCCTCCTTCCGTAAGGAAGGATAAGACGGGTAATGAGAGGTGAGAGGCATCATATCCGTAGATCAACCATCGAGTTGCACGTCATTACCTTTGTGCATATTAGTCGCCTCTTACGACCGGTATGCCTATCTCGAGCATATTCTAAACCCCTAACCAGCAGGGGTTGTTCTCGAGACCAGCAGTTGATTATGCGTTTTGCGCAACTATATTTTTTTAGCTGATTAACTTTTCGCCACATTCATTTTGTGTCCGCTGTTGCTGAGATTTCCTCAAGTAACATTTGGAAGCTTTCTTTTTTTTTTCTTTAGATATTTCCGTGTTTAGTTTCTTTTGTGCTTCAGCTAATTTTCTAAAATTACGAGGGTTGCTTTTTATATTTTGCGCCTAATAATGAAAACACAGTCAAATATTAAGGAAAATAGTTTTATTGTTTTTCAAAATATTCTCCATTCAAGTCAATACACCACTTCTGCATTCGATTGAACCAATTTTCAAAGCACTTTCACACTCAGAAGTGGATACCTCTAAAACGAGCTGTTTGAAGGCTTCTACAGCTCATTCAGGCTTTGAAAAACTTTGACCTCGCATGTTTTTTTTTTGATGTTCGGGAATAAAAAGAAATCATTAGGTGTCAAATCGGGGCTGTAAGGCGGATGACCCATCATTCGACCTTTTGAGTCCTCAAAAACTCTTGTGTGAATCGATACGTGAGAGCTCGTATTGTCTTGGTGACGAATGATTTGTCTTCGGCGGTTAATTTTCCTCAATTCTCCAAAAACTTTTGGCAAACGAATCTTTGTATACCGCTCAGAATTGACCGTTTTAAGTTTACTAGTGGAACAGTTGCGACATGACCAGATTTTCCGAAAAAACAGGCGACCATTTGCTTTGAGGTGCTTCTTGCGCGAACAACTTTTGTTGGATTAGGCTCGTCTTGGAACACCTATAAAGTCGATTGCTGCTTTGTTTCCGGCTCATATGCATAGATCCAAGATTCGTCACCTGTTACGATGTCCTAGACGTGCTTTGATCCACCGCGGCTAAATTTCTTCAACATGTCTTTACACCAATCGACACGAGTCCTTTGTTGGGCAATTGTCAAATTATGCGGTATCCAACGAGAACAAATCTTCCTTACGACCAAATGTTCATGCAATATTTAATGTATGCTGGTCCCACTAATGGCCAAGGATGCCTCTATCTCGCG
Organism: Merzomyia westermanni; assembly: GCA_949987695.1. NCBI lineage: Eukaryota > Metazoa > Arthropoda > Insecta > Diptera > Tephritidae > Merzomyia > Merzomyia westermanni. Next base: position 150,405,324 of record OX465290.1, read on the forward strand.
ATATGTCACATGACGATCTTGTATTACCAATTGACGCACAGCATCGACTGTTTCTGGCACAACCACCGTTGTTGGATGACCTTCACGAAATTCGTCCTGCAAAGATTGGCGGCCACGTAGGAACTCGTTGTACCATCGTTTTACAGTGGCTAAGTGTGGTGATTAAACACCAAAAGTAGAAGTAAGTTGATTGATGCACTCCTGTCTCGATAATCCACGTCGAAAATCGTAGTAAATCATCGCACGAAAATGTTCACAGGTTAATTCCATTTTTAGGCAATATGAATTTTTAAACTCACTATAAATAAACACAAATAAAACTCGTAAGTGAAATTTATATGCAAGTTTATGCCAAAAAATACCAAACTTTACGATAAAAATATCTAATTACAGCTAATCACATAGTGTTGCGAAGGCGCAAAATATAAAACGCAACCCTCGTATCTGCTGTTCGTTGTTTTTCGTATATCGCCCTCGCATTGTTTCGGTGTCTATAAAGTTTGTCGATATCGTTGTTCCACCATTTTTTTAGTAGTAAAAGGTATCAGGTGGCTGTGTGTCTTAACAAAATAAAAGTATACTAGCGGCTTCGGTTGCTCAAATCGAATTGAATTGTCTCGTTCTTTATTTTACTTGCATCATGGTTTTTTACATAACGGCTCTTACTCGCTATTCTTAATCGCTACTTCTTATTCTTAGTACTGCCAAACTTAATCTAGTACTATTTACACATACTACTTTTGTGATGACACTTAAGGTGCGTTCACACATTATCCGTAAGAATACCATAAACTTAGCAATAATCTAATGCTTGGTGCAGACCTATTCCTACAGTAGGTATTTATTATGGTTGTCTATATTATCTTGTGGTTGTTTATAGTGTTTTGAATTACTTTGCTGGCCTCTTCAAATGTACGTCCGATTTTTATTTTTGAAAATTCGTCTACAATTTTGTTGCCTAAGATTTTGTATGATTTGTTCTCTTTGATTGATTGTTTGGTTTCGTCAAACTTTGAATATTGTATTGAGGGACTCTCATATTATTTTGTTTTGTAATTTCCAATTGTCTGTGTTAACGTTAATTTGCTTTATACTGTCTAGTATACTTTCAATAAATTCTATTTGATTTTTGTCGCTTTTGTTAATTTGGTTGTGGGCTAAGTAGTTTGTAACTAACTGGTTTATTTTACCGGTTATTTCATCCTGTTTGAACAGGTGTGTTGTGATCTCTTTAGGGTACGCCAGCATTGTAGGTTGGCTATTCATGTCGTCTTGAATAGCCCCTTGCCATTCTTTCATAGTTTTTTCCCTGTTGTTCTCTTCCCTTTGTTTGTTGTTGTTCATTTTTAATACCTTACTGAACGAGTATTGTTGGTTTATGAATTTTGCTGCTTCTGATGCATTATTGAAGGTTTTTCGTTTCAATGTTTTAGGAAGAGCTGGGTATGTCTATTCTGCGTTTTCGTCGTCATTTAGGATGTCAATTCTATTGCCAAAAATACTTCTGTATTTACGTTTTGCTTCAATCGGAGTTAGATTTTCCAACGTCATTTTATGGTATATGCCTTGATTCTTGCTGGGCATTCTTTTTCAGTTGCTGTGTGCTCTCCTTTGCACTTGGTGCATTTTTTATTTTTGTTCCACGTAGTATTTGTTTCATGTGTTTCACTGCATATCGGGCAGGTGCTATCTGTTTGCGATGTTGTGCAAAGTTGTTGAATCTAAAACAGTTATAGCTTTGGGAGAACGAGATAAATGGTCTAACTTTAATTTTGGTATATGAATATGCAACTTCTGTTGGTATTTCCAGGCCATCAAACACTACCTTAACCCTACGGGTCGGAATTCTTTCGCCATTTTCCAATCGTGTCAAACGCATTATTTTTACTATTTTTATCAGATAAACTAGAGGGCCCGGCAGACTTTGTCCTGCCTAAATTTTCCCTGATAGATCTTTTAATATTGGCTATCCCCATCCCTATTCCTATCTCTATCCCTATCCCTACCCCAACTTTCATATTTATTCACCTTCTCTAGACTTCCACGAATAAGACCAAAATTAGCCAAATCGGTTCAGCTGTTCTCAAGTTTTAGCGAAACCAACAAACAGCAATTAATTTTTATGTTCGCACGTCGTCCTCTAGGCATATTGGACTATGGACATGAATTTAACCTCAAATGCACGATCCACATAATTGACACAATTCAACTTACCACTTTAAGGACAAATGCCTACTGTTGAAATTGACTAAAAATTTGTACAATACGCGTGATTGTTTTGATGGTTTCCAATTGATCTGTTAGGAAACGAATAACTTCAACCTCAATTTCACAGTGAACACAATACCGGTTTTAATTTTGCGTTTGAAAGAACGTGCGCATAATAAAAAATGTCACATAAAATTAACTGAGCAGAGTACAATGAGTAGCTGTCAAACAATGTATCACGCACCAGCGCCATTTACCTAAAAAAATGGCGCCATCTGCTCCACCACCATGCAAAACCATATTGGTTTGTAGTACATGCTATGTCTCAGAGATGGCGCTGTATGCGAAAAATGATTTCCCCTGTTTTCCTGCTTTTATTTTGAAATTTTTCATGAATTTTGTTTGCTATAAACCTCACGGCGCCCGAGGCCGTTCCAACGAATGCAAAACCGTGGAAATCGGTTCGTGCGTTCTAGAGTTATAGCGTCAGGAAGGAAAACCCGACTTATTTTTATATTATAGAAGATAATAGATTATGTCTTTGGCCAGTCCTTCTTTAATTTTAGCCTGAATATCGAATATTATGCCCATTTTGGATACGAAATGTGAAAAAATTTTGGACTCGTATTCGTCGTGCTTATCCTTGCAAAAAGCGTTAGCTGCTTGAGCAGATCTAAAAGTAATTTTGCATCTGCCGAATCCAATTTTTGTGACTTCATCAACATCACGAATTTTTTTCCCGTCCAGGTATTTAGAAACCGAAATCGAATTAATATAGTTTCTGGACTCCCCTGTACTTTTTGTGTCGCAGTAGACAATATAGGGCCCTTTGTGGTGTGATTCATACAGGGTGGCTAATGAAAGCCGCTACCAAAAAAAAATTAAATAACTTTTTTTCTATTTAATGAATCTGGTTAATTTTTTTTTTTATTTTGCAGATTGACTTTTACATTTAACAAAAATGGATAACTGGGACACTCAAACAAGAATTTGGATTGTCCGCCGCTATCACGCACTGGAGTCCGTAGTTTCGGTTCAAAGAGAGTATAGGCGCACGTTTGGCGGCAATCCTCCGAGCAGATGGACCATAATAAGACTTGTAAACAATTTTGCCGAGCATGGGACAGTCAACAGAAGACCTTACCATGGAAACCCTTCAGTTCGAACGGAGGAAACAATCGCTGCTGTAGCTGCTGCCATACAAAACAATCCACGTGTTTCGACAAGAAGCTTATCTGCTCAAATGGGTGTAAGCAGACAGTCATTACAGTCAAATTTGCACAAAGATTTGGACTTATTCCCATATAAAATTCAAGAAGATGCTTCAAATGGTGGAAGAGGATGGAAACATGTTGAACTGTCTTTTCATGTCTGACGAGGCCCATTTCGATTTAAACGGCAACATAAACAAAATTGTCGAATATGGAGTGCTTCCAACCCACAGATACTCCATGAGACGGAATTGCATCCACTTTGTGTCACAGTGTGGTGTTCAGTTTCATCACCCTGCATTGTCGGGCCCTACTTCTTCGAAGAAAACGGTCACACCGTTACGGTTACTGGAGACCGTTACTTGAGCATGTTGAGAGAGTTTTTCTATCCAGAATTACGCCGAATGAGAATTTCTTTCAACTCTGTGTGGTTTCAGCAAGATGGTGCAGCTCCTCATATAGCCCAACCTGTTATGACAGAATTGCGACGAAAGTTTCCCAATAAGCTGATATCCAGAAACTCCACATTCCGTTGGCCACCCAGGTCGCCTGACCTTACTGCACCTGACTTTCTTGTGGGGTTATTGCAAACAGGAAGTCTTCAAAGCAAAACCAACAAATTTGAATGAACTAAGGCAATCCATTCGAGAAACAATTGCGGCTATTCCTGTCTCAACTCTCCAAGCAGTAATGAACAACTTTTTGGTAAGATGCCGCACATGCATCGACGAGCAGGGGGGCATTTAAATTCCATTATTTTTAAAACTAATTAAGCTATATTTAATAAAATTTAATGAGCTTTAACATGAATAAAAGAAAAATTAATTCCATACACTGAAAAAAAAAATTATTTCAGTTTCTTAATGTAGCAAAATTCATCAGCCAGTAGTTTGGTTTTATACCTTGTGCACTGTTGGTTGCGTCAGAATCTGCTGTTATATGGTCGTCCTTTCTAGATCTATTTTCTTTAATGCGTGTTCTGCTGCTGCTTCTATTCCTGGGCCTCTACTCTGCAGTTCTATTCGAAAGGATATTCTACACATAGGCACTCTGTAGTTCGTTAGAATTTACTTTAGAAAATATTCCATGATAGTATGCATCACTGTTTCACAAATTTCAAGCGCAACGCAAAATACGAAAACACTTAGCATACATCTCAGGTGCAGTATTTGGCAGCGCAGTTTTACATGTCGCAGTAGCTCAGGTGATAAGAATCTCGACTGCCACGCTTGTGGTCGCAGGTTCGAACGTAAGTGCTTGCACAAGTAGTTTTAATTTTTTTATTTTATTTTTATTAAATAAAATTTATTTTTTTTGAATATCTAAATACTTCTAATCGATAAAAATGTTTTTTTTTTAATTTTTTCATTTTTTTTACCTAGAATTCTTCAATTATTTTCTGCCAACAGCGATTGCTTAACACTTTCTGCTATAAAAATGCTTTCTTGATGATAAAAAAAATACTAATTGTTTTATTATGATCATAAGAATATACATTTTTGTGGATTTCTAACTTTCGACCATATTGGCATATGCTTTCGAAATAGTGAGTACCAAATTTTCTACAATCGAAAGGGGGATAAATCAAATCCGAAGGGAACAGAATGGAACTCCGAATGCGTTTTACTCGAAATTCCTTACAGAGTACGAATCACTCGAAAGCGAACAAATTTTGTTTCGAATAGAACTAGAGAGTGTGGGCCCTGATTCCCGAATTGGCTGAGGAGCGCATTTGTCCTGTCGCTCCATGTTCCTTGGTATAAAATCCACTTGTTTAGCTGGAACTGTTATTTTTCACCCTTTGACTAAGTTTATTTTATTCCAATTCTGTGGTTTTTAGTTTTAAAATGTTGGTTTAGTTATATTTATTGAATTTTAATTTGGTCCAATTTCGGCTTGAGAACATTTTTGCGCGCGTCCTCAGTGTTGCCACCTTGCGTATGTTATATATAAGGTTTTTTTTTGCAATTTGGAATAATAATAAGAAACTTTCAAGTAAAAGGTAAAAAATTAAAGAAAAATTATATGAAAACAGAAGAATGAGAAAGAAGGGTAAAGAAAAACACAAGAGCGAAAAAGATAAAGGAAAATTGGTTCGATGGAGTATTTTATGCTTTGGCTTAAGAGCATACAAAAAATCATTCGAAAAAGACTTATATTAAAGTTGAAGAGCTCTTAATGTGCTTAAAATATTATTCAAAAGGGAGAAGTATAAGACAGAGCTCGAGTATGACTAGTTTCATAGAATAGGTCAGTCAAATACGAGCATTTTAAGACTATTATTTCGTGAGCTCTTAATCAATGTGAACGCGCAGAGGAAATAGTCCTATATGCGCTTATTTCGAGGTCTTATGGTTTCCTGGGAATGGAATAAGATACAAACGAAAATATGTATCTATAGGTAAAGATAAATAAAAAAAAATTAAAAAAAACGTATATTACATAGATGAATATTCAAATAGTGGAGGTGAGTACGATCAAGCACTACCCCGTCCTTGCCTTGGCAGCATATCGGGTGTTTGTAATCGCATTTCTTTAAGAATAACGCAAGTTAATTAGCGTAATAATATGTTTTTTCTTTTTTTGTTCAGTTTGTCACTCCGGTCTCAAAGCATAGGCGTTATAAATAGAAATTTTGATGAGAAATGTCGCAAAGACTGAATTCGATTTTTTATCAAAATCAGGGATAAACGGTCCATCCAAATCACATGGAACATCACCATTACATCTGGAACCTGAAAAAAACGCAAATGACTCCGTCCTTGCGGAGATTATCGTAGGATTAATTTAATCACTGTACCTTACCGATACCTTTTACCACACATACATACATTATTTACATATTGAATTAAAAAATAAAACAATATTTTCCAAGATAGATTTAGTTAGGGCTTATCAGCAGATACCTGTTGCTGAGGAAGACATCCATAAGACTGCCATAACCACACCTTTTGGCATATTCGAATTCGTCAGGATGCCTTTTGTATAACGAAACTCACCGCAAACATTCCAAAGGTTTATACGAAGTGTTACATGATTTAGATTTTATATTTGTTTATTTGGATGATATACTGATAGCTAGTAAAGATTAATCAGAACATTTACAACATCTAAATATAATATTTCAGCGTTTAGATAAGTAAGGTTTGAAAGTCAAGCCATCTAAGTGCGTTTTTGGAGTAGGTGAAATTAGTTTCCTAGGTTATAACATATCATCTGAAGGTATTCAACCTTCAGAGGAGAAACTTCAATCAAATTTTTGATTTTGGACGACCAATGGCAATCAAACAGATGGAAAAGTTTGTGGGAATGGTTAATTTTTATCATAGGTATATACCAAAGTTTGCTTAAATGCTAGTTCCAATACATAGCATGATAATAGAGTCGTCAAAGAGCAAAGATAAGGTACTTGATTGGCCTAATGAAACATTGCAGGCATTTGAGATTCGAAAAAGACGCAATTCACCCGGTTGCTGTAGACGCATCAAATAGGGCCATTGGAGGAGTTCTACAACAGGAAATCAACAATACTAAAGAACCTTTAGTTTTTTTCTCTAAGAAGCCTAGTCTGTCTGAATGTAAATATAGTACTTTTGATAGGGAGTTACTCACTATTCAAAGCTTCAGACATTGGTTAGAGGGTAGATCTTTTTCGGTTTATACGGATCACAAGCTGCTTACATTTGCTCTGAGTTCAAAGTAGATCAAAACCAAGGCAGACAATTCACTTGGAGTTCATAACTCAGTTTACTAGTGACATTAAATACATACAAGGGATATTAAACTGTGTTGCAGATGCTTTATCAGGAATACTCGAAGTTTCAGTTTTAGAAACTATTGATGTAAATTTAAAAAAGTTATTTATTGAACAAGAAAAAGATATTGAAATGCAATAATTAGTAGAAGATCTACATTGTGGACACAACTTGGAATTAATTTTAGTTTCATCTTTAAATATTCAGATTTGGTGTGAGACGTCACTTAATTTAACAAGGCCATATACACCTCAAGCGGAAAGAAATTTAGTTTTCGGGAAATTAGATAGTATAGCCCATGTTGGTATTGAAGCAACACGCCGGTTGATCACTAGTAGATATTTTTGGCCTGGGATGAACGATGTAAAAACCGGTGGGCGAAATAGTGTATTAATTGTCAAAAAAAGGAAAATTTATAGGCATACAAAATTACAAATTTCGAAAATACCAATTCTAAAAGGGCGATTTGAGCATGTGTTAGAGATTTTAAATGTATATTAATTTTAATAGATAGGAATTCTCGTCAGCCTAAGGCATATCCTCTTCAAAATATTTCCTCTTTCGTGAGTATATATCACGATTTGGAGTTCCGTTGACAATTACAACTGATCAGGTCCCGCAATTTACAGCGCAGGTTTTTACAGAGCTGTCGAAACTTTAAAATCACAACCACCGTTTATCATCCACGAGCAAATGGAATAGTTGAATGTTTCCATAGGCAACTTAAAGCTCCAATTATGGCTAGTAGAAATGCAGTTGGATAATATGAGGAGTGGGGACCTATAGTGTTCTTAGGTTTGCGATCATCCTATAAAAAGAAGACAATCAATTTACAGCTGCGGAGATGGTATATGGAGAAAATCGAAGACTTCCTTCGCAAATGGTAGTTTGGTCAGAAAATAATTATGATTCATCTGATGTTCTGTTAAAATTTAAACAAAATTTCAAAAATCATAAAAATTCACCAGTTTATATTCCAAAAGATTTAAATGATGTTAAGTTTGTATTGGTTAAGAGTTGATAGAGAACCGGTTTACAGGAGCAGGACCATTTGAGTTAAGAGAGAAAACGCCGAAGTGGTTCAAAATTAGTTATTTTAATAAATTTATAAATATTTCTATAAACAGAATTAAACCCGCGTATTTGGATAAAATAAAAAATTGTTATATTTAATTTGTTAAATATGGAACAATTTGAAAGAGGGGAGTAGTGTAATATCCCAGTAGAACTTGAAGTGAGATCTCCCCAAGCGATGAATAGGGGAGTACTCCCTTTCACATCCTTTTGGAACAATAGAAGATCTTTTTTTTTTTGTTTTTTGCTCTTATTTCTACTCTTTGTGGAGGACAAGGAGAGTTATCCCCAAGAGATGAATAAGAGAGTACTCCCCTTAGCATCCCTTCGGATCAATAACAGAGATTTCTACACTCTGTGCTCCGATTTTACTAATCTTGGAGCAGTAGGGGAGACCTCATTAAGTTATTAATAAAAGATTGATCCTTTCTGTATGCGTTTGGGGCGAAAGAAGAGATTTCTACAACTTCTACTCCTAGCTAACACCTTTTTGAGTAAGCCGAATTTCTCTACCAACAAAAGAAAACAAATTTTCAACAAATCGAAAAAAATATAAAAAAAGCCGCCATCGTAGAAATATGAGAAATAAACACAATTTAATTAACGATTTAGATTAAACTATTGTTTCCCATAGTATAGGGAGTGATAAGCTCTTACGTTGCGAACAGCCATGGTATTCGTCTTTGTGACACCGAAACACCACCTTCACAGCTCGGTGTTAAAAGAAACGTTGAGCAGCCAATTCTTGTTCTATTGTTGCAAACCTGAGCATCCCAACAAACAATTACTACAAGTTGCGCCGCCTTCCCTGACAATGAGGAAACATCTCCGCAATCACTACCACGATATCCGGCACGCACACAGCCTCGGTAAACTGCCTTGTCAGCTCCCACACAGAAAATGCCTTCATGCAGACACAAACACTTTCTGATACGACTGAGGTACGTGACCTTCCGAAGCGGACAAGAGTCACTCTGGCCTAACTTCGATATGAATAAACTAAACTGCGCATTCATTTCCCGGCATGTGCTGTGCCCCCTATTTTAAGTGCTCCATGGAGCAGAATCTCCTTAAAGCGAAATCACTCTGGTCCAACCTCATTGAAACTGCAAGGTGCCTGGGACTTCCGTGAGAATAGATTGATGACAATATTAGGCAAGGAGTGTGTGACTGTGGTCCAATATTGCACCTGTCCGCGTCCTAAGACTTCCACTAGCTTTTTGATTTGCCTAGGTTTCTCCGTGTGTGCCAAGTACCGTATTTTTCGTTTGAGCGTAGTAAGGTGGACTCTTGGGGTTTTGTACAGGGTCTAAAGGGCGTACTACTTACACTTTCTTTCGTATTTTCTTTACATACTTAGATATCGCCGGCCCAACGGTAAAAGGTGCTAACTCCATCCAGCTAAATTTTTCAATGGAACGAAAAAACCAAATTAATGAAACCTTCGTTGAACTTTCAAAATTTGTATTATATACATATATTATTTGCCCTTAGAGCCGTTTAATCATAGTCGTGCTTAGCGCTTCTGAATATTAAACACAATTTTTTCGCAACCATGTACAGAATCAATGATATCCATCCATCAATATCAAAGTACGTTTTTAGTGAGAAGTGGACTTAGCAGCTTTTACCGCGGTGCCGGCGATACATAATTTTATGATATTTTTGTTTTCTTGTAGGATAAAACCATTTTCCAATACGACAAAACTGAAGATTTGTGGCATAAATGGGGTGAAGTAAAAATAGATATCTCCGATTTCAAAGTAATTTCAATGGCCGACGATTTAATATTCATTGGTGGCTCTCGAAACGGCATAGCAATTAATGAAGTTACCAGCTGGAATTGCAAAACTAAAACTTCGAAACGGTTGCCCTCAATGAATCAACCACGACGTTGGCATAGTGTTGTAATATTAAATGATAAAATATATGCAATTGGCGGATACGATGGAAATTGCAGGGATTTAAACTCAGTGGAGATGTAAGTATGAGTTATGTAGGTTTTTATGGGACATCGCTTGCATAAGAAATCAAGCAGTGATTTCGATCGAACTGCCATCATAAGCGACAGCACAATTCCAACATCAGATGGACTCCAGACCATGTTTGCTACGAACATTTGAAATTCGTAATTTTTAGCCTTCGTGTTTCAAGGATAATGGAGAAAAGTATTGAAAACCCATATCGGAGAGTACTGTTGAGGTTTGTAAAAGGATTCAACATGTGGGGCTGAGATTGGCACTTGGATTGAAAAGCTTTGTAGATATGAAGTATTTTTGAAAGAAGTTTCGAAAAATTGTGTTCGCAATGATGAAGGATTCGTTGGCATTCTTGACATAATATTTTTAACTAATTTCATCGTAACCGGAAGACTATAACACATTTAAAAAACGGGAGCAAAAATATGAAAAAGTTCAAAAGGCAAAATCTACTTTAACCGAGAAGGTCGGAGTAAACCCGAAGGTGTTTGAATATAAGAACAGCCACAAATCCCAAAGTTTTGGCGAGAAATATATTTAATGATCTCAAACGAAAATATAAGGCTAAATGTTTACAAAACAAAAACAAACAAAAAATACAGTCATACTTTACAAGTTTCTCAACAAAGCAAAGAAGATTTCCTTCGCAAAAACATTCATGGTTCAACCAGATCTCTACAGCGCCGATGTAATATTCTTTGAATTTTAATTTGGTCCAATTTCGGCTTGAGAACATTTTTGCGCGCGTCCTCAGTGTTGCCACCTTGCGTATGTTATATATAAGGTTTTTTTTTGCAATTTTGAATAATAATAAGAAACTTTCAAGTAAAAGGTAAAAAATTAAAGAAAAATTATATGAAAACAGAAGAATGAGAAAGAAGGGTAAAGAAAAACACAAGAGCGAAAAAGATAAAGGAAAATTGGTTCGATGGAGTATTTTATGCTTTGGCTTAAGAGCATACAAAAAATCATTCGAAAAAGACTTATATTAAAGTTGAAGAGCTCTTAATGTGCTTAAAATATTATTCAAAAGGGAGAAGTATAAGACAGAGCTCGAGTATGACTAGTTTCATAGAATAGGTCAGTCAAATACGAGCATTTTAAGACTATTATTTCGTGAGCTCTTAATCAATGTGAACGCGCAGAGGAAATAGTCCTATATGCGCTTATTTCGAGGTCTTATGGTTTCCTGGGAATGGAATAAGATACAAACGAAAATATGTATCTATAGGTAAAGATAAATAAAAAAAAATTAAAAAAAACGTATATTACATAGATGAATATTCAAATAGTGGAGGTGAGTACGATCAAGCACTACCCCGTCCTTGCCTTGGCAGCATATCGGGTGTTTGTAATCGCATTTCTTTAAGAATAACGCAAGTTAATTAGCGTAATAATATGTTTTTTCTTTTTTTGTTCAGTTTGTCACTCCGGTCTCAAAGCATAGGCGTTATAAATAGAAATTTTGATGAGAAATGTCGCAAAGACTGAATTCGATTTTTTATCAAAATCAGGGATAAACGGTCCATCCAAATCACATGGAACATCACCATTACATCTGGAACCTGAAAAAAACGCGAATGACTGGCGTCCTTGCGGAGATTATCGTAGGATTAATTTAAACCCTGTACCTTACCGATACCCTTTACCTCACATACATACATGATTTACATATTGAATTCAAAAATAAAACAATATTTTCCAAGATAGATTTAGTTAGGGCTTATCAGCAGATACCTGTTGCTGAGGAAGACATCCATAAGACTGCCATAACCACACCTTTTGGCATATTCGAATTCGTCAGGATGCCTTTTGTATAACGAAACTCACCGCAAACATTCCAAAGGTTTATAAATGAAGTGTTACATGATTTAGATTTCATATTTGTTTATTTGGATGATATACTGATAGCTTGGCGGCCGCCGTGGTGTGGAGGTAGTGTTGCCGGCCTACCACACCGAAGGTCCATGGTTCGAGCCCTGGTACAGGTAACATCAAAAGTGATTTGAAAAAAGTTTTTCAAAACGGGGTCGCCCCTCGGCATTGGTTTGGCAAACTCTCCGAGTGTATTTCTGCCATGACAGGCTTCTCAGCAAAAATTCGTCTCCTTTGTAGATGCCGTTCGGAGTCGGCAAAAAACTGTAGGTCCCACCAATTTGTAGGGAAAAATTCAAATCGGCACACCACAAATTGGAAGAGAAGCTTGGCGCAAAAATCTCTTAGGAGGTTTATGATGATATACCTGTTGTATATCGCGCCATAAAGAGAGATACTGATAGCTAGTAAAGATTGTGTAAAGAAGTGTGTTATATACAAGGTGGCGCAAAAGTAAGCTTCCGATGTTCAGCATATCGGTTGTGGCACGTGCAGTGTGTGCTGTTGCACCGTCTTGTTGGAACCACATGTTTTCCAATCCCAATTCATCAAGTTGCGGCAAAAAGAACTCGTTGATCATTGCTCTGTAGCGCTCACCATTCACAGTAACCGTTTGGCCCCGACCGATTATTGGTCAAATAAATAGTCAGCAATATTCCGCGTTCTGGAGCAGTGTAGCATAACATTGTTTATTAACGTGTATTTCGCATGTGTTTACTACACAAATGTCAAAACAGAACTGACTTTAGGGGCCAATCGCAAAATTTATAGCATTTTCTGATAGGAGGATTACTTTTGCGCCACCTTGTATAAGGTTTTTTTTTTTTGCAATTTGCAATAATAAGAAATTTTCAAGTAAAAGGAAAAAAAAAATAAAAAAAAAATTATATGAAAACAGAAGAATGAGAAAGAAGGGTAAAGGAAAACATAAGAGCGAAAAGGATAAAGGAAAATGTGGTTCGATGGGAATACATATTTTATGCTTTGGCTTAAGAGCATACAAAAAATCATTCGAAAAAGACTTATATTAAAGTTGAAGAGCTCTTAATGTGCTTAAAATATTATTCAAAATGGAGAAGTATAAGACAGAGCTCGAGTATGACCAGTTTCATAGAATAGGTCAGTCCAATACGAGCATTTTAAGACTATTATTTCGTGAGCTCTTAATCAATGTGAACGCGCAGAGGAAATAGTCCTATATGCGCTTATTTCGAGGTCTTATGGTTTCCTGGGAATGGAATAAGATACAAACGAAAATATGTATCTATAGGTAAAAATAAATAAAAAAAATGTTTAATAAAAAAAAGGAATATTACAAAGATGAATATTCAAATAGTGGAGGTGAGTACGATCAAGCACTACCCCGTCCTTGCCTTGGCAGCATATCGGGTGTTTGTAATCGCATTTCTTTAAGAATAACGAAGTTAATTAGCGTAATAATATGTTTTTTCTTTTTTTGCTCAGTTTGTCACTCGCGTCTCAAAGCATAGGCGTTATAAATAGAAATTTTGATAAGAAATGTCGCAAAGACTGAATTCGATTTTTTATTAATATCAGGGATATTCCGTCCATCCAAATCACATGGAACATCACCATTACATCTGGAACCTGAAAAAAACTCGAATGACTGGCGTTCTTGCGGAGATTATCGTAGGATTAATTTAAACCCTGTACCTTACCGATACCCTTTACCACACATACATACATGATTTACATATTGAATTCAAAAATAAAACAACATTTTCCAAGATAGATTTAGTTAGGGCTTATCAGCAGATACCTGTTGCTGAGGAGGACATCCATAAGGCTGCGATAACCACACCTTTTGGCATATTCGAATTTGTCAGGATGCCTTTTGTATAACGAAACTCACTGCAAACATTCCAAAGGTTTATAAATGAAGTGTTACATGATTTAGATTTTATATTTGTTTATTTGGATGATATACTGATGGCTAGTAAAGATTAATCAGAACATTTACAACATCTAAATATAATATTTCAGCGTTTAGATAAGTAAGGTTTGAAAGTCAAGCCATCTAAGTGCGTTTTTGGAGTAGGTGAAATTAGTTTCCTAGGTTATAACATATCATCTGAAGGTATTCAACCTTCAGAGGAGAAACTTCAATCAAATTTTTGATTTTGGACGACCAATGGCAATCAAACAGATGGAAAAGTTTGTGGGAATGGTTAATTTTTATCATAGGTATATACCAAAGTTTGCTTAAATGCTAGTTCCAATACATAGCATGATAATAGAGTCGTCAAAGAGCAAAGATAAGGTACTTGATTGGCCTAATGAAACATTGCAGGCATTTGAGATTCGAAAAAGACGCAATTCACCCGGTTGCTGTAGACGCATCAAATAGGGCCATTGGAGGAGTTCTACAACAGGAAATCAACAATACTAAAGAACCTTTAGTTTTTTTCTCTAAGAAGCCTAGTCTGTCTGAATGTAAATATAGTACTTTTGATAGGGAGTTACTCACTATTCAAAGCTTCAGACATTGGTTAGAGGGTAGATCTTTTTCGGTTTATACGGATCACAAGCTGCTTACATTTGCTCTGAGTTCAAAGTAGATCAAAACCAAGGCAGACAATTCACTTGGAGTTCATAACTCAGTTTACTAGTGACATTAAATACATACAAGGGATATTAAACTGTGTTGCAGATGCTTTATCAGGAATACTCGAAGTTTCAGTTTTAGAAACTATTGATGTAAATTTAAAAAAGTTATTTATTGAACAAGAAAAAGATATTGAAATGCAATAATTAGTAGAAGATCTACATTGTGGACACAACTTGGAATTAATTTTAGTTTCATCTTTAAATATTCAGATTTGGTGTGAGACGTCACTTAATTTAACAAGGCCATATACACCTCAAGCGTAAAGAAATTTAGTTTTCGGGAAATTAGATAGTATAGCCCATGTTGGTATTGAAGCAACACGCCGGTTGATCACTAGTAGATATTTTTGGCCTGGGATGAACGATGTAAAAACCGGTGGGCGAAATAGTGTATTAATTGTCAAAAAAAGGAAAATTTATAGGCATACAAAATTACAAATTTCGAAAATACCAATTCTAAAAGGGCGATTTGAGCATGTGTTAGAGATTTTAAATGTATATTAATTTTAATAGATAGGAATTCTCGTCAGCCTAAGGCATATCCTCTTCAAAATATTTCCTCTTTCGTGAGTATATATCACGATTTGGAGTTCCGTTGACAATTACAACTGATCAGGTCCCGCAATTTACAGCGCAGGTTTTTACAGAGCTGTCGAAACTTTAAAATCACAACCACCGTTTATCATCCACGAGCAAATGGAATAGTTGAATGTTTCCATAGGCAACTTAAAGCTCCAATTATGGCTAGTAGAAATGCAGTTGGATAATATGAGGAGTGGGGACCTATAGTGTTCTTAGGTTTGCGATCATCCTATAAAAAGAAGACAATCAATTTACAGCTGCGGAGATGGTATATGGAGAAAATCGAAGACTTCCTTCGCAAATGGTAGTTTGGTCAGAAAATAATTATGATTCATCTGATGTTCTGTTAAAATTTAAACAAAATTTCAAAAATCATAAAAATTCACCAGTTTATATTCCAAAAGATTTAAATGATGTTAAGTTTGTATTGGTTAAGAGTTGATAGAGAACCGGTTTACAGGAGCAGGACCATTTGAGTTAAGAGAGAAAACGCCGAAGTGGTTCAAAATTAGTTATTTTAATAAATTTATAAATATTTCTATAAACAGAATTAAACCCGCGTATTTGGATAAAATAAAAAATTGTTATATTTAATTTGTTAAATATGGAACAATTTGAAAGAGGGGAGTAGTGTAATATCCCAGTAGAACTTGAAGTGAGATCTCCCCAAGCGATGAATAGGGGAGTACTCCCTTTCACATCCTTTTGGAACAATAGAAGATCTTTTTTTTTTTGTTTTTTGCTCTTATTTCTACTCTTTGTGGAGGACAAGGAGAGTTATCCCCAAGAGATGAATAAGAGAGTACTCCCCTTAGCATCCCTTCGGATCAATAACAGAGATTTCTACACTCTGTGCTCCGATTTTACTAATCTTGGAGCAGTAGGGGAGACCTCATTAAGTTATTAATAAAAGATTGATCCTTTCTGTATGCGTTTGGGGCGAAAGAAGAGATTTCTACAACTTCTACTCCTAGCTAACACCTTTTTGAGTAAGCCGAATTTCTCTACCAACAAAAGAAAACAAATTTTCAACAAATCGAAAAAAATATAAAAAAAGCCGCCATCGTAGAAATATGAGAAATAAACACAATTTAATTAACGATTTAGATTAAACTATTGTTTCCCATAGTATAGGGAGTGATAAGCTCTTACGTTGCGAACAGCCATGGTATTCGTCTTTGTGACACCGAAACACCACCTTCACAGCTCGGTGTTAAAAGAAACGTTGAGCAGCCAATTCTTGTTCTATTGTTGCAAACCTGAGCATCCCAACAAACAATTACTACAAGTTGCGCCGCCTTCCCTGACAATGAGGAAACATCTCCGCAATCACTACCACGATATCCGGCACGCACACAGCCTCGGTAAACTGCCTTGTCAGCTCCCACACAGAAAATGCCTTCATGCAGACACAAACACTTTCTGATACGACTGAGGTACGTGACCTTCCGAAGCGGACAAGAGTCACTCTGGCCTAACTTCGATATGAATAAACTAAACTGCGCATTCATTTCCCGGCATGTGCTGTGCCCCCTATTTTAAGTGCTCCATGGAGCAGAATCTCCTTAAAGCGAAATCACTCTGGTCCAACCTCATTGAAACTGCAAGGTGCCTGGGACTTCCGTGAGAATAGATTGATGACAATATTAGGCAAGGAGTGTGTGACTGTGGTCCAATATTGCACCTGTCCGCGTCCTAAGACTTCCACTAGCTTTTTGATTTGCCTAGGTTTCTCCGTGTGTGCCAAGTACCGTATTTTTCGTTTGAGCGTAGTAAGGTGGACTCTTGGGGTTTTGTACAGGGTCTAAAGGGCGTACTACTTACACTTTCTTTCGTATTTTCTTTACATACTTAGATATCGCCGGCCCAACGGTAAAAGGTGCTAACTCCATCCAGCTAAATTTTTCAATGGAACGAGAAAACCAAATTAAATGAAACCTTCGTTGAACTTTCAAAATTTGTATTATATACATATATTATTTGCCCTTAGAGCCGTTTAATCATAGTCGTGCTTAGCGCTTCTGAATATTAAACAAAATTTTTTCGCAACCATGTACAGAATCAATGATATCCATCCATCAATATCAAAGTACGTTTTTAGTGAGAAGTGGACTTAGCAGCTTTTACCGCGGTGCCGGCGATACATAATTTTATGATATTTTTGTTTTCTTGTAGGATAAAACCATTTTCCAATACGACAAAACTGAAGATTTGTGGCATAAATGGGGTGAAGTAAAAATAGATATCTCCGATTTCAAAGTAATTTCAATGGCCGACGATTTAATATTCATTGGTGGCTCTCGAAACGGCATAGCAATTAATGAAGTTACCAGCTGGAATTGCAAAACTAAAACTTCGAAACGGTTGCCCTCAATGAATCAACCACGACGTTGGCATAGTGTTGTAATATTAAATGATAAAATATATGCAATTGGCGGATACGATGGAAATTGCAGGGATTTAAACTCAGTGGAGATGTAAGTATGAGTTATGTAGGTTTTTATGGGACATCGCTTGCATAAGAAATCAAGCAGTGATTTCGATCGAACTGCCATCATAAGCGACAGCACAATTCCAACTTCAGATGGACTCCAGACCATGTTTGCTACGAACATTTGAAATTCGTAATTTTTAGCCTTCGTGTTTCAAGGATAATGGAGAAAAGTATTGAAAACCCATATCGGAGAGTACTGTTGAGGTTTGTAAAAGGATTCAACATGTGGGGCTGAGATTGGCACTTGGATTGAAAAGCTTTGTAGATATGAAGTATTTTTGAAAGAAGTTTCGAAAAATTGTGTTCGCAATGATGAAGGATTCGTTGGCATTCTTGACATAATATTTTTAACTAATTTCATCGTAACCGGAAGACTATAACACATTTAAAAAACGGGAGCAAAAATATGAAAAAGTTCAAAAGGCAAAATCTACTTTAACCGAGAAGGTCGGAGTAAACCCGAAGGTGTTTGAATATAAGAACAGCCACAAATCCCAAAGTTTTGGCGAGAAATATATTTAATGATCTCAAACGAAAATATAAGGCTAAATGTTTACAAAACAAAAACAAACAAAAAATACAGTCATACTTTACAAGTTTCTCAACAAAGCAAAGAAGATTTCCTTCGCAAAAACATTCATGGTTCAACCAGATCTCTACAGCGCCGATGTAATATTCTGGGATGAGGTTGAAATGGCATGTCCTGTAGCGGCGTGGAAGTAATGTCGGCATCTAATAAAGTTATTTTTCTAAACTCGCACTCATATTTTAGGGTCTACCCACACTTCTCATATAAATCTCTTGTATTCACTTCTTACTCTATTTTCGCACAATTTCCTGAACCCATTCTAGTTTTCCGGGCAAAGAACAATGTTGCAGATGACCCTTGTGTAGTTCTCCCGATCGGGTCACCTCAAACTGTATCCTTTTTTAAGACTTTTAACATAATTAGTGATAATTTGATGAACAAATGCTTCGACAGTCATTTTATGCCTTAATGACCACTTCAGTCTCACCAAAAGATGCTGAAGACTAGTTAGTCAAAACAATTTCTCGAAACAGAATTTTGTATTTCTTTTGCTTTTCCATCCCTATTTCGGTTACTTTTTAATGGAAATGGAATATTTTAAATTATTTGTAAACAAGGAAACCCGCATTCGTCGTCTTTTATGCTCTTATTCCTCCTTTTTCTCATTTAAATAGTGTTTCTGTGTGTGTTTCTTTCTATTTCTATCCCTCAGTCTAATCCTCTCCTGCCCCTTTCGCAATCGTACTCCTTCATATAAAAGATCTCTATACCAAATATTACATAGATCGTAGAAATGGTTGCGGAGTACTATTAATTTAGATTATATCCAAGCGGATAAGCCCCTTTTTCTCTTAGCCACCATTTTTTATGAGCCTTGGAGATTAACCGAATGCAAAATTGTATGGAACTCCCACGAAAGCTCCTATTTCAATGGGGATTGCCACGACGACTTATCCCTTACATCGCCTTTTCATGCGGTGCTAGAGACTTACTTCTTATAACTCTTTACTAATTTTCAATATTCTACCATGAATACTCGCAGAGATTTGCTGTATGAAACATCCCATACGTATAGATGATGCCACGCCCTGATCTCCCTAACAGCCCAGTGTTCTGGAGGTTTTAGAGATTAATCTCGTTTATTTCCATGAAGACTCCCACAGATAAATACCATCTAAATGCCACGCCCCCATCTCCCCCATAACACATCAACCAGTGGGCCGTATTGTTTATCTTAACCATTCTCCATCCCACTCGAATACGCATAAAAATCAGCCCAAGCTCAGCCACATACAGACGCAAAGAAGAACTTTATATATATATAAAGATACTTAGGAAAGAAAGTCACCTCAAATTTAATACCAAGCCACAGAAACCAAATTTTCTGAAATTTCCCGTAAGCAAAATCACTTTCTTCGTGAACTGTATGTATGTATGTAAATACTCTTTAAGGTATACCGTTTCTAATGGATGGAAGTCAGTAAATGGTATGATCGAAACACGTTCGTCCGCTGCTGCCGTTGCTTTAAACAATAAAATTTATGTAATAGGCGGACGCAATAAGAGTCGGTTAAAATCTGTCGAATGCTATGATCCTACAACGGATCGCTGGACCCGATGTGCGGATATGAATGAACCCCGTTATGATTTCGGTGTAAGTTTAAAATGAACTTGAAAATATGTTGCATTTGTAATTAATCGATGACTTATCACTCTTTTTCAGGCAACAGCACACAAGGGACAAATATTTGCTGTGTCCGGCTACAATACTCCAAGTGTGGAACGTTACGATCCACAGAGAAATGAATGGACTAAGGTTGGATAACAAATATGTATATGTCTACTTATTTTGCGATCTAAATCGCCATCACTCTTTGTAGATTTGTTCTTTGAGTAAGACCCTTGGAGGAGTTGGATGCATTTCTA
Organism: Merzomyia westermanni; assembly: GCA_949987695.1. NCBI lineage: Eukaryota > Metazoa > Arthropoda > Insecta > Diptera > Tephritidae > Merzomyia > Merzomyia westermanni. The sequence continues at coordinate 150,425,585 of OX465290.1, forward strand.
TCGACAATCAAGTGTGGGCTATTGGTGGCTATGACTCAGATCTTGTTTCAGTTTACTCAGATGAAAACGATGAATGGATCAGGAGAAGTTCAACTCCTTTCTCTGGAATGTACTACTGTTTTACTGCACCTAAAGCTGTCTTTCAAACTGAATGTGAAAAATTAATTAATTAAAGAAAGGAAAAACCAAATAAATTCGCACAAATTCAAAACGTAACTGGCTTTATACGAAACTTCCGTTTCAATGTATGATGAACTAAGAAATCGGAAATCGGGATTACTGCAGGCATATCACTTTTATTTTTAAACATGCGTTGGTGCTATTTTATGGTGGTTTATATAACTCCTCTACGTGGCTGACTCGGCTCCTCTGTTCTAACCACCTTAGGCAGGATACGTGTTGTAGTTGTAGCGATGCTTCACTCTGCCTAGTCGTTGTTGTTGTTGTTGTTAACAGTGCTTCGCTCTGCCCAATGGGCTCGATCACTCTAAATTGTCATCAGGCTCTTCTAACGGAAGTCCGAGGAAACGCGCAGTTTCCACAGGGTTGGACCAGAGTGATGTGGGTGTTAGTAGAGTGGGTTCAACTGAACAGGAGAAGAGATGTATGGTATCATGAGGGGACATACCACATGCAGGGCATGTGTTTGGTATGTTGGGGTTAAGTCTGGATAAGTAAGAGTTTAACCTATTACAATATCCAGAGCGAAGTTGTGCTAGTATGATTCTAGTCTCCCTGGGAAGTACACGCTCCTCTTCAGCCAATTCAGGTGGTTGAGTATTAATAACGGGATTCACAGGCCGAGATCTGAGAGATCTGTCTACCGACTCGGTGTGGAGGTCATTTAGAGCCCGTCTATGGTTCCGCAGATCAAACGGCGAAGATATATGATGCCGGATCTCATCGTAATGCTTACGAAGATGTCTCCTTATGTCTCTGGGGCCGGTGCTACATCCAAAAGATGTCGATTTGGATGACTAGGTTTATGACAATTCAGAAGGAACTGTCTACTCAAGAGTTCCGCGTGCTCTTGAACATTGAGCAATTTTGCCTCTTGATGGAGGTGAGACTCAGATGACATAAGTAGGCGTCCCGTAGCAGTTCTGATGGCGGTGTTTTGGCAGACTTGCAATTTCCTCCAGTTGGTGTCAGAAAGATTGGGCGACCATATGGGCGCAGCATAGTCAATAACCGGCCGGCCAATAGTCTTATATGTAGCAAGCAATGTTTCTTTGTCTTTTCCCCAAATACTGCCGGCCAGTGACTTGAGGATCTTATTGCGGCTCTGTACCTTTGAGGCTATTGCGGTGGCACGACCAGCGAAGGTGATGTCAAATGTCACACCCAAGATTTTTGGGTGGTTGACTGTAGGTAGAGGTACTCCGGCTATGTGGACATTAAACTCTTGCCCCATCTGCGCATTCCATGTAGTAAACAGGGTCGCCGTCGATTTAGTCGGAGATAGGGTCAGATTTCGCTCGGTGAAGAAGCTGGAAAGGTCATGGAGGTAACTGTTGATTCTTATACAGAGTTCGTCAATGGAGGGACCCTTGCCCGAGGCCATTATCGTGCAGTCGTCAGCGTAGGAAACAATGGAGACTCCCTCTGGTGGGGGGGGAAGTCTCGAAATATAGAAATTAAACAAGAGGGGAGAGAGAACACCACCTTGCGGCACCCCTTGTTTTATTCTTCGTGGTCTAGATTTCTTGTTCCTGAATTTGACTGTTGCCTGTCGACCATTGAGGTAATTAGCGGTCCACCTCTTAAGGCCGGCAGGGAGCGGTGTCTCATCCAGATCTCGGAGGAGAGTGGCGTCTTTGATTGAGTGGCATTTGACAGATCAAGTGCTACGAGAACCGTCCTATGGTTTGGTGGATGTTGATTCAAACCGTTGTTAATCTGCGTTGTAATGGCGTTCAAAGCGGATGTCGTGCTGTGATTTTTGCGAAAACCATGTTGATGATCGGCCAATTTTAGATTTGTAACGAAGTAAGGAAGCAGAATGGACTCTAGCAATTTCGCTACCGGCGAAAGGAGGGATATCGGACGATAAGACTCTCCTAGGTTCGCCGGCTTCCCTGGTTTTAGTAGGGGAACTACAATCGCTTGTTTCCATATCTCAGGTATAACGAAGGTAGTTAGAGAGATTAAAGAGAGCCGCTAAATAATTCTGTCCTTCGTGGCCAAGGTGTTTGATCATCTTCATGGCAATTCCTTCTGGTCCGATGGATTTTGAGGGTTTGGCCTTCATTATGGCTTCCTTAACCTCTGCGACTGAGCCGGCAATGGGCGCAGTAGGGTGTTTGTGTTTGCGCGCACGTCGGAAGGCTCTTCTCTTAGTCCTATCCGCAGGTGGATGCATTATAAACAGCCGGCAAAAGGAGCTCGCGCATTTCCTGGCGTTCGATTTGACGCTGTCGCCGAAAGCAATGGCGACCTTGTCTTTGGTCGGATTGGATAGGGCCTTGACAGTCCACCATAATTTGCCGACTCCGCCGGAGAGGTTGCATGTCTCAAGGTGTTGTTTCCACTTGGTCGGCTTGTGTTCGTTGACAATCCTACGGATTTCCGCATTGAGGTCTTTTATTCTGGGATCTGCGGGATTGATGAGTCTCACTTGGTCACGTTCTCTTGCCATCGCCGCAGCTTCTGCCGGGAAATTCGGACGAATTTCGGGTATTCTGCCAGCAGGAATAAAGCGGCATGAGGCTGAATCGATGATCTTGCGAAACTCTCTTTCGCCTTTGCGTACGTCCGTTGGAGTGGGTAAGGCAGCGAAGGAGCGCTCTGTATATTCAGTAAAGCGGTCCCAGTCCGCTTTGGTGAAGTTGTATATGTTATTTTATCAGTCGTTATGAAGTCGGTCGGTCGTTCAACAGAGAGTACGATAGGTAGGTGGTCTGAAGCTAATGTAAGCATCGGTCGCCAGATGACGAAGTTAATGAGGCCCGCGCTCGTTATGGAGATGTCTGGCGAACTGTGACAGTTACCTGCCACCCTGGTGGGGGCATCTCCATTGACTGTACAGAATGCCGAGCTATCTATTTGGTCTGCAATTGCGTGTCCTCTGCTGTCGGCTGGCAAGTTGGAGTGCCAGAGATCGTGATGCGCGTTGAAGTCGCCTAGGATTAGACGGTTATCTCCCCTTAGCAACGCACTAATGTCGGGATGATAATCTCTAGGACAACACGTGACAGGAATATAGATGTTTATGATTTGCAGATCGGCGTCTCCTGACCGGACTGCTATGCCTTGGCATTCTAAGGTAGAGTCCTGGGGTCGACGTCAGGGGAAAATAGATTATATTGTACAGTGTGATGTGTAATGAACGCAAGGCCACCCCCAAGACCGCTGGGGCGGGCTTTTCGATGTACATTATACCCATCACAAGTTCGTAAGTCCGATCTCGTGTTCAATTTTGTCTCTTGTATCGCGGCGATTTTGATGTTGTGCGTCTTCATAAAGTGAGTTATCTCCGCGATCTTTCCAGCTAATCCGTTACAGTTCAGCTGCAGAATTTTGAAGTGTGTAGGGGGGGAAGGGGGGGGGGGGGGCTGAGGACACACTAGGCGTGAGGGTCGGATGCGTTTGCCTAGGTGGAGGTAGGCTAAGGCCTAAACTATGTCGCAGTCTAGAGTTGACAGCGCCATGGCCGATGTTGTCTGGCGTGGAGGGCGGCTGTGTACTGCAACAGGGGGCTATGAACGAATCCGTTCAGAGGTTACCGCTTGCGAGCCCAGAGCACATAAGGGTGTGGCACAGGTCAAGGCAATTGTTGCACTTGACCGATGTCGCAGGCGTATATAATCTTTGCCGACAAACGGTGCACGTAGTGAAAGGTACTAGGAGGTGGTGTTCCTGACCCACGTGCATGCTGGAAGCAGGGGGGGGCATTAGGGGCAGAGACAGAGGGGACTGACGCTCGGCGATGCTCATATCTGAACGATTTCGGAGGGGATAGGAGTGTTGAGCGGCCGTGTGAGATGGAGACGCTGGTGTGCGTGAGCGACAGTCGGGAGTGGGTGAGGCAGGGATGGCAGCGGTGCTGCCAGTCGTATAGACTGAGCCACTATTGTGACTATTGGAAGTAGGTAGAAGCGGTAAGGGAGTGCCAGAGCGGCAGGGTTAAGCCCTGAACATCCAGATTTATGTAACCATCTCTTACACTTGGCGCATTGTACCGAATACGACCGTTTAATATAAATTTTCCTCCAGCAAACGCAGCAGATGCAGTCTCTTGGTCCAGGATTGGGTTCGACCCCAGCCCGTAACAAGAGACAATGGAGCAACCCAGCTGCAAGGGTTTGCTTCGAGGATGACAATTTAAGGGTGTGACGGGACAGATTGGACAGGGTTACACTGAAATAACAGCCCTTGGCCGGGTGAAAAAAACCCAGGTCATTCCGGTGCGATAGAACCGGCTGTTGTGGGAATGACGTTGTCATCAAATCATTCACACGACACTCGGGTGTTGAAGGTGTTTGTACAAGATCTTGACGGATCAATATCTGCCAGAGGGCTATCATTCCCGCAACATTCCCCAAAGCACGAAATGAAAGTCCTGACCAGACGTTAAGGTAGCCTAAAACTGTCGACGAGTTAAAGAATCAATTTCCATATTTAACTCAGACTAAGATTAAAAGGTGGTTAGGTCTTTATGGATCTCAAATGAAAGTTTCCTTTAACACATTTATTTTAATTATTTTGTTACCTTCGCGTTTTAGTTGCGGACAACAAAAGTACGTGTAAGATAGTCTGCTGTGTAAAATCATGCTCTCATCTAACCCGTTTCGAAAAATGGCGGGACAAACAAATGTTCACTTAAAGAGCTTTCTTTTTTGGAAAAGTGGTGCACTTATTGGGTTTTCCAATCTTTTCCGAGCTTTGCATTCTGAGATAAGGCATTCATCAACCTTCAGTCAGAAGTTAAGTAAGAAAAACCGTTCTTAAATCAATTTTTTAAATTGCATGGTTTTCAACAATTGTTTGAGGAAGTTCTGTGCCAGAGCGTTTTTGAACCAACAGTCGAGATAGTACGATACTCTACGCAGTAGATGTCATCAGTAAATAAACTAGAAATACATTCATGTTTCGAATATATTTTGGTTTTTAAATATGTTTTCAGTTTTAATTTATGGTATGTGGGCATTTAACTTAAACCTCGAATACAATTATTTATGTAAATATCCTGACGATTTCAAACAATTTCAAACAATTTCAACAATTCAAAAAGTAATAATGCCGTTTTACAAGATACGTGTATTATATTGTTGTTATGTATACACATCAATATATATGTAAATACGTTCTATATATGCGAGTACGTTACGATAAGCTACTGTTCAATGGTTCGTCACTATTTTTTGAAGGTGAAACTTTTGAAAATTGGTAGGTATTACTTATAAACGTATGCATTTGAAAGAATTGATCTATTTTTTTATATGCAATCGGTTTTTACATTTGCCATTAGTTGTTGTTTGAAAATATTTGCTTGCTTGAAATACCGATGTTGATTACGTTCAGTTAAATATTTGTTGAACTTTTCTCTACTTAAATTAAAATAAAAATTAAGAGATTTTGTTTAGCTGCTGTTTTTGCTGTTGGTTTCCGCTCGGTTTATTCGGCTATATTTTGTGTTTTGTTGAATATTGATAATTAAGTTTAAATTAAAAGCGTTTCAAGTGTAGTTGTTCTTATAACAACAAATTGTTCTTATTCTGTTTGTAAAATTGCTTGCAAGTTACTAGTTTTGTTGTTGTTGCAACAGCATTTTCTAGGCTTGACTTTGTTTTGCTTGTTTTTCGAATACAAATTTTGTTGTAAATTTATTTTAAGTTTTTGGTTTTCTCACTTTTTTTACATCAACTGCTTTTTTTCCCGCTCGTTCTTGTCCTTGTCTACTTCACACACGCCTCTGCTGCACTTCAAACACTCCTACACCGCTTTACTTTTGCACCATCTTCATCAACATATCGGTTGATAAGGACTTGGGTCTCTCAATTGGTAAACCTAACGCGCGATCCCAAACCAAGGAAGCCAGCACGCCGAGCGCACGTGATACGCCAAACAATACAGTGTAGTAGTTCATCTCCTTCATGCCATGGTATTGCAACAGCACACCAGAGTGAGCGTCCACATTGGGCCAGGGGTTCTTAACCTTGCCGGTTTCGGTAAGAATTGGTGGCACGATCTTGTAGATTTTCGAGACCATTTGGAAGAGATCATCCTCTGGCAGGTGTTTAAGTGCGAACTCACGCTGGCAGGTGTAGCGTGGATCGGTCTTGCGGAGCACAGCGTGACCATAGCCGGGAACAACCTAAAAGTTGATGAAACGAAAAAAAATTACAAATTTTATAAATTTCAGCAACAAACATTTTTTTGGCGACTGCGTGGTCGTACACCATATAGGAAATGAGGGCGATTTTCCACACAGCCGCCAATTTCTTTTTTTTTTTTTTAAATCGAAACGTTACTCACCTGTCCTGACTTAAGCGTCTTCCAGACATAATCCTTCAATTGATCCTCTGATGGATTGGCGCCCAACTCCTTTTGCAATTTGCGCAACCACACCAGCACTTCCTGATTGGCCAAACCATGCAATGGACCAGCTAAACCATTCAAGCCGGCAGCGAATGAGAGGTAAGGAGCACTTAATGCGGAACCAACTAAATGCACTGTATGTGCAGATACATTGCCACCCTCGTGATCGCTGTGAATGGTCAGATAGAGGCGCATCAGTTCGGTGAATTTGGGATTGTCATAACACAACATTTTGACAAAGTTAGCGGACCAATCTTGACTAGAGTCGACTGATTTGGAGCCTTTGCCGCCACGATAGGTATTGCAGTATATAGTTGCGGCTACGACAGGCAGTTTAGCAATCAAGTCCATGCTATCCTCGTATACATATTCCCAGTACTTGGATTTGTGTACACCCTGCAGTGGAAAAGAAGAATTTATAAAGTAATTTACAACACTAATGATTGTCGGTAGTCAAGCTAAGTGACTGTCTGAACTCTGTGAAGCTACTACAAACCCTTGCAAACCGGCTGCGTAATCTATTATATTAATACAGAGCGTTCGACACCCACTTAGCTATTAGCAAACAACTCTTCTCACCTCTGAGTAAGCCTTGGCAAATTTACTGTCATGATTTAGGGCGGTGATGGCGCATGCGAATTGTGACATTGGATGTAATGTGGTTGGCATGTTATTCAACATAGTCGCCACATGTTGTGGCAGTGCAGCGCGTGAATCCCACTCCTTGGACAGTTGTTTTACTTGTGCGCTGGTTGGCACATCACCAGTAAGCAATAACCAGAAGAGGCCTTCAAGGCAAGGGCTCTTCACCACCATCAGCCTTGGGTAATACATTTTAGCATTCGGAAATGGAGAGACCACGGAACCTTCACCGGCATCCAACACAGCCGTTTCGCAAACGAGGCCCTTAATGCCACACATACCACCGTACATCTGGAAGACGAGTAAGAAAATCAATTCTTGGTTGAAAATTATTTAAAATACCCGTATTTCTTGTAAATAATTCAATAACTGTCTTTATAGTGCAGAACCTTGAGGACCGGAAATGCGTCGGATAAAAATAAAAGAAAATAAGAACAAACTCTTAACTTTAACCGCAAGATGACCAAGTTATATGGCCACGATCAGGACACGAACGTTTAGAGTCATACTTATTCATAACAATCGAATCCAATATCTTACGTTTTGGTCATGATCTTAGGAATTTGGGAGTTTTGAATACTTATCAATTTTAAGGATTCCAACTCTTAAAACACATTTCTGCGTGGTAAAACCAGTCCAATACTTGGGTTATGCGACTCAGTCCTCAAGAAGTGTTAAACTCATCTTTGTCTAAAGTACTTCGGTGGGAGCAGCAAACGTGTTTCTAAAATTCAAAAGTTAATTTACGTAGTTGAGTAAATATCTGAAAGCTTAAAATAATTAGCCAAAGAGCTTAGTTTTAATTATTAGAACCTAGAGTTCCTTAGAAGTTCATCCGGTAGTGAGTTCTTTGAAATCGCCAAGTGTGATTTGGGACGTCCTCAGTAGAGCATCGTTTAATTTGGTAAAAAACGAACATAAATGGTGTATCTTAACTAGCAATAATGTACTAAGTGCAGTCAAGTCCTGAAATGGTATAATAACTTTGGTAGGGTGTTTGTAAGTATGGGAAGAGGAAGAACAGATAATACCAAAATGATCAGGACGATGAGTTGAGTTTATTTGGCTTGTTTGAACGCAAACCATTGATTACCTCTACTAGTTTGGCATCTTCTTTTGCGAATCGGAGTGGAAGGTAGTGGATGAAGGTACTCCGAGAGAGTGGAATGAATGAAATCGCGTTCATAGTTGTTTTAAAGTGAAAACTGCAACTAAAAATTCAAATATAAACTGAAATTTACATTCTGTAGGAACTTATAAAGTGTTATATAACTGCTTTATATTGAACAATTTGGGTGTTTTATGTCTTCACGTTCAATATTACAGTATTTAAATTTGATTGTTTTATTATTGCATACAACGCACCCTGTGTGGTTTGTGTGTGTGTGCAAATTCAGAGTAAGTTGCTCTACCCTGTAAAAACGTTGGAGCATAAGAGTACTCCAACACTTATCCTCATTCATATAAAAAAGGTGGTCCAATTTACATAGCGACGTCCGGTGATTGGATCACCTAATCCTACTCGGAGTACCATTTACTTTGCTTCCGAATAGTCTATAGAGCACCTACGTTGGAGTACTTTGAAAATGCTGCCAAAAGATTACTCTATAGAGTATTCTAGACGAAAGCGAGAAGGGAGTATGTGTTCTTTTGCGGACCACCTACTCCCACTCTAGCTTTGCTGTTGAATACTCCATAGAGTAATCCCATGGGAGTATTTTGAGAGTACTCTCACGTAGGTGGTCTATAGAGTATTCAAAAGCAAAGAAACGGGGTACTCCGAGATGGATTAGGTGATCCAATCATCGGACATTGCCATGTAAATTGGACCACCTTTTTTATATGAATGAGGATAAGTGTTGGAGTACTCTGATACTCCTTTGAGAGTATTGCTTGGAGTATGAAACGAAGTATTTCCGTTTTTTTGCAGGGTACTAGTACACCTATACTATGACGCAAACTCTATAAGTTTATGTATATTGGCATTCAAAAGTACATTGAGAGAAAAGAAGTTTTGAGTGACATTGGAACAGATGGTTTGAAATTGTTTAAGAGGTCCAGTAAAGTTTTGTGGCCTATTGTTGGATTTCTAAACGAAAATAATTTTACTTCAAGAAAACAAAAGACATAACGTAAATGATTTTATGAAGATTTTTGCGCAGAAGTAGCTAACTTGAGGGAAAGTGGCGTAAAAGTTGGCATGTTGAATGCCTACTTCGCCTGCGCGTGCTTTTGTAACTGGTGTTCAAAGTCAAATTTATTCAAAATTGCACATATCAGTGCAAAAGAGTGCGTTTCTCGAGGCACATTTGTGCATAGTAGTAGAGCAGAGTAGATAAAGACCAACACAACATTCAATTTTTGCAACAGGAAAATATTCTCGAAACAACAAATTTTGGAATGGTTTTCCGATTTCCGTTCGACACAAATTGGGTGCCATCTGAGTTAGGAAGGGTATGTTGAAATTTAAATAATACTGGAAATTGGAAGTCCACAGGGTATGGACAGTTTTTGCTGTATTCGGGGATAAGCGCCTTAAAAATTTGCTTTGGCCACGATTTATTTAGTCATTTTATTTTTATGCATGCCAGTATAGTACGTATTCTCTCTTGTGAAAGGTCCTAAAAAACTGAAACCAATATTTTCAAGGAACTATATGGAGATCATGTGATAAGTTTTAACGTGCACGGCCTTCTCCGTTTAAAGTTTTCGATTAGCGCTTAGAATCAGGAGAAGATGTATTATTTGGATACAGTTTTACAGAAACAAGAAATTATTAAAGAGAACCTCTTGAATCCCCTTCCTGCAAAAATCGAATGACTGAAACTACAATTGGTATTCATGTCGGTAAAATATCCCGTAATTTTACGTGTTATATACGAGTCAAATGACTAGTAGCAGTGACACTGGTAAGAGCAGTACAACTATATGTTTATCTTTGGTAAAAAAATAAATAAGGAAGAGCGAGATGTAAAACCACACACATAGGAACGTGAGAAACAGGAAAAATACAACTTTCCGTATGGCTCAGGGTAAGTTTACGCATCATTTTACCCACACGTTTTTGCAGGGCCTCCTTCTCTTTGTATTTCAGTTGCAAATAGACTTGGTAATCAAAAATTAAAAATTTCCAAAAGTTTGAATACTATTTACAAATATTCTATTTTTAAAAATATTTTGTGGTTCTTTTTGAAAATAATTTTATCTTAATTCCTATCCTCTTCCACCTCCACCTCTTTCATGATTTTTAAACTAGTTTTTATATAAATTTTTTTACCTAAATGAACATTTATACTATTAATTAATATTTTTATTCTTCATTTTTAGAGAATGGGAAAACAAGTAATTAACAAAATAATTTTTGGAAGTTTAGGGCCCTCAACATAGGTTTTACAAAACAAATAAGACAACAAGCTACATGCCCTCGCCAGTTAGAAAGAGGGCTAAGCTTTCAACAAAATTTAAGGCGCCTGAACAAATTTCAGATAAAGGAGATAGTTCACTGTGGTCAATAATAACAAAGGTAACATACGAAAGATTTTTTAAAGTATTCGCATCTTATTATACTTATATTATTACAGATCGACATGTTGCAGGCCATTTTAACAAACCATGCAACCTGGAGATTTGACAAAATCTAGGAAAGCTCAAAAAAGCTCTGTCCAAACTTCTTTATTTTTCAATTTTATTATTAACGTATACTAATGTTTTCAGTTTATATTGAACACTTTTGTGTTAAACTTTACGTTACATAAAATTATGTTTTATTTCAATTTGGGATAGGTACACATTTTAGTAAAATTACAATAATTTTACCTGGAATAAGACAAGAAAATTGCTGTCATTTTACAGGTAAAATTACGGTCAAACTACTGGTAAAATTACCATAACTATGCTCATAAAATCACTATAAAGTGGAAGCCAGTATAATGAAATGGCCATATTCATGTCGGTAAAATTCCGGTAATTTTGTATTATCATAAACAGGCGGACAATATAATCACAACATAACAGTCCAAAAGTCGTAAATTCCCTTTAAAAAATTGTGTTATATGACTAGTAGCTGTGGCCGTGTGAGCAGTACAGCTTTGTGCTTGTCTTAGGTCAAAATAAATGAGAAAAGCGAGATGTAAAACCACACACAGAAACGTCATGAAACTTCTACCGATGCTCTTAATAACGTAATGGGAAAAATACGTAAACTTTCAGTATGGCTGCGGGTCAATTTACTGATCATTTTGCCAGCATCTTTTTTGCAGTGTAGTTCCTCAATTTTATAGATATCTGGCTAAAATTTTTAAGTATACTTATTAATCACTAGGAGATCTGGCAGACGGTGTCTTGCCCAAAAACTGACTTGGCTTCATTTGACAAATTCTACTCTCATTCCTCCCTCATATTCAACAAATAAATTTAAGTCCCTACTTAACTATGACTATGCCCATAAACTTTTAAAAGTTGATTTCCCATCATTTTTCCGTTTAGTTCTGGAAAGAGGGACACGATATCGTCTGCTGGGTGTAAAATCGTACGCTTATCGAACACGGTTTGAGAAACAGATGGACTAACAAATTTTGGTTTTGGCATTTTGTTTTTTAGAAAAAAAAATATTGGTTTTCTCAGCACACAGAGGTTTTCATGTGAATTTATATTTAAATAAAGGTAGTTAATACAGTAGTGAAAGCGGGCAACAATATCTACAGATTTCGTAATTTTGCAGAACAGCTGTAGCGCGATTCTGTAGCTTTTAACCACGCGCCGAGCGTTAAGCTTATCGCCAAATTTTGGCGTTTGTTCTTAACGAAAATGCGATTCTGTAACTCTCCTTTAACGCCGCTAAACAGCTGACTCTTGATGGTGATAAAATATGGCAATACTTCTCTTTTCGCTGTATTTTGCTCTAAATTGCATGCAAGAAAACTCAAAACAAATTTTTTTTACTTTTTGCAAACGCTAAAACACTTTTAAATATATTAACGCGATTGTTAACACCTCGAAAATAATTCGCAACAGCTAACCACACGAAAAGTGTTAGCTAAAAAAAGTTAAAAGTTAGCGAATAGGACAAAGCGTTATAAATGGTGTTAAGCGAAGTTAACGCTAACACCTGGCGTTAAAATAGTTACAGAATCGACCTACTGGCTACGTAATTCAAGAGTATGAGTTGAATGACTTATTTTGCACTGTAAGCTGTCAAATTAACCACCGATTATCCTTAACCGGCTTTTATGAAAGTGGCCCTTAGAGTAATTTGACAGCTTACCGAGCAAAATACTGGAGCAATAAGTCGGTATCCTATGTTATGTTTAGTCCTAAGGTTGCTTACCGCTTAAGTATACACCTCTGTGCTCTAAAATACAACGCTGGACCAGTTATAAGAAAACCAATTGTGAATTGATGAAACGCCCCGTTACGGTGAAAAATTGAATAAAGCGTGGTTCTGAATCAAACAGCGAACACGAACCCATTGTTTACCCGTACTAGTTTGGCATCTTCTTTTGCGAATCGGAGTGGAAGGCAGTGGATGAATGTACTCCGAGAGAGTGTAATGAAGGAAATCGCGTTCAGAGTTGCTTTAAAGTAAAAACTACAACTAAAAACTTCAATTTAAACTGAAATATACCTTCTATAGTAACTGATAACGTTTTATAACTGCTTTATATTCAATAATTTGGGAGTTTCAAGTCTTCATGTTCAATATTGCAGTATTTAAATTTGATTGATTTATTATTGCATACAACGCACCCTATGCACATAACCATAGTATATGTCTACTAGTAGCGCAACTTACTCCGAATCTGCACACACACACACAAACCACACAGGGTGCTTTGTATGCAATAATAAAACAATCAAATTTAAATACTGCACAGCAAATTTATTTGCGGAGTTTTTCAAGTCGAATTTTGACCCAGAAGATAATAGTAATCAAATTTTTGAATTTCCGACGAGTCAGGACTGTGCTGTTAACTTTGGATCGCTATGTCTCACTTCTGAGGATATTAATAAAGCCATTCTTAAGTTAAAATCCTCCTATCGGTCTGATGTTGATGGATTGTGCCCTGTAGTGCTAAAGTCCTGTCCAGCTCTAAAATATCCGTTAAGACTGATCTTCAATGAATCCTTGTCTTCTGGGACGTTCATTAATGATTGGAAAATAACTTCCATTACCCCCGTCTTTAAAAGTAGCAACAAGAACGATGTCCGCAACTACAGGCCCATATCCAAGCTGTCTACTATTTCAAAGATTTTTGAGCATGCCGTCAATGCGAAGCTAAGTTTTGCTGTTAAATCTCTCATTTCTCCCTATCAACATGGATTTGTCGCTGGCAGGTCAACTGTTTCTAATCTCGCTGTGTTTAGTGAATATTGTATAGAGTCATTTTCTGCTGGGTTCCAAGTGGATTGCATCTATACAGATTTCTCTAAAGCTTTTGATAGAGTTTCTCATAGAGTTTTAATAGGGAAATTAGCTTTTCTTGGCTTTCATGCCTCGTTTCTGCGATGGATTGCCTCTTATGTATTTAACAAGCAATGTGTTGTTAATATTGATAGTGTATCCTCCAGGCCATTCGTTGCCACTTCCGGTGTGCCCCAGGGTAGTATATTAGGACCGTTATTTTTTATTCTCTTTATCAACGACATTAGTAGTTGCTTCTCGTTCGCCAAGTGTTTGCTTTACGCTGATGACCTAAAGTTATTCTCAGCAATTAAGGGGCCAGATGATGCCTCAAGATTACAAAATGACATTAACAAACTCTATAGCTGGTGCGAGGAATCTCATCTTTTCTTGAACCCCACCAAATGTTTCCACATAACTTATGCGAAAGTAACCAATGCACTACATACGACTTACAGAATTTCAAACTGTGAGCTTCAGTGTGTTAATGAGATTCAAGATCTTGGTGTTATCTTTGATAGTAAGTTCATGTTTAACAATCACGTAAACTATGTAACTGCTAAATCTTATTCCATGCTTGGTTTCGTTAGGCGTAATACTATAAAATTCTCAGACCCGTATACGATCAAGTTATTATTCACGGCCTTTGTTAGGTCGTTTTTGGAATATGCAGTTTTTATTTGGAGGCCAAGCCAGCAGACAACTGTAAATAGAATAGAGCGTATACAGAAGATCTTTCTTAAATATGCTCTTCGACCTGTAAACTTCTCTGAACCTATGCCTCCCCATTCTTCTCGTCTCTTGCTACTTAACCTTAAGTCCTTGTTGGATCGTAGATCTATTACACTGGTTTACAGCCAAAATGCACCAGAGACGCCATAGTGAAATTCCTATGTAAAATCACCTCCTAATTCCGAAAACCAAGGTTATTTTTACTTGAATGGTACCGTTTTTGAGATATTTACGATTTACCGTTATTTCAAAAAACAAAAAAGATGGCTCCACTTAATCGTGTATATCTCAAAAACAAACTGAGCTCTTCCAAAACAGTTTGAAAAATTTGAAAGCTTATAAAATTTACTATAATCAGTACATACAACACTTTTTGCTAGGTCCTGCAGATTCAAACATATTGAACAATCATTACGGATTTTTTAAATTTTTTTTGTAAAAATATAAAAAAATTTGTACTTTGCGAGGAAGCATCTCGAAAACCTTTTGTTTTTTTGCAGATATTTTTTCCCTCCTCTAAGCTCTGTTTTATTACAAAAAAAATAAGCTATCAGTGAACAAAATCGATGAACTAATACAAAAGTTATAAGCATTCAAGTAAATATATCCATTTAATGCTTAAGTACCCTACTGGTACATATGTGTTAGTATTCGTATATCAGTTAGTTAGCAGGTAGATTTTCGAAAAGTTATTAGATACAAAAAGCTGTTAGTGTCGTTTTCTCAAACCCAGGTACATTTTAAACAAGAGCATATTTTTGAGGCAGGTAGTGTTTTCTTTGTAGAACTAGGGAACCTTTTTGTTTAGGTAGGCTTGAATTTTTACTGGATCTAAGTATAAATAAGAGTACATGCGCCTTGTTCCTTCATAATATCTGCAAGGCTCGCCGGATACTGTTCAGTTTATAATTGCAGTTTATAACCCGTCATTTACTTAAAATAAAAAATGAATAAAAGGGCGCGAGAGTTTGAGTGTACAAATGATCCAGATATGTTCTGTTTCATCTGCGGTCAATTTATTGTTAAAAGTATGAGACGTGTGTTTTCAAATCCTTTGAAAGTTACGTACTATAAGTGTTTTGGAATTGAGCCTAAAAACCATGGACACCGAACACTGTGTGCACCACATGCCGAGTCGAATTGATTTCTTCGGAAACCGGAACAAAAAGGTACGTTGTAAAAATTAGGAATTTGTTCCCTTTTAATGCATAGCTGACTAATTCCTGAAACTATCTATTTAGGCGACGTGTGAAATTTATTACACCAATGAAGTGGAGGGAACCAACTTGCCATTCAACGGACTGCTATATTTGTACTACAAAAGTACTTGGGGTTGGAAAGTCCAGAAAAGTAACCTATGCGAGCGTATCTACAGTGTCATTACCAGAACTAATTTCAACAGAAGCGACATTGCCAGAATCAAATTTAACTTTAGTTCCGGCTCCAGTTTCATTGTCAACAGTAGTATCTGATTACGCGGCATCATGTTGTACTGAATTTCAAACGGAAAACGAAAGAAATTCTTTGTCACAAGCACAACTCAATGATTGGATAAGGGATTTGGAATTGTCAAAGGAAAAGGCCGAACTACACGCCTCTCGAATGCAACAATTTAAATTTGTTTCATCCGATGTTAAGGTAACATATTATAGAACTCGTCACGAAGAATTTTCCAAGTACTATACGAAGGAGGACAGTGTTTGTTACTGCAAAGACATTGCTGGTCTATTCAAACAATTTGGTGAACCATATGATTCAAAAGAGTGGCGATTGTTCATAGACGGCAATAAATTAAGTTTAAAGGCCGTATTATTGCATATTGGCAACCAAAAGCCATCTATCCCGATCGCGCATGCAGTAAATACGAAGGAAACATATGAGATAATGCAAAAATTGCTCAAGTTAATCAAATACGAAGAACATGATTGGAAAATATGTGCCGATCTTAAAGTCGTTGGAATGCTATGTGGTCTACAAAGTGGATACACAAAATACTGTTGCTTTCTATGCAAATGGGATAGCCGAGCTCGTCAAGACCACTACATCATAAAGGATTGGCCAGAACGAATCGAGTTTCAAGTTGGGGTAGATAACATAAAATACTCTCCACTTATAAAGAAGGAAAAAATAATTCTACCTCCGCTCCACATCAAGCTCGGCCTTATCAAAAACTTTGTGAAGGCTTTGGACAAAGAAGGCGAAGCTTTTCATCATTTGAAGACAATCTTCCCAGAGATTTCAGAAGCAAAAATAAAGGAAGGGATTTTTGTGGGACCGCAAATAAGGAAAATGATGACCAATAACCATTTCAAAGAACTATTGTCACCAGTGTAGGCAGCAGCGTAGGATTCTTTTGAAAAGGTCGTTACTTCTTTTTTAGGCAAACACAAAAGTCCTAACTACGAGATGATAGTGAACGACTTAATCAAAAACTATGCGGAAATGGGTAAATAAAAAAACATATTATAATAAATTATATATTACATAAATTTACATGAGAATATATAGCCATAAATCTGAATTCATCGTCCAGTTCCGAACAAACAAGAACGGGAAAAATATAAACAAAAAATTTGTTCTGAATTGAAAGATAAATCCAGCCTAAGAAAATTATATACTAATGTGTCACTTATGTATTTATCTAATTTACTTTTTTATTTTCTTTCAGGAGTAAATATGTCTTTAAAAATTCATTTCTTACACTCCCACTTAAATTTTTTCCCGCAAAATCTTGGCGACGAAAGTGACGAGCATGGCGAAAGGTTTCACCAGCAAATGAAAGTGATTGAAAGTCGGTATCAAGGATTCTGGGATGTCGCTATGATGGGCGACTAATGTTGGTTTCTCATAAGAGAAACCGATCCTAATCTAAATAAGCGTCAAAACAAGACACATAACTTTTTCAATTATAAAATAAGATCATAGAGTTAAGACAGAACCATATGTACATATGCTATTATTTGTAGGGTACTTAAGTATTAAATGGATATATTTACTTGAATGCTTATAACTTTTGTATTAGTTCATCGATTTTGTTCACTGATAGCTTATTTTTTTTGTAATAAAACAGAGCTTAGAGGGGGAAAAAAATATCTGCAAAAAAACAAAAAGTTTTCGAGATGCTTCCTCGCAAAGTACAAATTTTTTTATATTTTTACAAAAAAAATGTAAAAAATCCGTAATGATTGTTCAATATTGTGGCGATTATTCTCAAGCATGTACCATCCCTAACTCAATAACACTCCCACCACTAGTTAAACCACAACAGAGATAACGATGGCTACGCTTATGCATGCAAGCGTGTAACTAGGGAGAGGAAGAGAGATGGCGCGAGTGTTTGCGAATACGATGCAAAGAGGAGATTCCAATAAATAACACCGACCCTTCCAGAACACGAAAAGCGAATAACCAAGAAAGTTCTCGGTGCGTAGGCAAGCACCCTGTTGGACTATATAAGGCGGTGACCAAGCAAGGCAGGTTGATCAGTTTATTTTCAAGCGTTCAATAGTGAACTACTGTAAAGTTATCAAACTCTTAAAATTGTTTTGCGTTTATTACTAGTAAATAAAACTAGCTATTACTTACATTATCTGTGCGTGTGTTTATTCGACTTTATAGTGATCGAACCCAGGATTGATAATTAAGGAATCATCGAATTCGTCACAATTGGTGTCAGAAGCGGTATTGTTGAATAAATACCAGTGAATTTAAGGATAACAAGGACATGGCGAAGCTGAATGAATTAAAGATTCAGCAACTCAAAAATGAGTTGGAACAACGGGGACTGAACACTACAGGCAATAAATCAGAGTTACAGTCACGATTGCGAGAGGCTATGGAAGCAGAAGGAATCAACGTTGATGATCATGTTTTTCATCTTGTCGAGGAGGCACCGACAAAAATGGAAGAAAGAAAGGAGTCTTCGAATCCAGTAGCAACCGTCGACACAAACATGATATTGGCTGTATTAACTCAGATGTCGACTAAAATGGAAGAACAGAAAACTTACATGGCATCTCAGCTCGAAGAACAGAAAACTTGCATGGCATCTCAGCTGGAAGAACAGAAAACACACATTGCATGTCGAATGGAGGCCCAAGAGACTCGTATTATAGAAATGTCGTCTCAAATTTCGGCCAATATTTCATCACAGCTCTCCGCTCAACTGGAAGAACAAAAGGCGTATATGTCATCGCAGTTGGAAGCACAAGATGCAAAAATTGCACAATTTCAAGATAAAATAGAGACCGAGGTAGATGCGTTAAGGGGCCGTATCCAGGAGTTGCAACTGAACCGTCCATCTGCTTCAGCGAATACTCCCAAGGTAAAATCCCCGTCATTTGATGGTTCTGTTCCATTCCAGGTATTTAAGCTACAATTTGAGAAGACGGCTGCGGTGAATAATTGGTGCACTGAAGATAAAGTTGCAGCACTATTCGTGGCATTGAAGGGACCTGCAGCAGAAATCTTACAGACTATTCCCGAGTCCGAAAGGAACAGTTATGATGCATTGATGGGTGCGGTTGAAAGACGCTATGGTAGCGAACATCGAAAGCAGATATACCAAATAGAGCTACAGAATCGATCCCAGAAACCTAATGAGACTTTGCAGGAATTTGCATCGGACATCGAGAGATTGGCCCATTTGGCAAATGCGGACGCACCTGTGGAGTACACTGAGAGGGTAAAAATCCAAAGTTTTATAAATGGAATACGCGATGTAGAGACGAAGCGGGCCACATATGCAAACCCCAAACGGACATTCTCTGAAACGGTATCACATGCTCTAACGCAGGAAACAGCCTCGCTATTAAGTAAACCTGCGTACAAGGCTCATCGCGTAGAAGTGGACATTCCGGCTTGGGTAGACAAAATTTTGGAAGCGTTGAACGGAGTACAGAAAAAAAGTGATGGTGCCATTAAATGCTTTAGGTGTGGAAAATCTGGTCATATAGCACGTTATTGCGGCACTGGGTCCAGTAATCCTGGCAATTTAAGTGGACGTAAACGCAAAACTGGAGAATATGAGCAAGATGAATGTCCCATAATCTCTGTGTCACAACTCGAACGGAAAGCGAGTAATGTTACTGTTGAAGGCTACGTGGACGGGAAAGAGCGCTTGCTGACTGTCGATACTGGTGCATCACATTCCATCATTCGGACTGACTTGGTCAGGGGAAAGGTGAGACCATTGCGGAAAGCTAAGTTGTGGACAGTAACTGGTGACAGCAAGCAAGTCCTGGGAGAAGCGAAATGCAAGGTTGTGATTGGGAATGTGGCCACGTATCACAACTTCTTGGTAGCGAATATTGTCGACGAAGTCATCATTGGCGTCGATTTCTTGGCTGAGAGAGACATTCACATCAACGTAAGGAACAGGGTTATGACTTACAACGGCCAAGAAGTTCCTCTGGTCTTTGGACACAATAGTGGCTATACCACCAAGGGAGTGATCTTGAAGATGAAGCAACAGAAGCCTCGTAAAGCACCGGTAGCTCCTCGACCAAAGGCTTTCATGGACAGGTGCCTCCTGAAGAAGATTCGGCAAGGCCAGGAGGAAGATCCAGATTTGGCACGTGTGTTCAAAGGAATAAAGGAAAACAAACAGCCAGGAAGAGGAGAGATGATTAGAGAGAGTCGCATCGCAAAAGCATACTGGACACAATGGAGTAATTTGAAGCTAATATCTGGGTGTTTGCATCGGATATGGGAAAGTGAAGATGGCCGGAATCATCGAGCACTTATTGTTGTTCCCAAGGCAAGAATTCCAGATGTTATCAAAGCGTCGCATAGTTGCCCAGATGGAAGGCACATGGGAATAAAGAAAACGCTGCAAGAGGTAAAGCGGCGGTTCTATTGGATCGGTTGCAAGCAAACTGTGAGGAAATGGATTACTAAGTGTGCAGAGTGTGCTGAGAATAAAAGACGAACATCTGGTGGTCATGTTACGAGGAGGCAACGCAACTTAGTGGATAATGTGAAACAGTGCAATGGCCATGAGAGAACGGAACGGAATCCTGAAGAAACGAGTTGCAGGAATGTTTGCCGGGTACCATTGGGAACGAAAGTGAAGGCACAAATCTATTCGAGATTAAGAACGGACAAAGTGGTTGGAATATGTGACACTGCAATGCATTGTGGGAATCTCTGCAGGAGAGGATTGATGTCGGAGTTTCAATCCCCGGAGGAAATGAGGTTTAGTAAAGCAGTGCCAACCATGGAGCGTCTAGCAGCGTTTGGTTTGGGAAATGTGTCTGATCGGGACGATCAGACTTAGGTGGAGGGCAGTGTGGCGATTATTCTCAAGCATGTACCATCCCTAACTCAATAACACTCCCACCACTAGTTAAACCACAACAGAGATAACGATGGCTACGCTTATGCATGCAAGCGTGTAACTAGGGAGAGGAAGAGAGATGGCGCGAGTGTTTGCGAATACGATGCAAAGAGGAGATTCCAATAAATAACACCGACCCTTCCAGAACACGAAAAGCGAATAACCAAGAAAGTTCTCGGTGCGTAGGCAAGCACCCTGTTGGACTATATAAGGCGGTGACCAAGCAAGGCAGGTTGATCAGTTTATTTTCAAGCGTTCAATAGTGAACTACTGTAAAGTTATCAAACTCTTAAAATTGTTTTGCGTTTATTACTAGTAAATAAAACTAGCTATTACTTACATTATCTGTGCGTGTGTTTATTCGACTTTATAGTGATCGAACCCAGGATTGATAATTAAGGAATCATCGAATTCGTCACAATATGTTTGAATCTGCAGGACCTAGCAAAAAGTGTTGTATGTACTGATTATAGTAAATTTTATAAGCTTTCAAATTTTTCAAACCGTCTTGGAAGAGCTCAGTTTGTTCTTGAGATATACACGATTAAGTGGAGCCATCTTTTTTGTTTTTTGAAATAACGGTAAATCGTAAATATCTCAAAAACGGTACCATTCAAGTAAAAATAACCTTGATTTTCGGAATTAGGAGGTGATTTTACATAGGAATTTCACTATGGCGTCTCTGGTGCAGAAAAAAAGTTGGAATTTGTGATCCAGTGTTATCTGCTTAAGTTTCGCTTATAACACTATGGCCCGGTTTCACCAACTCGACTTAACTTAGTTAAGTAGCGATTTTCACTTTTTCAGTTTCACCACCTAACTTAGCTAAGTCACAACTTAGTCAACTTGCCTATTGACTTATTCTCGACTAAGCAGTGTTGCTGTGGTTCAAAACCTAAATGTCAGTAATGTTGCTAATTTGTTTTGTGCAACGCCCCAGTCGGAAACTTCACCATGCTTGACTTTAACAGGGTAAGCGTAGATGCATGTGATCGCTTGTTTTCTAGCATGCAACCATTACGAAACTATCGTTTTCAATTAAGCGCCTTCCAACTAAAGAGAAATGGGTGTAAGATCAATACATTCCTTCTTGTATGGCCATACATGCCCTTTTCGCACTGGGGTATTGGATGCGCATAGTTGTCTGGTATGAAAAAATACTACTATGCATAAAACAGCTGATCGGGTTGTTGTGCCCAAAATTATTTAAGTCGCTCAGTTGGTGAAACCCAAAATTAAGTTAGTCTCGAATCTGTGCTAACTTAAGTCACGACTTAGTTTTAGTCTTAGTCGCGTTGGTGAAACCGGCCCTATGAATGGCTTTATTGACTGCCCATACTTGCTAGAGCGGTTTCGATTTAATGTTCCTCAACGTTCTCTCCGAAATTTCTATCCCTTTTATGGAGATAATCTTAGAACTAATTATGCCTGTAATGCTCCTATTGCCCGTGCTATACGTGAGTTTAACTCACTGAGCATTACGGTTTCCTTGGATTTTTCACTACCAAGGTTTAAATTTTTAATTATTTTAAACTCTGCATTTTAAGTTCTCCGGTCCATATATGTATATGAGTTTTATACTATGAGTTTTATACTTTAAGTTCTACACTTAATTTAAGTACTATCTAATATATTTTAGTCTGTAAGGATTTATTCCATTGACTGCAAATAAATGAAATGAAATGAAATATTGAACGTGAAGACTTAAAACACCCAAATTATTGAATATAAAGCACTTATAACACCTTATCAGTTCCTACAGAATGTAAGTCTCAGTTTAAATTGAAATTTTTAGTTGTCGTTTTTACTTTAAAACAACTCTGAACGCGATTTCCTTCATTCCACTCTCTCGGAGTACATTCATCCACTGCCTTCCACTCCGATTCGCAAAAGAAGATGCCAAACTAGTAGGGGTAAACAATGGTTATGTGTCAACCACTAGGGGACGAGGGGACGTTTTCAAGCTAAATGCCATTGTTTTAATTCTAAACTCTCACACACACTATATGTGGGTTTGTAAATTTATGCGGTTTTGGTAATTTGATTTTCGAATGGAAAACAGGGGCCGAATCACGACATACGTTCCGTGATCAGAAACCGTTTTTTTAGTAACAAAGTTAAAACTGTCCAACTTTTTAAAACAGTAGTGATGGATAATTTAACCGACCAGTACTTCCAGCCATTTGCTCACGTATGCCATCATTCCACATTATGGGCTTAGAGTTATTCACCCTTATCGCGAGTTTTATTTTCACCCGAAAAGGTTCGCACTTTTTATTCGCCTTATCACAGATATTGGCGAACACATTTTTCGTGTTCGAAAAGCATTTCGCCTTATTGGCAACGCTTTGTTCGGGCGAAATGAACAACGGAAAATGCCAAATTTGTTCTTTTTTATTTTACAGGCGAACAAGAGTGAAACAAAATGTAAGCAACGCTTTGTTTTGAATATTAGATATTCTTTTAATGAAATATGGTGTTATTTTTTAGGAGTAAATCAATAAATAAAGCACAGTCGGAAATGCTGTTGGAGAAAATGTTAGAAAAGCCTGAAATTACTAAAGGGGTTTCACTACTGTCTTACCTAGTAGTCGAGCATTACTGTGAGTTTCTAAATAATTTTCTTCTAAGGAATGCCAATTTATCCATTGGCTACAAAGCAATGGCTCCAAAATACACAGCACCTCTGACAGAACCTCACTGAAATATGACTGACTAAGACCCACCTCATGAGCATTGCCAACGCCTTTTTGATAGCCTCCTTCGGCGAAAACACGTAGACAAGCGCTAAACGACGAATTTCTGCTTCAATGGCGGCAACGAGCCAGCCAGAATGTCTAGCAAGTGTTTAAATGCTGGCTTATTTAGCCTGTAATATTGTTGAAAACTAGTAAGGAAACAATTAATTTGTTATTGAAAAGTGCCAAAAACAACTTTTTCCTACTCACAGTAAATCACTTAGCTCCAAAGGGTTGGAATTGTCTCTTAATTGCCTCCGGATTGCTCTCACATTTAAATTATCCTCGCGTTCTATCAATAACAACCTAAGGCCAATACTATACATGTTTTTAAATAATTTTTAAGCTTTATGTTAACTTTATTTTACTAAATTGTACGCTTGTTTACAAAATTCACAAAATAGCAAGTAAATTTATTTGTTCGCTATTAATTCGAAATGGAGCATCAGCTGATTCGAAGTGAACATTGGGTCGCCCGAAATTAGCGATGGGCGGAACCAGTTCGCCCGAACAAAAAAAGCGAAGACGAACGTTCGTTCGGGCGAACTCTGCGATAAGGGTGATTGTGGTTTAAAATTTCGCATTCGATCACGGAACGTATAACGTATTCGGCCCCAGCAGATGTATTTTTGGTGAATATACCTAGCATCTAAACTGGCAACTCTGTAACAGCCGATTAACATCGAAATCGGGGAATCACCTCATTGCTGGATATCGCTGATTACACATCACTTCTAAGCTACGTTTTATGTATCTTCCTATAAAATAAACTCCAATTAAGGCGTAATATAAAAGATTTGACTACATAAATCATTGCCAAAGTGCTGATAGTGCGACAACTTTAAGCAAATTATAATTTCGAAAGCTGGTAAGTAGAATTTTAATGATAAGTTTAAAAGGCAATTCTTCACATCCAACGTCAACTGTAAAAACTGCATTAAAAATGTCGATATTGGTACCCAGAGACGCGTTCCGGTCCCAGGAACCCTAATCCGGTGGGGGAAACCCATTACGGTAATTGTTTCCTTTAGGAGACAACTGCTAAAACACGTCCAAAAATATCGGGAGAGGTATCAAACAACGCGTTTTGACATCAGTATCAACAATCCGAAAGCGGATTTTCAATTTTTTGTTTCAATGAAAAGTTATTGGCAAAAAAACAAAAAATTACCCGGGTCCGTGCTTCAAAAAAATAACCCTTAGCCGGTCCAACACCGGCTACGCGATCCCCAGTATTTCTGCGCGGAACACACTTTTGCACTTTTCAGAACACCGTACAACAACCACATGAAAATAACAGAAAATTGTTAACTTTGCTTGCAAATATCTTGAAAACTACTAAAAACATTGCGTTTCCCCCACTGGATTAGGGTTCGTGGGACCGAAACGCGCCTCTGGGTACCAATATCGACATTTTTAGCGCAGTTTTTACAGTTGACCTTGGATGTAAAGAATTAACGTTTAAAAATACATATTCCTGGATATAATGGGTACCAACTCAAGAATTTTGACTTCCAAACGTCCACTACCCTGTTTCTGAATTTAATGCTTACCGATCTGTAAGATCAACACAAGAATATCTGCATTATTCAACTAAAAGAGACTTGGAAAGCAATTCCTTTTGCGCATATGCGACTGGCAGTCAGTTTTTGAGTTGGCCGCTGTTTATACCTCCGATTTGTATTTAAAAAGGTAATTAATTTACATTTCCAATAGAATCGTCCACACATTCAAGATCAATTTACAATGGCAGCATGCAACACACGTGAACGCCTATCACAGGTGAATCCCGATGCAGCTAAATACTTTATTGAAAAGCTCTTATATCAAATATATGAACACTTTGACGAGCAAGAATTAATTGATGTAACATTCAAGTTCAGTTCAAATCCAACTGTGTTGTAAGTTAGAATGTTGCCTAAAATATGCTTCAAATTCATAAATATTTTTTAATGTCTACAGAATCACAGCACATCGCTTAATATTATCTGCTGCAAGCCCTTATTTTAGGGAACTTTTCAGAAGTGAGGAAGGAATTTGCCCTCTCATCGAAATCACCAACATTGATAGCGACACCTTTGAGAGTTTAATAATTTTTTGTTACACCGGCAAAACATCCATAACCATCGATAATGTGGACAAAATTCTGAAGGCGGCTTTAATTTTGCAATTGGAGGACGCCGTTGCCAAATGTGCCCACTTTATCGTAGAAAATATTACTGATTTAACATTGCAGCGTGCTTATGCCCTGGAGAGTGAGAATCAGTGTCAGATACTAAAGCAGAAATTTTTGGATTTTGAAACTCGAAACTTTATGAGCGTAAGTTCTACTATGCAATTGGAATAAAATCTTGTTCGATGTCTTAATTGAAATTTTTTTTAATGGCAAAATTTTATTCCATTAATTTTTCAGATAATCCAAAGCTCTGAGTTTTTAAATTTTGAAGCTAATAAATTACAGAAGGTCTTGGAATGTAAATCGTTGAATGCACCAAGTGAAAAAGTTGTGTTCCAGGCAGTAAAACGTTGGTATGAACACGATGCTTTGGGACGTAAACAACAATTACCTGAATTAGTCAGTTGCCTTAGACTAACGCAATTGGACATGGATTTCTTACTAACGGAAGTTCAACCATTGCCGGGCTGTGAATTAATTGCTTACAAAGCTCTATCGTGGATCATCTGTCCTTCACTTCGTCCTAAACTAACGTTGCAATACACAGAGCAACGTATAATGTCGGAAAAGCTTGTTTTGGCGTTTAGAAGAGAGGTAAATTTTTTCCATTGGCTTTGTAGTAACAAAAATTCAAAAACAATCCCGGAATGGGTATATTCTAAGCCCTTACCTAACTCACTGGGGTTGAATGGGTAGGGTGATGGACTCTGGTTTCCCCGGTCCTTTCCAAATTTTAAAGTAAATTTTCGAATATCCAATTCCCGTGTTATTTATCGGGCGAAGCCTCGAGGTTATCAGCATATATGCTTATTTGCCCTGTTTCCAGATGTCCGGGAGAATATCGCCCTGACGGTAGTCCAGGTTAGGGCGATTGAATATGCTCGTGGTAGACATACCGGTCGTAAGAGGCGACTAATAAGCACAAAGGTAATGAGGTGCAACTCGATGGTTGATCTACGGATATGATGCCTCACCACCTTCTTCCTTACCGAAAGATATGAAACCACCAAGTGAGAATTGGTTATTATTTATTGAAGCACTGCATTTATCAATATTACGCCCGTCCAAAAATATATACAAAAGGATAGGATATATATTTCAGAAAAAGCACATCTACCATATAAAAAATCTGACGAAACTAGGATTACGCTGTAGGCTTACATGCCTGAACTACTGCCCTGCTTCAGCAAACCAGCTACGGAGCGCTATTAAATCTGCGCTCTAATATGAGTGTTTTTATGACTTACGCATATTTATATTTTATGAGGGTACGCATCATGATTCAATAACTACAAGGTTAGCTCTCTAGTGACATATTTTGACAATTTCCGCCATCTTGCTGCCTGAAAAATTGTCATTTACATTCTGGGTTGCCTTTTATCGAAATTATGTAAAAATAGTAGTTAAAAATTTAATATTATACAAAATTTTAAATATGTTGGTTTCAGAAAATAGATTAATTTGCACTATTATTTATATCGACTTTTGGGAGTGTAGTCGTTTTATAAAAGCGTGCAACTGTTGGCATATGCTGACGATACTGATATCATTGGCCTTAACAACCGCGCCGTAACTTCTGCTTACTCCAAATTAGAAAAAGAAGCGGAGAAAACGGGATTGGTGGTGAACGAGGGCAAAACGAAGTACCTTCTGTCATCATGCAAAGAGTCAGCGCATTCGCGCCTTGGCAACCAAGCCACTGTTGGCAGCAATAATTTCGAAATAGTAAAGGACTTCGTTTACCTGGGAACCAGCATTAACACCAACAATAATGTTAGCCTAGAAATCCGACCAAGAATTACTCTTGCAAACAAATGCTACTTCGGACTGAAAAGGCAATTGAAAAGTAAAGTCCTCTCTCTACGAACAAAAATAACACTCTACAAGTCACTCATCGCACCCGTCCTGCTATATGGTGCAGAAGCGTGGACACTAACAACATCTGATGAGGCGGCTCTGGGACCTCTACGCGTTAGCGACGGCGAGTACCGAAAAAGATTTAATGATGAGCTGTATGAACTTTACGCAGACGCCGACATAGTTCAGCGAATTAAAACACAGCGGCTTCGCTGGCTAGGCCACGTAGTGCGAATGAGCGAAGATGCTCCAGCCCAGAAGGTATTCTTATCGGCACCCGCCGGTGGAAGCAGAGGAAGAGGGAGACCACCACTCCGATGGCATTCCCACAACAGCCGGTTCTACGTACCGGAATGACTCGGATTTTTACATCCGACCAAGGGCTGTTATTTCGACTCTACCCTGTCTAACCTGTCACCTTTTCCACTAATATTCTCATCCTCCGAGCAGCTCCTTGCAGCAGGGCTGCTCAAAACTCCTGATCCGGGCTGGGGTCGAATCCAACCCGGGTCCAGGAGAATGGATCTGCCATTCCCACAACAGCCGGTTCTATCGCACCGGAATGACCCGGGTTTTTTCACCCGGCCAAGGGCTGTTATTTCAGTGTAACCCTGTCCAATCTGGGGCAGGGCGAAGCGCTGTTAACAACAACAGAATGGATCTGCTGCGTCTGCTGGAAGCAGATTTACGTTAAGCGTTCACACTCCGTCCAATGCAATTCTTGTAAAAGATGGTTGCACAAAACCAGGTGCTCCGGGCTAAATCCCTCCACACACAGGCCCCCTAGTTTCTACAAAACCGGGCTCTCGTGGCCCCTTGCTGTTCACGCCCTAGGACGTCCCGTGGCCAACGACGATCTAGTATCGCACCGTCACAAGCTTCTGAAATAGTCTCCACGACTAATAGCACTAACAACGCCCAGCAAGTAGTGCGTAACACCCGCTGCCGCTCACACCCACAGGCGCCAACACCTCACACAGCCGCTCACAGCTACTTTCTACGTAGCACCTCTGTTTCAGATGTGAGCAATGCCGAGCGACAGCCTACCCCCCTCCCACTTTCAACTTCCCCTTCTTCCAGCACTAGCACAAATGTAAGTCAAAGCCACCAGCTCCTGGTCCATTACACCTTGTGCTCTGTTTGTCGGCTGAGATTATATACACCTGCGACATCAGTCAAATGCAATTCTTGCCTTGGCCTGTGTCACCTGCTTATATGTTCTCAACTTGGAAACAGGAACCTATGGACTGATACGTAAGTTGCACCATGTTTTCGAGCTACGCAACCTACAACATCGACCGCTTCGCCACCTTCCGGTGCTTCGGATCCCTCGACTTCTAGAGTGCGACGCAGTGTGCGACCCAGCCTGCTTCCACCAAGGCATACGCACCAGTCCCTGACTCCCAGCGTGAATATTTCTCCCCCTTCGCGAATATTTCTCCCCCTTCGCTAAACTGCAACGGCCTAACTGGGAAAGTGAGTGAAATAGTGAACTTCATGAAGCGTCAGAATATCAAGATCGCTGCTATTCAGGAGACGAAGTTAAACGCCCGATCAAGTCTTCGGACTTGTGACGGCTATAACATCCACCGACGTGACCGAGAGAGGGGACTTGGGGGCGGACTCGCCTTCATCACTCACCAATCCGTGCAATATCGTCCATTTGAGCCTGACGTCGACCCGAGGGACAACCTCCTGGAACGTCAAGGAATGGTTGTCCGGACAGGCGACGTCGACCTTGAAATCATTAACATTTATATACCTCCTGCCACCTGCTGTCCGAGAGATTACCACCCTGACATCAGTGCGTTACTCAGAGGCGATAATCGTGTAATCCTCGGAGACTTCAACGCACACCACGATCTGTGGCACTCAAGCCTACAGGCCTATGGTAGGGGACAGGAATTGGCTGAACAAATAGACGATTCGACGTTTTGCACTGTGAACGGGGACGCCCCACGAGAGTTGCGGTAAACTGTTCCAGTTCGCCAGACCTCACAATTGTCAGCGCAGGTCTCATAAACTGCGTTGAATGTCGACCAATGCTTACTCTTGCATCTGACCATTTGCCGATAGTCCTCTCAATCGATCGCCCCAACGACTTCGTTACTTCTGAGAAGCGCACCTTCACTAACTTCAGCAAAGCTGACTGGGTTGGTTTTCTTAATTTCACTGAGAGCACCTTCGCTGCTCTTCCCATCCCGTCTGATGTACGAGAAGGGGAAAAAGCGTTTCGCATGGTCATAGCTTCAGCCTCCAATCAATACATTCCGTCAGGTAGAATTAAGGAGATACGTCCGTACTTCCCCGCAGAGGCAGCGGCCCTGGCTAATGAACGTGACCACGTGCGACGCTTGAACCCTACGGATCCCCAAATTCAAGATCTCAATGCGGAGATCAGACGGCTAGTCGATCAACGCAAACGCGCCAAATGGGAGGAGCACCTAAGGTCCTGCAACTTCTCTGCTGGTGTTGGCAAATTATGGTCCACTGTTAAATCCTTGTCTAATCCGACCAAACCTAACGACAAAATATCCATTACCTTTGGTGATGGAGTCGAAACCAAAGAGATGCGCGAGCGCTTTCTGCCGGCAATTTGTACTGCATCCTCCGGTTGACAAGGAAATCAGGCGCGCCATCAGGGAAGCGCACAAACGCAAAAACAACCAAGCGCCCATTGCCATCACCACCACAGAGGTTCGGGAGGCCATACGGTGGTCCAAAAACTCCAAATCTTTTGGCCCAGACGGTATATCCATGCTGATGCTAAAACATCTCGGCGATGAAGGAGTAAGGTACCTAACAACCGTCTTCAATCTGTCCATGACCACCTTTGTCATTCCAGAAAGATGGAAACAGGCAAAGGTGGTGCCACTACTAAAGCCCGGCAAGCCGGCCAACGTGGGGGAGTCATATCGACCGATATCACTCCTCTCGCCAGTAGTGAAGACCTTGGAGACGGTCTTGCTCCCTTATTATACCGCTAACCTGCGATTAGCCGAACATCAGCATGGATTCCGCAAAATGCATAGCACTACCACCGCGCTAAACGCCATCACCACACAGATAGGTGTCGGTCTCAACCAATCTCGCCCAAATGACAGGACCGTGCTAGTTGCGCTTGATCTGTCGAAAGCTTTTGACACTGTTAATCACGCACAACTCATTAACGACCTGGAAGATTCAAACCTTCCCCCCTGTCTAAAGCGTTGGACCGCCAACTATCTGAGTGGCCGGCAGTCATCGGTGGAATTTAGAGGCGAAAGATCAAAACCACGTATGATTAAGCAGGGGGTGCCACAGGGTGGTGTCCCATCCCCGCTTCTGTTTAATTTCCCACCAGAAGGCGTCTCGATCGTCTCATACGCAGATGACTGCACGATCCTGGCGACTGGACCCTCCGTTGATGAGCTCTGCTCGAGACTAAATTCCTACCTTCCAACCCTTTCCAGTTTCTTCGCTGCACGGAACCTGACATTGTCACCGACCAAATCCTCGGCCACCTTATTTACGACGTGGACAGCGCAGGCGAACATGGAATTAGACGTCTACGTCGACGGCATTAAGCTTCCGACTGTCTCACACCCCAAAATCTTAGGGGTCACGTTTGATAACATGTTCAAATACGGTGCTCATGTAGCCGCGATTGCCACCAAAGTACACAGCCGTAACAAAATCCTCAAGTCACTAGCTGGCAGTACTTGGGGGAAAGACAAAGAAACGTTACTGGCAACGTACAAGGCAATCGGCCAGCCGGTTCTGAGCTACGCGACGCTAATATGGTCGCCGGGTTAGCAGACACACATTGGAAGAGGTTGCAGGCCTGCCAAAACACCGCACTCAGAACTGCCACGGGGTGCCTCCTTATGTCTCCTGAGCACCATCTTCATAATGAGGCAAAAATGTTCGATGTCAAAGAGCATTGCGAGATGTTGTCCAGACAATTCCTGTTCAACTGCCATAATCAGCAGCATCCGAACAGGAACCTGCTCAACGAAAATCCGCCTCCCAGGAGAATAAGGAGTCACCTCCGTAAGCACTATGATGAGATCCGGCATCACATCTCCTCGCCGTTTGATCCAGAGGTGCACCGGCGGGCCCTCAACCTCATCCACACGGAGTCGGTAAACTCCTTTGTCAGGTCTCGTCCAGTGAATGTGGTCCTACAGGCACAAGCTCCACCTGTTGCCGTCGAGGAACGCGAACTGCCCAGGGAGACAAGAGTCACGCTGGCTCAACTTCGTTCTGGATATTGTAACAGACTAAACTCTTACTTATCCAGACTGAACCCCGACATGCCAAATGTCTGCCCGGCATGCGGCGTGTCTCCCCACGATACTAACCATCTGTTCCTCTGCTCAACCGAGCCCACTCTTCTAACTCCAACCTCACTCTGGTCCACCCCTGTTGAAGCCGCGAGGTTTCTTGGACTTCCGTTAGAAGAGCCTGATGACAGTGTTGGATGGTGGTGGCATCCTAGGCAGGTTAAGTAGTCGCTACAACAACAAGAACAACCACTCCGATGGAAGGACCAAGTGGGCCAGTTGGCGCAACGAAGAAACGACTGGCGAGCTATGTTGGACGGTCAAAATCGCCGGGGCGGTTAGATGACCATTTAATGAAGAAGAAAGTGTAGTCGTGGGCGTTTAAAATTTGGGACATTCCGGCAATGGCTGTCTTAAAATGTTGTCCCTGCATACTTATATACTTACTTAGGTCAATCGTGACTTTAAAACTGATCCTTATGTGATTCGAAGTCTTGTTTTTCACAAAACTTAACTACTATTCTCTGGGTTTGAAAATCAATTCTGGCTTAACTTAAGTATAAAGCAACAGTTTTAAGTCAACTTTTGTTTTAGGCGTGCATGAATAATAGGAACCAATCCTATCTTATTGAAACTTATCAGTTTACTATCCACTTGGTAGACTATGCCCGTTTGTCTTTATGTCCTGAAAGGTTTCCAACAAATATGCATCTTGTCAATTTGTCATTATAATTAAAAAAAAACATAGCCCTATAGTCAGAAGCACGAATGTGCGATTATTCAGAGTTTGAGTTGATAAGTTTACTTCAACCTTCAATGTTCTAAGTTTGACCAAAATCTCTGGTATCATGCTTACACCGAAACCACAATATTTTGATGTCCATGTGTACCGAATGAGCCGAAATCAAACTTTTAATCTTGTTTTCCCAACATTTTAATTTTAACACATTCATGATTCGGGCAAGAAGGTGAACCGTTTTTTATTGTTTTTTAATTGATTATAGAAAAAATTTACAACGATTTATACAGTGATAATATGGGATGACATGTTTTGATGTTGTATTTTGTTGACTTTACAAAGTGTATTACTACTAATATCCTACTTTTTTGATTTTTCTACTACCATTTCCGAGACAAATGAAAAAAATACTCCTACTTTTTTTCGTTCGCAATAGAAACCCAGAAAATGGAAGTGTCAAAAGTAAACGTCAGCTAGAGAGCTAACCTTGTAGTTATTGAATCATGGGTACGCCTATAGTGTAGTATTCTGTAACAAAACTTGTTTACATCTATTATTTTGTCCATAAGTGTAAATACTTCTTTTACTTTGCAGTATTTTACTTTTATTATTTAGATTTTTTTTTTAAGTTACTCGTTCCCGTGGCTCGGTAGGAGAGGATTAAAGCGCCATCACTTATTATGCTTTGTAGTTGCAAGAAATTTAATATTGCTATGATTTGTTTTCTTTATCCTTGATTCTTTCATTTCTCTGTTGATGATTATATTAAGTGCTGCCGTATTTTCTGGTTGTGTTTTGCGTTAAATGTGGTATTCATATTTATTTTATATTATTATTTTGGTTTGTTTCCTTTATTAAATTGGAAGTTTTTTTTCTGCAATAAAATTGCAAATAGTTTTTGGACTTGAGATTCCTTCTCCTTCCATTTGTGGAATGGAGTTAAATCTGTTTAGTGATTGGTATTTTGCTCTGATTGTGTCCCACTGTGGGCATATAAACAAAATGCGTGGCAGATCTTCTGAGCAGGAGCAGCTATCAAATTTGTCATCCGCAATAATATTTAGTTTTTTCAATGTGTCTTTGCCGAAAGTGTGTCCAAAGAGTAATGCTTTGTCTTATTTTGGTGTTGTCAAAGTTCAATTTGGTTTTTGTTAAACCTTGGTTTGTTCGTTATTTTTGGAAACATTTCGAAGTAGTTTTTCCCTTTTTCTCTGCTGTCATCTTCGAATTTTGCTTGCCATTTTGATTTCATTTATGGCATCTGGTATTGACCATTTAAGTGTTTCTCGAGTGCCAGAGCTAGCATTTCTAGCTTGGTAGTCGACTACCTCATTTTGATGAATATTTTGGTGCCCTGGTATGTAATGAATTTCAGTATTGTTTAAGTTGCTTTTTTCTATTAATTACAGTAGGTTATGTACCAAACTGTTATTGGAGTTCGAGTTGTTTAGTGCTATAGCCCGTGATTTGCTGTCCGTTAATATCGCTATATTTTGGTGGTTAAGGGTTGTGGCAAATTCAATCGCCTTTAAAAAGGCGCATAATTCTGCTGACATCGATGACATGATTTGATTAGTGTAAAATGCCTTGGATGTGTTGGTTCTTTCAGGGAAGAAAGTGGCCTGTGTGCAATGCTCCTTGTGTGAGTCATCTGTAAAGATTATTTCGGTTTGCTGAGTGTTTAATTTATTTCATTTTTAAATATCTGATGGATTATGATGTTCGGTTCTTTCTTATTTTTTACTGAGCCTTTGAAAAAGTCCACAACAATAGTGAGTTTTTGGTTGAATGATGGGTATTGGTTATATGGGCATTTCTCCAAAAAGGTCAACCACAGACAAAAAGTTGAAAGTCTATAAAAGTATGTTCTTTTAACATATTTTTATAACAAATCTATTAAATTAAACTAATATAAGCAAATTTTACATTTATTCTTAATACATATAGATATATTGGCATGCAAAGCCGAACAAGTGCAAAAGTTTTCTTTTGAACATTTCTCTTGCACTTTTTGTTTCTATCAATGTTCTTAATGAGAGTCATTATGCATTGAAATTTGCTCTTTAGACTCTTTGTTTATGTTTAAGAAATATTAGAAAAATGTAAAACAACCGATGCGATTGAATATTACGGTAAATTTCTTATTTCTTGGAATGTGTATTTGGATGTCGCGCTCAACCTTGAAAAATAGGTTTTCTTATCAGTTACTCGAAAATATCTGTGCAATATGCATCAAAATTTATTAGCAAATATAAATTTCTATCAGAAATTTGATAAAACAAATTTCACTCGCAAATATTCATCGCTTTGATCGTGGTATTTTATTTAAAGTGTGTAGCGTACAACACCATAAAAAGGTAAAAATATATTAAATACGTTACGCGTTACGTTTTAAATTACCCCCTACTTGAGTATGTGAAACTAAAAATGTAACTTTGTATTATAGATGAGTAAAAACAAGTGCGAAAATAATAAAGCAAAATGCAAAAAGTGGAGAGAGAAGTTAAA
Source organism: Merzomyia westermanni (assembly GCA_949987695.1). Classification (NCBI taxonomy): domain Eukaryota; kingdom Metazoa; phylum Arthropoda; class Insecta; order Diptera; family Tephritidae; genus Merzomyia; species Merzomyia westermanni. The sequence continues at coordinate 150,460,519 of OX465290.1, forward strand.
TGATGATGAAAACTATAAGTTAAAAAACAGGGAAAGAATGCGGAGTGCTAGACAGAAGTGGAGAGCTCCGGCTGAAGAAAACGAAAATTTGATGGAAGAGAGGCGGAAATATAATCGCTTAAGACAAAAAGATAGGCGACAAAAAGTAAATCAACAAAATAAAATGACATGCGTAAGGGAAAACCCAAACTCGCCGTACCTATGTAAGCAAAGTTTGGCCAAAGCTGTTAAAAATGTAGAGGTTGCGATGCCAAAGGATAGGGGAAAAAAGCGAAAGATTCTCGAAGTCTTGGTCAAAAAATATATGCTATATAAAGAAAAGCCAAAAGAAAGTCATTCTCACAAGAACATACCAAACAGCTTGGTTAGTGCCGTACTTGATTTCTATCAGAACGATAATATTAGTATACAAGCTGCTGGAAAAAAAGACACAATAATAATTAACGGACAATTAACAGCAAAGCGTTTTATGCTGATGACCATGTCTGAAACCTGAAGGCTTCTGAGCTCGTTATTCAAACAGATTTTGCCGAGAATTACAGGCTAACACACCAAAATGAGATTCAAAGTGCTCATTTCAGCTACCGCCAGGTAACAATTTTTACTTGCGTAGCTTGGGTACATGGTGCTTCACAGTCGTTTGCGGTCATAAGTGACAAACTGACACATAATAAACATGACGCTTATATTTTTGTTTTGAGACTTTTACGCGAAATTAGTAAAATTTTTGGGCAGTTTGCTGCGCTCAATTCAAAAATAAATACATCATGAGTAGTTCAAACGATATCATAAAAGAAATTAAATGCAGTTATGTTGAATGGAATTTTTTTGCCAGTTCACACGGAAAGGGAGCCGTTGATGGAGTTGGAGCCGTCATTAAAAAAAAAAGTCTGGCAAGTAACCAAATCCAAGAACTTGGTTTTACCCGATGCGTTTTTCTTTTATGAATGTGCAAAGAACAATGTTAACGGCATTCAAGTATACTTTATGTCAATAGCTCAAATTGAAAATTTGTGTCTGCATTATAAATTAGATGAAAAATGGAACAAAGCAAAGAGTATTCCAGGTATAGCCAAGTTCCACGCGTTTTGTTGCAATGGCCAGCAGCTGACAGCAGCTAGAACTGCACACTCCACTGCAAAAAATTTAATTATGTCCATTTTTTAAGTTCATCTTTGTTATACATATTTAGGATGAATATACCTGTTTTGTTTTTCTTTATTAAATATATTTTGTTAACTTTGCCACGTTTTTGTGATAATTAATAAGTTGAATGTATTGTCTCATTGATGTAAATGTGTGGTAGATAAAATGTCGCGTTCGACCTGTCGCATTCGAACCTGATAAAAACTGAATTAAAAAATAAACTACTAAATATTTTTGAATAAAATAGAAAACATTATTAACATAACTAATGTTTAAATATTTAAGAATTATTCGCAATAAATTGTTGCTTAAGGTTTCGCTAAAATCTGTGGTAAAACTATTATTTTAAAAAGCGACTTCTGTTTTTGTAGCGAGCGAACTCCTTGGGTTTTTGTAAATATCTTGAAAATTAACACTTGCCTAAAATCATCCTTAACACAAATTATTGTGTTAAGCAAGATCTATAAGATTCACTATTTGTCAAAATAAAAAAAAAAAAAAAAAAAAAAAAAAAAAAATTTAATCTCGGAAGGCCTGCCGATAAAAGCACACCGATTATTATTTTTCACCAACCAAAACAACAACACTGGTTCAAGATGAAAGATTTCTACAAGCATATGAAACTAAAACACGGAGAAGATACATGTATCATGCTAAAACACTACAGCAATCAAAAACACAAATTGGCAAAACAGACAGAGCAACTTAAATTTCTACTGCGATGTAAGCAATATGGACTAATACCCAACTACCGGAAAAACTCGATAAATAAGGTAACAATCAACACAACATCCGAAAAAATCAGGAAACAGATGGAAAAAACGAAACTTTTATTTCTAACTAAAATACTGAACATCGATATAACACAAACAAATGTAAACATTAAAACAACAAAAGACCAACTATACCACACACAACAGCAACTAAAAACAAATTTAAGCCCCTTAGAGTTCGACGCGTTCGTTAACAAACAACAAATCCAAAGCCAAAAAACGGCTCAAAAAGTAGCACTCACACAAAACTCCAAATTAGAGAGACTAAAAGATGAACAGATGAGAAAACTGGGAATAGGAAAAAACAACAATTGGTTCGTGAACAAAACCAACATCAGTTTTCCAAAAGAAGTAAGGTGGTTACTTTCATTAGGGAAAAAGTTCACCTTACCAATAACAAGTAAGAGTTTCTCACCAATACGTATCATAGCGGAAATGGAACAAATAATCATGGGTATAAAAGACGAAAAAGATAAAGACATAGCAAGAAACAAAGTGAGCAGCAGCATAATACTTTTCAAGCGAAACATTAGACACAACTCTGCCGAGAAATTCTTATTAGCAACATTCAACCAAACAAAATCATTCCTTAAATCCCATACCAACATTATAATAACGGACGCGGACAAGGGAAATAAGACCGTAGCAATGTACGAATCACAATACGCGGAAAAAATTAACACATTATTGGAAGACAAAAAAACATACAAACTTACAAGAACAGATCCAACTAACACGCTACAAAAGAAAAACAATAAAATAGTCGAAGAGCTCTACAAAACAAAACAGATCAGCAAGAGAGAGAAACAACAACTAACCTGCACGTCCGCTGCAGCACCAAGACTGTATGGATTACCAAAAATCCACAAGCCACATATGCCTTTACGCCCCATTGCCTCCTCAATTATGGTCCCCTGTTACAATCTATCTAAGTATATCGGAAAAACTCTTAAACAACTTATATCTGAAAGTTATAATGTGGAAAATGCATACACCTTGAAAGATAGATTAAGCAATATTAATGTTTGGGAAGAAGATGTACTAGTTTCGTTCGATGTCGTTTCTTTGTTTACAAACATACCAATAACATTAGCAATTAGGATTATAATGAAAAAATGGGACCAAATTCAACACACAACTAACATCACAAAAGCAAAATTCCAACAAATACTTGACTTCTGCCTCAGAGAAAATAATTACTTTATGTGCAATAATAAACTATACAATCAAACTTTTGGAATGCCCATGGGAAATCCGCTCTCGCCAACAATAGCCGATATTGTTATGGATGACCTTATTGACAACACCATCTCGGAGCTTAAACAACAACACAATATAGATATAAAATTTATAAACAAGTACGTGGACGATATTTTCGCAATAGTGAAAAGAAAAGACGCGCATAAAATACTAGAAACGCTAAACAAATATCACCACAAACTTCAATTTACAATGGAAATGGAAGAAAATGAGAGTATACCTTTTCTTGATGTCCGTATACATAAAACCAACAAAAGTTTTATTTTAAATTGGTACTCGAAACCAACATCCTCTGGTCGCCTGATTAATTTCCTATCGTCCCAACCAACAAAATACAAAATTAATACAGCGAAAAATCTTATTCGAAAAATAATGACAATCAGCCATGAGAAATTCCACGACACTAACATAGAGAAAATACATACAATTTTGAAAAATAACAATTACCCCGACCACTTAATACATGAATTGATCAACCAGGAAATCATGAGAAATAGCAACCCCCACAACAAACCACCAAATGCAACAACAACAGACGTAAAGAAATACTGCAGTGTCACATATATTCCAAAACTAAATGCAATAGACCATGACACATTAAAACAACAAAACATCACCTTAGCTTATAAATCCAACAACACAATATCCAAAATATACACAAGAACAAAAGATCCAATTGACAAGCTACAACAAAACAACGTGATATACAAAATAGAATGTAAAGGGAAGGACAACGAAAACTGTGATAAGATGTACATCGGAACTACGAAGCGGAGTCTTTGTTTACGAATAGCCGAGCACCGAGCAGATATAAAAAAACAAAAGCCCAGCACTGCTCTCTCCCAACATATGATAGACAGTGGCCATACAGCTGACTTCAACAACACTAAAATCATCGATAAGGAAAAACGAGAATTGACGAGATACACACTGGAAAGCTTGCATATTTTGAATAACCGAGAGAAAACGATAAACAAAAAAGAAGACTATGACTGCATAGGTGCTGCATACATGCTATGTTTAAATAACAATAAGTTTAGTTATGACAAGACTACCACGCAAGGTGGTAATGATTATTAGACACTAAGTGTTTATGTTAATTGTTATTGTAAGTGTAATTTACATGTTAAATGTTGTTTATATGTTTTATCATGTTTGTTTTCTTCTTTTTGAAAAATAAATAGTGTAGCCCCTGAAGATGCTGGAATATCCAGCGAAACGTTGGGCAAGATGGTGAAATAAAAACCTTTAGTTTTTATTTGCATTAAAACCATTAGGTCAAACTAGCCTACAATACCCCATTATATAAATTGAAACTGACCGCAAAAACAACAAAAATTTTGGCATTTGTTTTTTTTCACTTTCAATGCGTACGAATGTCGCATTCGACACTGGAGAAATACCCATATGTTCCTTAATATGTCATTAAATTGCTTAAACGTCTGTGTATAGCTGGTTTTGAAATTAAAGTTTTGTTTGAGAAGTATTTCCGATGACGGAAGGTTGTAAGCGAAGGTTTTAATAAGTTCCTTAGCCGTTGCAAGACTTAACCTGCATTCGGTTGGTAGTTCTGCTGCCAAATGGTATATTACAGGATTAGGAGTCGATTTAATAAGTCCTAAACTTTTCCTAATAAATTTGTTGCAGGTCTTTAGTGAAGCTGACGCTCCTTTGGATAGGTTTGAGATTGACGAAGCAGCATATTCCATTTTTGATCTAGCAAACGATTTGTAGAATTCTAAAGCTCTGGATTGTGAGATTCCAAAAGTGCATCCGCTGATGATTCTTTAGAACCCCCATCTTTTGTTTACCTTTTCCACGATTTCGTTAATATGCAAGTTGCTTGAATTGTTTTTGTTGATGTATCTGCCAAGATATATTATGGAGTTAACTTGCTCCAGTTCGAAATTGTTGATTTGTATTTGCAATGGTTGTCGTTTGTTTGGTGTGGATTACATTGCTTTTACGAAAGTTGATTTTTAAGTCTAGGTTTGTGCATATGTTTGCGAATTCTTCCAGTTTTGATTTTAATTGCGATTTGGCTGTGTCAAATGTTTGGTTTGTTGAGATTAAGGAAAAGTCATCCGCAAATTGGAATAATATGTTTTTGTCATCAACTATCGAGTGAAGTTCAGTTTGTATATATATTAAAGAGCATAGGACTGAGTCCGCTACCCTGCATTAGTCCCTTATTTATCTCAATTTTGCTGTTTCCTAGGTTTAGTGTTCTATTGTTAAGCAAATTGAAAATCCAATTATTAATAGGTTTATCTATTTGTATTTCGTCGAGTTTATTTGACAATTTTGTTAAGTTGATGTTATCCAAGGCGAATTCATATACGGGTGATATAAGAACATATGAGCAGCGGCGTCTAGTGTCAAAATAAAAAATGTCTAGCAATTTGACAGGAGAAGCCGCGAAAGCAAAAACAAAACACATGAAGTAGGTGTGTATATCCAGCAATGAATTCCACGACATATCACCTGGTATAAATTCGCCTTGATGTTATCGTATGCTTTTTCTCTATATCTATACATGCACCTATAACGTAATTTCCTTGACTTTTGAAGTTAAGGAATGAGTTCATTACATCGTTAATACATTGTGATGTGGAATGTTTTTTTCCGAAATGCATATATTCGAGGTGGCAGTACTTCATGTATCTCTGTGTGAGTATCAATGTTAATTTTCATCATTCCTTCTATTGTCTTGTAGAGGGTTGAAAGTAATGCAATTGGTCTGTAATTTTCTATATCCGCGGGCTCCTTCTGTGGTTTTAAAACGGGTATAATTTTTATTTGTCTCCACTGGTCTGGTATTTCACCGCCATTGAAGATGTTTATTAGAATTTGGTATAAAGATTCTTTTTCTTCTTGAAGGCTATTTATCATACGATATGATATCCCATCCATATCTTTGCTGAATCTGGATTATGGGTTTTTAAGAAGGTTTTAAAGTTATCAAAATTCATTTCGCTTGGTGTGTTCTCGATCGATATTGATCGTGTAAATTCTATGTTGTTTTGGTAGCTGTTAGATGAAGTTGAGTTGAAATAAATTTAAGGTAGTTCTCTATTTGTTCTGTTGTTGTTGTTGTGGTAACGACAAATACACTCCCCGAAGGTTTTGGGGAGTGTTGTCGAATTAACAGTCCTGGGCCGGATTTGAACCCGGTACTCCCTTGCGGTACTGCGCGACTGTCGTGGTAGCCATTAATGACCAGTGATACCTTCTAGGTCATGTAACCCCTCTTTCCGTAAGGAAGGATAAGACGTAATGAGAGGTGAGAGGCATCATATCCGTAGATCAACCATCGAGTTGCACGTCATTCCCACAACAGCCGGTTATATCGCACCGGAATGACCCGGGTTTTTTCACCCGGCCAAGGGCTGTTATTTCAGTGTAACCCTGTCCAATCTGGGGCAGGGCGAAGCACTGTTAACAACAACAACAACAACCTTTGTGCATATTAGTCGCCTCTTACGACCGGTATGCCTACCTCGAGCATATTCTAAACCCCTAACCAGCAGGGGTTGTTCTCGAGACCAGCAGTTGATTATGCGTTTTGCGCAACCATATTTTTTTAGCTGATTAACTTTTCGCCACATTCATTTTGTGTCCGTTGTTGCTGAGATTTCCTCAAGTAACATTTGGAAGCTTTCTTTTTTTTTTCTTTAGATATTTCCGTGTTTAGTTTCTTTTGTGCTTCAGCTAAGTTTCTAAAATTACGAGGGTTGCTTTTTATATTTTGCGCCTAATAATGAAAACACAGTCAAATATTAAGGAAAGTAGTTTTATTGTTTTTCAAAATATTCTCCATTCAAGTCAATACACCACTTCTGCATTCGATTGAACCAATTTTCAAAGCACTTTCACACTCAGAAGTGGATACCTCTAAAACGAGCTGTTTGAAGGCTTCTACAGCTCATTCAGGCTTTGAAAAACTTTGACCTCGCATGTTTTTTTTTTGATGTTCGGGAATAAAAAGAAATCACTAGGTGCCAAATCAGGGCTGTAAGGCGGATGACCCATCATTCGACCTTTTAAGTCCTCAAAAACTCTTGTGTGAATCGATACGTGAGAGCTCGTATTGTCTTGGTGAAGAATGATTTGTCTTCGGCGGTTGGTTTTCCTCAATTCTCCAAAAACTTTTGGCAAACAAACGGTTGTTTTAAGTTTATCTAGTTGAACAGTTGCGACATGACCAGATTTTCCGAAAAAACAGGCGACCATTTGCTTTGAGGTGCTTCTTGCGCGAACAACTTTTGTTGGATTAGGCTCGTTTTGGAACACCCATAAAGTCGATTGCTGCTTTGTTTCCGGCTCATATGCATAGATCCAAGATTCGTCACCTGTTACGATGTCCTAGACGTGCTTTGATCCACCGCAACTAAATTTCTCCAACATGTCTTTACACCAATCGACACGAGTCCTTTGTTGGGCAATTGTCAAATTATACGGTATCCAACGAGAACAAATCTTCCTTACGACCAAATGTTCATGCAATATTTAATGTATGCTGGTCCCACTAATGGCCAAGGATGCCTCTATCTCGCGATATGTCACATGACGATCTTGTATTACCAATTGACGCACAGCATCGACTGTTTCTGGCACAACCACCGTTTTTGGATGACCTCCACGAAATTCGTCCTGCAAAGATTGGCGGCCAATTGGGAACTCGTTTTACCATCGTTTCACAGTGGCTAAGTGTGGTGATTAAACACCAAAAGTAGAAGTAAGTTGATTGATGCACTCCTGCCTCGATAATCCACGTCGAAAATCGTAGTAAATCATCGCACGAAAATGTTCACAGGTTAATTCCATTTTTAGGCAAAATGAATTTTTAAACTCACTATAAATAAACACAAATAAAACTCGTAAGTGAAAACGTTATATGCAAGTTTATGCCAAAAAATACCAAACTTTACGATAAAAATATCTAATTACAGCTAATCACATGTAGTGTTGCGAAGGCGCAAAATATAAAACGCAACCCTCGTATCTGCTGTTCGTTGTTTTTCGTATATAGCCCTCGCATTGTTTCGGTGTCTATAAAGTTTGTCGATCTCGTTGTTCCACCATTTTTTTGGTAGGTATTTATTTTGGTTGTCTATTGTTATCTTGTGGTTGTTTGTAGTGTTTTGAATTACTTTGCTGGCCTCTTCAAATGTACGTCCGATTTTTATTTTTGAAAATTCGTCTACAAATTTGTTGTCTAAGATTTTGTATGATTTGTTCTCTTTGATTGTGTAGTCCTTGTTTAATTCAATTATGATTGGGTAGTGGTTACTCTTTTAATTTTAGTTGGTAGTACTTTCGAATTAACGTTTATTAAGTTTTTGTTACAAATGGTGATGTCTAAATGTGCAGTGTAGTCATTCACTCTGTATGTTGGATGGCCGTTATTTACGCATTCAAAATTAAAATCGGACGTTATATTTTCCAGTATGCTGCCTTTTGTGTCTGTTATTGGACTACCCCAGCTGCATTTGAGATTTTTAGTCTTGGTACCAAATGCAGCTTTTATTTCGAGGCTGGTCATATCCGGTGGGAAGTAAACACTTACTACGTTAATATTTGTTTTAAGATTGACGGTTCTTATCCCTACTAAAGCCGCTGTTGTACTGAATTTAATTATGGAATATTTTATTTTTTTTATGTATGTACATACTACATCCGCCATATCCGTCTTGTCTGTATTTTCCCACGAAGTTGAAACTATTTAAAGATGTATTATTGTTCTTTAGCCATATTTCGCTTAAAATTGCAATGCCTATGTTGTTATTTACAAGTGAAAGTTCAAGTAATTCTCTATTGTTTGGTTTCGTCAAACTTTGAATATTGTATTGAAGGACCCTCATATTATTTTGTTTTGTATTTTCCAAATGTCTGTGTTAACGTTAATTTGCTTTATATGTATATATATAAATTCTATTTGATTTTTGTCGCTTTTGTTAATTTGGTTGTGGGCTAAGTAGTTTGTAACTAATAGTCCAATTACCCACCGACGCACGTACGTAGTACTTGTCAGCTGACACGACCTGTCTTATGAGAGTGCCATGTAAACGAACACTCACCGACGTTCAATTTTTCCGTATACGTAGTACGTAGCGTAGAAATCAAAGAAATTTTGATTTTTTTTCGTAAGAACGTGTCAGCTGATTGCTCTTTCATATGACAGTGTTGCCTATTCATACGTGTGTATGCTGGTTAGGGATCGTTTGCAGTTGCTTTACAAAAATACCTCAAAATACCTTTTAAATTTTCGTAATAATGTTGAAATAACCTGAAATTACGATATTAAATTGTTGCTTTTTAATAAATTGACTGGCTATAATTATTTAATATTAATTTCGGACACTCATAAAATGAAAAATAATTGTTTCAAAAGTACACGTTTGAGTTAGCATGCATGAAAACTGATCAATGGCAACATTGTATTGAATGTAAACAACAGAAAATGTCTGATTTCTCCGTTGGCGCCACGGGCATACGATTCCCTCAAACGTACGTACATACGTACGGGATACGTAAACGTACGTTACACACGTCGGTGGGTAATTGGACTATAACTGGTTCATTTTACCGGTTATTTCATCCTGTTTGAACAGGTGTGTTGTGATCTCTTTAGGGTACGCCAGCATTGTAGGTTGGCTATTCATGTCGTCTTGAATAGCCTCTTGCCATTCTTTCATAGTTTTTTCCCTGTTGTTCTCTTCCCTTTGTTTGTTGTTGTTCATTTTTAATACCTTACTGAACGAGTATTGTTGGTTTATGAATTTTGCTGCTTCTTATGCATTATTGAAGGTTTTTCGTTTCAATGTTTTAGGAAGAGCTGGGTATGTCTATTCTGCGTTTTCGTCGTCATTTAGGATGTCAAATCTATTGCCAAAAATACTTCTGTATTTACGTTTTGCTTCAATCGGAGTTAGATTTTCCAACGTCATTTTATGGTATATGCCTTGATTCTTGCTGGGCATTCTTTTTCAGTTACTGTGTGCTCTCCTTTGCACTTGGTGCATTTTTTATTTTTGTTTCACGTAGTATTTGTTTCATGTGTTTCACTGCATATCGGGCAGGTGCTATCTATCTGTTTGCAATGTTGTGCAAAGTGGTTGAATCTAAAACAGTTATAGCTTTGGGAGAACGAGATAAATGGTCTAACTTTAATTTTGGTATATGAATATGCAACTTCTGTTGGTATTTCCAGGCCATCAAACACTACCTTAACCCTACGGGTCGGAATTCTTTCGCCATTTTCCAATCGTGTCAAACGCATTATTTTTACTATTTTTATCAGATAAACTAGAGGACCCGGCAGACTTTGTCCTGCCTAAATTTTCCCTGATAGATCTTTTAATATTGGCTATCCCCATCCCTCTCCCTATTCCTATCTCTATCTCTATCCCTATCCCTACCCCAACTTTCATATTTATTCGCCTTCTCTAGACTTCCACGAATAATTCAAGACCAAAATTAGCCAAATCGGTTCAGCCGTTCTCAAGTTTTAGCGAAACCAACAAACAGCAATAAATTTTTATGTTCGCACGTCGTCCTCTAGGCATTTTGGACTATGGACATGAATTTAACCTCAAATGCACGATCCACATAATTGACACAATTCAACTTACCACTTTAAGGACAAATGCCTACTGTTGAAATTGACTAAAAATTTGTACAATACGCGTGATTGTTTTGATGGTTTCCAATTGATCTGTTAGGAAACGAATAACTTCAACCTCAATTTCACAGTGAACACAATACCGGTTTTAATTTTGCGTTTGAAAGAACGTGCGCATAATAAAAAATGTCACAAAATGAACTGAGCAGAGTACAATGAGTAGCTGTCAAACAATGTATCACGCACCAGCGCCATTTACCTAAAAAAATGGCGCCATCTGCTCCACCACCATGCAAAACCATATTGGTTTGTAGTACATGCTATGTCTCAGAGATGGCGCTGTATGCGAAAAATGATTTCCCCTGTTTTCCTGCTTTTCTTTTGAAATTTTTCATGAATTTTGTTTGCTATAAACCTCACGGCGCCCGAGACCGTTCCAACGAATGCAAAACCGTGGAAATCGGTTCGTGCGTTCTGGAGTTATAGCGTCAGGAAGGAAAACCCGACTTATTTTTATATTATAGAAGATAATAGATTATGTCTTTGGCCAGTCCTTCTTTAATTTTAGCCTGAATATCGAATATTATGCCCATTTTGGATACGAAATGTGAAAAAATTTTGGACTCGTATTCGTCGTGCTTATCCTTGCAAAAATCGTTAGCTGCTTGAGCAGATCTAAAAGTAATTTTGCATCTGCCGAATCCAATTTTTGTGACTTCATCAACATCACGAATTTTTTTCCCGTCCAGGTATTTAGAAACCGAAATCGAATTAATATAGTTTCTGGACTCACCTGTACTTTTTGTGTCGCAGTAGACAATATAAGGCCCTTTGTGGTGTGATTCATATTGGTAGTTTGGTTTTATACCTTGTGCACTGTTGGTTGCGTCAGAATCTGCTGTTATATGGGCGTCCTTTCTAGGTCTATTTTCTTTAATGCGTGTTCTGCTGCTGCTTCTATTCCTGGGCCTCTACTCTGCAGTTCTATTCGAAAGGATATTCTACACATAGGCACTCTGTAGTTCGTTAGAATTTACTTTAGAAAATATTCCATAATAGTAGGCATCACTGTTGCACAAATTTCAAGTGCAAAGCAAAATACGAAAACACTTAGCATAAATCTCAGGTGCAGTATTTGGCAGCGCAGTTTTACATGTCGCAGTAGATCAGGTGATAAGAATCTCGACTGCCACGCTTGTGGTCGCAGGTTCGAACGTAAGTGCTTGCACAAGTAGTTTTAATTTTTTTATTTTATTTTTATTAAATAAAATTAATTTTTTTTTGAATATCTATCGATAAAAATGTTTCTTTTTTGAATTTTAATTTTTTTACCTAGAATTCTTCAATTATTTTCTGCCAACAGCGATTGCTTAACACTTTCTGCTATAAAAATGCTTTCTTGATGATAAAAAAATACTAATTGTTTTATTATGATCATAAGAATATACATTTTTGTGGATTTCTAACTTTCGGCCATATTGCTATATGCTTTCGAAATAGTGAGTACCAAATTTTCTACAATCGAAAGGGGGATAAATCAAATCCGAAGGGAACAGAATGGAACTCCGAATGCGTTTTACTCGAAATTCCTTACAGAGTACGAACCACTCGAAAGCGAACAAATTTTGTTTCGAATAGAACTAGAGAGTGTGGGCCCTGATTCCCGAATTGGCTGAGGAGCGCATTTGTCCTGTCGCTCCATGTTCCTTGGTATAAAATCCACTTGTTTAGCTGGAACTGTTATTTTTCACCCTTTGACTAAGTTTATTTTATTCCAATTCTGTGGTTTTTAGTTTTAAAATGTTGGTTTAGTTATATTTATTGAATTTTAATTTGGTCCAATTTCGGCTTGAGAAAATTTTTGCGCGCGTCCTCAGTTTTGCTACCTTGCGAATTTTTTTTTTTTTATTTAAGTGTGTTATATACAAGGTGGCGCAAAAGTAAGCTTCCGATGTTCAGCATATCGGTTGTGGCACGTGCAGTGTGTGCTGTTGCACCGTCTTGTTGGAACCACATGTTTTCCAATCCCAATTCATCAAGTTGCGGCAAAAAGAACTCGTTGATCATTGCTCTGTAGCGCTCACCATTCACAGTAACCGTTTGGCCCCGACCGATTATTGGTCAAATAAATAGTCAGCAATATTCCGCGTTCTGGAGCAGTGTAGCATAACATTGTTTATTAACGTGTATTTCGCATGTGTTTACTACACAAATGTCAAAACAGAACTGACTTTAGGGGCCAATCGCAAAATTTATAGCATTTTCTGATAGGAGGATTACTTTTGCGCCACCTTGTATAAGGTTTTTTTTTTTTGCAATTTGCAATAATAAGAAATTTTCAAGTAAAAGGAAAAAAAAAATAAAATAAAAATTATATGAAAACAGAAGAATGAGAAAGAAGGGTAAAGGAAAACATAAGAGCGAAAAGGATAAAGGAAAATGTGGTTCGATGGGAATACATATTTTATGCTTTGGCTTAAGAGCATACAAAAAATCATTCGAAAAAGACTTATATTAAAGTTGAAGAGCTCTTAATGTGCTTAAAATATTATTCAAAATGGAGAAGTATAAGACAGAGCTCGAGTATGACCAGTTTCATAGAATAGGTCAGTCCAATACGAGCATTTTAAGACTATTATTTCGTGAGCTCTTAATCAATGTGAACGCGCAGAGGAAATAGTCCTATATGCGCTTATTTCGAGGTCTTATGGTTTCCTGGGAATGGAATAAGATACAAACGAAAATATGTATCTATAGGTAAAAATAAATAAAAAAAATGTTTAATAAAAAAAAGGAATATTACAAAGATGAATATTCAAATAGTGGAGGTGAGTACGATCAAGCACTACCCCGTCCTTGCCTTGGCAGCATATCGGGTGTTTATAATCGCATTTCTTTAAGAATAACGCGTAATAATGTTTTTTCTTTTTTTGCTCAGTTTGTCACTCCCGTCTCAAAACATAGGCGTTATAATTAGAAATTTTGATGAGAAATGTCGCAAAGACTGAATTCGATTTTTTATCAAAATCAGGGATAAACGGTCCATCCAAATCACATGGAACATCACCATTACATCTGGAACCTGAAAAAAACGCGAATGACTGGCGTCCTTTCGGAGATTATCGTAGGATTAATTTAAACCCTGTACCTTACCGATACCCTTTACCTCACATACATACATGATTTACATATTGAATTCAAAAATAAAACAACATTTTCCAAGATAGATTTAGTTAGGGCTTATCAGCAGATACCTGTTGCTGAGGAGGACATCCATAAGGCTGCGATAACCACACCTTTTGGCATATTCGAATTTGTCAGGATGCCTTTTGTATAACGAAACTCACTGCAAACATTCCAAAGGTTTATAAATGAAGTGTTACATGATTTAGATTTTATATTTGTTTATTTGGATGATATACTGATGGCTAGTAAAGATTAATCAGAACATTTACAACATCTAAATATAATATTTCAGCGTTTAGATAAGTAAGGTTTGAAAGTCAAGCCATCTAAGTGCGTTTTTGGAGTAGGTGAAATTAGTTTCCTAGGTTATAACATATCATCTGAAGGTATTCAACCTTCAGAGGAGAAACTTCAATCAAATTTTTGATTTTGGACGACCAATGGCAATCAAACAGATGGAAAAGTTTGTGGGAATGGTTAATTTTTATCATAGGTATACACCAAAGTTTGCTGAAATGCTATCCCCAATACATAGCATGATAATAGAGTCGTCAAAGAGCAAAGATAAGGTACTTGATTGGTCTAATGTAACATTGCAGGCATTTGAGATTCGAAAAAGAAAGTTTCGCTAAGAAAGCATTGTTAACACATTTCAATAGTGACGCAATTCACTCGGTTGCTGTAGAGGCATCGAATAGGGCCATTGGAGGAGTTCTACAACAGGAAATCAACAATACTAAAGAACCTTTAGCTTTTTTCTCTAAGAAGCCTAGTCCGTCTGAATGTAAATATAGTACTTTTGATAGGGAGTTATTTATTTAATTATTAAACGCTTCAGACATTGGTTAGAGGGTAGATCTTTTTCGGTTTATACGGATCACAAGCTGCTTACATTTGCTCTGAGTTCAAAGTAGATCAAAACCAAGGCAGACAATTCACTTGGAGTTCATATCTCAATTTACTAGTGACATTAAATACATACAAGGGAAATTAAACTGTGTTGCAGATGCTTTATCAGGAATACTCGAAGTTTCAGTTTTAGAAACTATTGATGTAAATTTAAAAAAGTTATTTATTGAACAAGAAAAAGATATTGAAATGCAATAATTAGTAGAAGATCTACATTGTAGACACAACTTGGAATTAATTTTAGTTTCATCTTTAAATATTCCGATTTGGTGTGAGACGTCACTTAATTTAACAAGGCCGTATACACCTCAAGCGTAAAGAAATTTAGTTTTCGGGAAATTAGATAGTATAGCCCATGTTGGTATTAAAGCAACACGCAGGTTGATCACTAGGAGATATTTTTGGCGTGGGATGAACAATGTAAAAACCGGTGGGCGAAATAGTGTATTAATTGTCAAAAAAAGGAAAATTTATAGGCATACAAAATTACAAATTTCGAAAATACCAATTCTAAAAGGGCGATTTGAGCATGTGTTAGAGATTTTAAATTTATATTAATTTTAATAGATAGGAATTCTCGTCAGCCGAAGGCATATCCTCTTCAAAATATTTCCTCTTTCGTGAGTATATATCACGATTTGGAGTTCCGTTGACAATTACAACTGATCAGGTCCCGCAATTTACAGCGCAGGTTTTTACAGAGCTGTCGAAACTTTAAAATCACAACCACGGTTTATCATCCACGAGCAAATGGAATAGTTGAACGCTTCCATAGGCAACTTAAAGCTTCAATTATGGCTAGTAGAAATGCAGTTGGATAATATGAGGAGTGGGGACCTATAGTGTTCTTAGGTTTGCGATCATCCTATAAAAAGAAGACATTCAATTTACAGCTGCGGAGATGGTATATGGAGAAAATCGAAGACTTCCTTCGCAAATGGTAGTTTGGTCAGAAAATAATTATGATTCATCTGATGTTCTGTTAAAATTTAAACAAAATTTCAAAAATCATAAAAATTCACTAGTTTATTTTCCAATGATTGTAAGTTTGTATTAGTTAAGAGTTGATAGAGAACCGGTTTACAGGAGCAGGATCATTTGAGTTAAGAGAGAAAACGCCGAAGTGGTTCAAAATTAGTTATTTTAATAAATTTATAAATATTTCTATAAACAGAATTAAACCCGCGTATTTGGATAAAATAAAAAATTGTTATATTTAATTTGTTAAATATGGAACAATTTGAAAGAGGGGAGTAGTGTAATATCCCAGTAGAACTTGAAGTGAGATCTCCCCAAGCGATGAATAGGGGAGTACTCCCTTTCACATCCTTTTGGAACAATAGAAGATAGTTTTTTTGTTTTTTGCTCTTATTTCTACTCTTTGTGGAGGACAAGGAGAGTTATCCCCAAGAGATGAATAAGAGAGTACTCCCCTTAGCATCCCTTCGGATCAATAACAGAGATTTCTACACTCTGTGCTCCGATTTTACTAATCTTGGAGCAGTAGGGGAGACCTCATTAAGTTATTAATAAAAGATTGATCCTTTCTGTATGCTTTTGGGGCGAAAGAAGAGATTTCTACAACTTCTACTCCTAGCTAACACCTTTTTGAGTAAGCCGAATTTCTCTACCAACAAAAGAAAACAAATTTTCAACAAATCGAAAAAAATATAAAAAAAGCCGCCATCGTAGAAATATGAGAAATAAACACAATTTAATTAACGATTTAGATTAAACTATTGTTCCCCATAGTATAGGGAGTGATAAGCTCTTACGTTGCGAACAGCCATGGTATTCGTCTTTGTGACACCGAAACACCACCTTCACAGCTCGGTGTTAAAAGAAACGTTGAGCAGCCAATTCTTGTTCTATTGTTGCAAACCTGAGCATCCCAACACACAATTACTACAAGTTGCGCCGCCTTCCCTGACAGTAAGGAAACATCTCCGCAATCACTACCACGATATCCGGCACCACGCACACAGCGTCGGTAAACTGCCTTGTCAGCTCCCACACAGAAAATGCCTTCATGCAGACACAAACACTTTCTGATGCGACTGAGGTACGTGACCTTCCGAAGCGGACAAGAGTCACTCTGGCCTAACTTCGATATGAATAAACTAAACTGCGCATTCATTTCCCGGCATGTGCTGTGCCCCCTATCTGTTTAAGTGCTCGATGGAGCAGAATCTCCTTAAAGCGAAATCACTCTGGTCCAACCTCATTGAAACTGCAAGGTGCCTGGGACTTCCGTGAGAATAGATTGATGACAATATTAGCCAAGGAGTGTGTGACTGTGGTCCAATATTGCACCTGTCCGTTTCCTAAGACTTCTGCTGGAAAAAAGTGATGTTTCTATAATGGACGCGCAGTTAGCTTTTTGATTTGCCTAGGTTTCTCCGTGCGTGCCAACTACCGTGTTATTCTTTTGAGCGTAGTAAGGTGGACTCTTGGGGTTTTGTACAGGGTCTAAAGGGCGTTCTACTTACACTTTCTCTCGTAATATCTTTACATACTTACATATCGCCGGCCCAACGGTAAAAGGTGCTAACTCCATCCAGCTAAATTTTTCAATGGAACGAGAAAACCAAATTAAATGAAACCTTCGTTGAACTTTCAAAATTTGTATTGCATAGTATATTATTTGCCCTTAGCACCGTTTAATAGTCGTGCTTAGCGCTTCTGAATATTAAACACAATTTTCTCGCAACCATGTACAGAATCAATGATATCCTTCCATCAATATCAAAGTACGTTTTTAGTGAGAAGTGGACTTAGCAGCTTTCACCGCGGTGCCGGCGATACATAAATTTATGATATTTTTGCTTTCTTGTAGGATAAAACCATTTTCCAATACGACAAAACTGAAGATTTGTGGCATAAATGGGGTGAAGTAAAAATAGATATCTCCAATTTCGGAGTAATTTCAATGGCCGACGATTTAATATTCATTGGTGGCTCTCGAAACGGCATAGCAATTAATGAAGTTACGAGCTGGAATTGCAAAACTAAAACATTGAAACGGTTGCCCACAATGAATGAACCACGATATTGGCATAGTGTTGTAATATTAAATGATAAAATATATGCAATTGGCGGATACCATTTAAACTCAGTGGAGATGTGAGTATGAGTTATGTAGGTTTTTATGGGGCATCGCTTGCATAAGAAATCAAGCAGTGATTTCGATCGAACTGCCATCATAAGCGACAGCACAATTCCAACTTCAGATGGACTCCAGACCATGTTTGCTACGAACATTTGAAATTCGTAATTTTTAGCCTTCGTGTTTCAAGGATAATGGGGAAAAGTATTGAAAACCCATATCGGAGAGTACTGTTGAGGTTTGTAAAAGGATTCAACATGTGTGGCTGAGGTTGACACTTGGATTGAAAAGCTTTGTAGATATGAAGTATTTTTGAAAGAAGTTTCGGAAAATTGTGTTCGCAATGATGAAGGATTCGTTGGCATCCTTGACATAATATTTTTAACTAATTTCATCGTAACTATTTTACAATATTGTTATTGACCCGGAAGACTATAACACATTTAAAAAACGGGAGCAAAAATATGAAAAAGTTCAAAAGGCAAAATTCACTTTAACCGAGAAGGTCGGAGTGAACCCGAAGGTGGTTTGAATATAAGAGTAGACACAAATCCCAAAGTTTTGGCGAGAAATATATTTAATGATCTCAAACGAAAATATGTTTACAAAACAAAAACAAACAAAAAATACAGTCATACTTTACAAGTTTCTCAACAAAGCAAAGAAGATTTCCTTCGCAAAAACATTCATGGTTCAACCAGATCTCTACAGCGCCGATGTAATATTCTGTGATGAGGTTGAAATGGCATGTCCTGTAGCGGCGTGGAAGTGATGTCGGCATCTAATAAAGTTATTTTTCTAAACTCGCAGTCATATTTTAGGGTCTACCCACACTTCTCATATAAATCTCTTGTATTCACTTCTTACTCTATTTTCGCACAATTTCCTGAACCCATTCTAGTTTTCCGGGCAAAGAACAATGTTGCAGATGACCCTTGCGTAGTTCTCCCGATCGGGTCACCTCAAACTGTATCCTTTTTTAAGACTTTTAACATAATTACTGATAATTTGATGAACAAATGCTTCGACAGTCATTTTATGCCTTAATGATGACATGAACTACGACAGTCTCACCAAAAGATGCTGAAGACTAGTTAGTCAAAACAATTTCTCGAAACAGAATTTTGTATTTCTTTTGCTTTTGCATCCCTATTTCGGTTACTTTTTAATGGAAATGGAATATTTTAAATTATTTGTAAACAAGGAAGCCCGCATCTATCGTCTTCTATTCTCTTATTCCTCCTTTTTCTCATTTAGATAGTGCTTCTGTATGTGTTTCTTACTATTCCTATCCCTCAGTCTAATCCTCTCCTGCCCCTTTCGCCATCGTACTCCTTCATATAAAAGATCTCTATACCAAATATTACATAGATTGTAGAAATGGTTGCGGAGTACTATTAATTTAGATTATATCTAAACGGATAAGCCCCTTTTTCTCTTAGCCACCATTTTTTATGAGCCTTGGAGATTAACCGAATGCAAAATTGTATGGAACTCCCACGAAAGCTCCTATTTCAATGGGGATTGCCACGACGACTTATCCCTTACATCGCCTTTTCATGCGGTGCTAGAGACTTACTTCTTATAGCTCTTTACTAATTTTCAATATTCTACCATGAATACTCGCGGAGATCTGCTGTATGAAACATCCCATACGTATAGATGATGCCACGCCCTGTTCTCCCTAACAGCCCAGTATTCTGGAGGTTTTAGAGATTAATCTCGTTTATTTCCATTAAAACTCCCACAGATAAATACCATCTAAATGCCACGCCCCCCATCTCCCCCATAACACATCAACCAGTGGGCCGTATTGTTTATCTTAACCATTCTCCATCCCACTCGAATACGCATAAAAAATCAGCCCAAGCATTCATCCACATACAGACGCAAAGAAGAACTTTATATATATATAAAGATACTTAGGAAAGAAAGTCACCTCAATTTTAATACCAAGCCACAGAAACCAAATTTTCTGAAATTTCCCGTACGTAAAAGCACTTTCTTCGTGAACTGTATGTATGTATGTAAATACTCTTTAAGGTATACCGTTTCTATTGGATGGAAGTCACTAAATGGTATGATCGAACCACGTTATGGCGCTGCTGCCGTTGCTTTAAACAATAAAATTTATGTAATAGGCGGATGCAATAAGAATTTTTTAAAATCTGTCGAATGCTATGATCCTATAACGGATCGCTGGACCCGATGCGCGGATATGAATGAACCCCGTCATTATTTCGGTGTAAGTTTAAAATGAACTTGAAAATATGTTGCATTTGTAATTAATCGATGACTTATCACTCTTTTTCAGGCAACAGCACACAAGGGACAAATATTTTCTGTGTCCGGCAACAATACTGCAAGTGTGGAACGTTACGATCCACAGAGAAATGAATGGACTAAGGTTGGATAACAAATATGTATATGTCTACTTATTTTACGATCTAAATCGCCATCACTCTTTGTAGATTTGTTCTTTGAGTAAGGCCCTTGGAGGAGTTGGATGCATTTCTATCGACAATCAAGTGTGGGCTATTGGTGGCTATGACTCAGATCTTATTTCAGTTTACTCAGATGAAAACGATAAATGGATCAGGAGGGGTTCAACCCCTTTTTCTGGAGTGTACTACTGTTTTACTGCACCTAAAGCTGTCTTTCAAACTGAATGTGAAATGAATTAATGAATAAAAGGAAAAACTACAAATAAATTCGCACAAATTCAAAACGTAACTGGTTTTATACGAAACTTCCTTTTCAATGTATGACGAATTAAGAAATCGGAAATCGGGATTACTGCAGGCATATCACTTTTATTTTTAAACATGCGTTGGTGCTATTTTATGGTGGTTTATATAACTCCTCTACGTGGCTAACTCGGTTCCTCTGTTCTAACCACCTTAGGCAGGATACTTGTAGTTGTAGCGATGCTTCACTCTGCCTAGTCGTTGTTGTTGTTAACAGTGCTTCGCCCTGCCCAATGGGCTCGATCACTCTAAATTGTCATCAGGCTCTTCTAACGGAAGTCCGAGGAAACGCGCAGTTTCCACAGGGTTGGACCAGAGTGATGTGGGTGTTAGAAGAGTGGGTTCAACTGAACAGGAGAAGAGATGTATGGTATCATGAGGGGACATACCACATGCAGGGCATGTGTTTGGTATGTTGGGGTTAAGTCTGGATAAGTAAGAGTTAAACCTATTACAATATCCAGAGCGAAGTTGTGCTAGTATGACTCTAGTCTCCCTCGGAAGTACACGCTCCTCTTCAGCCAATTCAGGTGGTTGAGTATTAATAACGGGATTCACAGGCCGAGATCTGAGAAATCTGTCTACCGACTCGGTGTGGAGGTCATTTAGAGCCCGTCTATGGTTCCGCAGATCAAACGGCAAAGATATATGATGCCGGATCTCATCGTAATGCTTACGAAGATGTCTCTGGGGGCGGTGCTACATCCAACAGATGTCGGTTTGGATGACTAGGTTTATGACAGTTCAGAAGGAACTGTCTACTCAAGAGTTCCGCGTGCTCTTGAACATTGAGCAATTTGGCCTCTTGATGGAGGTGAGACTCAGATGACATAAGCAGGCATCCCGTAGCAGTTCTGATGGCGGTGTTTTGGCAGACTTGCAATTTCCTCCAGTTGGTGTCAGAAAGATTGGGCGACCATATGGGCGCAGCATAGTCAATAACCGGCCGGCCAATAGCCTTATATGTAGCAAGCAATGTTTCTTTGTCTTTTCCCCAAATACTGCCGGCCAGTGACTTGAGGATCTTATTGCGGCTCTGTACCTTTGAGGCTATTGCGGTGGCACGACCAGCGAAGGTGATGTCAAATGTCACACCCAAGATTTTTGGGTGGTTGACAGTAGGTAGAGGTACTCCGGCTACGTGGACATTAAACTCTTGCCCCATCTGCGCATTCCATGTAGTAAACAGGGTCGCCGCCGATTTAGTCGGAGATAGGGTCAGATTTCGCTCGGTGAAGAAGCTGGAAAGGTCATGGAGGTAACTGTTGATTCTAATACAGAGTTCGTCAATGGAGGAACCCTTGCCCGAGGCCATTATCGTGCAGGCGTCAGCGTAGGAAACAATGGAGACTCCCTCTGGTGGGGGGGGAGGGGCGAAGTCTCGAAATATAGAAATTAAACAAAAGGGGAGAGAGAACACCACCTTGCGGCACCCCTTGTTTTATTCTTCGTGGTCTAGATTTCTTGTCCGTGAATTTGACTGTTGGCTGTCGACCATTAAGGTAATTAGCGGTCCACCTCTTAAGTCCGGCAGGGAGCGGTGTCTCATCCAGATCTCGGAGGAGAGTGGCGTCATTGGTTGAGTGGCATTTGACAGATCAAGTGCTACGAGAACCGTCCTATGGTTTGGTGGATGTTGATTCAAACCGTTGTTAATCTGCGTTGTAATGGCGTTCAAAGCGGATGTCGTGCTGTGATTTTTGCGAAAACCATGTTGATGATTGGCCAATTTTAGATTTGTAACGAAGTAAGGAAGCAGAATGGACTCTAGCAATTTCGCTAGCGGCGAAAGGAGGGATATCGGACGATAAGACTCTCCTAGGTTCGCCGGCTTCCCTGGGGAACTACAATCGCTTGTTTCCATATCTCAGGTATAACGAAGGTAGTTAGAGAGATTAAAGAGGCAACTCCTTCTGGTCCGATGGATTTTGAGGGTTTGGCCTTCATCATGGCTTCCTTAACCTCTGCGACTGAGACGGCAATGGGCGCAGTAGGGTGTTTGTGTTTGCGCGCACGTCGGAAGGCTCTTCTCTTAGTCCTATCCGCAGGTGGATGCATTATAAACAGCCGGCAAAAGGAGCTCGCGCATTTCCTGGCGTCCGATTTGACGCTGTCGCCGAAAGCAATGGCGACCTTGTCTTTGGTCGGATTGGATAGCGCCTTGACAGTCGACCATAATTTGCCGACTCCGCCGGAGAGGTTGCACGTCTCAAGGTGTTGTTTCCACTTGGTCAGCTTGTGTTCGTTGACAATCGCATTGAGATCTTTTATTCTGGGATCTGCGGGATTGATGAGTCTCACTTGGTCACGTTCTCTTGCCATCGCCGCAGCTTCTGCCGGGAAATTCGGACGAATTTCTGGTATTTTGCCAGCAGGAATAAAGCGGCATGAGGCTGAATCGATGATCTTGCGTACGTCCGTTGGAGTGGGTAAGGCAGCGAAGGAGCGCTCTGTATATTCAGTAAAGCGGTCCCAGTCCGCTTTGGTGAAGTTGATTTATGTTATTTTATCAGTCGTTATGAAGTCGGTCGGTCGTTCAACAGAGAGTACGATAGGTAGGTGGTCTGAAGCTAATGTAAGCATCGGTCGCCAGATGACGAAGTTAATGAGGCCCGCGCTCGTTATGGAGATGTCTGGCGAACTGTGACAGTTACCTGCCACCCTGGTGGGGGCATCTCCATTGACTGTACAGAATGCCGAGTTATCTATTTGGTCTGCAATTGCGTGTCCTCTGCTGTCGGCTGGCTAGTTGGAGTGCCAGAGATCGTTATGCGCGTTGAAGTCGCCTAGGATTAGACGGTTATCGCCCCTTAGCAACGCACTAATGTCGGGATGATAATCTCTAGGACAACACGTGACAGGAATATAGATGTTTATGATTTGCAGATCGGCGTCTCCTGACCGGACTGCTATGCCTTGGCATTCTAAGGTAGAGTCCCTGGGGTCGACGTCGGGTGAAAATAGATTATATTGTACAGTGTGATGTGTAATGAACGCAAGGCCACCCCCAAGACCGCTGGGGCGGGCTTTTCGATGTACATTATACCCATCACAAGTTCGTAAGTCCGATCTCGTGTTCAATTTTGTCTCTTGTATCGCGGCGATTTTGATGTTGTGCGTCTTCATAAAGTGAGTTATCTCCGCGATCTTTCCAGCTAATCCGTTACAGTTCAGCTGCAGAATTTTGAAGTGTGTAGGGGGGGAAGGGGGGGGGGCTGAGGACACACTAGGCGTGAGGGTCGGATGCGTTTGCCTAGGTGGAGGTAGGCTAAGGCCTAAACTATGTCGCAGTCTAGAGTTGACAGCGCCATGGCCGATGTTGTCTGGCGTGGAGGGCGGCTGTGTACTGCAACAGGGGGCTATGAACGAATCCGTTCAGAGGTTACCGCTTGCGAGCCCAGAGCACATAAGGGTGTGGCACAGGTCAAGGCAATTGTTGCACTTGGCCGATGTCGCAGGCGTATATAATCTTTGCCGACAAACGGTGCACGTAGTGAAAGGTACTAGGAGGTGGTGTTCCTGACCCACGTGCATGCTGGAAGCAGGGGGGGGCATTAGGGGCAGAGACAGAGGGGACTGACGCTCGGCGATGCTCATATCTGAACGATTTCGGAGGGGATAGGAGTGTTGAGCGGCCGTGTGAGATGGAGACGCTGGTGTGCGTGAGCGACAGTCGGGAGTGGGTGAGGCAGGGATGGCAGCGGTGCTGCCAGTCGTATAGACTGAGCCACTATTGTGATTATTGGAAGTAGGTAGAAGCGGTAAGGGAGTGCCAGAGCGGCGACTACCGCGGGACGTCCTTGGACGTGTACAGCAAGGTGCCTCAAAAGTACTAAAGAAAGTACGGGGTCTGTGGATGGCAGGGTTAAGCCCTGAACATCCAGATTTATGTAACCATCTCTTACAGATGCAGCAGATGCAGTCTCTTGGTCCAGGATTGGGTTCGACCCCAGCCCGTAACAAGAGACAATGGAGCAACCCAGCTGCAAGGGTTTGCTCCGAGGATGACAATTTAAGGGTGTGACGGGACAGATTGGACAGGGTTACACTGAAATAACAGCCCTTGGCCGGGTGAAAAAACCCGGGTCATTCCGGTGCAATAGAACCGGCTGTTGTGGGAATGCTGTCCGTCACTTTCCTTACCTAGCATTGTCATCAAAATGTTCTAAAGGAAGTCCCAGGTATCTAGCGGGTTCAAAAGCGGTTGGGCCAGAGTAAGATCGGTGTTAAAAGAGTAGCTTCAATTGAACAGGAGC
This sequence comes from Merzomyia westermanni, assembly GCA_949987695.1. Classification (NCBI taxonomy): domain Eukaryota; kingdom Metazoa; phylum Arthropoda; class Insecta; order Diptera; family Tephritidae; genus Merzomyia; species Merzomyia westermanni. The sequence goes on from OX465290.1 coordinate 150,485,526, forward strand.
AAGTGTTTGGTATGGTGGGGTGCAGTGTGGATAAGTAAGAGTTTAACCTGTTACAATATCCAGAACAAAGTTGTGCTAGTTGTTGTTGTTGTTGTAACGACAAAAACACTCCCCGAAGATTTTGTGGCCCTAGTTTCCCTCGTTTGTTTTCCAGGGCCAGTGCCTATGCGGGGAAGTTCGTGCGAACTTCCTTAATTCTCCCTGACGGAATGTATTGAGATGAGGCAGTGAGGGAGCTCTCATTGGAATTACCAAGTCCGCCCAGTCAACAAACGGGTCTCGGAGGTGACAAACTCTATGCAGATAGTCGTCAGGCGATCTCAAGTTCCCTATAAGGTTTGACGTGGTCATACCAAAGCATTCACACGACACTCGGGTGTTGAAGGTGTTTGTACAAGATCTTGACGGATCAATATCTGCCAGAGGGCTATATTCCCGCAACATTCCCCAAAGCACGAAATGAAAGTCCTAACCGGATATTAATCCAGTGCGTTAAGGTAGCCTAAAAATGTCGACGAGTTAAAGAATCAATTTCCATATTTAACTCAGACTCAGATTAAAAGGTGGTTAGGTCTTTATGGATCTCAAATGAAAGTTTTCTTTAACACATTTATTTTAATTATTTTGTTACCTTCGCGTTTTAGTTGCGGACAACAAAAGTACGTGTAAGATAGTCTGCTGTGTAAAATCATGCTCTCATCGAACCCGTTTCAAAAAAAGGGCGGGACTAACAAATGTTCACTTAAAGAGCTTTCTTTTTTGGAAAAATGGGTTGATTGGGTTTTCCAATCTTTTCCGAGCTTTGCATTCTGAGATAAGGCATTCATCAACTCTCTGTCAGAAGTTAAGTAAGAAAAGCCTTTTTTCAACCAATTTTTGAAATTGCATGGTTTTCAACAATTGTTTGAGGAAGTTCTGTGCCAGAGCGTTTTTGAACCAACAGTCCAGATAGTACGATCCTCTACGTAGTAGATGTCATCATTAAATAAACTAGAAATACATTCATGTTTCGAATATATTTTGGTTTTTAAATATGTTTTCAGCTTTTATTTATGGTACGTGGGCATTTAACTTAAACCTCGAATACAATTATTTATTTAAATATCCTGGCGATTTCAAACAATTTCAACAATTCAAAAAGTAATAATGCCGTTTTACAAGATACTTGTATTATATTGTTGTTATGTATACACATCAATATATATGTAAATACGTTCTATATATGCGAGTACGTTACGATAAGCTACTTTTCAATGGTTCGTCACTATTTTTTGAAGGTGAAACTTTTGAAATTTGGTAGGTATTACTTATAAACGTATGCATTTGAAAGAATTGATCTATTTTCTTATATGCAATCGGTTTTTACATTTGCCATTAGTTGTTGTTTGAAAATATTTGCTTGCTTGAAATACCGATTTTGATTACGTTCAGTTAAATATTTGTTGAACTTTTGTCTACTTAAATTAAAATAAAAATTAAGAGATTTTGTTTAGCTGCTGTTTTTGCTGTTGGTTTCCGCTCAATTTATTCGGCTATATTTTGTGTTTTGTTGAATATTGATAATTAAGTTGAAATTAAAAGCGTTTCAAGTGTAGTTGTTCTTATAACAACAAATTGTTCTTATTCTGTTTGTAAAATTGCTTGCAAGTTACTAGTTTTGTTGTTGTTGCAACAGCATTTTCTGGGCTTGACTTCTTTTTGCTTGTTTTTCGAATACAAATTTTGTTGTAAATTTATTTTAAGTTTTTGTCCTTCAACTGCTTGTTTTCCCGCTCGTTCTTGTCCTTGTCTACTTCACACACGCCTCTGCTGCACTTCAAACACTCCTACACCGCTTTACTTTTGCACCATCTGCATCAACATATCGGTTGATAAGGACTTGGGTCTCTCAATTGGTAAACCTAACGCGCGATCCCAAACCAAGGAAGCCAGCACGCCGAGCGCACGTGATACGCCAAACAATACAGTGTAGTAGTTCATCTCCTTCATGCCATAGTATTGCAACAGCACACCAGAGTGAGCGTCCACATTGGGCCAGGGGTTCTTAACCTTGCCGGTTTCGGTAAGAATTGGTGGCACGATCTTGTAGATTTTCGAGACCATTTGGAAGAGATCATCCTCTGGCAGGTGCTTAAGTGCGAACTCACGTTGGCAGGTGTAGCGTGGATCGGTCTTGCGGAGCACAGCGTGACCATAGCCGGGAACAACCTAAAAGTTGATAAAACGAAAAAAAATTACAAATTTTATAAATTTCAGCAACAAACATTTTTTTGGCGACTGCGTGGTCGTACACCATATTCGAAATGAGGGCGATTTTCCACACAGCCGCCAATTTCTTCTTTTTTTTTTGAATCGAAACGTTACTCACCTGCCCTGACTTAAGCGTCTTCCAGACATAATCCTTCAATTGATCCTCTGATGGATTGGCGCCCAACTCCTTTTGCAATTTGCGCAACCACACCAGCACTTCCTGATTGGCCAAACCGTGCAATGGACCAGCCAAACCATTCAAGCCGGCAGCGAAGGAGAGGTAAGGATCACTCAATGCGGAACCAACCAAATGCACTGTATGTGCAGATATATTGCCACCCTCGTGATCGCTGTGAATGGTTAGATAGAGGCGCATCAGTTCGGTGAATTTGGGATTGTCATAACCCAACATTTTGACAAAGTTAGCGGACCAATCTTGACTAGACGACTGATTTGGAGCCTTTGCCGCCGCGATAGGTATTGCAGTATATAGTTGCGGCTACGACAGGCAGTTTAGCAATCAAGTCCATGCTATCCTCGTATACATATTCCCAGTACTTGGATTTGTGTACACCCTGCAGTGGAAAAGAAGAATTTATAAAGTAATTTACAACGCTAATGATTGTCGGTAGTCAAGCTAAGTGACTGTCTGAACTCTGTGAAGCTACTACAAACCCTTGCAAACCGGCTGCGTAATCTGCTATATTAATACAGAGAGTTCGACACCCACTTAGCTATTAGCAAACAACTCTTCTCACCTCTGAGTAAGCCTTGGCAAATTTACTGTCATGATTTAGGGCGGTGATGGCGCATGCGAATTGTGACATTGGATGTAATGTGGTGGGCATGTTATTCAACATAGTCGCCACATGTTGTGGCAGTGCAGCGCGTGAAGCCCACTCCTTCGACAGTTGTTTTACTTGTGCGCTGGTTGGCACATCACCAGTAAGCAATAACCAGAAGAGACCTTCAGGCAAGGGCTCTTCACCACCATCAGCCTTGGGTAATACCTTTTGGCATTCGGGAATGGAGAGACCACGGAACCTTCACCGGCATCCAACACAGCCGTTTCGCAAACGAGACCCTTAATGCCACACATACCACCGTACATCTGGAAGAAGAGTAAGAAAATCAATTCTTGGTTAAAAATTATTTAAAATACCCGTATTTCTTGTAAATAATTCAATAACTGTCTTTATAGTGCAGAACCTTGAGGACCGGAAATGCGTCGGATAAAAATAAAAGAAAATAAGAACAAACTCTTAACTTTAACGGCAAGATGGCCAAGTTATATGGCCACGATCAGGACACGAACGTTTAGAGTCATACTTATTCATAACAATCGAATCCAATATCTTACGTCTTGGTCATGATCTTAGGAATTTGGGAGTTTTGAAGTGGAATACTTATCAATTTTAAGGATTCCAACTCTTAAAACACATTTCTGCGTGGTAAAACCATTCCAATACTTGGGTTATGCGCGTCAGTCCTCAAGAAATGTTAAACTCATCTTTGTCTAAAGTACTTCGGTGGGAGCAGCAAACGTGTTTCTAAAATTCAAAAGTTAACTTACGAAGTTGAGTAAATATCTGAAAGCTTGGATGTTTTTCAACTCTCATAAATAATTAGCCAAAGAGCTTAGTTTTAATTATTAGAACCTAGAGTTCCTTAGAAGTTCATCCGGTAGTGAGTTCTTTGAAATCGCCAAGTGTGATTTGGGACGCCCTCAGTAGAGCATCGTTTAATTTGGTAAAAAAAGAACATAAATGGTGTATCTTAACTAGCAATAATGTACTAAGTGCAGTCAAGTCCTGAAATGGTATAATAACTTTGGTAGGGTGTTTGTAAGTATGGGAAGAGGAAGATTTGGCTTGTTTGAACGCAAACCATTGATTACCTCTACTAGTTTGGCATCTTCTTTTGCGAATCGGAGTGGAAGGCAGTGGATGAATGTACTCCGAGAGAGTGGAATGAAAGAAATCGCGTTCATAGTTGTTTTAAAGTGAAAACTGCAACTAAAAATTCAAATATAAACTGAAATTTACATTCTGTAGGAACTGATAAAGTGTTATATAACTGCTTTATATTGAACAATTTGGGTGTTTTATGTCTTCACGTTCAATATTACAGTATTTAAATTTGATTGTTTTATTATTGCATACAACGCACCCTGTGTGGTTTGTGTGTGTGTGCAAATTCGGAGTAAGTTGCTCTACCCTGTAAAAACGTTGGAGCATCAGAGTACTCCAACACTTATCCTCATTCATATAAAAAAGGTGGTCCAATTTACATAGCGACGTCCGGTGATTGGATCACCTAATCCTACTCGGAGTACCATTTACTTTGCTTCCGAATAGTCTATAGAGCACCTACGTTGGAGTACTTTGAAAATGCTGCCAAAAGATTACTCTATAGAGTATTCTAGACGAAAGCGAGAAGGGAGTATGTGTTCTTTTGCGGACCACCTACTCCCACTCTAGCTTTGCTGTTGAATACTCCATAGAGTAATCCCATGGGAGTATTTTGAGAGTACTCTCACGTAGGTGGTCTATAGAGTATTCAAAAGCAAAGAAACGGGGTACTCCGAGATGGATTAGGTGATCCAATCATCGGACATTGCCATGTAAATTGGACCAACTTTTTTATATGAATGAGGATAAGTGTTGGAGTACTCTGATACTCCTTTAGGAGTATTCTTTGGAGTATGAAAGGAAGTATTTCCGTTTTTTGCAGGGTACTAGAAGACCTATACTATGACGCAAACTATAAGTTTATGTATATTTGCATTCAAAAGTACATTGAGAGAAAAGAAGTTTTGAGTCACATTGGAACAGATGGTTTGAAATTGTTTAAGAGGTCCAGTCAAGTTTTGTGGCCTATTGTTGGATTTCCAAACGAAAATAGTTTTACTTCAAGAAAACAAAAGACATAACGTAAATGATTTTATGAAAGATTTTTGCGCAGAAGTAGCTAACTTGAGGGAAAGTGGCGTAAAAGTTGGCATGTTGAATGCCTACTTCGCCTGCGCGTGCTTTTGTAACTGGTGTTCAAAGTCAAATTTATTCAAAATTGCACATATCAGTACAAAAGAGTGCGTTTCTCGAGGCACATTTGTGCCTTAAATACAGACATGGAGCAGAGTAGATAAAGACCAACACAACATTAAATTTTTGCAACAGGAAAATATTCTCGAAACAATAAATTTTGGAATGGTTTTCCGATTCCCGTTCGACACAATGCACCTCATGGACTTAGGAGTGGCTAAGAAACTTCGTTTCCTAATTTAAAAAAAAAAAAAATTTTACCTAAATAAATGAAAAATTTAATTTCGCTTCAAATTGGGTACCATCTGAGTTAGGAAGGGTATGTAGAAATTTAAATAATACTGGAAATTGGAAGTCCACAGGGTATGGACAGTTTTTGCTGTATTCGGGGATATGCGCCTTAAAAATTTGCTTTGGCCACGATTTATTTAGTCATTTTATTTTTATGCATGCCAGTATAGTAAGTATTCTTTCTTGTGAAAGGTCCTAAAAACTGAAACCAATATTTTCAAGGAACTATATGGAGATCATGTGATAAGTTTTAACGTGCACGGCCTTCTCCGCTTAAAGTTTTCGATTAGCGCTTAGAATCAGGAGAAGATGTATTATTTGGATACAGTTTTACAGAAACAAGAAATTATTAAAGTGAACCTCTTGAATCCCCTTCCTGCAAAAATCGAATGACTGAAACTACAATTGGTATTCATGTCGGTAAAATATCCCGTAATGGTAAAAAAAATAAATAAGAAAGAGCGAGATGTAAAACCACACACATAGGAACGTGAGAAACAGGAAAAATACAACTTTCCGTATGGCTCAGGGTAAATTTACGCATCATTTTACCCACACGTTTTTGCAGGGCCTCCTTCTCTTTGTATTTCAGTTGCAAATAGACTTGGTAATCAAAAATTAAAAATTTCCAAAAGTTTGAATACTATTTACAAATATTCTATTTTTAAAAATATTTTGTGGTTCTTTTTGAAAATAATTTTATCTTAATTCCTATCCTCTTCCATCTCCACCTCTTTCATGATTTTTAAACTAGTTTTTATATAAATTTTTTTACCTAAATGAACATTTCTACTATTAATTAATATTTTTATTCTTCATTTTTACCTTGTGGAAAAGAATGGAGAAACAAGTAATTAACAAAATAATATTTGGAAGTTAAGGGCCCTCAACATAGGTTTTACAAAACAAATAAGACAACAAGCTACATGCCCTCGCCAGTTAGAAAGAGGACTAAGCTTTCAACAAAATTTAAGGCGCCTGAACAAATTTCAGATAAAGGAGATAGTTCACTGTGGTCAATAATAACAAAGGTAACATACGAAAGATTTTTTAAAGTATTCGCATCTTATTATACTTATATTATTACAGATCGAAATGTTGCAGGCCATTTTAACAACCCATGCAACCTGGAGATTTGACAAAATCTAGGAAAGCTCAAAAAAGCTCTGTCCAAACTTCTTTATTTTTCAATTTTATTATTAACGTATACTAATGTTTTCAGTTTATATTGAACACTTTTGTGTTAAACTTTACGTTACATAAAATTATGTGTTTTATTTCAATTTGGGATAGGTAAACATTTTAGTAAAATTACAATAATTTTACCTGGAATAAGACAAGAAAATTTCTGTCATTTTACAGGTAAAATTACGGTCAAACTACTGGTAAAATTACCATAACTATGCTCATAAAATCACTATAAAGTGGAAGCCAGTATAATGAAATGGCCATATTCATGTCGGTAAAATTCCGGTAATTTTGTATCATCATAAACAGGCGGACAATATAATCACAACATAACAGTCACAAAAGTCGTAAATTCCTCCCTCATATTCAACAAATAAATTTAAGTCCCTACTTAACTATGACTATGCCCATAAACTTTTAAAAGTTGATTTCCCATAATTTTTCCGTTTAGTTCTGGAAAGAGGGCCACGATATCGTCTGCTGGGTGTAAAATCGTACGCTTAGCGAACACGGTTTGAGAAACAGATGGACTAACAAATTTTGGTTTTGGCATTTGGTTTTTTAGAAAAAAAAATATTGGTTTTCTCAGCACACAGAGGTTTTCATGTGAATTTATATTTAAATAAAGGTAGTTAATACAGTAGTGAAAACGGGCAACAATATCTACAGATTTCGTAATTTTGCAGAACAGCTGTAGCCCGATTCTGTAACTTTTAACCACGCGCCGAGCGTTTGTTCTTAACGAAAATGCGATTCTGTAACTCTCCTTTAACGCCGCTAAACAGCTGACTCTTGATGGTGATAAAATATGGCAATACTTCTCTTTTCGCTGTATTTTGCACTAAATTGTATGCAAGAAAACTCAAAACAAAATTTTTTTACTTTTTGCAAACGCTAAAACACTTGTAAATATATTAACGCGATTGTTAACAGCTCGAAAATAATTCGCAACAGCTAACCACACGAAAAGTGTTAGCTAAAAAAAGTTAAAAGTTAGCGAATAGGACAAAACGTTAAAAATGGTGTTAAGCGAAGTTAACGCTAACACCTGGCGTTAAAATAGTTACAGAATCGACCTACTGGCTACGTAATTCAAGAGTATGAGTTTAATGACTTATTTTGCACTGTAAGCTGTCAAATTAACCACCGATTATCCTTAACCGGCTTTTATGAAAGTGGCCCTTAGAGTAATTTGACAGCTTACCGAGCAAAATACTGGAGCAATAAGTATGTATCCTATGTTATGTTTAGTCCTAAGGTTGCTTACCGCTTAAGTATACACCTCTGTGCTCTAAAATACAACGCTGGACCAGTTATAAGAAAACCAATTGTGAATTGATGAAACGCCCCGTTACGGTGAAAAATTGAATAAAGCGTGATTCTGAATCAAACAGCGAACACGAACAGCATTGTTTACCCGTACTAGTTTGGCATGATCCAATAATTTATATGGTCGCTTCAAATGACATAGCGTCTTCTTCTTCCTCATCCACACCTTATGTCAAACTATCATATCTTTGTTTTTTGTTTACATTCTTTGTTTACAGTTATTGGAAAAGCTATTGAGTTCGCTTCGTATTTTATTTAGTTTTAATAAAAATTCGCTGTGAATTGATATTTAACGAGTGCTTTGTGATAACATTTTAAGAAAATGTGTGATTTATGTGTGTATTATACGTGAAAAGCTTAGAAAATAGGCGAATCGTTTTTGCGCGTTCCCTCTCACATGTGCATTTTGACATAAGAATTCACCGGCGTCAAACGGTAATTTCGTGTTGTTGGCCGTTCGCGTCAACTATATAAATCAGTGGCGTTTAGCGCGGTGGTAGTGCTATGCATTTTGCGGAATCCATGCTGATGTTCGGCTAATCGCATGTTAGCGGTATAAGGGAGCAAGACCGTCTCCAGGGTCTTCACTACCTGCGAGAGGAGTGATATCGGTCGATATGACTCCCCCACGTTGGCCGGCTTGCCGGGCTTTAGTAGTGGCACCACCTTTGCCTGTTTCCATCTTTCTGGAATGACAAAGGTGGTCATGGACAGATTGAAGACGTTTGTTAGGTACCTTACTCCCTCATCACCGAGATGTTTTAGCATCAGCATGGATATACCGTCTGGGCCAATAGATTTGGAGTAGACATATACTATGGTTATGTGTCAACCACTAGGGGACGAGGGGACGTTTTCAAGCTAAATGCCATTGTTTCAATTCTAAACTCTCACACACACTATATGTGGGTTTGTAAATTTATGCGGTTTTGGTAATTTGATTTTCGAATGGAAAACAGGGGCCGAATCACGACATACGTTCCGTGATCAGAAACCGTTTTTTAGTAACAAAGTTAAAACTGTCCAACTTTTTAAAAGAGTAGTGATGGATAATTTAACCGACCGGTACTTCCAGCCATTTGCTCACGTATGCCATCATTCCGCATTATGGGCTTAGAGTTATTCACCCTTATCGCGAGTTTTATTTTCACCCGAAAAGGTTCGCACTTTTTATTCGCCTTATCACAGATATTGGCGAACACATTTTTCGTGTTCGAAAAGCATTTCGCCTTATTGGCAACGCTTTGTTCGGGCGAAATGAACAACGGAAAATGCCAAATTTGGTCTTTTTTATTTTACAGGCGAACAAGAGTGAAACAAAATGTAAGCAACGGTTTGTTTTGAATATTAGATATTCTTTTAGTGAAATATAAGGAGTAAATCAATAAATAAAGCACAGTCGGAAATGCTGTTGGAGAAAATGTTAGAAAAGCCTGAAATTGCTAAAGGGGTTTCACTACTTTCTTACCTAGTAGTCGAGCATTACTGTTTCTAAATAATTTTCTTCTAAGGAATGCCAATTTATCCATTGGCTACAAAGCAATGGCTCCAAAATACACAGCACCTCTGACAGAACTTCACTGAAATATGACTGACTAAGACCCACGTCATGGGCATTGCCAACGCCTTTTTGATAGCCTCCTTCTGCGAAAAAACGTAGACAAGCGCTAAACGACGAATTTCTGCTTCAATGGCGGCAACGAGCCAGCCAGAATGTCTAGCAAGTGTTTAAATGCTGGCTTATTTAGCCTGTAATATTGTTGAAAACTAGTAAGGAAACAATTAATTTGTTATTGAAAAGTGCCAAAAACAACTTTTTCCTACTCACAGTAAATCACTTAGCTCCAAAGGGTTGGAATTTTCTCTTAATTGCCTCCGGATTGCTCTCACATTTAAATTATCCTCGCGTTCTATCAATAACAACCTAGGGCCAATACTATACATGTTTTTAAATAATTTTTAAGCTTTATGTTAACTTTATTTTACTAAATTGTACGCTTGTTTACAAAATTCACAAAATAGCAAGTAAATTTATTTGTTCGCTATTAATTCGAAATTGAGCATCAGCTGATTCGAAGTGAACATTGGGTCGCCCGAAATTAGCGATGGGCGGAACCAGTTCGCCCGAACAAAAAAAGCGAAGACGAACGTTCGTTCGGGCGAACTCTGCGATAAGGGTGATTGGGGTTTAAAATTTCGCATTCGATCACGGAACGTATAACGTATTCGGCCCCAGCAGATGTATTTTTGGTGAATATACCTAGCATCTAAACTGGCAACTCTGTAACAGCCGATTAACATCGAAATCGGGGAATCACCTCATTGCTGGATATCGCTGATTACACGTCACTTCTAAGCTACGTTTTATATATCTTCCTATAAAATAAACTCCAATTAAGGCGTAATAAAAGATTTGACTACATAAATCATTGCCAAAGTGCTGATAGTGCGACAATTTTAAGCAAATTATAATTTCGAAAGCTGGTAAGTAGAATTTTAATCATAAGTTCAAAAGGTAATTCCTTACATCCAACGTCAACTGTAAAAACTGCATTAAAAATGTCGGTATTGGTACGCAGAGACGCGTTTCGGTCCCACGAACCATAATCCGGTGGGGGAAACCCATTACGGTAATTGTTTCCTTTAGGAGACAACTGCTAAAACACGTCCAAAAATATCGGGAGAGGTATCAAACAACGCGTTTTGACTTCAGTCTCAACAATCCGAAAGCGGATTTTCAATTTTTTGTTTCAATGAAAAGTTATTGGCAAAAAAACAAAAAATGACTCGGGTCCGATCCCAAATAGGGGGCTTGATCCAAGGTATTTATGTGCAGAACACCTTTCTGCGTAGGCGGCCTTCGGTCGCGCTTCAAAAAAATAACCCTTAGCCGGTCTAACACCGGCTACGCGATCCCCAGTATTTCTGCTCGGAACGCACTTTTCAGAACACCGTACAACAACCACATGAAAATGACAGAAAATTGTTAACTTTGCTTGCAAATTTCTTGAAAACTACTAAAAAACATTGGGTTTCCCCCACTGGATTAGGGTTCGTGGGACCGAAACGCGTCTCTGGGTACCAATATCGACATTTTTAGTGCAGTTTTTACAGTTGACCTTGGATGTAAAGAATTACCGTTTAAAAATACATATTCCTGGATATAATGGGTACCAACTCAAGAACTTTGACTTCCTACCCTGTTTCTGAATTTAATGCTTACCACTCTGTATGATCAACACAAGAATAGCTGCATTATTCAACTAAAAGAGACTTGGAAAGCAATTCCTTTTGCGCATATGCGACTGGCAGTCAGTTTTTGAGTTGGCCGCTGTTTATATCTCCGATTTGTATTTAAAAAGGTAATTAATTTACATTTCCAATAGAATCGTCCACACATTCAAGATCAATTTACAATGGCAGCATGCAACACACGTGAACGTCTATCAGAGGTGAATCCCGATGCAGCTAAATACTTTATTGAAAAGCTCTTATATCAAATATATGAACACTTTGACGAGCAAGAATTAATTGATGTAACATTCAAGTTCAGTTCAAATCCAACTGTGTTGTAAGTTAGAATGTTGCCTAAAATATGCTTCAAATTCATAAATATTTTTTAATGTCTACAGAATCACAGCACATCGCTTAGTATTATCTGCTGCAAGCCCTTATTTTAGGGAACTTTTCAGAAGTGAGGAAGGAATTTGCCCTCTCATCGAAATCACCAACATTGATAGCGACACCTTTGAGAGTTTAATAATTTTTTGTTACACCGGCAAAACATCCATAACCATCGATAATGTGGACAAAATTCTGAAGGCGGCTTTAATTTTGCAATTGGAGGACGCCGTTGCCAAATGTGCCCACTTTATCGTAGAAAATGTTACTGATTTAACATTGCAGCGTGCTTATGCCCTGGAGAGTGAGAATCAGTGTCAGATACTACAGCAAAAATTTTTGGATTTTGAAACTCGAAACTTTATGAGCGTAAGTTCTACTATGCAATTGGAATAAAATCTTGTTCGATGTCTTAATTGAAATTTTTTTTAATGCCAACATTTTATTCCATTAATTTTTCAGATAATCCAAAGCTCTGAGTTTTTAAATTTTGAAGCTAATAAATTACAGAAGGTCTTGGAATGTAAATCGTTGAATGCACCAAGTGAAAAAGTTGTGTTCCAGGCAATAAAACGTTGGTATGAACACGATGCTTTGGGACGTAAACAACAATTACCTGAATTAGTCAGTTGCCTACGACTAACGCAATTGGACATGGATTTCTTACTAACAGAAGTTCAACCATTGCCGGGCTGTGAATTAATTGCATACAAAGCTCTATCGTGGATCAGCTGTCCTTCACTTCGTCCTAAACTAACTTTGCAATACACAGAGCAACGTATAATTTCGGAAAAGCTTGTTTGGGCGTTGAGAAGAGAGGTAAATTTTTTCCATTGGCTTTGTAGTAACAAAAATTCAAAAACACTCCCGGAATGGGTATATTAAAAGCCCTTACCTAACTCACTGGGGTTGAATAGGTAGGGTGATGGACTCTGGTTTCCCCGGTCCTTTCCAAATTTTAAAGTCAATTTTCGAGTATCCAATTCCCGTGTTATTTCTCGGGCGAAGCCTCGAGGTTATCAGCGTATGTGCTTATATGCCCTGTTACCAGATGTCCGGGATAATATCGACCTGACGGTAGTCCAGGTTAGGGCGATTGAATATGCTCGTGGTAGGCATACCGGTCGTCAGAGGCGACTAATATACACAAAGGTAATGACGTGCAACTCGATGGTTGATCTATGGATATGATGCCTCACCTAGCAGTACCCACCTTCTTCTTCCTTACCGAAAGATATGAAAGCACCAAGTGAGAATTGGTTATTATTTATTGAAGCACTGCATTACGCCCGTCCAAAAATATATACAAAAGGATAGGATATATATTTCAGAAAAAGCACATCTACAGTATAAAAAATCTGACGAAACTAGGATTACGCTGTAGGCTTTTGTGCCTGAACTACTGCCCTGCTTCAGCAAACCAGCTATGGAGCGCTATTAAATCTGAGCTCTAATATGAGTGTTTTTATGAGTTTTTCTGAGGGTACGCATACCGGTACCGGAGGGGGTACCCTGCCCGATAACCCTAAACGCGGGGGTCCGCCAGGGCTGCCCGCTTAGCCCAATCGTCTTCGACCTCACCCTGGAGGTCGTCATCCGCGAGGTTGCCAAAACAGGCCTTGGCTATAAGTTGGGTGATTCCTTAATTAATAATTTGGCATATGCCGACGATGTGGTCCTGGTCGCTGATTCCCCCCAAAACATGAGGGAGCTCTTAGAAGCTGAAGCAAGAGGCGCAAAAGCGATTGGACTGTGCTGTAATGCTGCGAAATGCGCCACGCTTCACCTAACGGCCAATGGACTGGAAACAGCCGATACTCCCTGCAGTCTACAAGGTCAATCCATACGGGCACTAGGACCGGGAGAATACTATCAACACCTAGGTATTCCCACCGGGTTCCAGGTTAGACAGACCCCAGTCAGCTTCATAGCCGGCTTTCTACGCGACGTCCGAGCCATGGATCAGTTGGGTCTGGCACCGTGGCAAAAACTAGATGCTACTGCCACATTTCTGCTGCCGAGGCTAGACTTTGTGCTTCAGGGGGCCGACATCGAGAAAGAGTTTCTGAGCGAGGCAGACAAAACCTTAAAAAATGTGCCAAAACCTGGATGAGTCTACCTCAAAGGGCAAGTGCTGAGCTTGTATTTCTGCCGCCTCACAAAGGGGGAGGGGGGGGGGGGGGGTCTACTCTACTAGTGGCACATGCATTTAAAATGCTCGGCTCAAAGGACCCTGTGGTGAGCAGTATTGCAGTAGCCTCGTTGAGGAAGGCCACGGCAGAAAGACAGAGAAAGCCAGCGTCTTATATTGACATGGCCAAATATCTCTCCAGCGAACTGGTTCTACCTCGTTCAAACTGCCTAGCGAACTACTGGTCTAAAGTTAGAACAGCGACAACCAGGCTCCGAGCCAAAATAAACCTGCGCTGGGTATGGACCTCAACCAAAGGAGAGTTCTGGGTCCAGTGCGGCCAACCAAATGATCCTGCCTTCACCGTGATTGAGCCGGGTGGTGCGCCACTACAAGAAAACACTCTTAGCAAAGCCACACCAAGGCAAAGTGTATGAGGCCACGAGGATGAACTCGTGTTCTAATCACTTTCTCCGATCGGGCAAGTTCACCCGCTTCTGCGACTGGCGCTTCATCCACAGGGCACGCCTCGACGTATTGCCATTAAACGCCACCAAAAGGTGGTTGATGGGAACGGGCAAGAGATGCCGAATATGCGGGCGTGACCTGGAAACACTTCCGCATGTGTTGAATCACTGCTGGTCACACTCCGCAGCTATCCAACAGCGCCACAACAACATACAAAATAGACTAGTGCGCGCGATAAGATGTCCCGGTAACGTGCGCGTAAATCGCACAGTAGAGGGCACCCACGGTACTGCGGCTGACTTAAGACCGGACATCGTCGTCACAGACGATGTTAGCGGGCGTGTCAGCCTGATTGACGTAGCCATCCCGTTCGAAAACCCTCAACGCGGCCCGTCAGCAAAAGCTAGATAAATACGCAGCGCTAGCCGACCAGCTGACGGAACTGGGCTACGAAGTCAGGGTGGACGCGTTTGTAGTGGGACCATGACCCTACTCGGTGTATCTCGATACTACGCGAGACTGATAAGGAGACTCATGGTTAGTGATACCGTTCGATGGTCCCGGGACATCTATGTGGAGCACGTAAGTGGAATAGGGCAGTACACAAACGACTAGCTGCCAGTCCAAGGCAAAGAAGCGAAAGTCTTTTATCTTATAAATTAAAATAAGTTGAATGTTAATATTATACTTGTAGTGAATTGTTAAACCTCTATCCTTTAAATGTTATATGTTTTTAGCCATTCTTTAACCTTTAACTTTAATTGTGAAGGTAGTTTTTAGTAAATAATTCGTTTCTGTAACGAAACTTGTTTACAGCTATTATTTTGTCCATAAGTTAGAATACTTCTTTGACTTTGCAGTATTTTACTTTTATTATTTAGATTCTTTTTTTTTTATTGAGGTTTTATGTTACTCTCGTTCCCGTGGCTCGGTAGGAGAAAATTATTTCGCCCTTTCAGTGAATTAGAGCGCAATCACTTATTATGCTTTGTAGTTGCAAGAAGTTTAATATTGCTATGCTTTGTTTTCTTTATCTTGATTCTTTCATTTCTCTGTTGATGATTATATTAAGTGCTGCCGTATTTTCCGGTTGTGTTTTGCGTTAAATGTGGTATTCATATTTATTTTATATTATTATTTTGGTTTGTTTCCTTAATTAAATTGGAAGTTTTTTTTCTGCAATAAAATTGCAAATAGTTTTTGGACTTGAGATTCCTTCTCCTTCCATTTGTGGAATGGAGTTAAATCTGTTTAGTGATTGGTATTTTGCTCTGATTGTGTCCCACTGTGGGCATATAAACAAAATGCGTGGCAGATCTTCTGAGCAGGAGCAGCTATCAAATTTGTCATCCGCAATAATATTTAGTTTTTTCAATGTGTCTTTGCCGAAAGTGTGTCCAAAGAGTAATGCTTTGTCTTATTTTGGTGTTGTCAAAGTTCAATTTGTTTTGTGAAACCATGGTTTGTTCGTTATTTTTGGAAACATTTCGAAGTAGTTTTTCCCTTTTTCTCTGCTGTCATCTTCGAATTTTGCTTGCCATTTTGATTTCATTCATTGCATCTGGTATTGACCATTTAAGTGTTTCTCGAGTGCCAGAGCTAGCATTTCTAGCTTGGTAGTCGACTACCTCATTTCGATGAATATTTTGGTGTCCTGGTATGTAATGAATTTCAATATTGTTTAAGTTGCTTTTTTCTATTATTCCAGTAGGTTATGTACCAAACTTTTATTGGAGTTCGAGTTGTTTAGTGCTATAGCGCGTGATTTGCTGTCCTTTAATATCGCTATATTTTGGTGGTTAAGGGTTGTAGCAAATTCAATCGCCTTTAAAAAGGTCAATAGTTCTGCTGACATCGATGACATGATTTGATTAGTGTAAAATTCCTTGGATGTGTTGGTTCTTTCATGGAAGAAAGTGGCCTGGGTGCAATGCTCCTTGCATGAGCCATCTGTAAAGATTATTTCGGTTTGCTGAGTGTTTAATTTATTTCATTTTTAAATATCTGATGGATTATGATGTTCGGTTCTTTCTTATTTTTTACTGAGCCTTTGAAAAAGTCCACATCAATAGTGAGTTTTTGAGTTTTTGGTTGAATGATGGGTATTGGTTCTATGTTCCTTAATATGTCATTAAATTCATTAAACGTTTGTGTATAGCTGGTTTTGAAATTAAAGTTTTGTTTGAGAAGTATTTCCGATGACGGAAGGTTGTAAGCGAAGGTTTTAATAAGTTCCTTAGCCGTGGCAAGACTTAACCTGCATTCGGTTGGTAGTTCTGCTGCCAAATGGTATATTACAGGATTAGGAGTCGATTTAATAAGTCCTAAAATTTTCCTAATAAATTTGTTGCAGATCTTTAGTGAAGCTAACGCTCCTTTGAATAGGTTTAAGATTGACGAAGCAGCACATTCCATTTTTGATCTAGCAAACGATTTGTAGAATTGTAAAGCTCTGGATTGTGAGATTCCAAAAGTGCATCCGCTGATGATTCTTTAGGACCCCCATCTTTTGTTTACCTTTTCCACGATTTCGTTAATATGCAAGTTGCTTGAATTGTTCTTGTTGTTGTATCTACCAAGATATATTATGGAGTTAACTTGCTCCAGTTCGAAATTGTTGATTTGTATTTGCAATGGTTGTCGTTTGTTTGGTGTGGATTACATTGCTTTTACGAAAGTTGATTTTTAAGTCTAGGTTTGTGCATATGTTTGCGAATTCTTCCAGTTTTGATTTTAATTGCGATTTGGCTGTGTCAAATGTTTGGTTTGTTGAGATTAAGGAAAAGTCATCCGCAAATTGGAATAATATGTTTTTGTCGTCAACTATCGAGTGAAGTTCAGTTGTATATATATTAAAGAGCATAGGACTGAGCCCGCTACCCTGCATTAGTCCCTTATTTATCTCAATTTTGCTGTTTCCTAGGTTTAGTGTTCTATTGTTAAGCAAATTGAAAATCCAATTATTAATAGGTTTATCTATTTGGATTTCGTCGAGTTTATTTGACAATTTTGTTAAGTTGATGTTATCCAAGGCGAATTCATATACGGGTGATATAAGAACATATGAGCAGCGGCGTCTAGTGTCAAAATAAAAAATGTCTAGCAATTTGACAGGAGAAGCCGCGAAAGCAAAAACAAAACACATGAAGTAGGTGTGTATATCCAGCAATGAATTCCACGACATATCACCTGGTATAAATTCGCCTTGATGTTATCGTATGCTTTTTCTCTATATCTATACATGCACCTATAACGTAATTTCCTTGACTTTTGAAGTTAAGGACTGAGTTTATTACATCGTTAATACTTTGTGATGTGGAATGTTTTTTTCCGAAATGCATATGTTCGAGGTGGCAGTACTTCATGTATCTCTGTGTGAGTATCAATGTTAATTTTCATCATTCCTTCTATTGTCTTGTAGAGGGTTGAAAGTAATGCAATTGGTCTGTAATTTTCTATATCCGCGGGCTCCTTCTGTGGTTTTAAAACGGGTATAATTTTTATTTGTCTCCACTGGTCTGGTATTTCACCGCCATTGAAGATATTTATTAGAATTTGGTATAAAGATTCTTTTTCTTCTTGAAGGCTATTTATCATACGATATGATATCCCATCCATATCTTTTGCTGAATCTGGATTATGGGTTTTTAAGAAGGTTTTAAAGTTATCAAAATTCATTTCGCTTGGTGTGTTCTCGATCGATGTTGTTTTGATAGCTGTTAGATGAAGCTGAGTTGAAATTTTAATTTAAGGTAGTTCTCTATTTGTTCTGTTGTTGTTGTTGTGGTAACGACAAATACACTCCCCGAAGGTTTTGGGGAGTGTTGTCGAATTAACAGTCCTGGGCCGAATTTGAACCCGGTACTGCGCGACTGTCATGGTAGCCATTAATGACCAGTAATACCTTCTAGGTTATGTAACCCCTCCTTCCGTAAGGAAGGATAAGACGGGTAATGAGAGGTGAGAGGCATCATATCCGTAGATCAACCATCGAGTTGCACGTCATTACCTTTGTGCATATTAGTCGCCTCTTACGACCGGTATGCCTATCTCGAGCATATTCTAAACCCCTAACCAGCAGGGGTTGTTCTCGAGACCAGCAGTTGATTATGCGTTTTGCGCAACCATATTTTTTTAGCTGATTAACTTTTCGCCACATTCATTTTGTGTCCGTTGTTGCTGAGATTTCCTCAAGTAACATTTGGAAGCTTTCTTTTTTTTTTTCTTTAGATATTTCCGTGTTTAGTTTCGTTTGTGCTTCAGCTAAGTTTCTAAAATTACGAGGGTTGCTTTTTATATTTTGCGCCTAATAATGAAAACCCAGTCAAATATTAAGGAAAATAGTTTTATTGTTTTTCAAAATATTCTCCATTCAAGTCAATACACCACTTCTGCATTCGATTGAACCAATTTTCAAAGCACTTTCACACTCAGAAGTGGATACCTCTAAAACGAGCTGTTTGAAGGCTTCTACAGCTCATTCAGGCTTTGAAAAACTTTGACCTCGCATGTTTTTTTTTTGATGTTCGGGAATAAAAAGAAATCATTAGGTGTCAAATCGGGGCTGTAAGGCGGATGACCCATCATTCGACCTTTTGAGTCCTCAAAAACTCTTGTGTGAATCGATACGTGAGAGCTCGTATTGTCTTGGTGACGAATGATTTGTCTTCGGCGGCTAATTTTCCTCAATTCTCCAAAAACTTTTGGCAAACGAATCTTTGTATACCACTCAGAATTGACCGTTTTAAGTTTACTAGTGGAACAGTTGCGACATGACCAGATTTTCCGAAAAAACAGGCGACCATTTGCTTTGAGGTGCTTCTTGCGCGAACAACTTTTGTTGGATTAGGCTCGTCTTGGAACACCCATAAAGTCGATTGCTGCTTTGTTTCCGGCTCATAAGCATAGATCCAAGATTCGTCACCTGTTACGATGTCATAGACGTGCTTTCATCCACCGCGGCTAAATTTCTTCAACATTTCTTTACACCAATCGACACGAGTCCTTTGTTGGGCAATTGTCAAATTATGCGGTATCCAACGAGAACAAATCTTCCTTACGACCAAATGTTCATGCAATATTTAATGTATGCTGGTCCCACTAATGGCCAAGGATGCCTCTATCTCGCGATATGTCACATGACGATCTTGTATTACCAATTGACGCACAGCATCGACTGTTTCTGGCACAACCACCGTTGTTGGATGACCTTCACGAAATTCGTCCTGCAAAGATTGGCGGCCACGTAGGAACTCGTTGTACCATCGTTTCACAGTGGCTAAGTGTGGTGATTCAACACCAAAAGTAGAAGTAAGTTGATTGATGCACTCCTGTCTCGATAATCCACGTCGAAAATCGTAGTAAATCATCGCACGAAAATGTTCACAGGTTAATTCCATTTTTAGGCAATATGAATTTTTAAACTCACTATAAATAAACACAAATAAAACTCGTAAGTGAAAACGTTATATGCAAGTTTATGCCAAAAAATACCAAACTTTCCGATAAAAATATCTAATTACAGCTAATCACATAGTGTTGCGAAGGCGCAAAATATAAAACGCAACCCTCGTATCTGCTGTTCGTTGTTTTTCGTATATAGCCCTCGCATTGTTTCGGTGTCTATAAAGTTTGTCGATCTCGTTGTTCCACCATTTTATTGGTAGGTATTTATTTTGGTTGTCTATTGTTATCTTGTGGTTGTTTGTAGTGTTTTGAATTACTTTGCTGGCCTCTTCAAATGTACGTCCGATTTTTATTTTTGAAACTTCTTCTATAAAATTTGTTGTCTAAGATTTTGTATGATTTGTTCTCTTTGATTGTGTAGTCCTTGTTTAATTCAATTATGATTGGGTAGTGGTTACTCTTTTAATTTTAGTTGGTAGTACTTTCGAATTAACGTTTATTAAGTTTTTGTTACAAATGGTGATGTCTAAATGTGCAGTGTAGTCATTCACTCTGTATGTTGGATGGCCGTTATTTACGCATTCAAAATTAAAATCGGACGTTATATTTTCCAGTATGCTGCCTTTTGTGTCTGTTATTGGACTACCCCAGCTGCATTTGAGATTTTTAGTCTTGGTACCAAATGCAGCTTTTATTTCGAGGCTGGTCATATCCGGTGGGAAGTAAACACTTACTACGTTAATATTTGTTTTAAGATTGACGGTTCTTATCCCTACTAAAGCCGCTGTTGTACTGAATTTAATTATGGAATATTTTATTTTTTTTTATGTATGTACATACTACATCCGCCATATCCGTCTTGTCTGTATTTTCCCACGAAGTTGAAACTATTTAAAGATGTATTATTGTTCTTCAGCCATATTTCGCTTAAAATTGCAATGCCTATGTTGTTATTTACAAGTGAAAGTTCAAGTAATTCTCTATTGTTTGGTTTCGTCAAACTTTGAATATTGTATTGAAGGACCCTCATATTATTTTGTTTTGTAATTTCCAAATGTCTGTGTTAACGTTTATTTGCTTTATATGTATATATATAAATTCTATTTGATTTTTGTCGCTTTTGTTAATTTGGTTGTGGGCTAAGTAGTTTGTAACTAATAGTCCAATTACCCACCGACGCACGTACGTAGTACGTGTTAGCTGACACGACCTGTCTTATGAGAGTGCCATTTAACGAACACTCACCGACGTTCAATTTTTCCGTATACGTAGAACGTTCCGTAGAAATCAAAGAAATTTTGATTTTTTCCGTAAGAACGTGTCAGCTGATTGCTCTTTCATATGACAGTGTTGCCTATTCATACGTGTGTATGCTGGTTATAGGGATCGTTTGCAGTTGCTTTACAAAAATACCTCAAAATACCTTTTAAATTTTCGTAATAATGTTGAAATAACCTGAAATTACGATATTAAGTTGTTGCTTTTTAATAAATTGACTGGCTATAATTATTTAATATTAATTTCGGACACTCATAAAATGAAAAATAATTGTTTCAAAAGTACACGTTTGAGTTAGCATGCATGAAAACTGATCAATGGCAACATTGTATTGAATGTAAACAACAGAAAATGTCTGATTTCTCCGTTGGCGCCACGGGCATACGATTCCCTCAAACGTACGTACATACGTACGGGATGCGTAAACGTACGTTACACACGTCGGTGGGTAATTGGACTATAACTGGTTCATTTTACCGGTTATTTCATCCTGTTTGAACAGGTATGTTGTGATCTCTTTAGGGTACGCCAGCATTGTAGGTTGGCTATTCATGTCGTCTTGAATAGCCTCTTGCCATTCTTTCATAGTTTTTTCCTTGTTGTTCTCTTCCCTTTGTTTGTTGTTGTTCATTTTTAATACCTTACTGAACGAGTATTGTTGGTTTATGAATTTTGCTGCTTCTGATGCATTATTGAAGGTTTTTCGTTTCAATGTTTTAGGAAGAGCTGGGTATGTCTATTCTGCGTTTTCGTCGTCATTTAGGATGTCAAATCTATTGCCAAAAATACTTCTGTATTTACGTTTTGCTTCAATCGGAGTTAGATTTTCCAACGTCATTTTATGGTATATGCCTTGATTCTTGCTGGGCATTGTTTTTCAGTTGCTGTGTGCTCTCCTTTGCACTTGGTGCATTTTCTATTTTTGTTCCACGTAGTATTTGTTTCATGTGTTTCACTGCATATCGGGCAGGTGCTATCTATCTGTTTGCAATGTTGTGCAAAGTGGTTGAATCTAAAACAGTTATAGCTTTGGGAGAACGAGATAAATGGTCTAACTTTAATTTTGGTATATGAATATGCAACTTCTGTTGGTATTTCCAGGCCATCAAACACTACCTTAACCCTACGGGTCGGAATTCTTTCGCCATTTTCCAATCGTGTCAAACGCATTATTTATACTATTTTTATCAGATAAACTAGAGGACCCGGCAGACTTTGTCCTGCCTAAATTTTCCCTGATAGATCTTTTAATATTTGCTATCCCCATCCCTCTCCCTATTCCTATCCCTATCTCTATCCCTATCCCTACCCCAACTTTCATACCTTCTCTAGACTTCCACGAATAATTCAAGACCAAAATTAGCCAAATCGGTTCAGCCGTTCTCAAGTTTTAGCGAAACCAACAAACAGCAATAAATTTTTATGTTCGCACGTCGTCCTCTAGGCATTTTGGACTATGGACATGAATTTAACCTCAAATGCACGATCCACATAATTGACACAATTCAACTTACCACTTTAAGGACAAATGCCTACTGTTGAAATTGACTAAAAATTTGTACAATACGCGTGATTGTTTTGATGGTTTCCAATTGATCTGTTAGGAAACGAATAACTTCAACCTCAATTTCACAGTGAACACAATACCGGTTTTAATTTTGCGTTTGAAAGAACGAGCGCATAATAAAAAATGTCACATAAAATTAACTGAGCAGAGTACAATGAGTAGCTGTCAAACAATGTATCACGCACCAGCGCCATTTACCTAAAAAAATGGCGCCATCTGCTCCACCACCATGCAAAACCATATTGGTTTGTAGTACATGCTATGCCTCAGAGATGGCGCTGTATGCGAAAAATGATTTCCCCTGTTTTCCTGCTTTTCTTTTGAAATTTTTCATGAATTTTGTTTGCTATAAACCTCACGGCGCCCGAGACCGTTCCAACGAATGCAAAACCGTGGAAATCGGTTCTAGAGTTATAGCGTCAGGAAGGAAAACCCGACTTATTTTTATATTATAGAAGATAATAGATTATGGGCCGGTTTCACCAAGGTGACTAAGACTAAAACTTAGTCGTGACTTAAGTTAGCACAGATTCGAGCCTAACTTAATTTTGGGTTTCACCAACTGAGCGACTTAAATAATTTTGAGCACAACAACCCGATCAGCTGTTTTATGCATAGTAGTATTTTTTCATACCAGACAACTCTGCGCATCCCAATATCCCAGTGCGAAATGGGCATGTATGACTATACACGAAGAAATGTATTGATCTTACACCCATTTCTCTTTAGTTGGAAGGTACTGAAATTAGCGCTTAATTGAAAAAGATAGTTTCGTAATGGTTTCATGCTTGAAAACAAGCGTTTACATGCATCTAGGCTTACCACGTTAAAGTCAAGCATGATGAAGTTTCCGACTGGGACGTTGCACAAAACAAATTAGCAACATTACTGACATTAAGGTTTCGAACCACAGCAACACTGCTTAGTGGAGAATAAGTCAGCTGGCAAGTTGACTAAGTTGTGACTTAGCTAAGTTAGGTGGTGAAACTGAAAAATTGAACATCGCGACTTAACTAAGTTAAGTCGAGTTGGTGAAACCGGGCCTATGTCTTTGGCCAGTCCTTCTTTAATTTTAGCCTGAATATCGAATATTATGCCCATTTTGGATACGAAATGTGACAAAATTTTGGACTCGTATTCGTCGTGCTTATACTTGCAAAAAGCGTTAGCTGCTTGAGCAGATCTAAAAGTAATTTTGCATCTGCCGAATCCAATTTTTGTGACTTCATCAACATCACGAATTTTTTTCCCGTCCAGGTATTTAGAAACCGAAATCGAATTAATATAGTTTCTGGACTCACCTGTACTTTTTGTGTCGCAGTAGACAATATAAGGCCCTTTGTGGTGTGATTCATATTGGTAGTTTGGTTTTATACCTTGTGCACTGTTGGTTGCGTCAGAATCTGCTGTTATATGGTCGTCCTTTCTAGGTCTATTTTCTTTAATGCGTGTTCTGCTGCTGCTTCTATTCCTGGGCCTCTACTCTGCAGTTCTATTCGAAAGGATATTCTACACATAGGCACTCTGTAGTTCGTTAGAATTTATTTTAGAAAATATTCCATAATAGTATGCATCACTGTTTCACAAATTTCAAGCGCAAAGCAAAATACGAAAACACTTAGCATAAATCTCAGGTGCAGTATTTGGCAGCGCAGTTTTACATGTCGCAGTAGCTCAGGTGATAAGAATCTCGACTGCCACGCTTGTGGTCGCAGGTTCGAACGTAAGTGCTTGCATAAGTAGTTTTAATTTTTTTATTTTATTTTTATTAAATAAAATTTATTTTTTTTGAATATCTAAATACTTCTAATCGATAAACAATTTTTTTTTTTTTGGAATTTTTTCATTTTTTACCTAGAATTCTTTAATTATTTTCTGCCAACAGCGATTGCTTAACACTTTCTGCTATAAAAATGCTTTCTTGATGATAACAAAAATACTAATTGTTTTATTATGATCATAAAAATATACATTTTTGTGGATTTCCGTTTACTAAATTGTTGTCGAACAGGATTTTCTAACTTTCGACCATATTGGCATATGCTTTCGAAATAGTGAGTACGAAATTTTCTACAATCGAAAGGGGGATAAATCAAATCCGAAGGGAACAGAATGGAACTCCGAATGCGTTCTACTCGAAAATTACTTACAGAGTACGAATCACTCGAAAGCGAACAAATTTTGTTTCGAATAGAACTAGAGAGTGTGGGCCCTGATTCCAGAATTGGCTGAGGAGCGCATTTGTCCTGTCGCTCCATGTTCCTTGGTATAAAATCCACTTGTTTAGCTGGAACTGGTATTTTTCACCCTTTGACTAAGCTTATTTTATTCCAATTCTGTGGTTTTTAGTTTTAAAATGTTGGTTTAGTTATATTTATTGAATTTTAATTTGGTCCAATTTCGGCTTGAGAAAATTTTTGAGCGCGTCCTCAGTGTTGCCACCTTGCGAATTTTTTTATTTTTTATTTAAGTATGTTATATATAAGTTTTTTTTTTTGCAATTTGCAATAATAAGAAATTTTCAAGTAAAAGGTAAAAAATTAAAGAAAAATTATATGAAAACAGAAGAATGAGAAAGAAGGGTAAAGAAAAACATAAGAGCGAAAAGGATAAAGGAAAATGTGGTTCGATGGGAATATTTTATGGTTTGGCTTAAGAGCATACAAAAAATCATTCGAAAAAGACTTATATTAAAGTTTAAGAGCTCTTAATGTGCTTAAAATATTATTCAAAAGGGAGAAGTATTTATAAGACAGAGCTCGAGTGTGACCAGTTTTATAGAATAGGTCGGTCAAATACGAGCATTTTAAGACTATTATTTCGTGAGCTCTTAATCAATGTGAACGCGCAGAGGAAATAGTCCTATATGCGCTTATTTCGAGGTCTTATGGTTTCCTGGGAATGGAATAAGATACAAACGAAAATATGTATCTATAGGTAAAAATAAATAAAAAAAATGTTTAATAAAAAAAAGGAATATTACAAAGATGAATATTCAAATAGTGGAGGTGAGTACGATCAAGCACTACCCCGTCCTTGCCTTGGCAGCATATCGGGTGTTTGTAATCGCATTTCTTTAAGAATAACGCGTAATAATGTTTTTTCTTTTTTTGCTCAGTTTGTCACTCGCGTCTCAAAGCATAGGCGTTATAAATAGAAATTTTGATGAGAAATGTCGCAAAGACTGAATTCGATTTTTTATTAAAATCAGGGATATTCCGTCCATCCAAATCACATGGAACATCACCATTACATCTGGAACCTGAAAAAAACGCGAATGACTCCGTCCTTGTGGAGATTGTCGTAGGATTAATTTAAACCCTGTACCTTACCGATACCTTTTACCACACATACATGATTTACATATTGAATTCAAAAATAAAACAATATTTTCCAAGATAGATTTAGTTAGGGCTTATCAGCAGATACCTGTTGCTGAGGAGGACATCCATAAGGCTGCGATAACCACACCTTTTGGCATATTCGAATTCGTCAGGATGCCTTTTGTATAACGAAACTCACCGCTAATATTCCAAAGGTTTATACGAAGTGTTACATGATTTAGATTTTATATTTGTTTATTTGGATGATATACTGATAGCTAGTAAAGATTAATCAGAACATTTACAACATCTAAATATAATATTTCAGCGTTTAGATAAGTAAGGTTTGAAAGTCAAGCCATCTAAGTGCGTTTTTGGAGTAGGTAAAGTTAGTTTCCTAGGTTATAACATATCATCTGAAGGTATTCAACCTTCAAAGGAGAAACTTCAATCAAATTTTTGATTTTGGACGACCAATGGCAATCAAACAGATGGAAAAGTTTGTGGGAATGGTTAATTGTTATCATAGGTATACACCAAAGTTTGCTGAAATGCTAGTTCCAATACATAGCATGATAATAGAGTCGTCAAAGAGCAAAGATAAGGTACTTGATTGGCCTAATGAAACATTGCAGGCATTTGTGATTCAAAAAAGAAAGTTTCGCTAAGAAAGCATTGTTAACACATTTCAATAGTGACGCAATTCACCCGGTTGCTGTAGAGGCATCGAATAGGGCCATTGGAGGAGTTCTACAGCAGGAAATCAACAATACTAAAGAACCTTTAGCTTTTTTCTCTAAGAAGCTTAGTCCGTCTAAATGTAAATATAGTACTTTTGATAGGGAGTTACTCACTATTCAAAGCTTCAGACATTGGTTAGAGGGTAGATCTTTTTCGGTTTATACGGATCACAAGCTGCTTACATTTGCTCTGAGTTCAAAGTAGATCAAAACCAAGGCAGACAATTCACTTGGAGTTCATAACTCAATTTACTAGTAACATTAAATACATACAAGGGAAATTAAACTGTGTTGCAGATGCTTTATCAAGAAAACCCGAAGTTTCAGTTTTAGAAACTATTGATGTAAATTTAAAAAAGTTCTTTATTGAACGAGAAAAAGATATTGAAATTCAATAATTAGTAGAAGATCTACATTGTGGACACAACTTGGAATTAATTTTAGTTTCATCTTTAAATATTCAGATTTGGTGTGAGACGTCACTTAATTTAACAAGGCCATATACACCTCAAGCGTAAAGAAATTTAGTTTTCGGGAAATTAGATAGTATAGCCCATGTTGGTATTGAAGCAACACGCCGGTTGATCACTAGTAGATATTTTTGGCCTGGGATGAACGATGTAAAAACCGGTGGGCGAAATAGTGTATTAATTGTCAAAAAAAGGAAAATTTATAGGCATACAAAATTACAAATTTCGAAAATACCAATTCTAAAAGGGTGGTTTGAGCATGTGTTAGAGATTTTTAATTTATATTAATTTTAATAGATAGGAATTCTCGTCAGCCGAAGGCATACCCTCTTCAAAATATTTCCTCTTTAGTGAGTATATATCACGATTTGGAGTTCTGTTGGCAATTACAACTGATCAGGTCCCGCAATTTACAGCGGAGGTTTTTACAGAGCTGTCGAAACTATTAGGAAGTCATAAAATCACAACCACCGTTTATCATCCACGAGCAAATGGAATAGTTGAATGTTTCCATAGGCAACTTAAAGCTCCAATTATGGCTAGTAGAAATGCAGTTGGATAATATGAGGAGTGGGGACCTATAGTGTTCTTAGGTTTGCGGTCATCCTATAAAAAGAAGACATTCAATTTACAGCTGCGGAGATGGTATATGGAGAAAATCTAAGACTTCCTTCGCAAATGGCAGTTTGGTCAGAAAATAATTATGATTCATCTGATGTTCTGTTAAAATTGAAACAAAATTTCAAAAATCGTAAAAATTCACTAGTTTATATTCCAAAGGATTTAAATGATTGTAAGTTTGTATTGGTTAAGAGTTGATAGAGAACCGGTTTACAGGAGCAGGACCATTTGAGTTAAGAGAGAAAACGCCGAAGTGGTTCAAAATTAGTTATTTTAATAAATTTATAAATATTTCTATAAACAGAATTAAACCCGCGTATTTGGATGCTAATACATATATGTAGTCGTTTAGATAAAATAAAAAATGGTTACATTTAATTTGTTAAATATGGAACAATTTGAAAGAGGGGAGTAGTGTAATATCCCAGTAGAACTTGAAGTGAGATCTCCCCAAGCGATGAATAGGGGAGTACTCCCTTTCACATCCTTTTGGAACAATAGAAGATAGTTTTTTTGTTTTCTGCTCTTATTTCTACTCTTTGTGGAGGACAAGGAGAGTTATCCCCAAGAGATGAATAAGAGAGTACTCCCCTTAGCATCCCTTCGGATCAATAACAGAGATTTCTACACTCTGTGCTCCGATTTTACTAATCTTGGAGCAGTAGGGGCGACCTCATTAAGTTATTAATAAAAGATTGATCCTTTCTGTATGCTTTTGGGGCGAAATAAGAGATTTCTACAACTTCTACTCCTAGCTAACACCTTTTTGAGTAAGCCGAATTTCTCTACCAACAAAAGCAAAAAAATTTTCAACAAATCGAAAAAAATATAAAAAAAGCCGCAATCGTAGAAATATGAGAAATAAACACAATTTAATTAACGATTTAGATTAAACTATTTTTTCCCATAATTTATCTTTTATTTGCGGATATGAGAGGCTTGAGGCATGATCCTCCAAAAATCTTTCATTGGTCGTCTAGGAGGAATGTGAAATATCTCCCTCATTACTCCCCTGGGAGGTTTTCTAAAATTCTCCAAAACTCCCCCATCACTCGATTGCGATTCATAAAAACTAACTCCATTTTGGTTTTTTGGGAGGTGAAAGGAGTTTTTGTTATGACTCGTCCTCCTAGGACTTGCAATGCTAAAAGGGAGTATACAAGATTGTATTGTAATACACAGAAGTATAGGGAGTGATAGGTTCTTACGTTGCGAACAGTCATGGTATTCCTCTTTGTGACACCGAAACACCACCTTCACAGCTCGGTGTTAAAAGGAATGTTGAGCAGCCAATTCTTGTTCTATTGTTGCAAACCTGAGCATCCCAACACACAATTACTACAAGTTGCGCCGCCTTCCCTGACAGTAAGGAAACATCTCCGCAATCACTACCACGATATCCCGCACCACGCACACAGTGTCGGTAAACTGCCTTGTCAGCTCCCACACAGAAAATGCCTTCATGCAGACACAAACACTTTCTGATGCGACTGAGGTATGTGACCTTCAGAAGCGGACAAGAGTCGCTCTGGCCTAACTTCGATATGAATACTATAATAAACTAAACTGCGCGTTCATTTCCCGGCATGCGCTGTGCCCCCTATCTGTTTAAGTGCTCGATGGAGCAGAATCTCCTTAAAGCGAAATCACTCTGGTCCACCCTCATTGAAACTGCAAGGTGCCTGGGACTTCCGTGAGAATAGATTGATGACAATATTAGGCAAGGAGTGTGTGACTGTGGTCCAATATTGCACCTGTCCGTTTCCTAAGACTTCTGCTGGAAGAAAGTGATGTTTCTATAATGGACGCGCAGTTAGCTTTTTGATTTGCCTAGGTTTCTCCGTGCGTGCCAAGTACCGTGTTATTCTTTTGAGCGTAGTAAGGTGGACTCTTGGGGTTTTTTACAGGGTCTAAAGGGCGTTCTACTTACACTTTCTCTCGTATGTTCTTTACATACTTAGATATCGCCAGCCCAACGGTAAAAGGTGCTAACTCCATCCAGCTAATTTTTCAATGGAACGAGAAAACCAAATTAAATGAAACCTTCGTTGAACTTTCAAAATTTGTATTACATAGTATATTATTTGCCCTTAGAGCCGTTTAATCATAGTCGTGCTTAGCGCTTCTGAATATTAAACAAAATTTTTTCGCAACCATGTACAGAATCAATGATATCCATCCATCAATATCAAAGTACGTTTTTAGTGAGAAGTGGATATAGCAGCTTTCACCGCGGTGCCGGCGATACATAAATTTATGATATTTTTGCTTTCTTGTAGGATAAAACCATTTTCCAATACGACAAAACTGAAGATTTGTGGCATAAATGGGGTGAAGTAAAAATAGATATCTCCGATTTCAAAGTAATTTCAATGGCCGACGATTTAATATTCATTGGTGGCTCTCGAAACGGCATAGCAATTAATGAAGTTACGAGCTGGAATTGCAAAACTAAAACTTCGAAACGGTTGCCCTCAATGAATCAACCACGACGTTGGCATAGTGTTGTAATATTAAATGATAAAATATATGCAATTGGTGGACAGGATGAAGATGAGAGGAATTTAAACTCAGTGGAGATGTAAGTATGAGTTATGTAGGTTTTCATGAGACATCGCTTGCATAAGAAATCAAGCAGTGATTTCGAGCGAACTGCCATCATAAGCGACAGCAAATTCCAACTTCAGATGGACTCCAGACCATGTTTGCTACGAACATTTGAAATTCGTAATTTTTAGCCTTCGTGTTTCAAGGATAATGGGGAAAAATACTGAAAACCCATATCGGAGAGTACTGTTGAGGTTTGTAAAAGGATTCAACATGTGTGGCTGAGGTTGACACTTGGATTGAAAAGCTTTGTAGATATGAAGTATTTTTGAAAGAAGTTTCGGAAAATTGTGTTCGCAATGATGAAGGATTCGTTGGCATCCTTGACATAATATTTTTAACTAATTTCATCGTAACTATTTTACAATATTGTTATTGACCCGGAAGACTATAACACATTTAAAAAACGGGAGCAAAAATATGAAAAAGTTCAAAAGGCAAAATCTACTTTAACCGAGAAGGTCGGAGTAAACCCGAAGGTGTTTGAATATAAGAACAGCCACAAATCCCAAAGTTTTGGCGAGAAATATATTTAATGATCTCAAACGAAAATATAAGGCTAAATGTTTACAAAACAAAAACAAACAAAAAATACAGTCATACTTTACAAGTTTCTCAACAAAGCAAAGAAGATTTCCTTCGCAAAAACATTCATGGTTCAACCAGATCTCTACAGCGCCGATGTAATATTCTGGGATGAGGTTGAAATGGCATGTCCTGTAGCGGCGTGGAAGTAATGTCGGCATCTAATAAAGTTATTTTTCTAAACTCGCAGTCATATTTTAGGGTCTACCCACACTTCTCATATACATCTCTTGTATTCACTTCTACCTCTATTTTCGCACAATTTCCTGAACCCATTCTAGTTTTCCGGGCAAAGAACAATGTTGCAGATGACCCTTGTGTAGTTCTCCCGATCGGGTCACCTCAAACTGTATCCTTTTTTAAGACTTTTAACATAATTACTGATAATTTGATCAAGAAATGTTTCGACAGTCATTTTATGCCTTAATGACGACTTGAACTACGACAGTCTCACCAAAAGATGCTGAAGACTAGTTAGTCAAAACAATTTCTCGAAACAGAATTTTGTATTTCTTTTGCTTTTGCATCCCTATTTCGGTTACTTTTTAATGGAAATGGAATATTTTAAATTATTTGTAAACAAGGAAGCCCGCATCTATCGTCTTCTATTCTCTTATTCCTCCTTTTTCTCATTTAGATAGTGTTTCTGTATGTGTTTCTTACTATTCCTATCCCTCAGTCTAATCCTCTCCTGCCCCTTTCGCCATCGTACTCCTTCATATAAAAGATCTCTATACCAAATATTACATAGATCGTAGAAATGGTTGCGGAGTACTATTAATTTAGATTATATCCAAGCGGATAAGCCCCTTTTTCTCTTAGCCACCATTTTTTATGAGCCTTGGAGATTAACCGAATGCAAAATTGTATGGAACTCCCACGAAAGCTCCTATTTCAATGGGGATTGCCACGACGACTTATCCCTTACATCGCCTTTTCATGCGGTGCTAGAGACTTACTTCTTATAACTCTTTACTAATTTTCAATATTCTACCATGAATACTCGCGGAGATTTGCTGTATGAAACATCCCATACGTATAGATGATGCCACGCCCTGTTCTCCCTAACAGCCCAGTATTCTGGAGGTTTTAGAGATTAATCTCGTTTATTTCCATTAAAACTCCCACAGATAAATACCATCTAAATGCCACGCCCCCCATCTCCCCCATAACACATCAACCAGTGGGCCGTATTGTTTATCTTAACCATTCTCCATCCCACTCGAATACGCATAAAAAATCAGCCCAAGCATTCATCCACATACAGACGCAAAGAAGAACTTTATATATATATAAAGATACTTAGGAAAGAAAGTCACCTCAATTTTAATACCAAGCCACAGAAACCAAATTTTCTGAAATTTCCCGTACGTAAAAGCACTTTCTTCGTGAACTGTATGTATGTATGTAAATACTCTTTAAGGTATACCGTTTCTAATGGATGGAAGTCACTAAATGGTATGATCGAACCACGTTATGGCGCTGCTGCCGTTGCTTTAAACAATAAAATTTATGTAATAGGCGGATGCAATAAGAATTTTTTAAAATCTGTCGAATGCTATGATCCTATAACGGATCGCTGGACCCGATGCGCGGATATGAATGAACCCCGTCATTATTTCGGTGTAAGTTTAAAATGAACCTGAAAATATGTTGCATTTGTAATTAATCGATGACTTATCACTCTTTTTCAGGCAACAGCACACAAGGGACAAATATTTGCTGTGTCCGGCTACAATACTCCAAGTGTGGAACGTTACGATACACAGAGAAATGAATGGACTAAGGTTGGATAACAAATATGTATATGTCTACTTATTTTACGATCTAAATCACCATCACTCTTTGTAGATTTGTTCTTTGAGTAAGGCCCTTGGAGGAGTTGGATGCATTTCTATCGACAATCAAGTGTGGGCTATTGGTGGCTATGACTCAGATCTTATTTCAGTTTACTCAGATGAAAACGATAAATGGATCAGGAGGGGTTCAACCCCTTTTTCTGGAGTGTACTACTGTTTTACTGCACCTAAAGCTGTCTTTCAAACTGAATGTGAAATGAATTAATGAATAAAAGGAAAAACTACAAATAAATTCGCACAAATTCAAAACGTAACTGGTTTTATACGAAACTTCCTTTTCAATGTATGATGAACTAAGAAATCGGAAATCGGGATTACTGCAGGCATATCACTTTTATTTTTAAACATGCGTTGGTGCTATTTTATGGTGGTTTATATAACTCCTCTACGTGGCTGACTCGGTTCCTCTGTTCTAACCACCTTAAGCAGGATACTTGTAGTTGTAGCGATGCTTCACTCTGCCTAGTCGTCACTCTCCTTACCTAGCATTGTCATCAAAATCTTCTATAGGAAGTCCCAGGTATCTAGCGGGTTCAAAAGCGGTTGGGCCAGAGTGAGATCGGTGTTAAAAGAGTAGCTTCAATTGAACAGGAGCAAGTGTTTGGTATGGTGGGGTGCAGTGTGGATAAGTAAGAGTTTAACCTGTTACAATATCCAGAACAAAGTTGTGCTAGCATGACCCTAGTTGTTGTTGTTGTTGTAACGACAAAAACACTCCCCGAAGGTTTCGGGGCCCTATTCTCCATCGTTTGTTTTCCAGGGCCACTGCCTATGCGGGGAAAGTCGTGCGAACTTCCTTAGTTCTCCCTGCCGGAATGTATTGAGATGAGGCAGCGAGGGAGCTGTCATTGGAATTACCAAGTCCGCCCAGTCGGAGGTGACAAAGTCTATACAGATAGTCGTCAGGCGATCTCAAGTTCCTAAGATGGGGTGGGACTACCCATAAGGTTTGACGTGGTCATACCAAATCATTCACACGACACTCGGGTGTTGAAGGTGTTTGTACAAGAGCGTGACGGATCAATATCTG
Organism: Merzomyia westermanni; assembly: GCA_949987695.1. Taxonomy (NCBI): domain Eukaryota; kingdom Metazoa; phylum Arthropoda; class Insecta; order Diptera; family Tephritidae; genus Merzomyia; species Merzomyia westermanni. The sequence continues at coordinate 150,519,334 of OX465290.1, forward strand.
CCAGAGGGCTATATTCTCGCAACATTCCCCAAAGCACGAAATGAAAGTCCTGACCGGATATTAATCCAGTGCGTTAAGGTAGCCTAAAACTGTCGACGAGTCAAAGAATCAATTTCCATATTTAACTCAGACTCAGATTAAAAGGAGGTTAGGTCTTTATGGATCTCAAATGAAAGTTTTCTTTAACACATTTATTTTAATTATTTTGTTACCTTCGCGTTTTAGTTGCGGACAACAAAAGTACGTGTAAGATAGTCTGCTGTGTAAAATCATGCTCTCATCCAACCCGTTTCGAAAAATGGCGGGACTAACAAATGTTCACTTAAAGAGCTTTCTTTTTTGGAAAAGTGGTGCACTGATTGGGTTTTCCAATCTTTTCCGAGCTTTGCATTCTGAGTTAAGGCATTCATCAACTCTCTGTCAGAAGTTAAGTAAGAAAAGCCTTTTTTCAACCAATTTTTGAAATTGCATGGTTTTCAACAATTGTTTGAGGAAGTTCTGTGCCAGAGCGTTTTTTAACCAACAGTCGTGATAGTACGATCCTCTACGCAGTAGATGTCATCAGTAAATAAACTCGAAATACATTCATGTTTCGAATATATTTTGGTTTTTAAATATGTTTTCAGTTTTAATTTATGGTACGTGGGCATTTAACTTAAACCTCGAATACAATTATTTATGTAAATATCCTGGCGATTTCAAACAATTTCAACAATTCAAAAAGTAATAATGCCGTTTTACAAGATACTTGTATTATATTGTTGTTATGTATACACATCAATATATATGTAAATACGTTCTATATATGCGAGTACGTTACGATAAGCTACTTTTCAATGGTTCGTCACTATTTTTTGAAGGTGAAACTTTTGAAAATTGGTAGGTATTACTTATAAACGTATGCATTTGAAAGAATTGATCTATTTTCTTATATGCAATCGGTTTTTACATTTGCCATTAGTTGTTGTTTGAAAATATTTGCTTGCTTGAAATACCGATGTTGATTACGTTCAGTTAAATATTTGTTGAACTTTTCTCTACTTAAATTAAAATAAAAATTAAGAGATTTTGTTTAGCTGCTGTTTTTGCTGTTGGTTTCCGCTCGGTTTATTCGGCTATATTTTGTGTTTTGTTGAATATTGATAATTAAGTTGAAATTAAAAGCGTTTCAAGTGTAGTTGTTCTTATAACAACAAATTGTTCTTATTCTGTTTGTAAAATTGCTTGCAAGTTACTAGTTTTGTTGTTGTTGCAACAACATTTTCTAGGCTTGACTTTGTTTTGCTTGTTTTTCGAATACAAATTTTGTTGTAAATTTATTTTAAGTTTTTGGTTTTCTCACTTTTTTACTTCAACTGCTTGTTTTCCCGCTCGGTCTCGTCCTTGTCTACTTCACACACGCCTCTGCTGCACTTCAAACACTCCTACACCGCTTTACTTTTGCACCATCTTCATCAACATATCGGTTGATAAGGACTTGGGTCTCTCAATTGGTAAACCTAACGCGCGATCCCAAACCAAGGAAGCCAGCACGCCGAGCGCACGTGATACGCCAAACAATACAGTGTAGTAGTTCATCTCCTTCATGCCATAGTATTGCAACAGCACACCAGAGTGAGCGTCCACATTGGGCCAGGGGTTCTTAACCTTGCCGGTTTCGGTAAGAATTGGTGGCACGATCTTGTAGATTTTCGAGACCATTTGGAAGAGATCATCCTCTGGCAGGTGCTTAAGTGCGAACTCACGTTGGCAGGTGTAGCGTGGATCGGTCTTGCGGAGCACAGCGTGACCATAGCCGGGAACAACCTAAAAGTTGATGAAACGAAAAAAAATTACAAATTTTATAAATTTCAGTAACAAACATTTTTTTGGCGACTGCGTGGTCGTACACCATATTCGAAATGAGGACGATTTTCCACACAGCCGCCAATTTCTTCTTTTTTTTTTGAATCGAAACGTTACTCACCTGCCCTGACTTAAGCGTCTTCCAGACATAATCCTTCAATTGATCCTCTGATGGATTGGCGCCCAACTCCTTTTGCAATTTGCGCAACCACACCAGCACTTCCTGATTGGCCAAACCGTGCAATGGACCAGCCAAACCATTCAAGCCGGCAGCGAAGGAGAGGTAAGGATCACTCAATGCGGAACCAACCAAATGCACTGTATGTGCAGATACATTGCCACCCTCGTGATCGCTGTGAATGGTCAGATAGAGGCGCATCAGTTCGGTGAATTTGGGATTGTCATAACCCAACATTTTGACAAAGTTAGCGGACCAATCGTGACTAGAGTCGACTGATTTGGAGCCTTGCCGCCACGATAGGTATTGCAGTATATAGTTGCGGCTACGACAGGCAGTATAGCAATCAAGTCCATGCTATCCTCGTATACATATTCCCAGTACTTGGATTTGTGTACACCCTGCAGTGGAAAAGAAGAATTTATAAAGTAATTTACAACACTAATGATTGTCGGTAGTCAAGCAAAGTGACTGTCTGAACTCTGTGAAGCTACTACAAACCCTTGCAAACCGGCTGCGTAATCTATTATATTAATACAGAGAGTTCGACACCCACTTAGCTATTAGCAAACAACTCTTCTCACCTCTGAGTAAGCCTTGGCAAATTTACTGTCATGATTTAGGGCGGTGATGGCGCATGCGAATTGTGACATTGGATGTAATGTGGTGGGCATGTTATTCAACATAGTCGCCACATGTTGTGGCAGTGCAGCGCGTGAAGCCCACTCCTTCGACAGTTGTTTTACTTGTGCGCTGGTTGGCACATCACCAGTAAGCAATAACCAGAAGAGACCTTCAGGCAAGGGCTCTTCACCACCATCAGCCTTGGGTAATACCTTTTGGCATTCGGGAATGGAGAGACCACGGAACCTTCACCGGCATCCAACACAGCCGTTTCGCAAACGAGACCCTTAATGCCACACATACCACCGTACATCTGGAAGAAGAGTAAGAAAATCAATTCTTGGTTAAAAATTATTTAAAATACCCGTATTTCTTGTAAATAATTCAATAACTGTCTTTATAGTGCAGAACCTTGAGGACCGGAAATGCGTCGGATAAAAATAAAAGAAAATAAGAACAAACTCTTAACTTTAACCACAAGATGACCAAGTTATATGGCCACGATCAGGACACGAACGTTTAGAGTCATACTTATTCATAACAATCGAATCCAATATCTTACGTCTTTGTCATGATCTTAGGAATTTGGGAGTTTTGAAGTGGAATACTTATCAATTTTAAGGATTCCAACTCTTAAAACACATTTCTGCGTGGTAAAACCATTCCAATACTTGGGTTATGCGACTCAGTCCTCAAGAAATGTTAAACTCATCTTTGTCTAAAGTACTTCGGTGGGAGCAGCAAACGTGTTTCTAAAATTCAAAAGTTAATTTACGAAGTTGAGTAAATATCTGAAAGCTTGAATGTCTATCAACTCTCATAAATAATTAGCTAAAGGGCTTAGTTTTAATTATTAGAACCTAGGTAGTGAGTTCTTTGAAATCGCCAAGTGTGATTTGGGACGGCCTCAGTAGAGCATCGTTTAATTTGGTAAAAAAAGAACATAAATGGTGTATCTTAACTAGTCATATTGTGACGAATTCGATGATTCCTTGATTATCAATCCTGGGTTCGATCACTATAAAGTCGAATAAACACACGCACAGATAATGTAAGTAATAGCTAGTTTTATTTACTAGTAATAAACGCAAAACAATTTTAAGAGTTTGATAACTTTACAGTAGTTCACTATTGAACGCTTGAAAATAAACTGAACAGTCTGCCTTGCTTGGTCACTGCCTTATATAGTCCGACAGGGTGCTTGCCTACGCACCGAGAACTTTCTTGGTTGTTCGCTTTTCTTATTCTGGAAGGGTCGGTGTTATTTATTGGCATCTCCTCTTTGCACCGTATTCGCAAACATTCGCGCCATCTCTCTTCCTCTTCCTAGTTACACGCTTGCATGCATAAGCGTAGCCATCGTTATCTCTGTTGTGGTTTAACTAGTGGTGGGAGTGTTATTGAGTTAGGGATGGTACATGCTTGAGAATAATCGCCACAATATTGTACTAAGTGCAGTCAGGTCCTGAAATGGTAAAGGGTGTTTTTTTTTAAGGGTATAGAACTTCGAATTGAAATAAAACACAAGAAAATCGTTTTAAGGTCCATCAATTTGGCTTTATTGGAAGGATAATTTTATGCCATTAATGTTTAAATATGATTTCGGGCATGTGGCCGCCGCGGCTGGCTCGAATAAAGCCAATTCTACAGGTCCAATTTTCAACCACTTTTTCGAGCATATGGGGCCGTATGTCGGCAATAACGCCACGAATGTTGGCTTCCAATTCCCCTAACGTTTCTGGTTTGTTGGTGTAGACGAGCGACTTCACATATCCCCAAAGAAAATAATCCAATGGTGTCAAATCACACGACCTTGGTGGCCAATTGACAGGTCCATTCCGCGAAATTATGCGCTCATCGAATGTTTCCTTCAATAAATCGATTGTGACGTGCGCTGTGTGGCATGTAGCGCCGTCTTGTTGGAACCACAACTCATCCACATTCATGCCATCCAATTCGGGAACAAAATAGTCGGTTATCATGGCTCTATACCGGTCTCCATTAACGGTAGCTGCCTCTCCAGCATTATTGCGGAAGAAGTATGGCCCAATGACTCCACCAGCCCATAGAGCACACCAAACAGTCAGTTTTTGTGGATGTAATGGCGTTTCAAGGGTCTCATGTGGATTCTCTTCACTCCAAATGCGGCAATTTTGCTTGTTGACGTAGCCATTCAACCAAAAATGAGCCTCATCACTGAACAAAATTTTGCGATGAAAATCAGCATCGAAATCAATCTCATTTTCGGCCCATACACCAAAATCACGACGCATTGCATGGTCTCGCGGCTTTAATTCTTGCACAAGCTGGATCTTGTAAGGTCGCAAGCCAAGATCTTTGCGCAAAATCTTCCATAAAGTTGATGGACAAAGCTCCAATTGCTGTGCACGGTGGGGAATCGATTCATTCGGGTCCTCTTCAACACTTTGCTCTACAGCGGCAATTGTTTCTTCGGTGCGCACTGTTCGACGTCTCTGCGGATGCGTATTATCACATAGAGTAAACGTAGTGCGAAAACGATCCATGGTTAATCGAATTAATTGCTCTGATGGACGATTATGTCGACCATAAAATGGACGGAGCTCACGGTAAACTTCGCGAACTGAACCATTATTTTCGAAATAAATTTGCACGATTTGCAAGCGTTGTTCTTTTGTCAACCTGTTCATGATGAAATGGCAAACCAAACTGAACATAAATGACATTAGAGTTGCCAGATTTGGCCACAAAATGCCAGTTTTATCTTTATTCGAAAAACAAACCTGTAAAAAAAACACCCTGTATAATAACTTTGGTATGGGAAGAGGAAGAACAGATACTACTGTGGCGACTATTCTCAAGCATGTACCATCCCTAACTCAATAACACTCCCATCACTAGTTAACACAACCGAGATAACGATGGCTACCCTTATGCATGCAAGCGTATAACTAGGAAGAGGAAGAGAGATGGCGCGAGTGTTTGCGAATACGATGCAAAGAGGAGATGCCAATAAATAACACCGACCCTTCCAGAACACGAAAAGCGAACAACCAAGAAAGTTCTCGGTGCGTAGGCAAGCACCCTGTTGGACTATATAAGGCGGTGACCAAGCAAGGCAGGTTGTTCAGTTTATTTTCAAGCGTTTAACAGTGAACTACTGTGAAGTTACCAAACTCTTAAATTTGTATTGCGTTTATTACTAGTAAATAAAACTAGCTATTAGTTACAATATCTGTGTGTGTGTTTATTTGACTTTATAGTGATCGAACCCAGGATTGATAATCAAGGAATCATCGAATTCGTCACAATTGGTGTCAGAAGCGGTATTGTTGAATAAATACCAGTGATTTCAAGGATAACAAGGGCATGGCGAAGCTGAATGAATTAAAGATTCAGCAACTCAAAAATGAGTTGGAACAACGCGGACTAAACACTACAGGCAATAAATCAGAGTTACAGTCACGATTGTGAGAGGCTATGGAAGCAGAAGGAATCAACGTTGATGATCATGTTTTTCATCTTGTGGAGGAGGCACCGACAAAAATGGAAGAGAAAAAGGAGTCTCCGAATCCAGTAGCAACCGTGGACACAAACATGATATTGGCTGTATTAACTCAGATGTCGACTAAAATGGAAGAACAGAAAACTTGTATAGTATCTCAGCTGGAAGAACAGAAGGCGCACATGGCATCTCAGCTTGAAGAACAGAAGGCACACATGGCATCTCAGCTTGAAGAACAGGATACACGTATTACATCTCGAATGGCATCTCAGCTCGAGGAACAGAAGACACATATGGCATCCCAGATTTCAGCTCAGTTAGATGAAACGAAGGCATACATGAGATCTCAAATGGAAGAACAGAAGGCATATATCTCGTCGCAGTTGGAAGAACAGGAAGCAAAGGTGTCATCGAAACTAGAAGTGCAAGATGCAAAAATTGCACAATTGCAGGAGAAAATCGATGCTGAGGTAGATGCATTGAGAGGTCGTATCCAGGAATTGCAACTAAATCGTCCATCTGCTTTAGCGAATACGCCCAAGGTAAAATCACCTTCCTTTGATGGTTCTGTTCCATTCCAGGTATTTAAGCTGCAATTTGAGAAGATGGCTGCGGTGAATAATTGGTGCACTGAAGATAAAGTTGCAGCACTATTCGTGGCATTGAAGGGACCTGCAGCAGAAATCTTACAGACTATTCCCGAGTCCGAAAGGAACAGTTATGATGCATTGATGGGTGCGGTTGAGAGACGCTATGGTAGCGAACATCGAAAGCGGATATACCAAATAGAGCTACAGAATCGATCCCAGAAACCTAATGAGACTTTGCAGGAATTTGCATCGGACATCGAGAGGTTGGCCCATCTAGCAAATGCGGACGCGCCCGTGGAGTACACTGAGAGGGTAAAAATCCAAAGTTTTATAAATGGAATACGCGATGTGGAGACGAAGCGGGCCACATATGCAAACCCCAAACGGACATTCTCTGAAACGGTATCGCATGCTCTGACGCAGGAAACAGCCTCGCTTTTGAGTAAACCTGCATACAAGGCTCATCGCGTAGAAGTGGAAACACCGGCTTGGGTAGACAAAATTTGGAAGCGTTGAACGGAGTACAGAAAAAAAGTGATGTCGCCATTAAATGCTATAAGGGCGGAAAACCAGGTCACATAGCACGTTATTGCGGCACTGGCTCCAGTAACCCCAGCAATTCAGGTGGACGAAAACGCAAAGCTGAAGGAGATGAGCAAACTTCTCAACCAAATCAGTCGTTAAACTAAATCGAGCCAGCCGAAAGGGGCGTGGACTGGCTCCCGCAACTGAATGCCCCATAATCTCTGTCTGACAGATCGGAAGGAAAGCTAGTAATGTTACTGTTGTTGCATATGTGGATGGAAAAGAGCACTTACTAACTGTGGATACAGGCGCATCGCATTCCATAATTCGATCTGATTTAGTCAACAAGGAGGTGAGACCATTGCATGGAGCAAAGTTACGTACGGCCACTGGTGAGGACACCCAAGTCCTAGGAGAAGTAACATGTGAAATCGTAATTGGGAACGTGGCTGTTCTACACAGTTTTATAGTAGCAGATATTGTTGACGAAATCATAGTTGGTGTGGACTTCTTAAGCGAGCAAGGCATAAATATCGACATGCAAAACAGGATTATGAATTACCAGAACATGGATGTTCCATTAAATTATGGTTACGAAAACAGATACGTTAGTAAGCGAGTGCTTGTGGAGGAGAGCCAACAAATTCCACCGAAGTCGGAAGCAATCATATGGGCAAAGATTGATGGAGATTATGGGACAAACAAGTTGTGGGTTGTCGAAGCAGCAAACAAATCAAGGACGAACATATTAGTAGGAAAAACCCTGGCCATGACATAACAAGATGGACGTGTACCGGTAAGAGTACTTAATGAGTTCAAATCGCCGATTAAACTTTCCAAAGGAGCAATATTGGGACAATGCCAAGAGGTCGAGGTAGTTATCAATTGCGAACAGCTTCAGGAAAATGATTCTACCATCAAGATTAATCTTTCAGATGATATCACGTCGACGACGGCAGGCCTCGAAAAAGATCATCAGAAAAAGGCAAAAGAACTTCTATCAAAGTACTCGAGCATATTTGACAAGGATGGTTCCAAACCACGACGGACCAAAGTTGTGAAGCATCAAATTGATACTGGTGATGCAAGGCCGATCCGCCAAGCTCCTCGTAGTATTCCATCGGCCAAACGCCAAGTAGTAAGAGAAATTATACAGGAAATGAGTGACAGCGGCGTGATCGAACCATCAGCTAGTCCATGGAGCTCACCGGTAGTACTAGTGAAAAAGAAAGATGGAAAAATGAGGTTCTGTGTGGATTACCGGAAATTGAACGACGTAACGAAGAAGGACAGTTATCTATTGCCAAGAATCGACGATACTCTGGACTCGTTATCTGGCACGAAATGGTTTTCCACACTGGACTTGAAAAGCGGCTACTGGCAAGTGGAGGTAAAGGATGAAGATAAAGAGAAGACGGCTTTCAGCGTTGGAGAAGGGCTTTGGCAATTTACGGTAATGCCCTTCGGGTTATGCAATGCTCCAGCTACTTTTGAGAAACTCATGGACCAGATACTAAAAGGATTGCACTGGCAAAGATGTTTGGTGTACCTCGACGACATCATCGTGCTGGGAAAAAGCTTTGAGGAACACCTAAAGAACTTGGAGGAAGTTTTCCAAAGAATAGCTGGTGCTGGTCTGAAACTAAGTCCCAAGAAGTGTTCCTTGTTTAAAAAGGAAGTAAGTTATTTGGGTCACAAGGTAACTACGGAGGGAATCTGCACTGCTAAGGAAAAGATCGAAGCCGTAAAGGATTGGCCAAGACCGAGAAATTTGCATGAGTTACGGAGCTTCCTTGGGCTGTGCACGTATTATCGCCGATTTGTACCAAATTTTGCCAGCGTAGCTAGTAGTCTCCATGACCTTACAAGAAAGAATATGAGTTTTGAATGGAAGAAGGAACAGGAGGTGGCTTTTCAAACATTGAAGGAACGACTATGCACTGCCCCGATGTTAGCATATCCAATTCCAGGTTCAAAGTTTATTCTGGATACAGATGCGAGTGGTTATGCTATAGGAGGTGTTTTGTCGCAGATTATTGATGGACAGAAGAAGGTAGTGGCATACTATAGCCGAACAATTGGGAAGCCTGAAAGGAACTATTGTTGAACCCGGAGAGAACTGTTGGCATTGGTAGAGTGCTTTAAGCATTTCCACAAGTATCTCTATGGGCAGCGATTCCATGTCAGGACAGACCACACAGCGTTGAAATGGCTCTTACAGTTCCGTAATCCGGAAGGTCAATTGGCTCGGTGGATAGAGCGACTGCAAAGTTATGACTTTTCCATAGAGCATCGCAAAGGTAGCACCCACGGAAATGCTGATGCAATGTCACGAAGACCATGTAACTTGGAATGCAAGCATTGTTCCAAAGCTGAGGCCAAGGAAGACATTATAGATGTGCGGCTCATGACTATAACATCTACGGACGAATGGGACATGGATCAATTAAGGAGGTTTCAGCACGAAGATCCAAATCTTACACGTGTAATGCAAGGAATCGAACGAAACGAGCGACCATCAATAGAGGATATGTCAGCAGAAAATCCTGTTGCCAAGTCATATTGGGCACAGTGGAATAGTTTGCAATTAGAATCCGGTTGTTTGCATCGAATATGGGAGAGTGAGGATGGTCAATGTGTTCGAAAGCTGATAGTCGTCCCAAGGAAGAAAATTCCTGATGTACTCAATGAATTACATAACGGTCCAAGCGGAGGTCATCTTGGAGTCACCAAGACCTTGGAGAAAGTCAAGCAAAGATTCTATTGGGTTGGTTGCCGTCAATCGGTCGCGGAGTGGATTGCCAACTGTGAAGTATGCATCAAAGCTAAAGCACCGAAATCAAGGAGCCATGGCCAAATGAAACAGTATAACTCAGGTGCGCCATTTGAGAGGATAGCCATGGATGTAGCTGGTCCATTTCCTACTAGCAAACTCGGAAACAAATATGTACTGGTAGTTATGGACTATTTCAGCAAGTGCCCAGAAGTGTACCCTATTCCAAATCAAGAGGCAGAAACCATAGCAGAAGTGTTTACTAACAATTGGGTAGCTAGGTTTGGTGCACCGATGGAGATACATTCTGACCAAAGCAGAAATTTCGAATCAGCTGTGTTCCAGGAAATGTGCAAGACATTGGGCATTCGGAAAACTCGAACAACTGCACTACATCCTCAGTCAGATGGCATGGTGCAACGATTCAATAGAACCTTGGAAGAGCACCTGAGGAAAGTAGTGGATAAGTTCCAGAAGGATTGGGATACTCACATCTCCTTATTCCTAATGGCATATCGCTCTGCAGTACATGAAACAACTGGTCAGACTCCTGCAAAGGTAATTTTCGGGAATGATATTCGATTGCCAGCTGACTTGAAGTTTGGGATAAACGCTGATGCAGGAGTAAATGCTCGGAAATCTACTAGCGTATTGGAAGAAGAAATGAGAGAAATTCACGACCTTGTGAGACAACGGACTAAGATCATGAGCGATAAGATGAAGGCCAGGTACGACAAAGCAATAAATTCGGAAGGTTTTATAGAAGGAGATTTAGTGCTGCTATACAACCCACAGCGTAAGAAAGGTTTGTCCCCAAAACTACAATGTAACTGGGAAGGCCCATACAAAGTCATAAAACGGATCAACGATGTGGTATATCGCATACAAACTATGGGAAGGCCAAGGAATAAGATGAAGGTGGTCCATTTGGAAAGGCTAGCTGCGTTTGGTTCCGGCAATGTGTCTGATCGGGACGATCAGACTTAGGTGGAGGGCAGTGTGGCGATTATTCTCAAGCATGTACCATCCCTAACTCAACACTCCCATCACTAGTTAACACAACCGAGATAACGATGGCTACCCTTATGCATGCAAGCGTATAACTAGGAAGAGGAAGAGAGATGGCGCGAGTGTTTGCGAATACGATGCAAAGAGGAGATGCCAATAAATAACACCGACCCTTCCAGAACACGAAAAGCGAACAACCAAGAAAGTTCTCGGTGCGTATGCAAGCACCCTGTTGGACTATATAAGGCGGTGACCAAGCAAGGCAGACTGTTCAGTTTATTTTCAAGCGTTCAATAGTGAACTACTGTAAAGTTATCAAACTCTTAAAATTGTTTTGCGTTTATTACTAGTAAATAAAACTAGCTATTAGTTACAATAACTGTGCGTGTGTTTATTTGACTTTATAGTGATCGAACCCAGGATTGATAATTAAGGAATCATCGAATTCGTCACAATATTGTCCGTGTTCAAACACAGACACAAATTGACGTCAAGGAGTTGCTTTTTGTGGGAGAGAGGGCGACGATGGAAGGGGACGGGTACCGAGTTGCCTGTTCTCGCGAAACACGCTTTGTGTTGCCGTTCGTCTCAATTATGTTATGTTGACCGCAAATAATTTTGACATTTTCCTTCATACCTTTTTTTACATTCGCATGCACACATATTAATAAACGACATAGAAGTAATTGTATCAGCAGATTTTCAAAGTTTATTTCCAAGAAAATAATACAATTATATTAATTTGAGCTAAAACACATTTTTTCATTCAAAATATTCATACAACGTAGTAAAAAAATTCTTAGTACATATGTATGTATTGCGAGAATGTCAGTACAAAACATAATCAACCAAAGCAATTCCTTCCCGTGTTTGAACAACATGGGAAACACTTGAGCAACACCAAAAGAGAATTGCCGATAAAAGCAACTCCGAGTTTCTCTGTTTGGACACGGACAATATACCTAGCATCTAAACTTGCAACTCTGTAACAGCCGATTAACATCGAAATCGGGGAATAACCTTATTGCTGGATATCGCTGATTACACAACACTTCTAAGCTGCGTTTTATATATCTTCCTATAAAATAAACTCCAATTAAGGCGTAATAAAAGATTTGACTACATAAATCATTGCCAAAGTGCTGATAGTGCGGCAATTTTAAGCAAATTATAATTTCGAAAGCTGGTAAGTACAATTTTAATGATAAGTAAAAGGTAAGGTAATTGTTTCCTTTAGGGGACAACTGCTAAAACACGTCGAAAAATGTCGGGAAAGGTATCAAACAACGCGTTTTGACTTCGGTATCAACAATCCGAAAGCGGATTTTCAATTTTTTTGTTTCAGTGAAAAGTTATTCGCAAAAAACACAAAAATGACCCGGGTCCGATCCCAAATAGGGGGCTTGATCCAAGGTATCTATGTGCAGAACACTTTTCTGCGTAGGCGGCCTTCGGCCGCGCTTCAAAAAAATACCCCTTAGCCGGTCCAACACCGGCTACGCGGTCCAACACCGGCTACGCGGTCCAACACCGGCTACGCGGTCCACAGTATTTCTGCGCAGAACACACTTTTTGCACTTTTCGATCTACCCTAATCTGTGATTACAACAACCACATGAAAATGACAGAAAATTTTCAACTTTGATGGCAAATATCTCTTCACTGAAACAAAAACTCGAAAATTCGCTTCCGGATTATTGTTACCGAGGTCAAAACGCGTCTTTTGATACCTTTCCCGATAATTTCCGACGTGTTTTAGCAGTTGTCTCCTAAAGGAAACAATTACCAAAGGTAATTCTTTACATCCAACGTAACTAAAAACTGCACTAAAAATGTCGATATTATTACCCAGAGACGCGTTTCGGTCCCAGGAATCCTAATCCGGTGGGGGAAACCCATTACGGTAATTGTTTCCTTTAGGAGACAACTTCTAAAACACGTCCAAAAATATCGGGAGGGGTATTAAACAACGCGTTTTGACTTCGGTATCAACAATCTGAAAGCAAATTTTAAATGTTTGGTAATTCTATACGATGGTACGTAACTGCGAATATACGTCGAAAAATTACGGGATAGGTATCAAACAACGCGTTTTGCTCTCTTTATCAATAATCCGAAAGCGGAAATTAAATAATTTGTTTCAGTGAAAAGTAATTAGCAAAAACCCCAAAAATGGCCCAGGTCCGATCTCGGTAATTCTATACGACAGCACGTAACTGCTAATATAGGTCCAAAAATATCGGGAAAGGTATCAAACGACGGGTTTTAACCTTCGTATCAATAATCCGAAAGCGGAAATTCGATATTTTATGTTTGTTCAGAGATATTTGCAATCAAAGTTGAAAATTTTCTATCATTTTCATGTGGTTGTTGTAATCACTGATTAGGGTGGCTTGATCCAAGGTATTTATGTGCAGAACACCTTTCTGCGTAGGCGGCCTTGGGCCGCGCTTAAAAAAAATAACCCTTAGCCGGTCCAACACCGGCTACGCGATCCCCAGTATTTCTGCTCGGAACGCACTTTTCAGAACACCGTACAACAACCACATGAAAATGACAGAAAATTGTTAACTTTGCTTGCAAATATCTTGAAAACTACTAAAAACATTGGGTTTCCCCCACTGGATTAGGGTTCGTGGGACCGAAACGCGTCTCTGGGTACCAATATCGACATTTTTAGTGCAGTTTTTACAGTTGACCTTGGATGTAAAGAATTAACGTTTAAAAAAACATACTCCTGGATATAATGGGTACCAACTCAAGAACTTTGACTTCCAAACGTCCACTACCCTGTTTCTGAATTTAATGCTTACCGATCTGTATGATCAACACAAGAATAGCTGCATTATTCAACTAAAAGAGACTTGGAAAGCAATTCCTTTTGCGCATATGCGACTGGCAGTCAGTTTTTGAGTTGGCCGCTATTTATATCTCTGATTTGTATTTAAAAAGGTAATTAATTTACATTTCCAATAGAATCGTCCACACATTCAAGATCAATTTACAATGGCAGCATGTAACACACGTGAACATCTATCACAGGTGAATCCCGGTGCAGCTAAATACTTTATTGAAAAGCTCTTATATCAAATATATGAACACTTTGACGAGCAAGAATTAATTGATGTAACATTCAAGTTCAGTTCAAATCCAACTGTGTTGTAAGTTAGAATGTTGCATAAAATATGCTTCAAATTCATAAATATTTTTTAATGTCTACAGAATCACAGCACATCGCTTAGTATTATCTGCTGCAAGCCCTTATTTTAGGGAACTTTTCAGAAGTGAGGAAGGAATTTGCCCTCTCATCGAAATCACCAACATTGATAGCGACACTTTTGAGAGTTTAATAATTTTTTGTTACACCGGCAAAACATCCATAACCATCGATAATGTGGACAAAATTCTGAAGGCGGCTTTAATTTTGCAATTGGAGGACGCCGTTGACAAATGTGCCGACTTTATCGTAGAAAATATTACTGATTTAACATTGCAGCGTGCTTATGCCCTGGAGAGTGAGAATCAGTGTCAGATACTAAAGCAGAAATTTTTGGATTTTGAAACTCGAAACTTTATGAGCGTAAGTTCTACTATGCAAATGGAGTAAAATCTTGTCTTGAAATTTTTTTAAGGCCAACATTTTATTCCATTAATTTTTCAGATAATCCAAAGCGCTGAATTTTTAAATTTTGAAGCTAATAAATTGCAGAAGGTCTTGGAATGTAAATCTTTGAATGCACCAAGTGAAAAAGTTGTGTTCGAGGCAGTAAAACGTTGGTATGAACACGATGCTTTGGGACGTAAACAACAATTACCTGATATAGTCAGTTGCCTGCGACTAACGCAATTGGACATGAAGTTCTTACTAACGGAAGTCGAACCATTGCCGGGCTGTGAATTAATTGCTTACAAAGCTTTATCGTGGATTAGCTGCCCTTCCCTTCGTCCTAATTTAACTTTAAAATACACAGAGAAACGTGAGAAACAAAGTATAATGTCAGACCAATTGGTTATGGCGTTAAATATGCACGTAAGTTCAATTCGATAGGCTTTGTTTGCTTTAGTCGGTGGGTAATGGGAGAGTGTACGGTGCTGAGAATCCTTTGCCGGATAAAGAGCCGTTACGTTCTGGCACAAGCACCTTCTGGTACTGGCCCGACTGCCGCGGGATCGATTTCGTGGATCCCAACAAACCTTCGGTTAGGGAATTTTACGACAGGCGTACCTACCGTGGATAGTATAAGCAACTAACTCGCTGAGGCTGATTCGATAGGCTGATGGACTCTGGTTTCTGTTCTTTCAAAATTGTAGACATTTTTGGAATCTTTATTTTTATACTAAAATTTAGTGGCCTACAAAACTTCATACTCCATTAAATTCTGAAAATTCTATGAAAAAAGTTGACAGTTTTGCTAAAATTTGCGAACAAAATTTATAGTTCTTTAAATAGACATTGACACATGCTTTTATATAGTCTTTGTTAAAATAATTTTATTAAAGCCAAAATTGGTGAAAATCGCCGAAAACTATTGTGCCAATACTTTTCACCACTGTATGTTATATATTAGATTTTTTTTTTTTCAATTTCAAATATGAATAAGAAATTTTCAAGTAAAAGGAAAAAAAAAAATAAAATAAAAATTATATGAAAACAGAAGAATGAGAAAGAAGGGTAAAGAAAAACATAAGAGCGAAAAGGATAAAGGAAAATGTGGTTCAATGGGAATATTTTATGCTTTGGCTTAAGAGCATACAAAAAATCATTCGAAAAAGACTTATATTAAAGTTGAAGAGCTCTTAATGTGCTTAAAATATTATTCAAAAGGGAAAAGTATAAGACAGAGCTCGAGTATGACCAGTTTCATAGAATAGGTCAGTCAAATACGAGCATTTTAAGACTATTATTTCGTGAGCTCATAATCAATGTGAACGAGCAGAGGAAATAGTCCTATATGCGCTTATTTCGAGGTCTTATGGTTTCCTGGGAATGGAATAAGATACAAACGAAAATATTTATCTATAGGTAAAGATAAATAAAAAAAATTTAATTAAAAAAAAGGTATATTACAAAGAAGAATATTCAAATAGTGGAGGTGAGATCAAGCACTACCCCGTCCTTGCCTTGGCAGCATATCTCGGGTATTTGTAATCGTATTTCTTTAAGAATAACGCCAGTTAATTAGCGTAATAATATGTTTTTTTCTTTTTTTGCTCAGTTTGTCACTCGCGTCTTAAAGCATAGGCGTTATAAATAGAAATTTTGATAAGAAATGTCGCAAAGACTGAATTCGATTTTTTATTAAAAGCAGGGATATTCCGTCCATCCAAATCACATGGAACATCACCATTACATCTGGAACCTGAAAAAAAAAAAACGCGAATGACTCCGTCCTTGTGGAGATTGTCGTAGGATTAATTTAAACCCTGTACCTGATCGACACGCTTTACCACACATACATACATGATTTACATATTGAATTCAAAAATAAAACAATATTTTCCAAGATGGATTTAGTTAGGGCTTATCAGCAGATACCTGTTGCTGAGGAAGACATCCATAAGGCTGCGATAACCACACCTTTTGGCATATTCGAATTTGTCAGGATGCCTTTTGTATAACGAAACTCACCGCAAACATTCCAAAGGTTTATAAATGAAGTGTTACATGATTTAGATTTTATATTTGTTTATTTGGATGATATACTGATAGCTAGTAAAGATTAATCAGAACATTTACAACATCTAAATATAATATTTCAGCGTTTAGATAAGTAAGGTTTGAAAGTCAAGCCATCTAAGTGCGTTTTTGGAGTAGGTGAAGTTAGTTTCCTAGGTTATAACATATCATCTGAAGGTATTCAACCTTCAGAGGAGAAACTTCAATCAAATTTTTGATTTTGGGCGACCAATGGCAATCAAACAGATGGAAAAGTTTGTGGGAATGGTTAATTTTTATCATAGGTATACACCAAAGTTTGCTGAAATGCTATCCCCAATACATAGCATGATAATAGAGTCGTCAAAGAGCAAAGATAAGGTACTTGATTGGCCTAATGAAACATTGCAGGCATTTGAGATTCGAAAAAGACGCAATTCACCCGGTTGCTGTAGACGCTTCAAATAGGGCCATTGGAAGGGTTCTACAACAGGAAATCAACAATATTAAAGAACCTTTAGCTTTTTTCTCTAAGAAGCTTAGTCCGTCTGAATGTAAATATAGTACTTTTGATAGGGAGTTACTCACTATTCAAAGCTTCAGACATTGGTTAGAGGGTGGATCTTTTTCGGTTTATACGGATCACAAGCTGCTTACATTTGCTCTGAGTTCAAAGTAGATCAAAACCAAGGCAGACAATTCACTTGGAGTTCATAACTCAATTTACTAGTAACATTAAATACATACAAGGTAAATTAAACTGTGTTGCAGATGCTTTATCAAGAAAACCCGAAGCTTCTTTTTTAGAAACTGTTGATGTAAATTTAAAAAAGTTATTTATTGAACAAGAAAAAGATATTGAAATTCAATAATTAGTAGAAGATCTACATTGTAGACACAACTTGGAATTAATTTTAGTTTCATCTTTAAATATTCCGATTTGGTGTGAGACGTCACTTAATTTAACAAGGCCGTATACACCTCAAGCGGAAAGAAAATTAGTTTTCGAGAAATTAGATAGTATAGCCCATGTTGGTATTAAAGCAACACGCCGGTTGATCACTAGGAGATATTTTTGGCCTGGGATGAACAATGTAAAAACCGGTGGACGAAAGACTCAAAGAAAGGAAAATTTATAGGCATACAAAATTGCAAATTTCGAAAATACCAATTCTAAAAGGGCGATTTGAGCATGTGTTAGAGATTTTAAATTTATATTAATTTTAATAGATAGGAATTCTCGTCAGCCGAAAGCATACCCTCTTCAAAATATTTCCTCTTTCGTGAGTATATATCACGATTTGGAGTTCTGTTGGCAATTACAACTGATCAGGTCCCGCAATTTACAGCGCAGGTTTTTACAGAGCTGTCGAAACTTTAAAATCACAACCACTGTTTATCATCCACGAGCAAATGGAATAGTTGAATGCTTCCATAGGCAACTTAAAGCTCCAATTAGGGCTAGTAGAAATGCAGTTGGATAATATGAGGAGTGGGGACCTATAGTGTTCTTAGGTTTGCGATCATCCTATAAAAAGAAGACATTCAATTTACAGCTGCGGAGATGGTATATGGAGAAAATCTAAGACTTCCTTCCCAAATGGTAGTTTGGTCAGAAAATATTTATGATTCATCTGATGTTCTGTTAAAATTTAAACAAAATTTCAAAAATCATAAAAATTCACTAGCTTATATTCCAAAAGATTTAAATGATTGTAAGTTTGTATTAGTTAAGAGTTGATAGAAAGAGGACCGGTTTACAGGAGCCGGACCATTTGAGTTAATAGAGAAAACGCCGAAGTGGTTGAAAACTAGTTATTTTAATAAATTTATAAATATTTCTATAAACAGAATTAAACCCGCGTATTTGGATGCTAATGCATATATGTAGCCGTTTAGATAAAATAAAAAATTGTTACATTTAATTTGTTGAATATGGAACAATTTGAAAGAGGGGAGTAGTGTAATATCCCAGTAGAACTTGAAGCGAGATCTCCCCAAGCGATGAATAGGGGAGTACTCTCTTTCACATCCTTTTGGAACAATAGAAGATCTTTTTTTTTGAATTTTGCTCTTATTTCTACTCTTTGTAGATGAAGCGATGAATATAAGAGTACTCCCCTTAGCATCCCTTTCTGATCAATAACAGATTTCTACACTCTGTGCTCCGATTTTACTAATCTTGGAGCAGTATGCTTTTGGGGCGAAATAAGAGATTTCTACAACTTCTACTCCCAGCTAACACCTTTTTGAGTAAGCCGAATTTCTCTACCAACAAAAGAAACAAATTTTCAACAAATCGAAAAAAATATAAAAAAATCCGCAATCGTAGAAATATGAGAAATAAACACAATTTAATTAACGATTTAGATTAAACTATTGTTTCCCATAATTTATCCCTTATTTGCGGATATGAGAGGCTTGAGGCATGATTCTCCAAAGATCTTTCATTGGTCGTCTAGGAGGAATGTGAAATATCTCCCTCATTACTCCCCTGGGAGGTTTTCTAAAATTCTCCAAAACTCCCCCATCACTCGATTGCGATTCATAAAAACTAACTCCATTTTGGTTTTTTGGGAGGTGAAAGGAGTTTTTGTTATGACTCGTCCTCCTAGGACTTGCAATGATAAAAGGGAGTATACAAAATTGTATTGCAATACACAGAAGTATAGGGAGTGATAGGCTCTTACGGTGCGAACAGCCATGGTATTCCTCTTTGTGACACCGAAACACCACCTTCACAGCTAAACAGAAATGCTCGGTG
This sequence comes from Merzomyia westermanni, assembly GCA_949987695.1. Lineage (NCBI taxonomy): Eukaryota > Metazoa > Arthropoda > Insecta > Diptera > Tephritidae > Merzomyia > Merzomyia westermanni. The sequence continues at coordinate 150,538,781 of OX465290.1, forward strand.
TTAAAAGGAATGTTGAGTAGCCAATTCTTGTTCTATTGTTGCAAACCTGAGCATCCCAACAAACAATTACTACAAGTTGCGCCGCTTTCCCTGACAGTAAGGAAACTTCTCCGCAATCACTACCACGCTATCCGGCACCACGCACACAGCGTCGGTAAACTGCCTTGTCAGCTCCCACACAGAAAATGCCTTCATGCAGACACAAACACTTTCTGATGCGACTGAGGTACGTGACCTTCCGAAGCGGACAAGAGTCACTCTGGCCTAACTTCGATATGAATACTATATTAAACTAAACTGCGCGTTCATTTCCCGGCATGTGCTGTGTCCCCTATCTGTTTAAGTGCTCGATGGAGCAGAACCTTCTTAAAGCGAAATCACTCTGGTCCAACCTCATTGAAACTGCAAGGTGCATGCGACTTCCGTTAGAATAGATTGATGACAATATTAGGCAAGGAGTGTGTGACTGTGGTCCAATATTGCACCTGTCCGTTTCCTAAGACTTCTGCTGGAAGAAAGTGATGTTTCGATAATGGACGCGCAGTTAGCTTTTTGATTTGCCTAGGTTTCTTCGTGTGTGCCAAGTACCGTGTTATTCTTTTGAGCGTAGTAAGGTGGACTCTTGGGGTTTTTTACAGGGTCTAAAGGGCGTCCTACTTACACTTTCTTTCGTATGTTCTTTACATACTTACATATCGCCAGCCCAACGGTAAAAGGTGCTAACTCCATCCAGCTAACGTTTTCAATGGAACGAGAAACCCAAATTAATGAAACCTTCGTTGAACTTTCAAAATTTGTATTACATATATTATTTGCCCTTAGAGCCGTTTATTCATAGTCGTGCTTAGCGCTTCTGAATATTAAACAAAATTTTCTCGCAACCATGTACAGAATCAATGATATCCATCCATCAATATCAGAGTACGTTTTTAGTGAGAAGTGGACTTAGCAGCTTTCACCGCGGTGCCGGCGATACATAAATTTATGATATTTTTGCTTTCTTGTAGGATAAAACCGTTTTCAAATACGACAAAACTGAAGATTTGTGGCATAAATGGGGTGAAGTAAAAATAGAAATCTCGGGTTTCGAAGTAATTTCAATGGCCGACGATTTAATATTCATTGGTGGCTTTCGAAACGGCATAGCAATTAATGAAGTTACCAGTTGGAATTGCAAAACTAAAACATTGAAACGGTTGCCCTCAATGAATCAACCACGATATTGGCATAGTGTTGTAATATTAAATGATAAAATATATGCAATTGGCGGACACGATGGAAATTGCAGGCGTTTAAACTCCGTGGAGATGTGAGTATGAGTTATGTAGGTTTTTATGGGGCATCGCTTGCATAAGAAATCAAGCAGTGATTTCGATCGAACTGCCATCATAAGCGACAGCACAATTCCAACTTCAGATGGATTCCAGACCATGTTTGCTACGAACATTTGAAATTCGTAAATTTTAGCCTTCGTGTTTCAAGGATAATGGAGAAAAGTATTGAAAACCCATATCGGAGAGTACTGTTGAGGTTTGTAAAAGGATTCAACATGTGTGGCTGAGGTTGACACTTGGATTGAAAAGCTTTGTAGATATGAAGTATTTTTGAAAGAAGTTTCGGAAAATTGTGTTCGCAATGATGAAGGATTCGTTGGCATCCTTGACATAATATTTTTAACTAATTTCATCGTAACTATTTTACAATATTGTTATTGACCCGGAAGACTATAACACATTTAAAAAACGGGAGCAAAAATATGAAAAAGTTCAAAAGGCAAAATTCACTTCAACCGAAAAGGTCGGAGTGAACCCGAAGGTGGTTTGAATATAAGAGTAGACACAAATCCCACAGTTTTGGCGAGAAATATATTTAATGATCTCAAACGTAAATATGTTTACAAAACAAAAACAAACAAAAAATACAGTTATACTTTACAAGTTTCTCAACAAAGCAAAGAAGATTTCCTTCGCAAAAACATTCATGGTTCAACCAGATCTCTACAGCGCCGATGTAATATTCTGGGATGAGGTTGAAATGGCATGTCCTGTAGCGGCGTGGAAGTAATGTCGGCATCTAATAAAGCGTATTTTTTCAAACTCGCAGTCATATTTTAGGGTCTACCCACACTTCTCATATAAATCTCTTGTATTCACTTCTACCTCTATTTTCGCACAATTTCCTGAACCCATTCTAATTTTCCGGGCAAAGAACAATGTTGCAGATGACCCTTGTGTAGTTCTACCGATCGGGTCACCTCAAACTGTATCCTTTTTTAAGACTTTTAACATAATTAGTGATAATTTGATGAACAAATGCTTCGACAGTCATTTTATGCCTTAATGACCACTTCAGTCTCACCAAAAGATGCTGAAGACTAGTTAGTCAAAACAATTTCTCGAAACAGAATTTTGTATTTCTTTTGCTTTTCCATCCCTATTTCGGTTACTTTTTAATGGAAATGGAATATTTTAAATTATTTGTAAACAAGGAAACCCGCATCTTTCGTCTTCTATTCTCTTATTCCTCCTTTTTCTCATTTAGATAGTGTTTCTGTGTGTGTTTCTTTCTATTCCTATCCCTCAGTCTAATCCTCCCCTGCCCCTTTCGCAATCATACTCCTTTATATAAAAGATCTCTATACCAAATATTACATAGATCGTAGAAATGGTTGCGGAGTACTATTAATTTAGATTATATCCAAGCGGTTAAGCCCCTTTTTCTCTTAGCCACCATTTTTTAGGAGCGTTGGAGGTTAACCGCATGTAACATTTTAAGAACCTTTTCGAAAAATCCCATTTCAATGGGGATTGCCACGACGACTTTCCTTTACAGCGCCTTTTCATGCGGTGCTAGAGACTTACTTCTTATAACTCTTTACTAATTTTCAATATTCTACCATGAATACTCGCGGAGATTTGCTGTATGAAACATCCCATACGTATAGATGATGCCACGCCCTGTTCTCCCTAACAGCCCAGTGTTCTGGAGGTTTTAGAGATTAATCTCGTTTATTTCCATTAAAACTCCCACAGATAAATACCATCTAAATGCCACGCCCGCTCCTCTCTCATACCTCATCGTCCAGTGGGCCGGATTGTTTATCTTAACCATTCTCCATCCCACTCGAATACGCATAAAAATCAGCCCAAGCTCAGCCACATACAGACGCAAAGAAGAACTTTATATATATATAAAGATACTTAGGAAAGAAAGTCACCTCAATTTTAATAACAAGACACAGAAACCAAATTTTCTGAAATTTCCCGTAAGCAAAATCACTTTCTTCGTGAACTGTATGTATGTATGTAAATACTCTTTAAGGTATACCGTTTCTAATGGATGGAAGTCACTAAATGGTATGATCGAACCACGTTATGGCGCTGCTGCCGTTGCTTTAAACAATAAAATTTATGTAATAGGCGGATGCAATAAGAATTTTTTAAAATCTGTCGAATGCTATGATCCTATAACGGATCGCTGGACCCGATGCGCGGATATGAATGAACCCCGTCATTATTTCGGTGTAAGTTTAAAATGAACTTGAAAATATGTTGCATTTGTAATTAATCGATGACTTATCACTCTTTTTCAGGCAACAGCACACAAGGGACAAATATTTGCTGTGTCCGGCTACAATACTCCAAGTGTGGAACGTTACGATGCACAGAGAAATGAATGGACTAAGGTTGGATAACAAATATGTATATGTCTACTTATTTTACGATCTAAATCGCCATCACTCTTTGTAGATTTGTTCTTTGAGTACCAACATTTCAAGAGTTGGATGCATTTCTATCGACAATCAACTCTGGACTGTTGGTGGCGACAATTCAAATCTTGTTTCAGTTTACTCAGATGAAAACGATGAATGGATCAGGAGAAGTTCAACCCCTTTTTCTGGAGTGTACTACTGTTTTACTGCACCTAAAGCTGTCTTTCAAACTGAATGTGAAATGAAGTAATGAATGAAAGGAAAAACTACAAATAAATTCGCACAAATTCAAATCTTAACTGGTTTTATACGAAACTTCCTTTTCAATGTATGATGAACTAAGAAATCGGAAATCGGGATTACTGCAGGCATATCACTTTTATTTTTAAACATGCGTTGGTGCTATTTTATGGTGGTTTATATAACTCCTCTACGTGGCTGACTCGGCTCCTCTGTTCTAACCACCTTAGGCAGGATACTTGTAGTTGTAGCGATGCTTCACTCTGCCTAGTCGTTGTTGTTGTTGTTGTTAACAGTGCTTCGCCCTGTCCAATGGGCTCGATCACTCTAAATTGTCATCAGGCTCTTCTAACGGAAGTCCGAGGAAACGCGCAGTTTCCACAGGGTCGGACCAGCGTGATGTAGGTGTTAGAAGAGTGGGTTCAACTGAACAGGAGAAGAGATGTATGGTATCATGAGGGGACATACCACATGCAGGGCATGTGTTTGGTATGTTGGGGTTAAGTCTGGATAAGTAAGAGTTTAGCCTATTACAATATCCAGAGCGAAGTTGTGCTAGTATGACTCTAGTCTCCCTCGGAAGTACACGCTCCTCTTCAGCCAATTCAGGTGGTTGAGTATTAATAACGGGATTCACAGGCCGAGATCTGAGAGATCTGTCTACCGACTCAGTGTGGAGGTCATTTAGAGCCCGTCTATGGTTCCGCAGATCAAACGGCAAAGAGATATGATGCCGGATCTCATCGTAATGCTTACGGAGATGTCTCTGGGGGCGGTGCTACATCCAACAGATGTCGGTTTGGATGACTAGGTTTATGACAGTTCAGAAGGAACTGTCTACTCAAGAGTTCCGCGTGCTCTTGAACATTGAGCAATTTGGCCTCTTGATGGAGGTGAGACTCAGATGACATAAGCAGGCATCCCTTAGCAGTTCTGATGGCGGTGTTTTGGCAGACTTGCAATTTCCTCCAGTTGGTGTCAGAAAGATTGGGCGACCAAATGGGCGCAGCATAGTCAATAACCGGCCGGCCAATAGCCTTATATGTAGCAAGCAATGTTTCTTTGTCTTTTCCCCAAATACTGCCAGCCAGTGACTTGAGGATCTTATTGCGGCTCTGTACCTTTGAGGCTATTGCGGTGACATGACCAGCGAAGGTGATGTCAAATGTCACACCCAAGATTTTTGGGTGGTTGATAGTAGGTAGAGGTACTCCGTCTACGTGGACATTTAACTCTTGCCCCCCCTGCGCATTCCATGTAGTAAACAGGGTCGCCGTCGATTTGGTCGGAGACAAGGTCAGATTACGCTCGGTGAAGAAGCTGAAAAGGTCATGGAGGTAACTGTTGATTCTAATACAGAGTTCGTCAATGGAGGAACCCTTGCCCGAACAATGGAGACTCCCTCTGGTGGGGGGAAGTCTCGAAATATAGAAATTAAACAAAAGGGGAGAGAGAACACCACCTTGCGGCACCCCTTGTTTTATTCTTCGTGGTCTAGATTTCTTGTTCCTGAATTTGACTGTTGCCTGTCGACCATTGAGGTAATTAGCGGTCCACCTCTTAAGGCCGGCAGGGAGCGGTGTCTCATCCAGATCTCGGAGGAGTGTGGCGTGATTGACCGAACCGTCCTATGGTTTGGTGGATGTTGATTCAAACCGTTGTTAATCTGCGTTGTAATGGCGTTCAAAGCGGATGTCGTGCTATGATTTTTGCGGAAACCATGTTGATGATCGGCCAATTTTAGATTTGTAACGAAGTAAGGAAGCAGAATGGACTCACTACCGGCGAAAGGAGGGATATCGGACGATAAGACTCTCCTAGGTTAGCCGGCTTCCCTGGTTTTAATAGGGGAACTACAATCGCTTGTTTCCATATCTCAGGTATAACGAAGGTAGTAAGAGAGAGATTAAATAACTCTGTCCTTCGTGGCCAAGGTGTTTGATCATCTTCATGGCGATTCCGTCGGGTCCGATGGATTTTGAGGGTTTGGCCTTGTTGTTGTTGTTGTTGTTAACAGTGCTTCGCCCTGCCCCAGATTGGACAGGGTTACACTGAAATAACAGCCCTTGGCCGGGTGAAAAAACCCGGGTCACTCCGGTGCGATAGAACCGGCTGTTGTGGGAATGTGGGGGTTGTGAGGGTTTGGCCTTCATTATGGCTTCCTTAACCTCTGCGACTGAGACGGCCATGGGCGCAGCAGAGTGTTTGTGTTTGCGCGCACGTCGGAAGGCTCTTCTCTTAGTCCTATCAGCAGGTGGATGCATTATAAACAGCCGGCAAAAGGAGCTCGCGCATTTCCTGGCGTCCGATTTGACGCTGTCGCCGAAAGCAATGGCGACCTTGTCTTTGGTCGGATTGGATAGGGCCTTGACAGTCGACCATAATTTGCCGACTCCGCCGGAGAGGTTGCATGTCTCAAGGTGTTGTTTCCACTTGGTCGGCTTGTGTTCGTTGACAATCCTACGAATTTCCGCATTGAGATCTTTTATTCTGGGATCTGCGGGATTGATGAGTCTCACTTGGTCACGTTCTCTTGCCATCGCCGCAGCTTCTGCCGGGAAATTCGGACGAATTTCTGGTATTCTGCCAGCAGGATGATCTTGCGAAACTCTCTTTCGCCTTTGCGTACGTCCGTAGGAGTGGGCAAGGCAGCGAAGGAGCGCTCTGTATAGTCAGTAAAGCGGTCCCAGTCCGCCACCCTGGTGGGGGCATCTCCATTGACTGTACAGAATGCTGAGTTATCTATTTGGTCTGCAATTGCGTGTCCTCTGCTGTCTGCTGGCAAGTTGGAGTGCCAGAGCTCGTGATGTGCGTTGAAGTCGCCTAGGATTAGACGATTATCGCCCCTTAGCAACGCACAAATTCAAAACGTACTAATGTCGGGATGATAATCTCTAGGACAACACGTGACAGGAGGAATATAGATGTTTATGATTTGCAGATCGGCGTCTCCTGACCGGACTGCTATGCCTTGGCATTCTAAGGTAGAGTCCCTGGGGTCGACGTCAGGTGAAAATAGATTATATTGTACAGAGTGATGTGTAATAAACGCAAGGCCACCCCCAAGACCGCTGGGACGGTCTTTACGATGTACATTATACCCATCACAAGTTCGTAAGTCCGATCTCGTGTTGCGTCTTCATAAAGTCAGTTATCTCCGCAACAGGGGGCTATGAACGAATCCGTTCAGAGGTTACCGCTTGCGAGCCCAGAGCACATAAGGGTGTGACACAGGTCAAGGCAATTGTTGCACTTGACCGATGTCGCAGGCGTATATAATCTTTGCCGACAAACGGTGCACGTAGTGAAAGGTACTAGGAGGTGGTGTTCCTGACCCACGTGCATGCTGGAAGCAGGGGGGGGGGGCATTAGGGGCAGAGACAGGGGGGACTGACACTCGGCGATGCTCATATCTGAACGATTTCGAAATGGATAGGAGTGTTGAGCGGCCGTGTGAGATGGAGACGCTGGTGTGCGTGAGCGACAGTCGGGAGTGGGTGAGGCAGGGATGGCAGCGGTGCTGCCAGTCGTATAGACTGAGCCACTATTGTGACTATTGGAAGTAGGTAGAAGCGGTAAGGGAGTGCCAGAGCGGCAGGGTTAAGCCCTGAACATCCAGATTTATGTAACCATCTCTTACACTTGGCGCATTGTACCGAATACGACCGTTTAATATAAGTTTTCCTCCAGCAAACGCAGCAGATGCAGTCTCTTGGTCCAGGATTGGGTTCGACCCCAGCCCGTAACAAGAGACAATGGAGCAACCCAGCTGCAAGGGTTTGCTCCGAGGATGACAATTTAAGGGTGAGACGGGAAAGATTGGACAGGGTTACACTGAAATAACAGCCCTTGGCCGGGTGAAAAAACCCGGGTCATTCCGGTGCGGTAGAACCGGCTGTTGTGGGAATGACGTTGTCATCAAATCATTCACACGACACTCGGGTGTTGAAGGTGTTTGTACAACATCTTGACGGATCAATATCTGCCAGAGGGCTATCATTCCCGCAACATTCCCCAAAGCACGAAATGAAAGTCCTAACCGGATATTAATCCAGTGCGTTAAGGTAGCCTAAAAATGTCGACGAGATAAAGAATCAATTTCCATATTTAACTCAGACTAAGATTAAAAGGTGGTTAGGTCTTTATGGATCTCAAATGAAAGTTTCCTTTAACACATTTATTTTAATTATTTTGTTACCTTCGCGTTTTAGTTGCGGACAACAAAAGTACGTGTAAGATAGTCTGCTGTGTAAAATCATACTCTCATCGAACCCGTTTCAAAAAAATGGCGGGACTAACAAATGTTCACTTAAAGAGCTTTCTTTTTTGGAAAAGTGGTGCACTGATTGGGTTGTCCAATCTTTTCCGAGCTTTGCATTCTGAGATAAGGCATTCATCAACCTTCAGTCAGAAGTTAAGTAAGAAAAGCCTTTTTTCAACCAATTTTTGAAATTGCATGGTTTTCAACAATTGTTTGAGGAAGTTCTGTGCCAGAGCGTTTTTGAACCAACAGTCGAGATAGTACGATACTCTACGCAGTAGATGTCATCAGTAAATAAACTAGAAATACATTCATGTTTCGAAAATATTTTGTTTTTTAAATATGTTTTCAGTTTTAATTTATGGTATGTGGGCATTTAACTTAAACCTCGAATACAATTATTTATGTAAATATCCTGGCGATTTCAAACAATTTCAACAATTCAAAAAGTAATAATGCCGTTTTACAAGATACTTGTATTATATTGTTGTTATGTATACACATCAATATATATGTAAATACGTTCTATATATGCGAGTACGTTACGATAAGCTACTTTTCAATGGTTCGTCACTATTTTTTGAAGGTGAAACTTTTGAAAATTGGTAGGTATTACTTATAAACGTATGCATTTGAAAGAATTGATCTATTTTCTTATATGCAATCGGTTTTTACATTTGCCATTAGTTGTTGTTTGAAAATATTTGCTTGCTTGAAATCCCGATGTTGATTACGTTCAGTTAAATATTTGTTGAACTTTTGTCTACTTAAATTAAAATAAAAATTAAGAGATTTTGTTTAGCTGCTGTTTTTGCTGTTGGTTTCCGCTCGGTTTATTCGGCTATATTTTGTGTTTTGTTGAATATTGATAATTAAGTTTAAATTAAAAGCGTTTCAAGTGTAGTTGTTCTTATAACAACAAATTGTTCTTATTCTGTTTGTAAAATTGCTTGCAAGTTACTAGTTTTGTTGTTGTTGCAACAACATTTTCTAGGCTTGACTTTGTTTTGCTTGTTTTTCGAATACAATTTTTGTTGTAAATTTATTTTACGTTTTTGGTTTTCTTACTTTTTTTACTTCAACTGCTTGTTTTCCGGCTCGTTCTCGTCCTTTTCTACTTCACACACGCCTCTGCTGCACTTCAAACACTCCTACACCGCTTTACTTTTGCACCATCTGCATCAACATATCGGTTGATAAGGACTTGGGTCTCTCAATTGGTAAACCTAACGCGCGATCCCAAACCAAGGAAGCAAGCACGCCGAGCGCACGTGATACGCCAAACAATACAGTATAGTAGTTCATCTCCTTCATGCCATAGTATTGCAACAGCACACCAGAGTGAGCGTCCACATTGGGCCAGGGGTTCTTAACCTTGCCGGTTTCGGTAAGAATTGGTGGCACGATCTTGTAGATTTTCGAGACCATTTGGATGAGATCATCCTCTGGCAGGTGTTTAAGTGCGAACTCACGTTGGCAGGTGTAGCGTGGATCGGTCTTGCGGAGCACAGCGTGACCATAGCCGGGAACAACCTAAAAGTTGATGAAACGAAAAAAAATTACAAATTTTATAAATTTCAGTAACAAACATTTTTTTGGCGACTGCGTGGTCGTACACCATATTCGAAATGAGGGCGATTTTCCACACAGCCGCCAATTTCTTCTTTTTTTTTAAATCGAAACGTTACTCACCTGTCCTGACTTAAGCGTCTTCCAGACATAATCCTTCAATTGATCCTCGGATGGATTGGCGCCCAACTCCTTTTGCAATTTGCGCAACCACACCAGCACTTCCTGATTGGCCAAACCGTGCAATGGACCAGCCAAACCATTCAAGCCGGCAGCGAAGGAGAGGTAAGGATCACTCAATGCGGAACCAACCAAATGCTTTGTATGTGCAGATACATTGCCACCCTCGTGATCGCTGTGAATGGTCAGATAGAGGCGCATCAGTTCGGTGAATTTGGGATTGTCATAACCCAACATTTTGACAAAGTTAGCGGACCAATCTTGACTAGAGTCGACAGATTTGGAGCCTTTGCCGCCACGATAGGTATTGCAGTATATAGTTGCGGCTACGACAGGCAGTTTAGCAATCAAGTCCATGCTATCCTCGTATACATATTCCCAGTACTTGGATTTGTGTACACCCTGCAGTGGAAAAGAAGAATTTATAAAGTAATTTACAACACTAATGATTGTCGGTAGTCAAGCTAAGTGACTGTCTGAACTCTGTAAAGCTGCTACCAACCCTTGCAAGCCGGCTGCGTAATCTATTATATTAATACAGAGAGTTCGACACCCACTTAGCTCTTAGCAAACAACTCTTCTCACCTCTGAGTAAGCCTTGGCAAATTTACTGCCACGATTTAGTGCGGTGATGGCGCATGCGAATTGTGACATTGGATGTAATGTGGTTGGCATGTTATTCAACATAGTCGCCACATGTTGTGGCAGTGTAGCGCGTGAAGCCCACTCCTTCGACAGTTGTTTTACTTGTGCGCTGGTTGGCACATCACCAGTAAGCAATAACCAGAAGAGACCTTCAGGCAAGGGCTCTTCACCACCATCAGCCTTGGGTAATACATTTTAGCATTCAGAAATGGAGAGACCACGGAACCTTCACCGGCATCCAACACAGCCGTTTCGCAAACGAGGCCCTTAATGCCACACATACCACCGTACATCTGGAAGACGAGTAAGAAAATCAATTCTTGGTTAAAAATTATTTAAAATACCCGTATTTCTTGTAAATAATTCAATAACAGTCTTTATAGTGCAGAACCTTGAGGACCGGAAATGCGTCGGATAAAAATAAAAGAAAATAAGAACAAACTCTTAACTTTAGCCGCAAGATGACCAAGTTATATGGCCACGATCAGGACACGAACGTTTAGAGTCATACTTATTCATAACAATCGAATCCAATATCTTACGTCTTGGTCATGATCTTAGGAATTTGGGAGTTTTGAAGTGGTATACTTATCAATTTTAAGGATTCCAACTCTTAAAACACATTTCTGCGTGGTAAAACCATTCCAATACTTGGGTTATGCGACTCAGTCCTCAAGAAGTGTTAAACTCATCTTTGTCTAAAGTACTTCGGTGGGAGCAGCAAACGTGTTTCTAAAATTCAAAAGTTAATTTACGAAGTTGAGTAAATATCTGAAAGCTTAAAATAATTAGCTAAAGAGCTTAGTTTTAATTATTAGAACCTAGAGTTCCTTAGAAGTTCATCCGGTAGTGAGTTCGTTGAAATCGCCAAGTGTGATTTGGGACGCCCTCAGTAGAGCATCGTTTAATTTGGTAAAAAAAGAACATAAATGGTGTATCTTAACTAGCAATAATGTACTAAGTGCAGTCAAGTCCTGAAATGGTATAATAACTTTGGTAGGGTGTTTGTAAGTATGGGAAGAGGAAGATTTGGCTTGTTTGAACGCAAACCATTGATTACCTCTACTAGTTTGGCATCTTCTTTTGCGAATCGGAGTGGAAGGTATTGGATGAAGGTACTCAAGAAGAGTGGAATGAAAGAAATCGCGTTCAGAGTTGTTTTAAAGTGAAAACTGCAACTAAAAATTCAAATATAAACTGAAATTTACATTCTGTAGTGTCACGCCGCATAATTACGTCCCTGCTTATACCATACATCTGCAACACCTGCACCACGAATCCATTGGCGTGGGTATATACGAATATACCCGAACAACAGAGACAGTTGAGTACAAGCGGCGCGACGTGAAACATATTAACTTTCCGATACATACTGTAAATGTAAAACTTAAATACTAAAGAACCTTTTATTATATTACATCCTAAATATTAACATAAACCAGTGCGTTTTATATATATTAACTCGATATCCTGAACACGTAAGTAAACGCAGTTGTGTGTATAGATATACGGGAAAAACTATCTATAACGCGACAGTAGGAACTTATAAAGTGTTATATAACTGCTTTATATTGAACAATTTGGGTGTTTTATGTCTTCACGTTCAATATTACAGTATTTAAATTTGATTGTTTTATTATTGCATACAACGCACCCTGTGTCGTTTGTGTGTGTGTGCAAATTCGGAGTAAGTTGCTCTACCCTGTAAAAACGTTGGAGCATAAGAGTACTCCAACACTTATCCTCATTCATATAAAAAAGGTGGTCCAATTTACATAGCGACGTCCGGTGATTGGATCACCTAATCCTACTCGGAGTACCATTTACTTTGCTTCCGAATAGTCTATAGAGCACCTACGTTGGAGTACTTTGAAAATGCTGCCAAAAGATTACTCTATAGAGTATTCTAGGCAAAAGCGAGAAGGGAGTATGTGTTCTTTTGCGGACCACCTACTCCCACTCTAGCTTTGCTGTTGAATACTCCATAGAGTAATCCCATGGGAGTATTTTGAGAGTACTCTCACGTAGGTGGTCTATAGAGTATTCAAAAGCAAAGAAACGGGGTACTCCGAGATGGATTAGGTGATCCAATCATCGGACATTGCCATGTAAATTGGACCACCTTTTTTATATGAATGAGGATAAGTGTTGGAGTACTCTGATACTCCTTTAGGAGTATTCTTTGGAGTATGAAACGAAGTATTTCCGTTTTTTTGCAGGGTACTAGTACACCTATACTATGACGCAAACTCTATAAGTTTATGTATATTGGCATTCAAAAGTACATTGAGAGAAAAGAAGTTTTGAGTCACATTGGAACAGATGGTTTGAAATTGTTTAAGAGGTCCAGTCAAGTTTTGTGGCCTATTGTTGGATTTCCAAACGAAAATAGTTTTACTTCAGGAAAACAAAAGACATAACGTAAATGATTTTATGAAAGATTTTTGGGCAGAAGTAGCTAACTTGAGGGAAAGTGGCGTAAAAGTTGGCATGTTGAATGCCTACTTCGCCTGCGCGTGCTTTTGTAACTGGTGTTCAAAGTCAAATTTATTCAAAATTGCACATATCAGTACAAAAGAGTGCGTTTCTCGAGGCACATTTGTGCCTTAAATACAGACATAGAGCAGAATAGATAAAGACCAACACAACATTAAATTTTTGCAACAGGAAAATATTCTCGAAACAACAAATTTTGGAATGGTTTTCCGATTTCCGTTCGACACAAATTGGGTGCCATCTGAGTTAGGAAGGGTATGTAGAAATTTAAATAATACTGGAAATTGGAAGTCCACAGGGTATGGACAGTTTTTGCTGTATTCGGGGATATGCGCCTTAAAAATTTGCATTGGCCACGATTTATTTAATCATTTTATTTTTATGCATGCCAGTATAGTATGTATTCTTTCTTGTGAAAGGTCCTAAAAAACTGAAACCAATATTTTCAAGGAACTATATGGAGATCATGTGATAAGTTTTAACGTGCACGGCCTTCTCCGTTTAAAGTTTTCGATTAGCGCTTAGAATCAGGAGAAGATGTATTATTTGGATACAGTTTTACAGAAACAAGAAATTATTAAAGAGAACCTCTTGAATCCCCTTCCTGCAAAAATCGAATGACTGAAACTACAATTGGTATTCATGTCGGTAAAATATCCCGTAATTTTACGTGTTATATACGAGTCAACTGACTAGTAGCTGTGACACTGGTAAGAGCAGTACAGCTATATGTTTATCTTTGGTAAAAAAATAAATAAGAAAGAGCGAGATGTAAAACCACACACATAGGACCGTGAGGAAAGAAACAATCACAACGTCTACCGATGCCCTTAAAAATGTGATGGGAAAAATACAACTTTCCGTATGGCTCAGGGTAAGTTTACGCATCATTTTACCCACACGTTTTTGCAGGGCCTCCTTCTCTTCGTATTTCAGTTGCAAATAGACTTGGTAATCAAAAATTAAAAATTTCCAAAAGTTTGAATACTATTTACAAATATTCTATTTTTAAAAATATTTTGTGGTTCTTTTTGAAAATAATTTTATCTTATCCTATCCTCTTCCACCTCCACCTCTTTCATGATTTTTAAACTAGTTTTTATATAAATTTTTTTACCTAAATGAACATTTATACTATTAATTAATATTTTTATTCTTCATTTTTACCTTGTGGAAGAGAATGGGGAAACAAGTAATTAACAAAATAATTTTTGGAAGTTTAGGGCCCTCAACATAGGTTCTACAAAACAAATAAGACAACAACCTACATGCCCTCGCCAGTTAGAAAGAGGACTAAGCTTTCAACAAAATTTAAGGCGCCTGAACAAATTTCAGATAAAGGAGATAGTTCACTGTGGTCAATAATAACAAAGGTAACATGCGAAAGATTTTTTAAAGTATTCGCATCTTATTATACTTATATTATTACAGATCGACATGTTGCAGGCCATTTTAACAAACCATGCAACCTGGAGATTTGACAAAATCTAGGAAAGCTCAAAAAAGCTCTGTCCAAACTTCTTTATTTTTCAATTTTATTATTAACGTATACTAATGTTTTCAGTTTATATTCAAAACTTTTGTGTTAAACTTTACGTTATATAAAATTATGTTTTATTTCAATTTGGGATAGGTACACATTTTAGTAAAATTACAATAATTTTACCTGGAATAAGACAAGAAAATTGCTGTCATTGTACAGGTAAAATTACGGTCAAACTACTGGTAAAATTACCATAACTATGCTCATAAAATCACTATAAAGTGGAAGCCAGTATAATAATGAAATGGCCATATTCATGTCGGTAAAATTCCGGTAATTTTGTATCATCATAAACAGGCGGACAATATAATCACAACATAACAGTCACAAAAGTCGTAAATTCCCTTTAAAAAATTGTGTTATATGACTAGTAGCTGTGACGGTGTGAGCAGTACAGCTTTGTGCTTGTCTTAAGTCAAAATAAATGAGAAAAGCGAGATGTAAAACCACACTCAGAAACGTCATGAAACTTCAACCGATGCTCTTAATAACGTAATGGGAAAAATACGTAAACTTTCAGTATGGCTGCGGGTCAATTTACTGATCATTTTGCCAGCATCTTTTTTGCAGTGTAGTTCCTCAATTTTATAGATATCTAGCTAAAATTTTTAAGTATACTTATTAATCACTAGGAGATCTGGCAGACGGTGTCTTGCCCAAAAACTGACTTGGCTTCATTTGACAAATTCTACTCTCATTCCTCCCTCATATTCAACAAATAAATTTAAGTCCCTACTTAACTATGACTATGCCCATAAACTTTTAAAAGTTGATTTCCCATCATTTTTCCGTTTAGTTCTGGAAAGAGGGACACGATATCGTCTGCTGGGTGTAAAATCGTACGCTTATCGAACACGGTTTGAGAAACAGATGGACTAACAAATTTTGGTTTTGGCATTTTGTTTTTTAGAAAAAAATTATTGGTTTTCTCAGCACACAGAGGTTTTCATGTGAATTTATATTTAAATAAAGGTAGTTAATACAGTAGTGAAAACGGGCAACAATATCTACAGATTTCGTAATTTTGCAGAACAGCTGTAGCCCGATTCTGTAACTTTTAACAACGCGCCGAGCGTTAAGCTTATCGCTAAATTTTGGCGTTTGTTCTTAACAAAAATGCGATTCTGTAACTCTCCTTTAACGCCGCTAAACAGCTGACTCTTGATGGTGATAAAATATGGCAAAACTTCTCTTTTCGCTGTATTTTGCACTAAATTGCATGCAAGAAAACTCAAAACTAATTTTTTTACTTTTTGCAAACGCTAAAACACTTTTAAATATATTAACGCGATTGTTAACACCTCGAAAATAATTCGCAACAGCTAACCACACGAAAAGTGTTAGCTAAAAAAAGTTAAAAGTTAGCGAATAGCACAAAGCGTTAAAAATGGTGTTAAGCGAAGTTAACGCTAACACCTGGCGTTAAAATAGTTACAGAATCGACCTACTGGCTACGTAATTCAAGAGTATGAGTTTAATGACTTAAAGGGTGTTTTTTTTAGGGGTATAGAACTTCGAATTGAAATAAAACACAAGAAAATCGGTTTAAGGTCCATCAATTTGGCTTTATTGGAAGGATAATTTTATGCCATTAATGTTTAAATATGATTTCGGGCATGTGGCCGCCGCGGCTGGCTCGAATAAAGCCAATTCTACAGGTCCAATTTTCAACCACTTTTTCGAGCATATGGGGCCGTATGTCGGCAATAACGCCACGAATGTTGGCTTCCAATTCCCCTAACGTTTCTGGTTTGTTGGTGTAGACGAGCGACTTCACATATCCCCAAAGAAAATAATCCAATGGTGTCAAATCACACGACCTTGGTGGCCAATTGACAGGTCCATTCCGCGAAATTATGCGCTCATCGAATGTTTCCTTCAATAAATCGATTGTGACGTGCGCTGTGTGGCATGTAGCGCCGTCTTGTTGGAACCACAACTCATCCACATTCATGCCATCCAATTCGGGAACAAAATAGTCGGTTATCATGGCTCTGTACCGGTCTCCATTAACGGTAGCTGCCTCTCCAGCATTATTGCGGAAGAAGTATGGCCCAATGACTCCACCAGCCCATAGAGCACACCAAACAGTCAGTTTTTGTGGATGTAATGGCGTTTCAAGGGTCTCATGTGGATTCTCTTCACTCCAAATGCGGCAATTTTGCTTGTTGACGTAGCCATTCAACCAAAAATGAGCCTCATCACTGAACAAAATTTTGCGATGAAAATCAGCATCGAAATCAATCTCATTTTCGGCCCATACACCAAAATCACGACGCATTGCATGGTCTCGCGGCTTTAATTCTTGCACAAGCTGGATCTTGTAAGGTCGCAAGCCAAGATCTTTGCGCAAAATCTTCCATAAAGTTGATGGACAAAGCTCCAATTGCTGTGCACGGTGGCGAATCGATTCATTCGGGTTCTCTTCAACACTTTGCTCTACAGCGGCAATTGTTTCTTCGGTGCGCACTGTTCGACGTCTCTGCGGATGCGTATTATCACATAGAGTAAACGTAGTGCGAAAACGATCCATGGTTAACCGAATTAATTGCTCTGATGGACGATTATATCGACCATAAAATGGACGGAGCTCACGGTAAACTTCGAAATAAATTTGCACGATTTGCAAGCGTTGTTCTTTTGTCAACCTGTTCATGATGAAATGGCAAACCAAACTGAACATAAATGACATAAGAGTTGCCAGATTTGACCACAAAATGCCAGTTTTATCTCTATTCGAAAAACA
Source organism: Merzomyia westermanni (assembly GCA_949987695.1). Lineage (NCBI taxonomy): Eukaryota > Metazoa > Arthropoda > Insecta > Diptera > Tephritidae > Merzomyia > Merzomyia westermanni. Next base: position 150,556,173 of record OX465290.1, read on the forward strand.
AACCTGTAAAAAAAACACCCTGTATTTTGCACTGTAAGCTGTCAAATTAACCACCGATTATCCTTAACCGGCTTTTATGAAAGTGGCCCTTAGAGTAATTTGACAGCTTAGCGAGCAAAATACTGGAGCAATAAGTATGCTCCTATGTTATGTTTAGTCCTAAGGTTGCTTACCGCTTAAGTATACACCTCTGTGCTCTAAAATACAACGCTGGACCAGTTATAAGAAAACCAATTGTGACCGTTACGGTGAAAAATTGAATAAAGCGTGATTCTGAATCAAACAGCGAACACGAACAGCATTGTTTACCCGTACTAGTTTGGCATGATCCAATAATTTATATGGTCGCGTCAAATGACATAGCGTCTTCTTCTTCCTCATCCACACCTTATGTCAAACTATCATATCTTTGTTTTTTGTTTACAGTTATTGGAAAAGCTATTGAGTTCGCTTCGTGTTTTATTTATTTTTAATAAAAATTCGCTGTGAATTGATATTTAACGAGTGCTTTGTGATAACATTTTAAGAAAATGTGTGATTTATGTGTGTATTATACGTGAAAAGCTTAGAAAATAGGCGAATCGTTTTTGCGCGTTCCCTCTCACATGTGCATTATGACATAAGAATTCACCGATGTCAAACGGTAATTTCGTGTTGTTGGCCGTTCGCGTCAACCATATAAATCATTAACCTCATCCTCACCTTATGTCAAACTATCATATCTTTGTTTTTTGTTTACATTCTTTGTTTACAGTTATTGGAAAAGCTATTGAGTTCGCTTCGTGTTTTATTTATTTTTAATAAAAATTCGCTGTGAATTGATATTTAACGAGTGCTTTGTGATAACATTTTAAGAAAATGTGTGATTTATGTGTGTGTTATACGTGAAAAGCTTAGAAAATAGGCGAATCGTTTTTGCGCGTTCCCTCTCACATGTGCATTTTGACATAAGAATTCACCGACGTCAAACGGTAATTTCGTGTTGTTGGCCGTTCGCGTCAACCATATAAATCAGTGGCGTTTAGCGCGGTGGTAGTGCTATGCATTTTGCGGAATCCATGCTGATGTTCGGCTAATCGCAGGTTAGCGGTATAAGGGAGCAAGACCGTCTCCAGGGTCTTCACTACTGGCGAGAGGAGTGATATCGGTCGATATGACTCCCCCACGTTGGCCGGCTTGCCGGGCTTTAGTAGTGGCACCACCTTTGCCTGTTTTCATCTTTCTGGAATGACAAAGGTGGTCATGGACAGATTGAAGACGGTTGTTAGGTACCTTACTCCCTCATCACCGAGATGTTTTAGCATCAGCATGGATATACCGTCTGGGCCAATAGATTTGGAGTAGACATATACTATGGTTATGTGTCAACCACTAGGGGATGAGGGGACGTTTTCAAGCTAAATGCCATTGTTTCAATTCTAAACTCTCACACACACTATATGTGGGTTTGTAAATTTATGCGGTTTTGGTAATTTGATTTTCGAATGGAAAACAGGGGCCGAATCACGACATACGTTCCGTGATCAGAAACCGGTTTTTTAGTAACAAAGTTAAAACTGTCCAACTTTTTAAAAGAGTAGTGATGGATAATTTGACCGACCGGTACTTCCAGCCATTTGCTCACGTATGCCATCATTCCGCATTATGGGCTTAGAGTTATTCACCCTTATCGCGAGTTTTATTTTCCCCCGAAAAGGTTCGCACTTTTTATTCGCCTTATCACAGATATTGGCGAACACATTTTTCGTGTTCGAAAAGCATTTAGCCATATTGGCAACGCTTTGTTCGGGCGAAATGAACAACGGAAAATGCCAAATTTGGTCTTTTTTATTTTACAGGCGAACAAGAGTGAAACAAAATGTAAGCAACGGTTTGTTTTGAATATTAGATATTCTTTTAATGAAATATGGTGTTATTTTTTAGGAGTAAATCAATAAATAAAGCACAGTCGGAAATGCTGTTGGAGAAAATGTTAGAAAAGCCTGAAACTGCTAAAGGGGTTTCACTACTTTCTTACCTAGTAGTCGAGCATTACTGAGTTTCTAAATAATTTTCTTCTAAGGAATGCCAATTTATCCATTGGCTACAAAGCAATGGCTCCAAAATACACAGCACCTCTGACAGAACCTCACTGAAATATGACTGACTAAGACCCACCTCATGAGCATTGCGAACGCCTTTTTGATAGCCTCCTTCTGCGAAAAAACGTAGACAATCGCTAAACGACGAATTTCTGCTTCAATGGCGGCAACGAGCCAGCCAGAATATCTAGCAAGTGTTTAAATGCTGGCTTATTTAGCCTGTAATATTGTTGAAAACTAGTAAGGAAACAATTAATTTGTTATTGAAAAGTGCCAAAAACAACTTTTTCCTACTCACAGTAAATCACTTAGCTTCAAAGGGTTGGAATTGTCTCTTAATTGCCTCCGGATTGCTCTCACATTTAAATTATCCTCGCGTTCTATCAATAACAACCTAAGGCCAATACTATACATGTTTTTAAATAATTTTTAAGCTTTATGTTAACTTTATTTTACTAAATTGTACGCTTGTTTACAAAATTCACAAAATAGCAAATAAATTTATTTGTTCGCTATTAATTCGAAATTGAGCATCAGCTGATTCGAAGTGAACATTGGGTCGCCCGAAATTAGCAATGGGCGGAACCAGTTCGCCCGAACAAAAAAAGCGCAGACGAACGTTCGTTCGGGCGAACTCTGCGATAAGGGTGATTGTGGTTTAAAATTTCGCATTCGATCACGGAACGTATTCGGCCCCAGCAGATGTATTTTTGGTGAATATACCTAGCATCTAAACTGGCAACTCTGTAACAGCCGATTAACATCGAAATCGGGGAATCACCTCATTGCTGGATATCGCTGATTACACATCACTTCTAAGCTGCGTTTTATATATCTTCCTATAAAATAAACTCCAATTAAGGCGTAATATAAAAATTTGACTACATAAATCATTGCTAAAGTGCTGATAGTGCGACAATTTTAAGCAAATTATAATTTCGAAAGCTGGTAAGTAGAATTTTAATGATAAGTTTAAAAGGCAATTCTTTACATCCAACGCCAACTGTAAAAACTGCATGAAAAATGTCGATATTGGTACCCAGAGACGCGTTTCGGTCCCAGGAACCATAATCCGGTGGGGGAAGCCCATTACGGTAATTGTTTCCTTTTGGAGACAACTGCTAAAACACGTCCAAAAATATCGGGAGAGGTATCAAACAACGCGTTTTGACTTCAGTATCAACAATCCGAAAGCGGATTTTAAATTTTTTGTTTCAATGAAAAGTTATTGGCAAAAAAACAAAAAATGACCCTGGTCCGATCCCAAATAGGGGGCTTGATCCAAGGTATTTATGTACAGAACACCTTTCTGCGTAGGCGGCCTTCTGCCGCGCTTCAAAAAAATAACCCTTAGCCGGTCCAACACCGGCTACGCGATCCCCAGTATTTCTGCGCGGAACACACTTTTGCACTTTTCAGAACACCGTACAACAACCACATGAAAATAACAGAAAATTGTTAACTTTGCTTGCAAATATCTTGAAAACTACTAAAAACATTGCGTTTCCCCCACTGGATTAGGGTTCGTCGGACCGAAACGCGTCTCTGGGTACCAATATCGCCATTTTTAGTGCAGTTTTTACAGTTGACCTTGGATGTAAAGAATTAACGTTTAAAAATACATATTCCTGGATATAATGGGTACCAACTCAAGAACTTTGACTTAAAAACGTCCACTACCCTGTTTCTGAATTTAATGCTTACCGATCTGTATGATCAACACAAGAATAGCTGCATTATTCAACTAAAAGAGACTTGGAAAGCAATTCCTTTTGCGCATATGCGACTGGCAGTCAGTTTTTGAGTTGGCCGCTGTTTATATCTCCGATTTGTATTTAAAAAGGTAATTAATTTACATTTCCAATAGAATCGTCCACACATTCAAGATCAATTTACAATGGCAGCATGTAACACACGTGAACGTCTATCAGAGGTGAATCCCGATGCAGCTAAATACTTTATTGAAAAGCTCTTATATCAAATATATGAACACTTTGACGAGCAAGAATTAATTGATGTAACATTCAAGTTCAGTTCAAATCCAACTGTGTTGTAAGTTAGAATGTTGCCTAAAATATGCTTCAAATTCATAAATATTTTTTAATGTCTACAGAATCACAGCACATCGCTTAATATTATCTGCTGCAAGCCCCTATTTTAGGGAACTTTTCAGAAGTGAGGAAGGAATTTGCCCTCTCATCGAAATCACCAACATTGATAGCGACACCTTTGAGAGTTTAATAATTTTTTGTTACACCGGCAAAACATCCATAACCATCGATAATGTGGACAAAATTCTGAAGGCGGCTTTAATTTTGCAATTGGAGGACGCCGTTGACAAATGTGCCGACTTTATCGTAGAAAATATTACTGATTTAACATTGCAGCGTGCTTATGCACTGGAGAGTGAGAATCAGTGTCAGATACTAAAGCAGAAATTTTTGGAATTTGAAACCCGAAACTTTATGAGCGTAAGTTCTACTATGCAATTGGAGTAAAATCTTGTTCGATGTCTTAATTGAAATTTTTTTAAGGCCAACATTTTATTCCATTAATTTTTCAGATAATCCAAAGCGCTGAATTTTTAAATTTTGAAGCTAATAAATTGCAGAAGGTCTTGGAATGTAAATCTTTGAATGCACCAAGTGAAAAAGTTGTGTTCGAGGCAGTAAAACGTTGGTATGAACACGATGCTTTGGGACGTAAACAACAATTACCTGATATAGTCAGTTGCCTGCGACTAACGCAATTGGACATGAAGTTCTTACTAACGGAAGTCGAACCATTGCCGGGCTGTGAATTAATTGCTTACAAAGCTTTATCGTGGATTAGCTGCCCTTCCCTTCGTCCTAATTTAACTTTAAAATACACAGAGAAACGTGAGAAACAAAGTATAATGTCAGACCAATTGGTTATGGCGTTAAGGATGCACGTAAGTTCAATTCGATAGGCTTTGTTTGCTTTAGTCGGTGGGTAATGGGAGAGTGTACGGTGCTGAGAATCCTTTGCCGGATAAAGAGCCGTTACGCTCTGACACAAGCACCTTCTGGTACTGGCCCGACTGCCGCGGGATCGATTTCGTGGATCCCAACAAACCTTCGGTTAGGGAATTTTACGACAGGCGTACCTACCGTGGATAGTATAAGCAACTAACTCGCTGAGGCTGATTCGATAGGCTGATGGACTCTGGTTTCTGTTCTTTCAAAATTGTAGACATTTTTGGAATCTTTATTTTTATACTAAAATTTAATGGCCTACAAAACTTCATACTCCATTAAATTCTGAAAATTCTATGAAAAAAGTTGACAGTTTTGCTAAAATTTGCGAACAAAATTTATAGTTCTTTAAATAGACATTGACACATGCTTATTAAAGCCAAAATTGGTGAAAATCGCCGAAAACTATTGTGCCAATACTTTTCACCACTGTATGTTATATATTAGATTTTTTTTTTTTTCAATTTCAAATATGAATAAGAAATTTTCAAGTAAAAGGAAAAAAAAAATAAAATAAAAATTATATGAAAACAGAAGAATGAGAAAGAAGGGTAAAGAAAAACATAAGAGCGAAAAGGATAAAGGAAAATGTGGTTCAATGGGAATATTTTATGCTTTGGCTTAAGAGCATACAAAAAATCATTCGAAAAAGACTTATATTAAAGTTGAAGAGCTCTTAATGTGCTTAAAATATTATTCAAAAGGGAGAAGTATAAGACAGAGCTCGAGTATGACCAGTTTCATAGAATAGGTCAGTCAAATACGAGCATTTTAAGACTATTATTTCGTGAGCTCATAATCAATGTGAACGCGCAGAGGAAATAGTCCTATATGCGCTTATTTCGAGGTCTTACGGTTTCCTGGGAATGGAATAAGATACAAACGAAAATATTTATCTATAGGTAAAGATAAATAAAAAAAATTTTAATATAAAAAAGGTATATTACAAAGATGAATATTCAAATAGTGGAGGTGAGTACGATCAAGCACTACCCCGTCCTTGCCTTGGCAGCATATCTCGGGTATTTGTAATCGTATTTCTTTAAGAATAACGCCAGTTAATTAGCGTAATAATATGTTTTTTTCTTTTTTTGCTCAGTTTGTCACTCGCGTCTTAAAGCATAGGCGTTATAAATAGAAATTTTGATAAGAAATGTCGCAAAGACTGAATTCGATTTTTTATTAAAAGCAGGGATATTCCGTCCATCCAAATCACATGGAACATCACCATTACATCTGGAACCTGAAAAAAACGCGAATGACTGGCGTCCTTGCGGAGATTATCGTAGGATTAATTTAATCACTACCTTACCGATACCTTTTACCACACATACATACATGATTTACATATTGAATTCAAAAATAAAACAATATTTTCCAAGATAGATTTAGTTAGGGCTTATCAGCAGATACCTGTTGCTGAGGAGGACATCCATAAGGCTGCGATAACCACACCTTTTGGCATATTCGAATTTGTCAGGATGCCTTTTGTATAACGAAACTCACCGCAAACATTCCAAAGGTTTATAAATGAAGTGTTACATGATTTAGATTTTATATTTGTTTATTTGGATGATATACTCATAGCTAGTAAAGATTAATCAGAACATTTACAACATCTAAATATAATATTTCAGCGTTTAGATAAGTAAGGTTTGAAAGTCAAGCCATCTAAGTGCGTTTTTGGAGTAGGTGAAATTAGTTTCCTAGGTTATAACATATCATCTGAAGGTATTCAACCTTCAGAGGAGAAACTTCAATCAAATTTTTGATTTTGGACGACCAATGGCAATCAAACAGATGGAAAAGTTTGTGGGAATGGTTAATTGTTATCATAGGTATATACCAAAGTTTGCTGAAATGCTAACCCCAAAGTCGTCAAAGAGCAAAGATAAGGTACTTGATTGGTCTAATGTAACATTGCAGGCATTTGAGATTCAAAAAAGAAAGTTTCGCTAAGAAAGCATTGTTGTTGTTGTTGTTGTTGTGGTAACGACAAAAACACTCCCCGAAGGTTTTGGGGAGTGTTGTCGAATTAACAGTACTTGGCCGGATTTGAACCCGGTACGCTCCGGTACTCCCTTGCGGTACTGCCCGACTGTCGTGGTAGCGATTTATGACCGGTGAAACCTTCTAGGTCATGTCACCCCTCCTTCCGTAAGGAAGGATAAGATGGGTAATGAGAGGTGAGAGGCATCATATCCGTAGATCAACCATCGAGTTGCACGTCATTACCTTTGTGCATACCTCTTACGACCGGTATGCCTACCTTGGGCATATTCTAAACCCCTAACCCGAAGGGGCAGAGAAAGCATTGTTAACACATTTCAATAGTGACGCAATTCACTCGGTTGCTGTAGAGGCATCGAATAGGGCCATTGGAGGAGTTCTACAACAGGAAATCAACAATACTAAAGAACCTTTAGCTTTTTTCTCTAAGAAGCTTAGTCCGTCTGAATGTAAATATAGTACTTTTGATAGGGAGTTACTCACTATTCAAAGCTTCAGACATTGGTTAGAGGGTGGATCTTTTTCGGTTTATACGGATCACAAGCTGCTTACATTTGCTCTGAGTTCAAAGTAGATCAAAACCAAGGCAGACAATTCACTTGGAGTTCATAACTCAATTTACTAGTGACATTAAATACATACAAGGTAAATTAAACTGTGTTGCAGATGCTTTATCAAGAAAACCCGAAGTTTCTGTTTTAGAAACTATTGATGTAAATTTAAAAAAGTTCTTTATTGACCAAGAAAAAGATATTGAAATTCAATAATTAGCAGAAGATCTTCATTGTAGACACAACTTGGAATTAATTTTAGTTTCATCTTTAAATATTTAGATTTGGTGTGAGACGTCACTTAATTTAACAAGGCCGTATACACCTCAAGCGGAAAGAAAATTAGTTTTCGAGAAATTAGATAGTATAGCCCATGTTGGTATTGAAGCAACACGCCGGTTGATCACTAGTAGATATTTTTGGCCTGGGATGAACAAGAGTAAAAACCGGTGGACGAAAGACTGTCAAAAAAAGTAAATTTTATAGGCATACAAAATTGCAAATTTCGAAAATACCAATTCTAAAAGCGCGATTTGAGCATGTGTTAGAGATTTTAAATTTATATTAATTTTAATAGATAGGAGTTCTCGTCAGCCGAAGGCATACCCTCTTCAAACTATTTCCTCTTTCGTGAGTATATATCACGATTTGGAGTTCCGTTGACAATTACAACTGATCAGGTCCCGCAATTTACAGCGCAGGTTTTTACAGAGCTGTCGAAACTTTAAAATCACAACCACAGTTTATCATCCACGAGCAAATGGAATAGTTGAATGCTTCCATAGGCAACTTAAAGCTTCAATTATGGCTAGTAGAAATGCAGTTGGATAATATGAGGAGTGGGGACCTATAGTGTTCTTAGGTTTGCGATCATCCTATAAAAAAAAGACATTCAATTTACAGCTGCGGAGATGGTATATGGAGAAAATCTAAGACTTCCTTCGCAAATGGTAGTTTGGTCAGAAAATAATTATGATTCATCTGATGTTCTGTTAAAATTGAAACAAAATTTCAAAAATCATAAAAATTCACTAGTTTATATTCCAAAAGATTTAAATGATTGTAAGTTTGTATTGGTTAAGGGTTGATAGAGAACCGGTTTACAGGAGCCGGACCATTTGAGTTAATAGAGAAAACGCCGAAGTGGTTGAAAACTAATTATTTTAATAAATTTATAAATATTTCTATAAACAGAATTAAACCCGCGTATTTGGGTGCTAATGCATATACTCGTATGTGGTCGTTTAGATAAATTATTATTATTATTATTAATGGAAAAGAAGAGCAACATGCCTTCTATACCGGGAAAGGAGCACTAGTAGTAACACCTTCGGCTCGCTTTTTTTTCATACAGAGTTTTTGCTTAGATTAACTTAAAAACTTACAGATAATTAACTCTAGATTAATTTCTTAAGATCTGTTAACCTAAGGAATTCATTTTTTTTTTTTATAGATTCGTGGTCTTGGTTTCTTAATAAACTAGAAGGGTTTGTTTTCTCAAAAAGGTTTGCTCTGGTTGCTGCAAAGTGTTGACATCTGTCGAGGAGATGGATAACTGGGTTTGGTTCTGCGTTGCAGTAGGGGCACTGTGACACGCCGATGCCTTTAAGAACCGTTTCGTGCGTAATAATCGTGTGTCCTATGCGTAGTCGAATAAATGCTTTCAGGTTGTTACAGCTGACTTTAACTGGGAAAGTGGGATTTCTTCCGCTGGTGTTAATGTTAGAGTAGTGATGCGTATAACTCGCCCACTTCTCTCGTTGTGTTTTATGTAGCTGTATTTGCGACAATTTGTAGATATCCATTTTTGCGATAAGGTTTTGTATTATGAGTGGTTCTTGTGCTGCTAGCTTGACTCTTTCGTCTGCAGCTTCATTGCCAGCGATTGCAACGTGGCTCGGGACCCACATTATTTTTATTTGATTGTTGCTTTGTAGGAGTGTTTTACGTATTGATGCTGACAAGTTGTCCGTACTCATTGTGTTTATGGTGGATTGTATAACGGATAGGCTATCTGAGCAAACTATGTATTTTTCTTTGGTGCTGAGGGCGAATTGCGTTGCACGTAGTACAGCGCTAGCTTCAGCAGTGTATACTGAACAAAAGGGTGGTAAATGACCAACCGCGATTGTATTGCCGTTAGAGTCTACCACCGCAAAAGCTGTTGTGGAATGAATTTTTGTACCATCGGTATAAGCGAATTTCCAGCCTTGCTGTTCAAATGTCGTAGCAATGTCTTTGAACATTTGTCTATACACTGCTGCTGGTGTGGTACTCTTGTTACTTCTGCTCATATCGGTGATGAAAAACGATTGTATATTAGTCCAAGGAGGTGGGCGGTTTTAGTTTAATTTTACTGGTTTAATAGGAATTCCTACTACCTTCGCTATGTTGATGCACCTTGTGATGGCTGATGTAAGGCGCAACACTCTTCTATTTCTTGCCACTGAGGTAACTGCATCATATAGGATCGGGTTTTTGCATTCTAAGAGCTTGTGTGCCAATTTCAAGCTGTTTTGTTTACTTCTTTCTTCCACAGTCGGCAGCCCTGCCTCTGTAAGTATGCACCGTATTGGAGACGTCGGGAATGCTCTTAGGCTTCTTCTGGTTGCAGTGTGGTATGGTGGTGGTAAGCGTCTCATAATGCTGCGCGCACAGTGCCCGTATATTGTTAAGCCGTAGTCGATTTTTGACAAAATTAGGGCTTTCGTTATGCGTATTAGAGTTGTTGGGTGCAACAGACAGTGTTTCGATGATAAATACTTAATTACATTCAATCGTTTATCTAAGTTTTTTCTTAAATGTTCTACATGGTGTTCATATGTAAGCTTTTTGTCAAACACAATGCCCAGAAACTTTAAACTACTGCTATTAACAAAATCGACATTATTAAAATTTAGACTTATAGATGGGCAGAGCTTTTTATTACAAATGTGGAAAGTTTTACATTTGCTGTATGACAGCTTAGCTCCAGAAATTTTGGACCAATTGGCTATTTGAGCAGTTATTTGAGAAAAGTCGCTTTGGACCACCGATAAGTCTTTACATTTGGAGTATAACAAGAGATCATCTGCATACATAATCCTATGTACTCTTTTATATTGAGAAAGTATTTTATTTATTTCATCAAAAGCTACAATGAATAATACTACCGACAAAGGCGAACCCTGAGGTATACCATTAAAAAGTTTGTAATTTTTAGAATATTTATAAGACGATTTGACGCAAAAGGAGCGATTTGATAGGAAATTTTTTACAAAATTATATATGTAATTCTCCCGATTTTCCATTCGGCAAGTTGCCGAAGAACGATGTGCGCGCCGATTCTATCGTAAGCCTTTTCAAAATCAAGGCTTAGGATGGAAACATGGTTTTTTGTCGCCAAAGCACTTGTTGCAAAGTGCTCAAATATCAGAAGTGCATCTATAGTTCCTTGACCTTCTCTGAAGGCAATCTGGTGTGGGTCGATAAGACCATTTGTCGAGGCAAACCACATAATGCGTTTTGCTATGATTTTTTCCATAACTTTACTAGAACAAGGGTTTAGGGATATTGGCCTGTAATCGGAAGCACGTGATGTGCGTTTATTTGTCTTTGGAATCGGAAGGACAGTTGAATTTTTCCAAGTTCGTGGTAATGAACCTTGTTTTAAAATGTGGTTGTATAGGCATATTAATCTCAGTTTTACATTCGTCGGCAGATTTTTTAGCATCGGGTACGAAATGCGATCCCGGCCTGGGGTTTTACCCGACATGTTTTTAACAGTCAGGTCGTACTCAAACTCAGTTATGGGCGAGTCAATTTGTTTCGCTTGAATTGATGGCGCATCGTTACGGTATTCTCTTTCTAAATACATATTTTTAAGTGAAACAAAATCTTCATCGAAATTGGAGTCCTTAGAGTAGTTTGACCAAAATTCGTCTAGATGGTTTGCTATTTCTGTCGAGGAGCATATTGTTCCCGTATCTGTGTCTAGTACTTTAATTGCGTTCGGGGTATACGCGCCCGTCAGCATTTTAAAATTTGCCCAGATTTTCTTTGGATCTGAGGAAGGTGTTATTCCCTCCGTAAATTTTTCCAAACTTTCTATTTTGGCTATATTAACCTCTCTTTTAAATATTGCGTTTGCTCTCTTGTATTCGACGAGATTTTCTAAAGACCTACGTTTCTTATAATTATGCCATAGGTGCTGTTTCTTTTCTCTTAGTGCTTGAAGGTGTGGTGACCAATATGGGACTACAGCCTTGCGTTTTTTTTTGTGGGTCTGGGGTATCGAGAAGTGTGCTGCTGTCAGCATTATTTTTTTTAAAGCATTGGCTTCTTTATTTATGTTAGAGGACCATGGGTACTTGCTCATGTTTTCATTGGCCGAACATTGAAATTTCTCCCAATTTGCCTTATCTATTATAAACTTTGGTTTGGGTGTGCCTGGGTTAGACCCAGCTAAGAGGATTTTTGTAAGTAGGGGGAAGTGATCACTTCCATGCAATTGGGAGAAAGTATAGCATGTTACTTTTGGAGCCATACTAGCGGAGCATAGGCAAACATCAATGTGAGAGAAAGTCTGGTGTGTTGTGAAATGTGTTGGTGCCATATCGTTTAGCACCAAGAGGTTGTTTGAGAGCAGGTAATCTTCGACTATTTTCCCCCTATGATTGGGAGTTTCTGAGCCCCACAAAGGACTCCATGCGTTAAGGTCTCCTACCAATAAAAGATCTGTGTTGACCCAAGAAGTCAAATCGAAAAGGTCTTTTGCGGTAAAAGATTGCTGAAGGGGGATATACGTAGATATGATGGTAAACTTAAAGCACATGTTTATCTCGATAGCAATAGTCGCTAGTCGAGATTGGACGGCTATGCGTTTGTGGGGAATGTCATTTCTAACCATAACGGCTATTCCTTGCTTGCTTCCTAGATTTTGTGGCAAGTTGTAGAAGTGTGTGGTGTATGAATTAGATATTGGCGCTGTTCTATTGAAGGGTAGGTGTGTTTCTTGTAACGATATAATTGAAGGTGTATGCTCTTTTATTAGAAGGTGTAGTTCGTTAATGTTGTTGAATAATCCTTTTATGTTCCATTGTAGAACATTAAAGGTCATGGTCATTGGAAAAGTTGACGTCCAGGATGTCTCCTGAACCTGCGTTTGAAAGTTCTGTGCCAGAGTTTGGCAATATGTAATAGTTTCTGTTTTGAATCAGTTGCTGGCTGAGACGAGTTATAGGGGAGTCGATTGTTCTTTGCTGTATTGCGGTGGTGATTGCGGTTTCTTGATTTGTTGGTACAATTTCTGAAGGGGTTTTAATTGTTTCACTCGAGGCTTTATCAAAAGCACGAGTGTTGCTGTTTGTTTCTTTGTTTTTAGAATTTTCAGGTAATTCATTAAATCGTTTGTTGTTAATATTATGTGGTTTTGGTGTTGTGATGTCATTGCTGTTGGGGTTGGCTACTCCAGCGAAGGAGAATGGAGCTGAGGCTCTGGGGAATTGTGATGCATAAGCTTCTCTTGCTTCCTTCATGGTGCATTTGCGTTGAGTCTTGATTTTTAAAATGTCCTTCTGCTGAAGGAACTTTGGACATTTGTTAAAGTTTTATGGATGGGCCTCTTCGCAGTTGGCGCATTTTATGCGCGCGCACTGATTTTGGTGGGGTGGGAAGCTGCATATTTGGCACAGAGGGTCGTTCCTGCAATGCTTTTTGGTATGCCCTAGCCGTTGGCAATGTTTGCAACGCATAGGGTTTGGGAAATATTCCCTTACACGCGCTTTGTGCCATGATATGTCGATTGAGTCTGGTAGCCTATACAAGTCAAAAGTGAGTAGTATTGCAGCAGTGGGTACTACTTTGTTATCGGTCATTCTTGTAAACTTAAAGACGTTCACCACTCCTTCGGAAGCCAGCTCTTTTGTAATTTCTTCATCAGAGAGGCTATTAAGGTAAGGTGCATAGACCCTTGACGAAGTTAAGGTTTTCGTGGAGTTTGCATTTAATTTCGCATATTCCTGGGAGTTGCTTTGCAGAAATGAATTTGTCAGCGGATTGCTTATCTCTCACTAATACCAATAAGCTGCCGTCCCTAAGTTCTGTAATCTTTTCTATGTTCTTGCTTATAAGCTCTAGAGATCTTTGCACAGCGAAGCACGAGTAGAGGGAAGGGGGATTTTGTTCGTTTGTAGCAGAAACTACGATGTACTTGGGATTAGGAAGGTTTGCGGGAGGAGTTAGGTCAGGATATTGGTCGATGGGTTTGAGTGCTGGTTTTTTCTTTTAGCTTTGGGGATGTTTTCTAAAATAGAAAACCTATTGCCCCGATGACTATTCGCCCCGAAGGGCATAATTAAAGATTATGAAGATTTACCCTTTTCTTTAAAGCACGTGGGCACTCAAAACAATAAGTAAATTCTAATGGAATTTTCAGTTAGCGGTATTTGTTGTTTATAAGAAACTGCACCAAGTGCGAAGGTAGAGTGTAAAGAGAGCGCAATTGAAAAAAAAAACAACCGTACGCGACGAAAGCTAGTCGATGCCTGCGTTTAGATAAAATAAAAAATGGTTACATTTCATTTGTTGAATATGGAACTATTTGAAAGAGGGGAGTAGTGTAATATCCCAGTAAAACTTGAAGTGAGATCTCCCCAAGCGATGAATAGGGGAGTACTCTCTTTCACATCCTTTTGGAACAATAGAAGATCTTTTTTTTTTGTTTTCTGCTCTTATTTCTACTCTTTGTAGAGGACAAGGAGAGTTATTCCCAAGCGATGAATTAGAGAGTACTCCCCTTAGCATCCCTTCGGATCAATAACAGAGATTTCTACACTCTGTGCTCCGATTTTACTAATCTTGGAGCAGTAGGGGAGACCTCATTAAGTTATTAATAAAAGATTGATCCTTTCTGTATGCGTTTGGGGCGAAAGAAGAGATTTCTACAACTTCTACTCCTAGCTAACACCTTTTTGAGTAAGCCGAATTTCTCTACCAACAAAAGCAAAAAAATTTTCAACAAATCGAAAAAAATATAAAAAAAGCCGCAATCGTAGAAATATGAGAAATAAACACAATTTAGTTAACGATTTAGATTAGACTATTGTTTCCCATAATTTATCCCTTATTTGCGGATATGAGAGGCTTGAGGCATGATCCTCCAAAAATCTTTCATTGGTCGTCTAGGAGGAATGTGAAATATCTCCCTCATTACTCTCCTGGCAGGTTTTCTAAAATTCTCCAAAACTCCCCCATCACTCGATTGCAATTCATAAAAAAGTTATAACAAAAACTCCATTTTGGTTTTTTGGGAGGTGAAAAGGAGTTTTTGTTATGACTCGTCCTCCTAGGACTTGCAATGCTAAAAGGGAGTATACAAAATTGTATTGTAATACACAGAAGTATAGGGAGTGATAGGCTCTTACGTTGCGAACAGCCATGGTATTCCTCTTTTGACACCCAAACACCACCTTCACAGCTAAACAGAAATGCTCGGTGTTAAAAGGAATGTTGAGCAGCCAATTCTTGTTCTATTGTTGCAAACCTGAGCATCCCAACAAACAATTACTACAAGTTGCGCCGCCTTCCCTGACAGTAAGGAAACATCTCCGCAATCACTACCACGATATCCGGCACCACGCACACAGCGTCGGTAAACTGCCTTGTCAGCTCCCACACAGAAAATGCCTTCATGCAGACAAACACTTTCTGATGCGACTGAGGTACGTGACCTTCCGAAGCGGACAAGAGTCACTCTGGCCTAACTTCCATATGAATACTATAATAAACTAAACTGCGCGTTCATTTCCCGGCATGTGCTGTGTCCCCTATCTGTTTAAGTGCTCGATGGAGCAGAATCTTCTTAAAGCGAAATCACTCTGGTCCAACCTCATTGAAACTGCAAGGTGCCTGGGACTTCCGTGAGAATAGATTGATGACAATATTAGGCAAGGAGTGTGTGACTGTGGTCCACCTGTGTGACTGTGTGCACCTGTCCGTTTCCTAAGACTTCTGCTGGAAGAAAGTGATGTTTCGATAATGGACGCGCAGTTAGCTTTTTGATTTGCCTAGGTTTCTCCGTGTGTGCCAAGTACCGTGTTATTCTTTTGAGCGTAGTAAGGTGGACTCTTGGGGTTTTGTACAGGGTCTATAGGGTGTACTACTTACACTTTCTTTCGTATTTTCTTTACATACTTACATATCGCCAGCCCAACGGTAAAAGGTGCTAACTCCATCCAGCTAAATTTTTCAATGGAACGAGAAAACCAAATTAAATGAAACCTTCGTTGAACTTTCAAAATTTGTATTGCATAGTATATTATTTGCCCTTAGCACCGTTTAATAGTCGTGCTTAGCGCTTCTGAATATTAAACACAATTTTTTCGCAACCATGTACAGAATCAATGATATCCATCCATCAATATCAAAGTACGTTTTTAGTGAGAAGTGGACTTAGCAGCTTTCACCGCGGTGCCGGCGATACATAATTTTATGATATTTTTGTTTTCTTGTAGGATAACACCGTTTTCAAATACGACAAAACTGAAGATTTGTGGCATAAATGGGGTGAAGTAAAAATAAATATCTCCGATTTCGGAGTAATTTCAATGGCCGACGATTTAATATTCATTGGTGGCTTGCGAAACGGCGAAGTAATTAATGAAGTTACGAGCTGGAATTGCAAAACTAAAACATTGAAACGGTTGCCCTCAATGAATCAACCACGATATGGCCATAGTGTTGTAATATTAAATGATAAAATATATGCAATTGGCGGATACGCTGGAAATTGCAGGAATTTAAATTCAGTGGAGATGTAAGTATGAGTTATGTAGGTTTTTATGGGACATCGCTTGCCTAAGAAATCAAGCAGTGATTTCGATCGAACTGCCATCATAAGCGACAGCACAATTCCAACTTCAGATGGCCTCCAGACCATGTTTGCTACGAACATTTGAAATTCGTAATTTTTAGCCTTCGTGTTTCAAGGATAATGGAGAAAAATATTGAAAACCCATATCGGAGAGTCCTGTTGAGGTTTTTAAAAGGATTCAACATGTGTGGCTGAGGTTGACACTTGGATTGAAAAGCTTTGTAGATATGAAGTATTTTTGAAAGAAGTTTCGGAAAATTGTGTTCGCAATGATGAAGGATTCGTTGGCATCCTTGACATAATATTTTTAACTAATTTCATCGTAACTATTTTACAATATTGTTCTTGACCCGGAAGACTATAACACATTTAAAAAACGGGAGCAAAAATATGAAAACGTTCAAAAGGCAAAATCCACTTTAACCGAGAAGGTCGGAGTGAACCCGAAGGTGTTTGAATATAAAAGTAGCCACAAATCCCAAAGTTTTGACGAGAAATATATTTAATGATCTCAAACGAAAATATGTTTACAAAACAAAAACAAACAAAAAATACAGTCATACTTTACAAGTTTCTCAACAAAGCAAAGAAGATTTCCTTCGCAAAAACATTCATGGTTCAACCAGATCTCTACAGCGCCGATGTAATATTCTGGGATGAGGTTGAAATGGCATGTCCTGTAGTGGCGTGGAAGTAATGTCGGCATCTAATAAAGTTATTTTTCTAAACTCGCACTCATATTTTAGGGTCTACCCACACTTCTCATATACATCTCTTGTATTCACTTCTTCCTCTATTTTCGCACAATTTCCTGAACCCATTCTAGTTTTCCGGGCAAAGAACAATGTTGCAGATGACCCTTGTGTAGTTCTCCCGATCGGGTCACCTCAAACTGTATCCTTTTTTAAGACTTTTAACATAATTAGTGATAATTTGATGAACAAATGCTGCGACAGTCATTTTATGCCTTAATGACCACTTAACTACGACAGTCTCACCAAAAGATGCTGAAGGCTAGTTAGTCAAAACAATTTCTCGAAACAGAATTTTGTATTTCTTTTGCTTTTGCATCCCTATTTCGGTTACTTTTTAATGGAAATGGAATATTTTAAATTATTTGTAAACAAGGAAGCCCTCATCTATCGTCTTCTATTCTCTTTTCCTCATTTAGATAGTGTTCCTGTGTGTGTTTCTTACTATTCCTATACCTCAGTCTAATCCTCTCCTGCCCCTTTCGCAATCGTACTCCTTCATATAAAAGATCTCTATACCAAATATTACATAGATCGTAGAAATGGTTGCGGGGTAATATTAAATAAGAGTATATCCAAGCGGTTAAGCCCCTATTTCTCTTAGCCACCATTTTTTATAAGCCTTGGAGATTAACCGAATGCAAAATTGTATAGAACTCCCACGAAAGCTCCTATTTCAATGGGGATTGCCACGACGACTTATCCCTTACATCGCCTTTTCATGCGGTGCTAGAGACTTACTTCTTATAACTCTTTACTAATTTTCAATATTCTACCATGAATACTCGCAGAGATTTGCTGTATGAAACATCCCATACGTATAGATGATGCCACGCCCTGTTCTCCCTAACAGCCCAGTGTTCTGGAGGTTTTAGAGATTAATCTCGTTTATTTCCATGAAGACTCCCACAGATAAATACCATCTAAATGCTACGCCCCCCATCTCCCCCATACCTCATCGTCCAGTGGGCCGTATTGTTTATCTTAACCATTCTCCATCCCACTCGAATACGCATAAAAAATCAGCCCAAGCATTCATCCACATACAGACGCAAAGAAGAACTTTATATATATATAAAGATACTTAGGAAAGAAAGTCACCTCAATTTTAATAACAAGACACAGAAACCTAATTTTCTGAAATTTCCCGTGCGTAAAAGCACTTTCTTCGTGAACTGTATGTATGTATGTAAATACTCTTTAAGGTATACCGTTTCTATTGGATGGAAGTCACTAAATGGTATGATCGAACCACGTTATGGCGCTGCTGCCGTTGCTTTAAACAATAAAATTTATGTAATAGGCGGAGTCAATGAAAATTGGTTAAAATCTGTCGAATGCTATGATCCTACAACGGATCGCTGGACCCGATGCGCGGATATGAATGAACCCCGTTATTATTTCGGTGTAAGTCCAAAATGAACTTGAAAATAGGTTGCATTTGTAATTAATCGATGACTTATCACTCTTTTTCAGGCAACAGCACACAAGGGACAAATATTTGCTGTGTCCGGCTGCAATACTCCAAGTGTGGAACGTTACGATCCACAGAGAAATGAATGGACTAAGGTTGGATAACAAATATGTATATGTCTACTTATTTTACGATCTAAATCGCCATCACTCTTTGTAGATTTGTTCTTTGAGTAAGACCCTTGAAGGAGTTGGATGCATTTCTATCGACAATCAACTCTGGACTGTTGGTGGCGACAATTCAAATCTTGTTTCAGTTTACTCAGATGAAAACGATGAATGGATCAGGAGAAGTTCAACCCCCTTTTCTGGAGTGTACTACTGTTTTACTGCACCTAAAGCTGTCTTTCAAACTGAATGTGAAAAATGAATTAATTAAAGAAAGGAAAAACTACAAATAAATTCGCACAAATTCAAAACGTAACTGGTTTTATACGAAACTTCCTTTTCAATGTATGATGAACTAAGAAATCGGAAATCGGGATTACTGCAGGCATATCACTTTTATTTTTAAACATGCGTTGGTGCTATTTTATGGTGGTTTATATAACTCCTCTACGTGGCTGACTCGGTTCCTCTGTTCTAACCACCTTAAGCAGGATACTTGTAGTTGTAGCGATGCTTCACTCTGCCTAGTCGTCACTCTCCTTACCTAGCATTGTCATCAAAATCTTCTATAGGAAGTCCCAGGTATCTAGCGGGTTCAAAAGCGGTTGGGCCAGAGTGAGATCGGTGTTAAAAGAGTAGCTTCAATTGAACAGGAGCAAGTGTTTGGTATGGTGGGGTGCAGTGTGGATAAGTAAGAGTTTAACCTGTTACAATATCCAGAACAAAGTTGTGCTAGCATGACCCTAGTTGTTGTTGTTGTTGTAACGACAAAAACACTCCCCGAAGGTTTCGGGGCCCTATTCTCCATCGTTTGTTTTCCAGGGCCACTGCCTATGCGGGGAAAGTCGTGCGAACTTCCTTAGTTCTCCCTGCCGGAATGTATTGAGATGAGGCAGCGAGGGAGCTGTCATTGGAATTACCAAGTCCGCCCAGTCGGAGGTGACAAAGTCTATACAGATAGTCGTCAGGCGATCTCAAGTTCCTAAGATGGGGTGGGACTACCCATAAGGTTTGACGTGTGCATACCAAATCATTCACACGACACTCTGGTGGTGAAGGTGTTTGTACAAGAGCGTGACGGATCAATATCTGCCAGAGGGCTATCTTCTCGCAACATTCCCCAAAGCACGAAATGAAAGTCCTGACCAGACGTTAAGGTAGCCTAAAACTGTCGACGAGTTAAAGAATCAATTTCCATATTTAACTCAGACTAAGATTAAAAGGTGGTTAGGTCTTTATGGATCTCAAATGAAAGTTTCCTTTAACACATTTATTTTAATTATTTTGTTACCTTCGCGTTTTAGTTGCGGACAACAAAAGTACGTGTAAGATAGTCTGCTGTGTAAAATCATGCTCTCATCGAACCCGTTTCGAAAAATGGCGGGACTAACAAATGTTCACTTAAAGAGCTTTCTTTTTTGGAAAAGTGGTGCACTGATTGGGTTGTCCAATCTTTTCCGAGCTTTGCATTCTGAGTTAAGGCATTCATCAACTCTCTGTCAGAAGTTAAGTAAGAAAAGCCTTTTTTCAACCAATTTTTGAAATTGCATGGTTTTCAACAATTGTTTGAGGAAGTTCTGTGCCAGAGCGTTTTTGAACCAACAGTCGAGATAGTACGATCCTCTACGCAGTAGATGTCATCAGTAAATAAACTCGAAATACATTCATGTTTCGAAAATATTTTGTTTTTTAAATATGTTTTCAGTTTTAATTTATGGTATGTGGGCATTTAACTTTAACCTCGAATACAATTATTTATGTAAATATCCTGGCGATTTCAAACAATTTCAACAATTCAAAAAGTAATAATGCCGTTTTACAAGATACTTGTATTATATTGTTGTTATGTATACACATCAATATATATGTAAATACGTTCTATATATGCGAGTACGTTACGATAAGCTACTTTTCAATGGTTCGTCACTATTTTTTGAAGGTGAAGCTTTTGAAAATTGGTAGGTATTACTTATAAACGTATGCATTTGAAAGAATTGATCTATTTTCTTATATGCAATCGGTTTTTACATTTGCCATTAGTTGTTGTTTGAAAATATTTGCTTGCTTGAAATACCGATGTTGATTACGTTCAGTTAAATATTTGTTGAACTTTTCTCTACTTAAATTAAAATAAAAATTAAGAGATTTTGTTTAGCTGCTGTTTTTGCTGTTGGTTTCCGCTCAATTTATTCTGCTATATTTTGTGTTTTGTTGAATATTGATAATTAAGTTTAAATTAAAAGCGTTTCAAGTGTAGTTGTTCTTATAACAACAAATTGTTCTTATTCTGTTTGTAAAATTGCTTGCAAGTTACTAGTTTTGTTGTTGTTGCAACAGCATTTTCTGGGCTTGACTTCTTTTTGCTTGTTTTTCGAATACAAATTTCGTTGTAAATTTATTTTAAGTTTTTGGTTTTCTCACTTTTTTTACTTCAACTGCTTGTTTTCCCGCTCGTTCTCGTCCTTTTCTACTTCACACACGCCTCTGCTGCACTTCAAACACTCCTACACCGCTTTACTTTTGCACCATCTTCATCAACATATCGGTTGATAAGGACTTGGGTCTCTCAATTGGTAAACCTAACGCGCGATCCCAAACCAAGGAAGCCAGCACGCCGAGCGCACGTGATACGCCAAACAATACAGTGTAGTAGTTCATCTCCTTCATGCCATAGTATTGCAACAGCACACCAGAGTGAGCGTCCACATTGGGCCAGGGGTTCTTAACCTTGCCGGTTTCGGTAAGAATTGGTGGCACGATCTTGTAGATTTTCGAGACCATTTGGAAGAGATCATCCTCTGGCAGGTGTTTTAGTGCGAACTCACGTTGGCAGGTGTAGCGTGGATCGGTCTTGCGGAGCACAGCGTGACCATAGCCGGGAACAACCTAAAAGTTGATAAAACGAAAAAAATTACAAATTTTATAAATTTCAGCAACAAACATTTTTTTGGCGACTGCGTGGTCGTACACCATATTCGAAATGAGGGCGATTTTCCACACAGCCGCCAATTTCTTCTTTTTTTTTTAAATCGAAACGTTACTCACCTGTCCTGACTTAAGCGTCTTCCAGACATAATCCTTCAATTGATCCTCTGATGGATTGGCGCCCAACTCCTTTTGCAATTTGCGCAACCACACCAGCACTTCCTGATTGGCCAAACCGTGCAATGGACCAGCCAAACCATTCAAGCCGGCAGCGAAGGAGAGGTAAGGATCACTTAATGCGGAACCAACCAAATGCACTGTATGTGCAGATACATTGCCACCCTCGTGATCGCTGTGAATGGTCAGATAGAGGCGCATCAGTTCGGTGAATTTGGGATTGTCATAACCCAACATTTTGACAAAGTTAGCGGGCCAATCTTGACTAGAGTCGACTGATTTGGAGCCTTTGCCGCCACGATAGGTATTGCAGTATATAGTTGCGGCTACGACAGGCAGTTTAGCAATCAAGTCCATGCTATCCTCGTATACATATTCCCAGTACTTGGATTTGTGTACACCCTGCAGTGGAAAAGAAGAATTTATAAAGTAATTTACAACACTAATGATTGTCGGTAGTCAAGCTAAGTGACTGTCTGAACTCTGGAAAGCTACTACAAACCCTTGCAAACCGGCTGCGTAATCTATTATATTAATACAGAGAGTTCGACACCCACTTAGCTATTAGCAAACAACTCTTCTCACCTCTGAGTAAGCCTTGGCAAATTTACTGTCATGATTTAGTGCGGTGATGGCGCATGCGAATTGTGACATTGGATGTAATGTGGTGGGCATGTTATTCAACATAGTCACCACATGTTGTGGCAGTGTAGCGCGTGAAGCCCACTCCTTCGACAGTTGTTTTACTTGTGCGCTGGTTGGCACATCACCAGTAAGGAATAACCAGAAGAGGCCTTCAGGCAAGGGCTCTTCACCACCATCAGCCTTGGGTAATACATTATAGCATTCGGAAATGGAGAGACCACGGAACCTTCACCGGCATCCAACACAGCCGTTTCGCAAACGAGGCCCTTAATGCCACACATACCACCGTGCATCTGGAAGACGAGTAAGAAAATCAATTCTTGGTTAAAAATTATTTAAAATACCGGTATTTCTTGTAAATAATTCAATAACAGTCTTTATAGTGCAGAACCTTGAGGACCGAAAATTGCGTCGGATAAAAATAAAAGAAAATAAGAACAAACTCTTAACATTAACGGCAAGATGACCAAGTTATATGGCCACGATCAGGACACGAACGTTTAGAGTCATACTTATTCATAACAATCGAATCCAATATCTTACGTCTTGGTCATGATCTTAGGAATTTGGGAGTTTTGAATACTTATCAATTTTAAGGATTCCAACTCTTAAAACACATTTCTGCGTGGTAAAACCATTCCAATACTTGGGTTATGCGACTCAGTCCTCAAGAAGTGTTAAACTTATCTTTGTCTAAAGTACTTCGGTGGGAGCAGCAAACGTGTTTCTAAAATTCAAAAGTTAATTTACGAAGTTGAGTAAATATCTGAAAGCTTAAAATAATTAGCTAAAGAGCTCAGTTTTAATTATTAGAACCTAGAGTTCCTTAGAAGTTCATCCGGTAGTGAGTTCTTTGAAATCGCCAAGTGTGATTTGGGACGCCCTCAGTAGAGCATCGTTTAATTTGGTAAAAAAAGAACATAAATGGTGTATCTAAACTAGCAATAATGTACTAAGTGCAGTCAAGTCCTGAAATGGTATAATAACTTTGGTAGGGTGTTTGTAAGTATGGGAAGAGGAAGATTTGGCTTGTTTGAACGCAAACCATTGTTTACCTCTACTAGTTTGGCATCTTCTTTTGCGAATCGGAGTGGAAGGTAGTGGATGAAGGTACTCCGAGAGAGTGGAATGAATGAAATCGCGTTCATAGTTGTTTTAAAGTGAAAACTGCAACTAAAAATTCAAATATAAACTGAAATTTACATTCTGTAGGAACTTATAAAGTGTTATATAACTGCTTTATATTGAACAATTTGGGTGTTTTATGTCTTCACGTTCAATATTGCAGTATTTAAATTTGATTGTTTTATTATTGCATACAACGCACCCTGTGTGGTTTGTGTGTGTGTGCAAATTCGGAGTAAGTTGCTCTACCCTGTAAAAACGTTGGAGCATCAGAGTACTCCAACACTTATCCTCATTCATATAAAAAAGGTGGTCCAATTTACATAGCGACGTCCGGTGATTGGATCACCTAATCCTACTCGGAGTACCATTTACTTTGCTTCCGAATAGTCTATAGAGCACCTACGTTGGAGTACTTTGAAAATGCTGCCAAAAGATTACTCTATAGAGTATTCTAGGCAAAAGCGAGAAGGGAGTATGTGTTCTTTTGCGGACCACCTACTCCCACTCTAGCTTTGCTGTTGAATACTCCATAAAGTAATCCCATGGGAGTATTTTGAGAGTACTCTCACGTAGGTGGTCTATAGAGTATTCAAAAGCAAAGAAACGGGGTACTCCGAGATGGATTAGGTGATCCAATCATCGGACATTGCCATGTAAATTGGACCACCTCTTTTATATGAATGAGGACAAGTGTTGGAGTACTCTGATACTCCTTTGGGAGTATTCTTTGGAGTATGAAAGGAAGTATTTCCGTTTTTTGCAGGGTACTAGGAGACCTATACTATGACGCAAACTATAAGTTTATGTATATTTGCATTCAAAAGTACATTGAGAGAAAAGAAGTTTTGAGTCACATTGGAACAGATGGTTTGAAATTGTTTAAGAGGTCCAGTCAAGTTTTGTGGCCTATTGTTGGATTTCCAAACGAAAATAGTTTTACTTCAGGAAAACAAAAGACAGATAACGTAAATGATTTTATGAAAGATTTTTGCGCAGAAGTAGCTAACTTGAGGGAAAGTGGCGTAAAAGTTGGCATGTTGAATGCCTACTTCGCCTGCGCGTGCTTTTGTAACTGGTGTTCAAAGTCAAATTTATTCAAAATTGCACATACCAGTACAAAAGAGTGCGTTTCTCGAGGCACATTTGTGCCTTAAGGACAGACATAGAGCAGAGTAGATAAAGACCAACACAACATTCAATTTTTGCAACAGGAAAATATTCTCGAAACAACAAATTTTGGAATGGTTTTCCGATTCCCGTTCGACACAATGCACCTCATGGACTTAGGAGTGGCTAAGAAACTTCGTTTCCTAATTTAAAAAAAAAAAATTTTACCTAAATAAATGAAAAATTTAATTTCGCTTCAAATTGGGTACCATCTGAGTTAGGAAGGGTATGTAGAAATTTAAATAATACTGGAAATTGGAAGTCCACAGGGTATGGACAGTTTTTGCTGTATTCGGGGATATGCGCCTTAAAAATTTGCATTGGTCACGATTTATTTAGTCATTTTATTTTTGTGCATGCCAGTATAGTAAGTATTCTCTCTTGTGAAAGGTCCTAAAAAACTGAAACCAATATTTTCAAGGAACTATATGGAGAGCATGTGATAAGTTTTAACGTGCACGGCCTTCTCCGTTTAGTTTTCGATTAGCGCTTAGAATCAGGAGAAGATGTATTATTTGGATACAGTTTTACAGAAACAAGAAATTATTAAAGAGAACCTCTTGAATCCCCTTCCTGCAAAAATCGAATGACTGAAACTACAATTGGTATTCATGTCGGTAAAATATCCCGTAATTTTACGTGTTATATACGAGTCAAATGACTAGTAGCTGTGACACTGGTAAGAGTAGTACAACTATATGTTTATCTTTGGTAAAAAAATAAATAAGAAAGAGCGAGATGTAAAACCACACACATAGGAACGTGAGGAAAGAAACAGTCACAACGTCTACCGATGCCCTTAAAAATGTGATGGGAAAAATACAACTTTCCGTATGGCTCAGGGTAAATTTACGCATCATTTTACCCACACGTTTTTGCAGGGCCTCCTTCTCTTTGTATTTCAGTTGCAAATAGACTTGGTAATCAAAAATTAAAAATTTCCAAAAATTTTAATACTATTTACAAATATTCTATTTTTTAAAATATTTTGTGGTTCTTTTTGAAAATAATTTTATCTTAATTCCTATCCTCTTCCACCTCCACCTCTTTCATGATTTTTAAACTAGTTTTTATATAAATTTTTTTACCTAAATGAACATTTATACTATTAATTAATATTTTTATTCTTCATTTTTACCTTGTGGAAGAGAATGGGGAAACAAGTAATTAACAAAATAATTTTTAGAAGTTTAGGGCCCTCAACATAGGTTTTACAAAACAAATAAGACAACAAGCTACATGCCCTCGCCAGTTAGAAAGAGGACTAAGCTTTCAACAAAATTTAAGGCGCCTGAACAAATTTCAGATAAAGGAGATAGTTCACTGTGGTCAATAATAACAAAGGTAACATACGAAAGATTTTTTAAAGTATTCGCATCTTATTATACTTATATTATTACAGATCGACATGTTGCAGGCCATTTTAACAAACCATGCAACCTGGAGATTTGACAAAATCTAGGAAAGCTCAAAAAAGCTCTGTCCAAACTTCTTTATTTTTCAATTTTATTATTAACGTATACTAATGTTTTCAGTTTATATTGAACACTTTTGTGTTAAACTTTACGTTACATAAAATTATGTGTTTTATTTCAATTTGGGATAGGTAAACATTTTAGTAAAATTACAATAATTTTACCTGGAATAAGACAAGAAAATTGCTGTCATTTTACAGGTAAAATTACGGTCAAACTACTGGTAAAATTACCATAACTATGCTCATAAAATCACTATAAAGTGGAAGCCAGTATAATGAAATGGCCATATTCATGTCGGTAAAATTCCGGTAATTTTGTATTATCATAAACAGGCGGACAATATAATCACAACATAACAGTCCAAAAGTCGTAAATTCCCTTTAAAAAATTGTGTTATATGACTAGTAGCTGTGACGGTGTGAGCAGTACAGCTTTGTGCTTGTCAAATAAAATGAGAAAAGCGAGATGTAAAACCACACTCAGAAACGTCATGAAACTTCTACCGATGCTCTTAATAACGTAATGGGAAAAATACGTAAAGTTTCAGTATGGCTGCGGGTCAATTTACTGATCATTTTGCCAGCATCTTTTTTGCAGTGTAGTTCCTCAATTTTATAGATATCTGGCTAAAATTTTTAAGTATACCTATTAATCACTAGGAGATCTGGCAGACGGTGTCTTGCCCAAAAACTGACTTGGCTTCATTTGACAAATTCTACTCTCATTCCTCCCTCATATTCAACAAAAAAATTTAAGTCCCTACTTAACTATGACTATGCCCATAAACTTTTAAAAGTTGATTTCCCATCATTTTTCCGTTTAGTTCTGGAAAGAGGGCCACGATATCGTCTGCTGGGTGTAAAATCGTACGCTTATCGAACACGGTTTGAGAAACAGATGGACTAACAAATTTTGGTTTTGGCATTTGGTTTTTTAGAAAAAAAAATATTGGTTTTCTCAGCACACAGAGGTTTTCATGTGAATTTATATTTAAATAAAGGTAGTTAATACAGTAGTGAAAACGGGCAACAATATCTACAGATTTCGTAATTTTGCAGAACAGCTGTAGCCCGATTCTGTAACTTTTAACCACGCGCCGAGCGTTAAGCTTATGGCCAAATTTTGGCGTTTGTTCTTAACGAAAATGCGATTCTGTAACTCTCCTTTAACGCCGCTAAACAGCTGACTCTTGATGGTGATAAAATATGGCAATACTTCTCTTTTCGCTATGAGTTTAATGACGTATTTTGCACTGTAAGCTGTCAAATTAACAACCGATTATCCGAAACCGGCTTTTATGAAAGTGGCCCTTAGAGTAATTTGACAGCTTACCGAGCAAAATACTGGAGCAATAAGTATGTATCCTATGTTATGTTTAGTCCTAATGGCTTCGGCAGATACAATCCGTTGAGTACTTGGCGGACGAGGAAGAAACTGGCAGCCGAGTAGACTGTGTTTATTTTGCAGTAAAACGCTACATTGGCAACGTATCAGTTGGCGCATCCGGCATCCTTCGCCAATTTTCTACTTTGACGGTACGTCAGTACCGTCACATATGTCAAATTACATTCAACCGCCATTGCGAGCACGAGTCTAAATAATTTCTTTGAAATTGAAGAATATTGTAATTAATTAGCAAATTCCCATTATTTTAACCAAAGTGTCAACAATTTTCTGCTGAACATAAAGGAAACAAAAATTTACAACCTACTTACATATGTATGTACATATTTACGTGTTTTTCAGGTTCTTGATGAAATGGAGTTCACCTTGATCGAAGCAATACAGATGCATCCATGTTTATTTGATAAATCCATTCAGGCTTATCGCAATAAGCTGGTAAAAGAAAAGGCGTGGAAGAGCGTGGCTGCTGCCACAGGTGCCACCGGTAAGTATAACTCTAATAAAATTGTTGGATATGCAATGAAATAATATGCTCTTTCAGTGAATGAGTGTCAGAGTCGCTGGAGATCAATCCGCGACAGATTTGTAAAAGAAGTCAGCGCCGGAAAGGCTTCTTCTGGGTGTGCAGCGCAGGGGGCCAGTACTTGGCGGTATATGGATTCGATGGGATTTTTGAAGCGCCATGTTACCCCTCGGCAGTAAGTACACAAGTTATGCTAAAACCCAATAAATAAACTGGGTAACATAATTTTAGGGTCTAGCGGAAACTAGCGATATGATAGTATGGACATAAAACGACACAACTGATCGATCTGATCAATAAAGCAACTTTCCTGATATCGAGTACACTATGTAATTCAATTGCAAATTTAGTTAGATAAACTTATTTTGAATAGCGTATATATGTACATGTGCATTTGTCGTTGTTTTTGTTGCATTAACAACAAAATCACTCCCCGAAGGTTTCGGATCATATGCTCGTTTAACTTTAAATTATATCTCAACAGGACAGTCGGAAACACAACATTTATACCTTCACAATTTGAGCCGCAGACATCTAGCTCGCCGATTCCACAAACACAACCGTTTTCAAGCAACAGCGTGTTGTGCTTTGAGCCAGAGACTTTGGTAGACGAATTGATAGATGGTGCTTCCCCAATCGCACAGTATCAGCCGTCAACAGAACCAATAGATGCAAGTCAAGACGAGGCGGTTGAAATGTCAAATAGAAATTCAAGGCGCAAAAGAGATGAGGATCGTTTAGAAAAGCTGTGTGGGGCTGTAACTGACTGGCTAAAAAACCGGAAACAACTCCACCACAAAGTCGTAACATGGATTTTTATTCAATGCTAGATTCGTATCTTCAAAAGTATTCCGAAGAAGACCAAGATGCCTTAAAAGTACAGATTTTGAACTTCGTTTTCAATGGCCAAATGTAAAATTGATATTAAATGGCCTTCTTTTTATAAGTTCTTGCGCTGTATTATATATTATCATAATCATACAAAGTGCGCTCAATTTTTATTTACACTTAAATTACCAAGTCACTTTTTCATTGCATGTGCAAAAGTTGTCCACTAATTATTTTAGTGATATTAAAAAATTTAGTGCACTATGCTCAACTATGATTATTAGTGCCTGTTTGATCTCTATGCAATGATGGATCTTAATTCAATGTGTTAATTGCACTGGTTTACAGCCAAAATGCACCAGAGACGCCATAGTGAAATTCCTATGTAAAATCACCTCCTAATTCCGAAAACCAAGGTTATTTTTACTTGAATGGTACCGTTTTTGAGATATTTACGATTTACCGTTATTTCAAAAAACAAAAAAGATGGCTCCACTTAATCGTGTATATCTCAAGAACAAACTGAGCTCTTCCAAGACGGTTTGAAAAATTTGAAAGCTTATAAAATTTACTATAATCAGTACATACAACACTTTTTGCTAGGTCCTGCAGATTCAAACATATTGAACAATCATTACGGATTTTTTAAATTTTTTTTGTAAAAATATAAAAAAATTTGTACTTTGCGAGGAAGCATCTCGAAAACTTTTTGTTTTTTTGCAGATATTTTTCCCCCCTCTAAGCTCTGTTTTATTACAAAAAAAATAAGCTATCAGTGAACAAAATCGATGAACTAATACAAA
Organism: Merzomyia westermanni; assembly: GCA_949987695.1. Lineage (NCBI taxonomy): Eukaryota > Metazoa > Arthropoda > Insecta > Diptera > Tephritidae > Merzomyia > Merzomyia westermanni. The sequence goes on from OX465290.1 coordinate 150,586,073, forward strand.
AGTTATAAGCATTCAAGTAAATATATCCATTTAATGCTTAAGTACCCTACTGGTACATATGTGTTAGTATTCGTATATCAGTTAGTTAGCAGGTAGATTTTCGAAAAGTTATTAGATACAAAAAGCTGTTAGTGTCGTTTTCTCAAACCTAGGTACATTTTAAACAAGAGCATATTTTTGAGGCAGGTAGTGTTTTCTTTGTAGAACTAGGGAACCTTTTTGTTTAGGTAGGCTTGAATTTTTACTGGATCTAAGTATAAATAAGAGTACATGCGCCTTGTTCCTTCATAATATCTGCAAGGCTCGCCGGATACTGTTCAGTTTATAATTGCAGTTTATAACCCGTCATTTACTTAAAATAAAAAATGAATAAAAGGGCGCGAGAGTTTGAGTGTACAAATGATCCAGATATGTTCTGTTTCATCTGCGGTCAATTTATTGTTAAAAGTATGAGACGTGTGTTTTCAAATCCTTTGAAAGTTACATACTATAAGTGTTTTGGAATTGAGCCTAAAAACAATGAAAAACCATGGACACCGAACACTGTGTGCACCACATGCCGAGTCGAATTGATTTCTTCGGAAACCGGAACAAAAAGGTACGTTGTAAAAATTAGGAATTTGTTCCCTTTTAATGCATAGCTGACTAATTCCTGAAACTATCTATTTAGGCGACGTGTGAAATTTATTACACCAATGAAGTGGAGGGAACCAACTTGCCATTCAACGGACTGCTATATTTGTACTACAAAAGTACTTGGGGTTGGAAAGTCCAGAAAAGTAACCTATGCGAGCGTATCTACAGTGTCATTACCAGAACTAATTTCAACAGAAGCGACATTGCCAGAATCAAATTTAATTTTAGTTCCGGCTCCAGTTTCATTGTCAACAGTAGTATCTGATTACGCGGCATCATGTTGTACTGAATTTCAAACGGAAAACGAAAGAAATTCTTTGTCACAAGCACAACTCAATGATTGGATAAGGGATTTGGAATTGTCAAAGGAAAAGGCCGAACTACACGCCTCTCGAATGCAACAATTTAAATTTGTTTCATCCGATGTTAAGGTAACATATTATAGAACTCGTCACGAAGAATTTTCCAAGTACTATACGAAGGAGGACAGTGTTTGTTACTGCAAAGACATTGCTGGTCTATTCAAACAATTTGGTGAACCATATGATTCAAAAGAGTGGCGATTGTTCATAGACGGCAATAAATTAAGTTTAAAGGCCGTATTATTGCATATTGGCAACCAAAAGCCATCTATCCCGATCGCGCATGCAGTAAATACGAAGGAAACATATGAGATAATGCAAAAATTGCTCAAGTTAATCAAATACGAAGAACATGATTGGAAAATATGTGCCGATCTTAAAGTCGTTGGAATGCTATGTGGTCTACAAAGTGGATACACAAAATACTGTTGCTTTCTATGCAAAGGGGATAGCCGAGCTCGTCAAGACCACTACATCATAAAGGATTGGCCAGAACGAATCGAGTTTCAAGTTGGGGTAGATAACATAAAATACTCTCCACTTATAAAGAAGGAAAAAATAGTTCTACCTCCGCTCCACATCAAGCTCGGCCTTATCAAGGCTTTGGACAAAGAAGGCGAAGCTTTTCATCATTTGAAGACAATCTTCCCAGAGATTTCAGAAGCAAAAATAAAGGAAGGGATTTTTGTGGGACCGCAAATAAGGAAAATGATGACCAATAACCATTTCAAAGAACTATTGTCCCCAGTGGAGGCAGCAGCGTGGGATTCTTTTGAAAAGGTCGTTACTTCTTTTTTAGGCAAACACAAAAGTCCTAACTACGAGATGATAGTGAACGACTTAATCAAAAACTATGCGGAAATGGGTAAATAAAAAAACATGTTATAATAAATTATATATTACATAAATTTACATGAGAATATATAGCCATAAATCTGAATTCATCGTCCAGTTCCGAACAAACAAGAACGGGAAAAATATAAACAAACAATTTGTTCTGAATTGAAAGATAAATCCAGCCTAAGAAAATTATATACTAATGTGTCACTTATGTATTTATCTAATTTACTTTTTTATTTTCTTTCAGGAGTAAATATGTCTTTAAAAATTCATTTCTTACACTCCCACTTAAATTTTTTCCCGCAAAATCTTGGCGACGAAAGTGACGAGCATGGCGAAAGGTTTCACCAGCAAATGAAAGTGATTGAAAGTCGGTATCAAGGATTCTGGGATGTCGCTATGATGGGCGACTACTGTTGGTTTCTCATAAGAGAAAGCAATCCTAATCTAAATAAGCGTCAAAACAAGACACATAACTTTTTCAATTATAAAATAAGATCATAGAGTTAAGACAGAACCATATGTACATATGCTATTATTTGTAGGGTACTTAAGTATTAAATGGATATATTTACTTGAATGCTTATAACTTTTGTATTAGTTCATCGATTTTGTTCACTGATAGCTTATTTTTTTTGTAATAAAACAGAGCAGAGAGGGGGGAAAAAATATCTGCAAAAAAACAAAAAGTTTTCGAGATGCTTCCTCGCAAAGTACAAATTTTTTTATATTTTTACAAAAAAAATTTAAAAAATCCGTAATGATTGTTCAATATGTTTGAATCTGCAGGACCTAGCAAAAAGTGTTGTATGTACTGATTATAGTAAATTTTATAAGCTTTCAAATTTTTCAAACCGTCTTGGAAGAGCTCAGTTTGTTCTTGAGATATACACGATTAAGTGGAGCCATCTTTTTTGTTTTTTGAAATAACGGAAAATCGTAAATATCTCAAAAACGGTACCATTCAAGTAAAAATAACCTTGGTTTTCGGAATTAGGAGGTGATTTTACATAGGAATTTCACTATGGCGTCTCTGGTGCAGAAAAAAAGTTGGAATTTGTGATCCAGTGTTGTTAATGAATTATTTTTAAGTTTGTTTATTAACAGCTTCGGTGAACTTATTACACTGCGTTACAAAAACGAGCTTTAGTTCTGTCCTATGAACCAAATATACTTTTTCGAAAAGGGGAGAAAAAATAAAAATACATGTGTATCGGCGATTTTCATGTACACGTCAGAATTTTTTTTTATGTATAAAGTATAAAGCTCGTAGTTTTATACATAAAAAAAAAATTCTGACGTGTACATGAAAATCGGCGATATACGTGTATTTTTATTTTCTCTCCCCTTTCCGAAAAAGTATATTTGGTTCAAAGGATAAAATAAGTGGATAATAAGTGTAAGTGTTATATATGATTTACATTAAAAAGTATTTTTTTGTGGTTGTGTTTTAAGCTAAATAAATTAAACATGAATTTAGAGAAGAATATGGCTGACTGAATTTAAACCTGCCTGATTATAATTTTTACTCATTTTTTAATAACTTGTGCTGTTCCACAAACCCTACATTTTTTGTTTGTTTATTTTTGTATATCTTTTATGTTTTTATTTATTATTTGTGCCTTTCGAAATGGCTGTATGTATTTGAACCTAGTTCATTCCATTGAAGTTACTTTTCTTATTTGTTAATTTTTTATAAATATATTTACCTTTTAAGATTCTTTGTTTTAACGTAGGCAATGCAAAATATTGCAGGTGCATTTATGTATACATACGTACATTTATTGCCTTTATTTTTACTAATGTCGGAGTATATGTATATTTGGTATGGTGGGCAGATTGTAGAAGTGGCAGCATCTTACGATGAACTTTGCCAAGAATTATAGTTTTTAATTTTTGTTTTTATGAAACTTATTTTTATTTTTTTAATAATTATTTATAATTAATTATTAAAATATTTTGTTACAATAGAATAAAATAAAGTAAAATCTTTTATGAAAAGAATTTGAAAATTTGAAATGTTGCAGGCCATTTTAACAAACCATGCAACCTGGAGATTTGACAAAATCTAGGAAAGCTCAAAAAAGCTCTGTCCAAACTTCTTTATTTTTCAATTTTTTTATTAACGTATACTAATGTTTTCAGTTTATATTGAACCCTTTTGTGTTATACTTTACGTTACATAAAATTATGTGTTTTATTTCAATTTGGGATAGGTAAACATTTTAGTAAAATTACAATAATTTTACCTGGAATAAGACAAGAAAATTGCTGTCATTTTACAGGTAAAATTACGGTCAAACTACTAGTAAAATTACCATAACTATGCTCATAAAATCACTATAAAGTGGAAGCCAGTATAATGAAATGGCCATATTCATGTCGGTAAAATTCCGGTAATTTTGTATTATCATAAACAGGCGGACAATATAATCACAACATAACAGTCCAAAAGTCGTAAATTCCCTTTAAAAAATTGTGTTATATGATTAGTAGCTGTGACGGTGTGAGCAGTACAGCTTTGTGCTTGTCTTAGGTCAAAATAAATGAGAAAAGCGAGATGTAAAACCACACTCAGAAACGTCATGAAACTTCTACCGATGCTCTTAATAACGTAATGGGAAAAATACCTAAAGTTTCAGTATGGCTGCGGGTCAATTTACAATTTTATAGATATCTGGCTAAAATTTTTAAGTATACTTATTAATCACTAGGAGATCTGGCAGACGGTGTCTTGCCCAAAAACTGACTTGGCTTCATTTGACAAATTCTACTCTCATTCCTCCCTCATATTCAACAAATAAATTTAAGTCCCTACTTAACTATGACTATGCCCATAAACTTTTAAAAGTTGATTTCCCATCATTTTTCCGTTTAATTCTGGAAAGAGGGACACGATATCGTCTGCTGGGTGTAAAATCGTACGCTTATCGAACACGGTTTGAGAAACAGATGGACTAACAAATTTTGGTTTTGGCATTTTGTTTTTTAGAAAAAAAATATTGGTTTTCTCAGCACACAGAGGTTTTCATGTGAATTTATATTTAAATAAAGGTAGTTAATACAGTAGTGAAAACGGGCAACAATATCTACAGATTTCGTAATTTTGCAGAACAGCTGTAGCCCGATTCTGTAACTTTTAACCACGCGCCGAGCGTTAAGCTTATGGCCAAATTTTGGCGTTTGTTCTTAACGAAAATGCGATTCTGTAACTCTCCTTTAACGCCGCTAAACAGCTGACTCTTGATGGTGATAAAATATGGCTCTTCTCTTTTCGCCGTATTTTGCACTAAATTGCATGCAAGAAAACTCAAAACTAACTTTCTCCAAACGCTAAAACACATGTAAATATATTAACGCGATTGTTAACACCTCGAAAATAATTCGCAACAGCTAACCACACGAAAAGTGTTAGCTAAAAAAAGTTAAAAGTTAGCGAATAGGACAAAGCGTTAAAAATGGTGTTAAGCGAAGTTAACGCTTACACCTGGCGTTAAAATAGTTACAGAATCGACCTACTGGCTACGTAATTCAAGAGTATGAGTTTAATGACTTATTTTGCACTGTAAGCTGTCAAATTAACCACCGATTATCCTTAACCGGATTTTATGAAAGTGTCCCTTAGAGTAATTTGACAGCTTACCGAGCAAAATACTGGAGCAATAAGTATGTTCCTATGTTATGTTTAGTCCTAAGGTTGCTTACCGCTTAAGTATACACCTCTGTGCTCTAAAATACAACGCTGGACCAGTTATAAGAAAACCAATTGTGAATGGATGAAACGCCCCGTTACGGTGAAAAATTTAATAAAGCGTGATTCTGAATCAAACAGCGGACACGAACAGCATTGTTTACCCGTACTAGTTTGGCATGATCCAATAATTTATATGGTCGCGTCCAATGACATAGCGTCTTCTTCTTCCTCATCCACACCTTATGTCAAACTATCATATCTTTGTTTTTTGTTTACATTCTTTGTTTACAGTTATTGGAAAAGCTATTGAGTTCGCTTCGTGTTTTATTTATTTTTAATAAAAATTCGCTGTGAATTGATATTTAACGAGTGCTTTGTGATAACATTTTAAGAAAATGTGTGATTTATGTGTGTATTATACGTGAAAAGCTTAGAAAATAGGCGAATCGTTTTTGCGCGTTCCCTCTCACATGTGCATTTTGACATAAGAATTCACCGGCGTCAAACGGTAATTTCGTGTTGTTGGCCGTTCGCGTCAACTATATAAATCAGTGGCGTTTAGCGCGGTGGTAGTGCTATGCATTTTGCGGAATCCATGCTGATGTTCGGCTAATCGCATGTTAGCGGTATAAGGGAGCAAGACCGTCTCCAGGGTCTTCACTACCTGCGAGAGGAGTGATATCGGTCGATATGACTCCCCCACGTTGGCCGGCTTGCCGGGCTTTAGTAGTGGCACCACCTTTGCCTGTTTCCATCTTTCTGGAATGACAAAGGTGGTCATGGACAGATTGAAGACGTTTGTTAGGTACCTTACTCCCTCATCACCGAGATGTTTTAGCATCAGCATGGATATACCGTCTGGGCCAATAGATTTGGAGTAGACATATACTATGGTTATGTGTCAACCACTAGGGGACGAGGGGACGTTTTCAAGCTAAATGCCATGGTTTCAATTCTAAACTCTCACACACACTGTATGTGGGTTTGTAAATTTATGCGGTTTTGGTAATTTGATTTTCGAATGGAAAACAGGGGCCGAATCACGACATACGTTCCGTGATCAGAAACCGTTTTTTAGTAACAAAGTTAAAACTGTCCAACTTTTTAAAAGAGTAGTGATGGATAATTTAACCGACCGGTACTTCCAGCCATTTGCTCACGTATGCCATCATTCCGCATTATGGGCTTAGATTTATTCACCCTTATCGCGAGTTTTATTTTCACCCGAAAAGGTTCGCACTTTTTATTCGCCTTATCACAGATATTGGCGAACACATTTTTCGTGTTCGAAAAGCATTTCGCCTTATTGGCAACGCTTTGTTCGGGCGAAATGAACAACGGAAAATGTCAAATTTGGTCTTTTTTATTTTACAGGCGAACAAGAGTGAAACAAAATGTAAGCAACGGTTTGTTTTGAATATTAGATATTCTTTTAATGAAATATGGTGTTATTTTTTAGGAGTAAATCAATAAATAAAGCACAGTCGGAAATGCTGTTGGAGAAAATGTTAGAAAAGCCTGAAATTGCTAAAGGGGTTTCACTACTTTCTTACCTAGTCGTCGAGCATTACTGTGAGTTTCTAAATAATTTTCTTCTAAGGAATGCCAATTTATCCATTGGCTACAAAGCAATGGCTCCAAAATACACAGCACCTCTGACAGAACCTCACTGAAATATGACTGACTAAGACCCACCTCATGGGCATTGCCAACGCCTTTTTGATAGCCTCCTTCTGCGAAAAAACGTAGACAAGCGCTAAACGACGAATTTCTGCTTCAATGGCGGCAACGAGCCAGCCAGAATGTCTAGCAAGTGTTTAAATGCTGGCTTATTTAGCCTGTAATATTGTTGAAAACTAGTAAGGAAACAATGAATTTGTTATTGAAAAGTGCCAAAAACAACTTTTTCCTACTCACAGTAAATCACTTAGCTCCAAAGGGTTGGAATTGTCTCTTAATTGCCTCCGGATTGCTCTCACATTTAAATTATCCTCGCGTTCTATCAATAACAACCTAAGGCCAATACTATACATGTTTTTAAATAATTTTTAAGCTTTATGTTAACTTTATTTTACTAAATTGTACGCTTGTTTACAAAATTCACAAAATAGCAAGTAAATTTATTTGTTCGCTATTAATTCGAAATTGAGCATCAGCTGATTCGAAGTGAACATTGGGTCGCCCGAAATTAGCGATGGGCGGAACCAGTTCGCCCGAACAAAAAAAGCGAAGACGAACGTTCGTTCGGGCGAACTCTGCGATAAGGGTGATTGTGGTTTAAAATTTCGCATTCGATCACGGAACGTATAACGTATTCGGCCCCAAGGCGAATTCATATACCTGGTGATGGCATAGAAACAGCTGATTGCTTGTTCTTTCTGTACATTTGTACCTCAGAATGTCAGTAAAAGAAAATGGGAAACGATTTGTTAACGTTCACCAAGATTGTCCCTTTATATTCTCTTTTACTTTGACATTTTGAGTTACAAAAATCTGAGGCGAATCAGGGCGAATATGGCTGAATTCGCTTTGCTATCACCATCTATAGATTCACCTTGTTCGGCCCCAGCAGATGTATTTTTGGTGAATATACCTAGCATCTAAACTGGCAACTCTGTAACAGCCGATTAACATCGAAATCGGGGAATCACCTCATTGCTGGATATCGCTGATTACACGTCACTTCTAAGCTACGTTTTATATATCTTCCTATAAAATAAACTCCAATTAAGGCGTAATATAAAAATTTGACTACATAAATCATTGCCAAAGTGCTGATAGTGCGACAATTTTAAGCAAATTATAATTTCGAAAGCTGGTAAGTAGAATTTTAATCATAAGTTCAAAAGGTAATTCCTTACATCCAACGTCAACTGTAAAAACTGCATTAAAAATGTCGATATTGGTACCCAGAGACGCGTTCCGGTCCCAGGAACCCTAATCCGGTGGGGGAAACCCATTACGGTAATTGTTTCCTTTAGGAGACAACTGCTAAAACACGTCCAAAAATATCGGGAGAGGTATCAAACAACGCGTTTTGACTTCAGTATCAACAATCCGAAAGCGGATTTTCAATTTTTTGTTTCAATGAAAAGTTATTGGCAAAAAAACAAAAAATGACCCGGGTCCGATCCCAAATAGGGGGCTAGATCCAAGGTATTTATGTGCAGAACACCTTTCTGCGTAGGCGGCCTTCTGACGCGCTTCAAAAAAATAACCCTTAGCCGGTCTAACACCGGCTACGCGATCCCCAGTATTTATGCTCGGAACGCACTTTTCATAACACCGTACAACAACCACATGAAAATGACAGAAAATTGTTAACTTTGCTTGCAAATTTCTTGAAAACTACTAAAAACATTGGGTTTCCCCCACTGGATTAGGGTTCGTGGGACCGAAACGCGTCTCTGGGTACCAATATCGACATTTTTAGTGCAGTTTTTACAGTTGACCTTGGATGTAAAGAATTACCGTTTAAAAATACATATTCCTGGATATAATGGGTACCAACTCAAGAACTTTGACTTCAAAACGTCCACTACCCTGTTTCTGAATTTAATGCTTACCGATCTGTAAGATCAACATAGGAATAGCTGCATTATTCAACTAAAAGAGACTGGGAAAGCGATTTCTTTTGCGCATATGCGACTGGCAGTCAGTTTTTGAGTTGGCCGCTGTTTATACCTCCGATTTGTATTTAAAAAGGTAATTAATTTACATTTCCAATAGAATCGTCCACACATTCAATCAATTTACAATGGCAGCATGCAACACACGTGAACGTCTATCAGAGGTGAATCCCGATGCAGCTAAATACTTTATTGAAAAGCTCTTATATCAAATATATGAACACTTTGACGAGCAAGAATTAATTGATGTAACATTCAAGTTCAGTTCAAATCCAACTGTGTTGTAAGTTAGAATGTTGCCTAAAATATGCTTCAAATTCATAAATATTTTTTAATGTCTACAGAATCACAGCACATCGCTTAATATTATCTGCTGCTAGCCCTTATTTTAGGGAACTTTTCAGAAGTGAGGAAGGAATTTGTCCTCTCATCGAAATCACCAACATTGATAGCGGCACCTTTGAGAGTTTAATAATTTTTTGTTACACCGGCAAAACATCCATAACCATCGATAATGTGGACAAAATTCTGAAGGCGGCTTTAATTTTGCAATTGGAGGACGCTATTGCCAATTGTGCGGACTTTATCCTTGAAAATATTACTGATTATACATTGCAGCGTGCTTATGCCCTGGAGAGTGAGAATCAGTGTCAGATGCTAAAGCAAAAATTTTTGGATTTTGAAACTCGAAACTTTATGAGTGTAAGTTCTACTATGCAATTGGAATAAAATCTTGTTCGATGTATTAATTGAAATTTTTTTTAATGCCAACATTGTATTCCATTAATTTTTCAGATAATCCAAAGCGCTGAATTTTTAAATTTTGAAGCTAATAAATTACAGAAGGTCTTGGAATGTAAATCGTTGAATGCACCAAGTGAAAAAGTTGTGTTCCAGGCAATAAAACGTTGGTATGAACACGATGCTTTGGGACGTAAACAACAATTACCTGAATTAGTCAGTTGCCTACGACTAACGCAATTGGACATGGATTTCTTACTAACAGAAGTTCAACCATTGCCGGGCTGTGAATTAATTGCTTACAAAGCTCTATCGTGGATCAGCTGTCCTTCACTTCGTCCTAAACTATCTTTGCAATACACAGAGCAACGTATAATGTCGGAAAAGCTTGTTTGGGCGTTGAGAAGAGAGGTAAATTTTTTCCATTGGCTTTGTAGTAACAAAAATTCAAAAACACTCCCGGAATGGGTATATTAAAAGCCCTTACCTAACTCACTGGGGTTGAATAGGTAGGGTGATGGACTCTGGTTTCCCCGGTCCTTTCCAAATTTTAAAGTCAATTTTCGAATATCCAATTCCCGTGTTATTTCTCGGGCGAAGCCTCGAGGTTATCAGCGTATGTGCTTATATGCCCTGTTACCAGATGTCCGGGATAATATCGACCTGACGGTAGTCCAGGTTAGGGCGATTGAATATGCTCGTGGTAGGCATACCGGTCGTGAGAGGCGACTAATATACACAAAGGTAATGACGTGCAACTCGATGGTTGATCTACGGATATGATGCCTTACCTAGCAGTACCTTCTTCCTTACCGAAAGATATGAAAGCACCAAGTTAGAATTGGTTATTATTTATTGAAGCACTGCATTACGCCCGTCCAAAAATATATACAAAAGGATAGGATATATATTTCAGAAAAAGCACATCTACAGTATAAACAATCTGACGAAACTAGGATTACGCTGTAGGCTTTTGTGCCTGAACTACTGCCCTGCTTCAGCAAACCAGCTATGGAGCGCTATTAAATCTGAGCTCTAATATGAGTGTTTTTATGAGTTTTTCTGAGGGTACGCATACCGGTACCGGAGGGGGTATCCTGCCCGATAACCCTAAACGCGGGGGTCCGCCAGGGCTGCCCGCTTAGCCCAATCGTCTTCGACCTCACCCTGGAGGTCGTCATCCGCGAGGTTGCCAAGACAGGCCTTGGCTATAAGTTGGGTGATTCCTTAATTAATAATTTGGCATATGCCGACGATGTGGTCCTGGTCGCTGATTCCCCCCAAAACATGAGGGAGCTCTTAGAAGCTGCAGCAAGAGGCGCAAAAGCGATTGGCCTGTGCTATAATGCTGCGAAATGCGCCACGCTTCACCTAACGGCCAATGGACTGGAAACAGCTGATACTCCATGCAGTCTACAAGGCCAATCCATACGGGCACTAGGACCGGGAGAATACTATCAACACCTAGGTATTCCCACCGGGTTCCAAGTTAGACAGACCCCAGTCAGCTTCATAGCCGGCTTTTTGCGCGACGTCCGAGCCATGGATCAGTTGGGTCTAGCACCGTGGCAAAAACTAGATGCTACTGCCACATTTTTGCTGCCGAGGCTAGACTTTGTGCTTCAGGGGGCCGACATCGAGAAAGAGTTTCTGAGCGAGGCAGACAAAACCTTAAAAAATGTGCCAAAACCTGGATGAGTCTACCTCAAAGGGCAAGTGCTGAGCTTGTATTTCTGCCGCCCCACAAAGGGGGAGGGGGGGGGTCTACTCTACTAGTGGCACATGCATTTAAAATGCTCGGCTCAAAGGACCCTGTGGTGAGCAGTATTGCAGTAGCCTCGTTGAGGAAGGCCACGGCAAAAAGACAGAGAAAGCCAGCGTCTTATATTGACATGGCCAAATATCTCTCCAGCGAGCTGGTTCTGCCTCGTTCAAACTGCCTAGCGAACTCTTGGTCTAAAGTTAGAACGGCGACAACCAGGCTCCGAGCCAAAATAAACCTGCGCTGGGTATGGACCTCAACCAAAGGAGAGTTCAAATGACCCTGCCTTCACCGTGATTGAGCCGGGTGGTGCGCCACTACGAGAAAACACTCTTAGCAAAGCCACACCAAGGCAAAGTGTATGAGGCCACGAGGATGAACTCGTGTTCTAATCACTTTCTCCGATCGGGCAAGTTCACCCGCTTCTGCGACTGGCGCTTCATCCACAGGGCACGCCTCGACGTATTGCCATTAAACGCCACAAAAAGGTGGTTGACGGGAACGGGCAAGAGATGCCGAATATGCGGGCGTGACCTGGAAACACTTCCGCATGTGTTGAATCACTGCTGGTCACACTCCGCAGCTATCCAACAGCGCCACAACAACATACAAAATAGACTAGTGCGCGCGATAAGATGTCCCGGTAACGTGAGCGTAAATCGCACAGTAGAGGGCACCCACGGTACTGCGGCTGACTTAAGACCGGACATCGTCGTCACAGACGATGTTAGCCGGCGTGTCACCCTGATTGACGTAGCCATCCCGTTCGAAAACCCTCAACGCGGCCCGTCAGCAAAAGCTAGATAAATACGCAGTGCTAGCCGACCAGCTGACGGAACTGGAGGGTGGACGCGTTTGTAGTGGGACCATGACCCTACTCGGTGTATCTCGATACTACGCGAGACTGATAAGGAGACTCATGGTTAGTGATACCGTTCGATGGTCCCGGGACATCTATGTGGAGCACGTAAGTGGAATAGGGCAGTACACAAACGACTAGCTGCCAGTCCAAGGCAAAGAAGCGAAAGTCTTTTATCTTATAAATTAAAATAAGTTGAATGTTAATATTATACTTGTAGTGAATTGTTAAACCTCTGTCCTTTAAATGTTATACTCGTATGTTTTTAGCCATTCTTTAACCTTTAACTTTAATTGTGAAGGTAGTTTTTAGCAAATAATTCGTTTCTGTAACGAAACTTGTTTACAGCTATTATTTTGTCCATAAGTTAGAATACTTCTTTGACTTTGCAGTATTTTACTTTTATTATTTAGATTCTTTTTTTTATTGAGGTTTTATGTTACTCTCGTTCCCGTGGCTCGGTAGGAGAAAATTATTTCGCCCTTTCAGTGAATTAGAGCGCCATCACTTATTATGCTTTGTAGTTGCAAGAAGTTAAATATTGCTATGCTTTGTTTTCTTTATCTTGATTCTTTCATTTCTCTGTTGATGATTATATTAAGTGCTGCCGTATTTTCTGGTTGTGTTTTGCGTTAAATGTGGTATTCATATTTATTTTATATTATTATTTTGGTTTGTTTCCTTAATTAAATTGGAAGTTTTTTTTCTGCAATAAAATTGCAAATAGTTTTTGGACTTGAGATTCCTCCTCCTTCCATTTGTGGAATGGAGTTAAATCTGTTTAGTGATTGGTATTTTGCTCTGATTGTGTCCCACTGTGGGCATATAAACAAAATGCGTGGCAGATCTTCTGAGCAGGAGCAGCTATCAAATTTGTCATCCGCAATAATATTTAGTTTTTTCAATGTGTCTTTGCCGAAAGTGTGTCCAAAGAGTAATGCTTTGTCTTATTTTGGTGTTGTCAAAGTTCAATTTGTTTTTGTAAAACCTTGGTTTGTTCGTTATTTTTGGAAACATTTCGAAGTAGTTTTTCCCTTTTTCTCTGCTGTCATCTTCGAATTTTGCTTGCCATTTTGATTTCATTCATTGCATCTGGTATTGACCATTTAAGTGTTTCTCGAGTGCCAGAGCTAGCATTTCTAGCTTGGTAGTCGACTACCTCATTTCGATGAATATTTTGGTGTCCTGGTATGTAATGAATTTCAATATTGTTTAAGTTGCTTTTTTCTATTATTCCAGTAGGTTATGTACCAAACTTTTATTGGAGTTCGAGTTGTTTAGTGCTATAGCCCGTGATTTGCTGTCCGTTAATATCGCTATATTTTGGTAGTTAAAGGTTGTAGCAAATTCAATCGCCTTTAAAAAGGCGCATAATTCTGCTGACATCGATGACATGATTTGATTAGTGTAAAATGCCTTGGATGTGTTGGTTCTTTCATGGAAGAAAGTGGCCTGGGTGCAATGCTCCTTGCATGAGCCATCTGTAAAGATTATTTCGGTTTGCTGAGTGTTTAATTTATTTAATTTTTAAATATCTGATGGATTATGATGTTCGGTTCTTTCTTATTTTTTACTGAGCCTTTGAAAAAGTCCACATCAATAGTGAGTTTTTGAGTTTTTGGTTGAATGATGGGTATTGGTTCTATGTTCCTTAATATGTCATTAAATTCATTAAACGTTTGTGTATAGCTGGTTTTGAAATTAAAGTTTTGTTTGAGAAGTATTTCCGATGACGGAAGGTTGTAAGCGAAGGTTTTAATAAGTTCCTTAGCCGTGGCAAGACTTAACCTGCATTCGGTTGGTAGTTCTGCTGCCAAATGGTATATTACATGATTAGGAGTAGATTTAATAAGTCCTAAACTTTTCCTAATAAATTTGTTGCAGGTCTTTAGTGAAGCTAACGCTCCTTTGGATAGGTTTAAGATTGACGAAGCAGCACATTCCATTTTTGATCTAGCAAAGGATTTGTAGAATTGTAAAGCTCTGGATTGTGAGATTCCAAAAGTGCATCCGCTGATGATTCTTTAGAACCCCCATCTTTTGTTTACCTTTTCCACGATTTTTTTTTTTTTTTGTGGCTTTGAGTACTTCCACGTGACGTACTGATTAGGCGGGGATATTCTCTTGTCCCTCAAAGTGCCGGTTATATCATACACTATAGTTTTTTGTCTTCTAAAATAAAAAACATATGTTTAGTTTGTTTGTAGTTCTTTCTTTTATATATGCCAAGTTATGTTTGTAAAATATTTAAATTGGCTTTCGCACACAATCAACATGAAAAATTTAATGTCATAGATTCTCCATCTGTATTAGCCGGGTAGCACTTTTTGAAACGTATTTTTCAAAGTATTTTAAATAATTATTTATTTGTGTTGAAACGTTATTTAATTTTAAAACGACACCAAAATATATTTGGTTATATGTATTCCACGCGTTTATGGAAGCGATCACCCCATATAATTTGTTCCGTTTGAAGATTCCCGTTTTTGCTGAGATCCGTTATGTCAGATATGCAGTTTTGTCATAATTTTTATTTAAGTCGAAGTTTTTTTTTTTTTTTAAATATAGGATTAATTTCTTATGTTGAGTTATTTATCTTGAGTAGTATAACGAAAATACTTTTTGGAGAAAGCAAAAAATATCCCTCAAGTCCAAAAATTACATCTCAACCAAAAGTAAAGTCTGTTTTTTTTAATTTGGTTGAGATCCAGGGATATTTTTGCCGACTCTATGCGACGACATCTAAAAGCGAAGTGTTTTCGACGATTTCGTTAATATGCAAGTTGCTTGAATTGTTCTTGTTGATGTATCTGCCAAGATATATTATGGAGTTAACTTGCTTCAGTTCGAAATTGTTGATTTGTATTTGCAATGGTTGTCATTTGTTTGGTGTGGATTACATTGCTTTTACGAAAGTTGATTTTTAAGTCTAGGTTTGTGCATATGTTTGCGAATTCTTCCAGTTTTGATTTTAATTGCGATTTGGCTGTGTCAAATGTTTGGTTTGTTGAGATTAAGGAAAAGTCATCCGCAAATTGGAATAATATGTTTTTGTCATCAACTATCGAGTGAAGTTCAGTTGTATATATATTAAAGAGCATAGGACTGAGTCCGCTACCCTGCATTAGTCCCTTATTTATCTCAATTTTGCTGTTTCCAAGGTTTAGTGTTCTATTGTTAAGCAAATTGAAAATCCAATTATTAATAGGTTTATCTATTTGTATTTCGTCGAGTTTATTTGACAATTTTGTTAAGTTGATGTTATCCAAGGCGAATTCATATACGGGTGATATAAGAACATATGAGCAGCGGCGTCTAGTGTCAAAATAAAAAATGTCTAGCAATTTGACAGGAGAAGCCGCGAAAGCAAAAACAAAACACATGAAGTAGGTGTGTGTATCCAGCAATGAATTCCACGACATATCACCTGGTATAAATTCGCCTAGATGTTATCGTATGCTTTTTCGATATCTATACTCATACATGCACCTATAACGTAATTTCCTTGACTTTTGAAGTTAAGGACTGAGTTTATTACATCGTTAATACATTCTGATGTGGAATGTTTTTTTCCGAAATGCATATATTCGAGGTGGCAGTACTTCATGTATCTCTGTGTGAGTATCAATGTTAATTTTCATCATTCCTTCTATTGTCTTGTAGAGGGTTGAAAGTAATGCAATTGGTCTGTAATTTTCTATATCCGCGGGCTCCTTCTGTGGTTTTAAAACGGGTATAATTTTTATTTGTCTCCACTGGTCTGGTATTTCACCGCGATTGAAGATGTTTATTAGAATTTGGTATAAAGATTCTTTTTCTTCTTGAAGGCTATTTATCATACGATATGATATCCCATCCATATCTTTTGCTGAATCTGGATTATGGGTTTTTAAGAAGGTTTTAAAGTTATCAAAATTCATTTCGCTTGGTGTGTTCTCGATCGATATTGATCGTGTAAATTCTATGTTGTTTTGGTAGCTGTTAGATGAAGTTGAGTTGAAATAAATTTAAGGTAGTTCTCTATTTGTTCTGTTGTTGTTGTTGTTGTTGTTGTGGTAACGACGAATACACTCCCCGAAGGTTTTGGGGAGTGTGGTCGAATTAACAGTCCTGGGCCGGATTTGAACCCGGTACTCGCTTGCGGTACTGCGCGACTGTCGTGGTAGCCATTAATGACCAGTAATACCTTCTAGGTCATGTAACCCCTCCTTCCGTAAGGAAGGATAAGACGGGTAATGAGAGGTGAGAGGCATCATATCCGTAGATCAACCATCGAGTTGCACGTCATTACCTTTGTGCATATTAGTCGCCTCTTACGACCGGTATGCCTATCTCGAGCATATTCTAAACCCCTAACCAGCAGGGGTTGTTCTCGAGACCAGCAGTTGATTATGCGTTTTGCGCAACCATATTTTTTTAGCTGATTAACTTTTCGCCACATTCATTTTGTGTCCGTTGTTGCTGAGATTTCCTCAAGTAACATTTGGAAGCTTTCTTTTTTTTTTTCTTTAGATATTTCCGTGTTTAGTTTCTTTTGTGCTTCAGCTAAGTTTCTAAAATTACGAGGGTTGCTTTTTATATTTTGCGCCTAATAATGAAAACACAGTCAAATATTAAGGAAAATAGTTTTATTGTTTTTCAAAATATTCTCCATTCAAGTCAATACACCACTTCTGCATTCGATTGAACCAATTTTCAAAGCACTTTCACACTCAGAAGTGGATACCTCTAAAACGAGCTGTTTGAAGGCTTCTACAGCTCATTCAGGCTTTGAAAAACTTTGACCTCGCATGTTTTTTTTTTGATGTTCGGGAATAAAAAGAAATCATTAGGTGTCAAATCGGGGCTGTAAGGCGGATGACCCATCATTCGACCTTTTGAGTCCTCAAAAACTCTTGTGTGAATCGATACGTGAGAGCTCGTATTGTCTTGGTGACGAATGATTTGTCTTCGGCGGCTAATTTTCCTCAATTCTCCAAAAACTTTTGGCAAACGAATCTTTGTATACCACTCAGAATTTACCGTTTTAAGTTTACTAGTGGAACAGTTGCGACATGACCAGATTTTCCGAAAAAACAGGCGACCATTTGCTTTGAGGTGCTTCTTGCGCGAACAACTTTTGTTGGATTAGGCTCGTCTTGGAACACCCATAAAGTCGATTGCTGCTTTGTTTCCGGCTCATAAGCATAGATCCAAGATTCGTCACCTGTTACGATGTCCTAGACGTGCTTTGATCTACCGCAACTAAATTTCTTCAACATTTCTTTACACCAATCGACACGAGTCCTTTGTTGGGCAATTGTCAAATTATGCGGTATCCAACGAGAACAAATCTTCCTTACGACCAAATGTTCATGCAATATTTAATGTATGCTGGTCCCACTAATGGCCAAGGATGCCGCTATCTCGCGATATGTCACATGACGATCTTGTATTACCAATTGACGCACAGCATCGACTGTTTCTGGCACAACCACCGCTTTTGGATGACCTCCACGAAATTCGTCCTGCAAAGATTGGCGGCCACGTAGGAACTCGTTGTACCATCGTTTCACAGTGGCTAAGTGCGGTGATTCAACACCAAAAGTAGAAGTTGATTGATGCACTCCTGTCTCGATAATCCACGTCGAAAATTGTAGTAAATCATCGCACGAAAATGTTCACAGGTTAATTCCATTTTTAGGCAATATGAATTTTTAAACTCACTATAAATAAACACAAATAAAACTCGTAAGTGAAAACGTTATATGCAAGTTTATGCCAAAAAATACCAAACTTTACGATAAAAATATCTAATTACAGCTAATCACATAGTGTTGCGAAGGCGCAAAATATAAAACGCAACCCTCGTATCTGCTGTTCGTTGTTTTTCGTATATAGCCCTCGCATTGTTTCGGTGTCTATAAAGTTTGTCGATATCGTTGTTCCACCATTTTTTTTAGTAGTAAAATGTATCAGGTGGCTGTGTGTCTTAACAAAATAAAATCGAATTGAATTGTCTCGTTCTTTATTTTACTTGCATCGTGGTTTTTTACATAACGGCTCTTACTCGCTATTCTTAATCGCTACTTCTTATTCTTAGTACTGCCAAACTTAATCTAGTACTATTTACACATACTACTTTTGTGATGACACTTAAGGTGCGTTCACACATTATCCGTAAGAATACCATAAACTTAGCAATAATCTAATGCTTGGTGCAGACGTATTCCTACAGTAGGTATTTATTATGGTTGTCTATATTATCTTGTGGTTGTTTATAGTGTTTTGAATTACTTTGCTGGCCTCTTCAAATGTACGTCCGATTTTTATTTTTGAAAATTCGTCTACAATTTTGTTGTCTAAGATTTTGTATGATTTGTTCTCTTTGATTGTGTAGTCCTTGTTTAATTCAATTATGATTGGGTAGTGGTTACTCTTTTAATTTTAGTTGGTAGTACTTTCGAATTAACGTTTATTAAGTTTTTGTTACAAATGGTGATGTCTAAATGTGCAGTGTAGTCATTCACTCTGTATGTTGGATGGCCGTTATTTACGCATTCAAAATTAAAATCGGACGTTATATTTTCCAGTATGCTGCCTTTTGTGTCTGTTATTGGACTACCCCAGCTGCATTTGAGATTTTTAGTCTTGGTACCAAATGCAGCTGTTATTTCGAGGCTGGTCATATCCGGTGGGAAGTAAACACTTACTACGTTAATATTTGTTTTAAGATTGAGGGTTCTTATCCCTACTAAAGCCGCTGTTGTACTGAATTTAATTATGGAATATTTTATTTTTTTTTTATGAACAGGGTGGCTGATGAATTTTGCTACATTAAGAAACTCAAATAATTTTTTTTTTCAGTGTATGGAATTCATTTTTCTTTTATTCATGTTAAAACTCATTAAATTTTATTAAATATAGCTTAATTAGTTTTAAAAATAATGGAATTTAAATGCCCCCCCTGCTCGTCGATGCATGTGCGGCATCTTACCAAAAAGTTGTTCATTACTGCTTGGAGAGTTGAGACAGGAATAGCCGCAATTGTTTCTCGAATGGATTGCCTTAGTTCATTCAAATTTGTTGGTTTTGCTTTGAAGACTTCCTGTTTGCAATAACCCCACAAGAAAAAGTCAGGTGCAGTAAGGTCAGGCGACCTGGGTGGCCAACGGAATGTGGAGTTTCTGGATATCAGCTTATTGGGAAATTTTCGTCGCAATTCTGTCATAACAGGTTGGGCTATATGAGGAGCTGCACCATCTTGCTGAAACCACACAGAGTTGAAAGAAATTCTCTTTCGGCGTAATTCTGGATAGAAAAACTCTCTCAACATGCTCAAGTAACGGTCTCCAGTAACCGTAACGGTGTGACCGTTTTCTTCGAAGAAGTAGGGCCCGACAATGCAGCGTGATGAAACTGCACACCATACTGTGACACGAAGTGGATGCAATTCCGTCTCATGGAGTATCTGTGGGTTGGAAGCACTCCATATTCGACAATTTTGTTTATGTTGCCGTTTAAATCGAAATGGGCCTCGTCAGACATGAAAAGACAGTTCAACATGTTTCCATCCTCTTCCACCATTTGAAGCATCTTCTGGCAAAATTCCAAGCGAATCGGTAAGTCTGCAGCGTTCAGTTTGTTGGCCATTTGAATTTTATATGGGAATAAGTCCAAATCTTTGTGCATAATTGACTGTAATGACTGTCTGCTTACACCCATTTGAGCAGATAAGCTTCTTGTCGAAACACGTGGATTGTTTTGTATGGCAGCAGCTACAGCAGCGATTGTTTCCTCCGTTCGAACTGAAGGGTTTCGATGGTAAGGTCTTCTGTTGACTGTCCCATGCTCGGCAAAATTGTTTACTTACTAGTCTTATTATGGTCCATCTGCTCGGAGGATTGCCGCCAAACGTGCGCCTATACTCTCTTTGAACCGAAACTACGGACTCCAGTGCGTGATAGCGGCGGACAATCCAAATTCTTGTTTCAGTGTCCCAGTTATCCATTTTTGTTAAATGTAAAAGTCAATCTGCAAAATAAAAAAAAATTTACCAGATTCATTAAATAGAAAAAAAGTTATTCAATTTTTTTTTGGTAGCTACTTTCATTAGCCACCCTGTATGTACATACTACATCCGCCATATCCGTCTTGTCTGTATTTTCCCACGAAGTTGAAACTATTTAAAGATGTATTATTGTTCTTTAGCCACATTTCGCTTAAAATTGCAATGCCTATGTTGTTATTTACAAGTAAAAGTTCAAGTAATTCTCTATTGTTTGGTTTCGTCAAACTTTGAATATTGTATTGAAGGACCCTCATATTATTTTGTTTTGTAATTTCCAAGTGTCTGTGTTAACGTTAATTTGCTTTATATGTACTCGTATATATATAAATTCTATTTGATTTTTGTCGCTTTTGTTCATTTGGTTGTGGGCTAAGTAGTTTGTAACTAATAGTCCAATTACCCACCGACGCACGTACGTAGTACTTGTCAGCTGACACGACCTGTCTTATGAGAGTGCTATTTAACGAACACTCACCGACGTTCAATTTTTCCGGATACGTAGAACGTTCCGTAGAAATCAAAGAAATTTTGATTTTTTTTCGTAAGAACGTGTCAGCTGATTGCTCTTTCATATGACAGTGTTGCCTATTCATACGTGTGTATGCTGGTTAGGGATCGTTTGCAGTTGCTTTACAAAAATACCTCAAAATACCTTTTAAATTTTCGTAATAATGTTGAAATAACCTGAAATTACGATATTAAGTTGTTGCTTTTTAATAAATTGACTGGCTATAATTATTTAATATTAATTTCGGACACTCATAAAATGAAAAATAATTGTTTCAAAAGTACACGTTTGAGTTAGCATGCATGAAAACTGATCAATGGCAACATTGTATTGAATGTAAACAACAGAAAATGGCTGATTTCTCCGTTGGCGCCACGGGCATACGATTCCCTTAAACGTACGTACATACGTACGGGATACGTAAACGTACGTTACACACGTCGGTGGGTAATTGGACTATAACTGGTTCATTTTACCGGTTATTTCATCCTGTTTGAACAGGTGTGTTGTGATCTCTTTAGGGTACGCCAGCATTGTAGGTTGGCTATTCATGTCGTCTTGAATAGCCTCTTGCCATTCTTTCATAGTTTTTTCCCTGTTGTTCTCTTCCCTTTGATTGTTGTTGTTCATTTTTAATACCTTACTGAACGAGTATTGTTGGTTTATGAATTTTGCTGCTTCTGATGCATTATTGAAGGTTTTTCGTTTCAATGTTTTAGGAAGAGCTGGGTATGTCTATTCTGCGTTTTCGTCGTCATTTAGGATGTCAAATCTATTGCCAAAAATACTTCTGTATTTACGTTTTGCTTCAATCGGAGTTAGATTTTCCAACGTCATTTTATGGTATATGCCTTGATTCTTGCTGGGCATTGTTTTTCAGTTGCTGTGTGCTCTCCTTTGCACTTGGTGCATTTTCTATTTTTGTTCCACGTAGTATTTGTTTCATGTGTTTCACTGCATATCGGGCAGGTGCTATCTATCTGTTTGCAATGTTGTGCAAAGTGGTTGAATCTAAAACAGTTATAGCTTTGGGAGAACGAGATAAATGGGCTAACTTTAATTTTGGTATATGAATATGCAACTTCTGTTGGTATTTCCAGGCCATCAAACACTACCTTAACCCTACGGGTCAGAATTCTTTCGCCATTTTCCAATCGTGTCAAACGCATTATTTTTACTATTTTTATCAGATAAACTAGAGGACCCGGCAGACTGTGTCCTGCCTAAATTTTCCCTGATAGATCTTTTAATATTGGCTATCCCCATCCCTATCAATATCCCCATCCCTCTCCCTCTCCCTATTCCTATCTCTATCCCTATCCCTACCCCAACTTTCATATTTATTCACCTTCTCTAGACTTCCACGAATAATTCAAGACCAAAATTAGCCAAATCGGTTCAGCCGTTCTCAAGTTTTAGCGAAACCAACAAACAGCAATTAATTTTTATGTTCGCACGTCGTCCTCTAGGCATTTGGACTATGGACATGAATTTAGCCTCAAATGCACAATCCACATAATTGACACAATTCAACTTACCACTTTAAGGACAAATGCCTACTGTTGAAATTGACTAAAAATTTGTACAATACGCGTGATTGTTTTGATGGTTTCCAATTGATCTGTTAGGAAACGAATAACTTCAACCTCAATTTCACAGTGAACACAATACCGGTTTTAATTTTGCGTTTGAAAGAACGTGCGCATAATAAAAAATGTCACATAAAATTAACTGAGCAGAGTACAATGAGTAGCTGTCAAACAATGTATCACGCACCAGCGCCATTTACCTAAAAAAATGGCGCCATCTGCTCCACCACCATGCAAAACCATATTGGTTTGTAGTACATGCTATGTCTCAGAGATGGCGCTGTATGCGAAAAATGATTTCCCCTGTTTTCCTGCTTTTATTTTGAAATTTTTCATGAATTTTGTTTGCTATAAACCTCACGGCGCCCGAGACCGTTCCAACGAATGCAAAACCGTGGAAATCGGTTCGTGCGTTCCAGAGTTATAGCGTCAGGAAGGAAAACCCGACTTATTTTTATATTATAGAAGATAATAGATTATGTCTTTGGCCAGTCCTTCTTTAATTTTAGCCTGAATATCGGTACTTGCAAAAAGCGTTAGCTGCTTGAGCAGATCTAAAAGTAATTTTGCATCTGCCGAATCCAATTTTTGTGACTTCATCAACATCACGAATTTTTTTCCCGTCCAGGTATTTAGAAACCGAAATCGAATTAATATAGTTTCTGGACTCACCTGCACTTTTTGTGTCGCAGTAGACAGTATAAGGCCCTTTGTGGTGTGATTCATATTGGTAGTTTGGTTTTATACCTTGTGCACTGTTGGTTGCGTCAGAATCTGCTGTTATATGGTCGTCCTTTCTAGGTCTATTTTCTTTAATGCGTGTTCTGCTGCTGTTCTATTCCTGGGCCTCTACTCTGCAGTTCTATTCGAAAGGATATTCTACACATAGGCACTCTGTAGTTCGTTAGAATTTACTTTAGAAAATATTCCATGATAGTATGCATCACTGTTTCACAAAATTCAAGCGCAAAGCAAAATACGAAAACACTTAGCATACATCTCAGGTGCAGTATTTGGCAGCGCAGTTTTACATGTCGCAGTAGCTCAGGTGATAAGAATCTCGACTGCCACGCTTGTGGTCGCAGGTTTGAACGTAAGTGCTTGCACAAGTAGTTTTAATTTTTTTATTTTATTTTTATTAAATAAAATTTATTTTTTTTGAATATCTAAATACTTCTAATCGATAAACAATTTTTTTTTTTTGGAATTTTTTCATTTTTTACCTAGAATTCTTTAATTATTTTCTGCCAACAGCGATTGCTTAACACTTTCTGCTATAAAAATGCTTTCTTGATGATAAAAAAAATACTAATTGTTTTATTATGATCATAAGAATATACATTTTTGTGGATTTCTAACTTTCGACCATATTGGCATATGCTTTCGAAATAGTGAGTACGAAATTTTCTACAATCGAAAGGGGGATAAATCAAATCCGAAGGGAACAGAATGGAACTCCGAATGCGTTTTACTCGAAATTCCTTACAGAGTACGAATCACTCGAAAGCGAACAAATTTTGTTTCGAATAGAACTAGAGAGTGTGGGCCCTGATTCCAGAATTGGCTGAGGAGCGCATTTGTCCTGTCGCTCCATGTTCCTTGGTATAAAATCCACTTGTTTAGCTGGAACTGTTATTTTTCACCCTTTGACTAAGTTTATTTTATTCCAATTCTGTGGTTTTTAGTTTTAAAATGTTGGTTTAGTTATATTTATTGAATTTTAATTTGGTCCAATTTCGGCTTGAGAAAATTTTTGAGCGCGTCCTCAGTGTTGCCACCTTGCGAATTGTTTTATTTTTTATTTAAGTATGTTATATATAAGGTTTTTTTTTGCAATTTGCAATAATAAGAAATTTTCAAGTAAAAGGTAAAAAATTAAAGGAAAATTATATGAAAACAGAAGAATGAGAAAGAAGGGTAAAGAAAAACATAAGAGCGAAAAGGATAAAGGAAAATGTGGTTCGATGGGAATATTTTATGCTTTGGCTTAAGAGCATAGAAAAAATCATTCGAAAAAGACTTATATTAAATTTTAAGAGCTCTTAATGTGCTTAAAATATTATTCAAAAGGGAGAAGTATAAGACAGAGCTCGAGTATGACCAGTTTCATAGAATAGGTCAGTCAAATACGAGCATTTTAAGACTATTATTTCGTGAGCTCATAATCAATGTGAACGCGCAGAGGAAATAGTCCTATATGCGCTTATTTCGAGGTCTTATGGTTTCCTGGGAATGGAACAAGATACAAACGAAAATATGTATCTATAGGTAAAGATAAATAAAAATTATTTAATTAAAAAAAAGGTATATTACAAAGAAGAATATTCAAATAGTGGAGGTGAGATCAAGCACTACCCCGTCCTTGCCTTGGCAGCATATCGGGTGTTTGTAATCGCATTTCTTTAAGAATAACGAAGTTAATTATCGTAATAATATGTTTTTTCTTTTTTTGTTCAGTTTGTCACTCCGGTCTCAAAGCATAGGCGTTATAAATAGAAATTTTGATAAGAAATGTCGCAAAGACTGAATTAGATTTTTTATTAAAATCAGGGATATTCCGTCCATCCAAATCACATGGAACATCACCATTACATCTGGAACCTGAAAAAAAACGCGAATGACTGGCGTCCTTGCGGAGATTCTTCTTTAAATGGTCATCTAACCGCCTGGGCGATTTTGACCGTCCAACATAGCTCGCCGCCAGTCGTTTCTTCGTTGCGCCAACTGGCGCCAATTGGAAACTCCGCGGGATCGCAAATCGGTCTCCACTTGGTCCTTCCATCGGAGTGGTGGTCTCCCTCTTCCTCTGCTTCCACCGGCGGGTGCCGATAAGAATACCTTCTGGGCTGGAGCATCTTCGCTCATTCGCACTACGTGGCCTAGCCAGCGAAGCCGCTGTGTTTTAATTCGCTGAACTATGTCGGCGTCTGCAAATCTTTCGAAGAACCTTTCTCTCGAATACTCCCAGAGCGGCCTCATCAGATGTTGTTAGTGTCCACGCTTCTGCACCATATAGCAGGGCCGGAGCGATGAGTGACTTATAGAGTTTTATTTTCCTTCGTCGACAGAGGACTTGACTTTTCAATTTCCTACTCAGTCCGAAGTAGCATTTGTTTGCAAGAGTAATTCTTCGTGGGATTTCTAGGCTAACATTGTTGTTGGTGTTAATGCTGGTTCCCAGGTAAGCGAAGTCCTTTACTATTTCGCAATTATTGCTGCCAACAGTGGCGTGGTTGCCAAGGCGCGAATGCGCTGACTCTTTACATGATGACAGAAGGTACTTCGTTTTGCCCTCGTTCACCACCAATCCCATTTTCTCCGCTTCTTTTTCTAATTTGAAGTAAGCAGAAGTTACGGCGCGGTTGTTAAGGCCAATGATATCAATATCGTCAGCATATGACAACAGTTTCCCGCTTTTATAAAATATTGTTCCAGCGCGGCTAAGTTCTGCAGCTTGTATTATTTTCTCCAGCATTAAATTAAAGAAATCACACGATAGGGGGTCACCCTGTCTGAAACCTCGTTTAGTTTCGAACGGCTCGGAGAGGTACTTCCCAATTCTGACCGAGCTGGCGGTGTTGCTCAAGGTCATTTTGCATAGCCGTATAAGTTTTGCGGGGAAACCAAATTCAGACATAGCGGCATGTAGGCAATCTAATCAGTCTGTTCACGTCAGGCTTCAGTGTTTCGCACAATACGCTTGAAAGGACCTTATATGCGATATTCAAAAGGCTGACTCCGCGATAGTTGGCGCAGTTTGCACGATCGTCATGTGGATTGGGCAGAAAACACTTAGATTCCAATCTTTAGGCATACATTCATCCGACCATATTCCGCGTAGAAGCTGATGCATGCGCCTTACCAGCTCCTCGCCTCCGTGTTTGAATAGCTCAGCAGGCAAACCATCAGCGCCAGCTGCTTTATTGTTTTTCAATCGGGATTTTGCTATTCGCACCTCATTATAGTCGGGTTGTGGAACGTCAATTCCATCATCTTCGATTGTGGGCTCGGGTTCGGCATCTTCTCTGGTTTCTTGCTCAGTTTCTCCATTTAAAAGGGCAGAGAAGTGATCCCTCCATATTCTGAGTGTTCTCTGAACATCGGTCACCAGGTCGCCGTTCTCATTCTTACAGGAGTTTGCCCCGGGTTTGAAACCTTCTGTCATTCGCCGAATTTTTTGATAGAATTTTCGGGCATTATTCCCGTTGGCCAGCATCTCAAGCTCCTTTATTTCACGCTTTTCTGCCTCTCTTTTTTTCGCCCGGAAAAGCCGCCTCGCTTCCCTCTTCAACTCGCGGTAGTGTTCACACACACTCCTCGTTGCATTCGATCTCAGCGTTGCCTTGTAGGCTTCGTCCTTTCTTTTCGTTGCAGCGCGGCACTCTTCATCATCATACCAGTTGTTTCTTCGCGTTCGGCGGAATCCAATTACTTCTTCGGCTGCGGTACGGAGTGCTCCTGAGATATGATCCCACTGCTCATGCATTCCACTAGGTTGAATTGTGCTCTCGGAGAGCAGGTGTGAGAGGCGATCTGCGAAATAATTGGCGGTCTGTTGCGATTGCAGCTTTTCGACGTCCAGCTTTCCCTGCGTTTTTTGTTACACCTGTTTTGTCGTACAGAGGCGGGTACGAATCTTGGCTGCTACTAGGTAGTGATCAGAGTCGATGTTAGGTCCTCGTATTGTGCGAACATCTAAAACGCTGGAAGCATGCCGTCCGTCTATCACAACGTGGTCGATCTGGTTGCGTGTTTTTCGAACGGGGGACAGCCATGTAGCCTGATGGATCTTCTTGTGCATAAACATAGTGCTGGATATGACCATGTTTCGGGCACCGGCGAAGTCGATCAGCCTGAATCCATTTGGCGAAGTCTGATCGTGGAGACTGAACTTCCCGACAGTGGGGCCAAATACACCCTCCTTACCCACCCTGGCGTTAAAGTCGCCAAGCACGACTTTGATATCATGACGGGGGCAGCGCTCGTATGCTTCTTCCAGACGCTCGTAGAATGCATCCTTTTCCACGTCGTCCTTCTCTTCCGTCGGTGCATGAGCGCAGATAAACGATATGGTGAAAAATCGTACTTTTATGCAGATTGCGGCGAGATGCTTTTTCACGGGTGTCAACGACAGTACTCGGTGACGGAGTCTCTTTCCCGCCACAAATCCCACACCGAATCTGCGCGTGTCTACATGCCCACTTCAGTAGATGTTGCAAGGTGTTTTTATCGTGTTTCCTCGTCCCGTCCATCGCATCTCTTGTATGGCGGTGATGTCAGCTTTTGCTTTCCTCAGGACCTCAACCAGCCGGGCAGCGGCACCTTCCCCATTAAGGGACCGGACATTCCAGGTACATGCCCTTATTTCGTTTGCGGAGATTATCGTAGGATTAATTTAAACCCTGTACCTTACCGATACCTTTTACCACACATACATACATGATTTACATATTGAATTCAAAAATAAAACAATATTTTCCAAGATAGATTTAGTTAGGGCTTATCAGCAGATACCTGTTGCTGAGGAAGACATCCATAAGACTGCCATAACCACACCTTTTGGCATATTCGAATTCGTCAGGATGCCTTTTGTATAACGAAACTCACCGCAAACATTCCAAAGGTTTATACGAAGTGTTACATGATTTAGATTTTATATTTGTTTATTTGGATGATATACTGATAGCTAGTAAAGATTAATCAGAACATTTACAACATCTAAATATAATATTTCAGCGTTTAGATAAGTAAGGTTTGAAAGTCAAGCCATCTAAGTGCGTTTTTGGAGTAGGTGAAATTAGTTTACTAGGTTATAACATATCATCTGAAGGTATTCAACCTTCAGAGGAGAAACTTCAATCAAATTTTTGATTTTGGACGACCAATGGCAATCAAACAGATGGGAAAGTTTGTGGGAATGGTTAATTGTTATCATAGGTATATACCAAAGTTTGCTGAAATGCTAGCCCCATACATAGCATGATGGAGTTGTCAAAGAGCAAAGATAAGGTACTTGATTGGTCTAATGAAACATTGCAGGCATTTGAGATTCGAAAAAGACGCAATTCACCCGGTTGCTGTAGACGCATCAAATAGGGCCATTGGAGGAGTTCTACAACAGGAAATCAACAATACTAAAGAACCTTTAGCTTTTTTCTCCGTCTGAATGTAAAATATACTACTTTTGATAGGGAGTTACTCACTATTCAAAGCTTCAGACATTGGTTAGAGGGTAGATCTTTTTCGGTTTATACGGATCACAAGCTGCTTACATTTGCTCTGAGTTCAAAGTAGATCAAAACCAAGGCAGACAATTCACTTGGAGTTCATATCTCAGTTTACTAGTGACATTAAATACATACAAGGGATATTAAACTGTGTTGCAGATGCTTTATCAGGAATACTCGAAGTTTCAGTTTTAGAAACTATTGATGTAAATTTAAAAAAGTTCTTTATTGAACGAGAAAAAGATATTGAAATGCAATAATTAGTAGAAGATCTTCATTGTAGACACAACTTGGAATTAATTTTAGTTTCATCTTTAAATATTCAGATTTGGTGTGAGACGTCACTTAATATAACAAGGCCGTATACACCTCAAGCGGAAAGAAAATTAGTTTTCGAGAAATTAGATAGTATAGCCCATGTTGGTATTGAAGCAACACGCCGGTTGATCACTAGTAGATATTTTTGGCCTGGGATGAACAGTGTAAAAACCGGTGGGCGAAATAGTGTATTAATTGTCAAAAAAAGGAAAATTTATAGGCATACAAAATTGCAAATTTCGAAAATACCAATTCTAAAAGGGCGATTTGAGCATGTGTTAGAGATTTTAAATTTATATTAATTTTAATAGATAGGAATTCTCGTCAGCCGAAGGCATATCCTCTTCAAAATATTTCCTCTTTCGTGAGTATACGAGTATATCACGATTTGGAGTTCCGTTGACAATTACAACTGATCAGGTCCCGCAATTTACAGCGCAGGTTTTTACAGAGCTGTCGAAACTATTAGGAAGTCATAAAATCACAACCACTGTTTATCATCCACAAGCAAATGGAATAGTTGAATGCTTCCATAGGCAACTTAAAGCTCCAATTAGGGCTAGTAGAAATGCAGTTGGATAATATGAGGAGAGGGGACCTATAGTGTTCTTAGGTTTGCGATCATTCTATAAAAAGAAGACAATCAATTTACAGCTGCGGAGATGGTATATGGAGAAAATCTAAGACTTCCTTCGCAAATGGTAGTTTGGTCAGAAAATAATTATGATTCATCTGATGTTCTGTTAAAATTTAAACAAAATTTCAAAAATCATAAAAATTCACCAGTTTATATTCCAAAAGATTTAAATGATGTTAAGTTTGTATTGGTTAAGAGTTGATAGAGAACCGGTTTACAGGAGCAGGACCATTTGAGTTAAGAGAGAAAACGCCGAAGTGGTTCAAAATTAGTTATTTTAATAAATTTATAAATATTTCTATAAACAGAATTAAACCCGCGTATTTGGATGCTAATACATATATGTAGCCGTTTAGATAAAATAAAAAATGGTTACATTTAATTTGTTAAATATGGAACAATTTGAAAGAGGGGAGTAGTGTAATATCCCAGTAGAACTTGAAGTGAGATCTCCCCAAGCGATGAATAGGGGAGTACTCCCTTTCACATCCTTTTGGAACAATAGAAGATAGTTTTTTTGTTTTTTGCTCTTATTTCTACTCTTTGTGGAGGACAAGGAGAGTTATCCCCAAGAGATGAATAAGAGAGTACTCCCCTTAGCATCCCTTCGGATCAATAACAGAGATTTCTACACTCTGTGCTCCGATTTTACTAATCTTGGAGCAGTAGGGGAGACCTCATTAAGTTATTAATAAAAGATTGATCCTTTCTGTATGCTTTTGGGGCGAAATAAGAGATTTCTACAACTTCTACTCCCAGCTAACACCTTTTTGAGTAAGCCGAATTTCTCTACCAACAAAAGCAAAAAAATTTTCAACAAATCGAAAAAAATATAAAAAAAGCCGCAATCGTAGAAATATGAGAAATAAACACAATTTAAATAACGATTTAGATTAAACTATTGTTTCCCATAATTTATCCCTTATTTGCGGATATGAGAGGCTTGAGGCATGATTCTCCAAAGATCTTTCATTGGTCGTCTAGGAGGAATGTGAAATATCTCCCTCATTACTCTCCTGGCAGGTTTTCTAAAATTCTCCAAAACTTCCCCATCACTCGATTGCGATTCATAAAAAAGTTATAACAAAAACTCCATTTTGGTTTTTTGGGAGGCGAAAAGGAGTTTTTGTTATGACTCGTCCTTCTAGGACTTGCAATACTAAAAGGGAGTATACAAGATTATATTGTAATACACAGAAGTATAGGGAGTGATAGGTTCTTACGTTGCGAACAGTCATGGTATTCCTCTTTGTGACACCGAAACACCACCTTCACAGCTGGACAAAAATGTTCGGTGTTAAAAGGAATGTTGAGCAGCCAATTCTTGTTCTATTGTTGCAAACCTGAGCATCCCAACAAACAATTACTACAAGTTGCGCCACCTTCCCTGACAGTAAGGAAACTTCTCCGCAATCACTACCACGCTATCCGGCACCACGCACACAGCGTCGGTAAACTGCCTTGTCAGCTCCCACACAGAAAATGCCTTCATGCAGACACAAACACTTTCTGATGCGACTGAGGTACGTGACCTTCCGAAGCGGACAAGAGTCACTCTGGCCTAACTTCGATATGAATACTATAATAAACTAAACTGCGCGTTCATTTCCCGGCATGTGCTGTGTCCCCTATCTGTTTAAGTGGTCGATGGAGCAGAACCTTCTTAAAGCGAAATCACTCTGGTCCAACCTCATTGAAACTGCAAGGTGCATGCGACTTCCGTTAGAATAGATTGATGACAATATTAGGCAAAGAGTGTGTGACTGTGGTCCAATATTGCACCTGTCCGTTTCCTAAGACTTCTGCTGGAAGAAAGTGATGTTTCGATAATGGACGCGCAGTTAGCTTTTTGATTTGCCTAGGTTTCTCCGTGTGTGCCAAGTACCGTGTTATTCTTTTGAGCGTAGTAAGGTGGACTCTTGGGGTTTTTACAGGGTCTAAAGGGCGTACTACTTACACTTTCTTTCGTATGTTCTTTACATACTTACATATCGCCAGCCCAACGGTAAAAGGTGCTAACTCCATCCAGCTAACGTTTTCAATGGAACGAGAAACCCAAATTAATGAAACCTTCGTTGAACTTTCAAAATTTGTATTACATAGTATATTATTTGCCCTTAGAGCCGTTTAATCATAGTCGTGCTTAGCGCTTCTGAGTATTAAACAAAATTGTTTCGCAACCATGTACAGAATCAATGATATCCATCCATCAATATCAAAGTACGTTTTTAGTGAGAAGTGGACTTAGCAGCTTTTACCGCGGTGCCGGCGATACATAAATTTATGATATTTTTGCTTTCTTGTAGGATAAAACCATTTTCCAATACGACAAAACTGAAGATTTGTGGCATAAATGGGGTGAAGTAAAAATAGAAATCTCGAGTGTCGAAGTAATTTCAATGGCCGACGATTTAATATTCATTGGTGGCTCTCGAAACGGCAAAGCAATTAATGAAGTTACCAGCTGGAATTGCAAAACTAAAACATCGAAACGGTTGCCCTCAATGAATCAGCCACGACGTTCCCATAGTGTTGTAATATTAAATGATAAAATATATACAATTGGCGGACTGGATAACTATGACAGGCGTTTAAACTCCGTGGAGATGTAAGTATGAGTTATGTAGGTTTTTATGGGACATCGCTTGCCTAAGAAATCAAGCAGTGATTTCGATCGAACTGCCATCATAAGCGACAGCACAATTCCAACTTCAGATGGACTCCAGACCATGTTTGCTACGAACATTTGAAATTCGTAATTTTTAGCCTTCGTGTTTCAAGGATAATAAGGAAAATATTGAAAACCCATATCGGAGAGTCCTGTTGAGGTTTGTAAAAGGATTCAACATGTGTGGCTTAGGTTGACACTTGGATTGAAAAGCTTTGTAGATATGAAGTATTTTTGAAAGAAGTTTCGGAAAATTGTGTTCGCAATGATGAAGGATTCGTTGGCATCCTTGACATAATATTTTTAACTAATTTCATCGTAACCGGAAGACTATAACACATTTAAAAAACGGGAGCAAAAATATGAAAAAGTTCAAAAGGCAAAATCTACTTTAACCGAGAAGGTCGGAGTAAACCCGAAGGTGTTTGAATATAAAAGTAGCCACAAATCCCAAAGTTTTGACGAGAAATATATTTAATGATCTCAAACGTAAATATAAGGCTAAATGTTTACAAAACAAAAACAAACAAAAAATACAGTCATACTTTACAAGTTTCTCAACAAAGCAAAAAAGATTTCCTTCGCAAAAACATTCATGGTTCAACCAGATCTCTACAGCGCCCATGTAATATTCGGGGGTGAGCTTGAAATGGCATGTCCTGTAGCGGCGTGGAAGTAATGTCGTCATCTAATAAAGTTATTTTTCTAAACTCGCAGTCATATTTTAGGGTCTACCCACACTTCTCATATAAATCTCTTGTATTCACTTCTACCTCTATTTTCGCACAATTTCCTGAACCCATTCTAATTTTCCGGGCAAAGAACAATGTTGCAGATGACCCTTGTGTAGTTCTCCCGATCGGGTCACCTCAAACTGTATCCTTTTTTAAGACTTTTAACATAATTAGTGATAATTTGATCAAGAAATGCTTCGACAGTCATTTTATGCCTTAATGACGACTTGAACTACGACAGTCTCACCAAAAGATGCTGAAGACTAGTTAGTCAAAACAATTTCTCGAAACAGAATTTTGTATTTCTTTTGCTTTTGCATCCCTATTTCGGTTACTTTTTAATGGAAATGGAATATTTTAAATTATTTGTAAACAAGGAAGCCCGCATCTATCGTCTTCTATTCTCTTATTCCTCCTTTTTCTCATTTAGATAGTGTTTCTGTGTGTGTTTCTTACTATTCCTATCCCTCAGTCTAATCCTCTCCTGCCCCTTTCGCCATCGTACTCCTTTATATAAAAGATCTCTATACCAAATATTACATAGATCGTAGAAATGGTTGCGGAGTACTATTAATTTAGATTATATCTAAACGGATAATCCCCTTTTTCTCTTAGCCGCCATTTTTTATAAGCCTTGGAGATTAACCGAATGCAAAATTGTATGGAACTCCCACGAAAGCTCCTATTTCAATGGGGATTGCCACGACGACTTATCCCTTACATCGCCTTTTCATGCGGTGCTAGAGACTTACTTCTTATAACTCTTTACTAATTTTCAATATTCTACCATGAATACTCGCGGAGATCTGCTGTATGAAACATCCCATACGTATAGATGATGCCACGCCCTGTTCTCCCTAACAGCCCAGTATTCTGGAGGTTTTAGAGATTAATCTCGTTTATTTCCATGAAGACTCCCACAGATAAATACCATCTAAATGCCACGCCCCCCATCTCCCCCATACCTCATCGTCCAGTGGGCCGTATTGTTTATCTTAACCATTCTCCATCCCACTCGAATACGCATAAAAAATCAGCCCAAGCATTCATCCACATACAGACGCAAAGAAGAACTTTATATATATATAAAGATACTTAGGAAAGAAAGTCACCTCAATTTTAATACCAAGCCACAGAAACCAAATTTTCTGAAATTTCCCGTAAGCAAAATCACTTTCTTCGTGAACTGTATGTATGTATGTAAATACTCTTTAAGGTATACCGTTTCTAATGGATGGAAGTCACTAAATGGTATGATCGAACCACGTTATGGCGCTGCTGCCGTTGCTTTAAACAATAAAATTTATGTAATAGGCGGATGGAATAACAGTCGGTTAAAATCTGTCGAATGCTATGATCCTATAACGGATCGCTGGACCCGATGCGCGGATATGAATGAACCCCATTCTTGTTTCGGTGTAAGTCCAAAATGAACTTGAAAATATGTTGCATTTGTAAATAATCGATGACTTATCACTCTTTTTCAGGCAACAGCACACAAGGGACAAATATTTGCTGTGTCCGGCGACAATACTCCAAGTGTGGAACGTTACGATCCACAGAGAAATGAATGGACTAAGGTTGGATAACAAATATGTATATGTCTACTTATTTTACGATCTAAATCGCCATCACTCTTTGTAGATTTGTTCTTTGAGTAAGGCCCTTGAAGGAGTTGGATGCATTTCTATCGACAATCAAGTGTGGGCTATTGGAGGCGTCTGTTCAGATCTTGTTTCAGTTTACTCAGATGAAAATGATAAATGGATCCGGAGAAGTTCAACTCCTTTCTCTGGAATGTACTACTGTTTTACTGCACCTAAAGCTGTCTTTCAAACTGAATGTGAAAAATTAATTAATGAATGAAAGGAAAAACTACAAATAAATTCGCACAAATTCAAAACGTAACTGGCTTTATACGAAACTTCCTTTTCAATGTATGATGAACTAAGAAATCGGAAATCGGGATTACTGCAGGCATATCACTTTTATTTTTAAACATGCGTTGGTGCTATTTTATGGTGGTTTATATAACTCCTCTACGTGGCTGACTCGGCTCCTCTGTTCTAACCACCTTAGGCAGGATACGTGTTGTAGTTGTAGCGATGCTTCACTCTGCCTAGTCGTTGTTGTTGTTGTTGTTAACAGTGCTTCGCCCTGCCCAATGGGCTCGATCATCCTAAATTGTCATCAGGCTCTTCTAACGGAAGTCCGAGGAAACGCGCAGTTTCCACAGGGTTGGACCAGAGTGATGTGGGTGTTAGAAGAGTGGGTTCAACTGAACAGGAGAAGAGATGTATGGTATCATGAGGGGACATACCACATGCAGGGCATGTATTTGGTATGTTGGGGTTCAGTCTGCATAAGTAAGAGTTTAGCCTATTACAATATCCAGAGCGAAGTTGTGCTAGTATGACTCTAGTCTCCCTCGGAAGTACACGCTCCTCTTCAGCCAATTCAGGTGGTTGAGTGTTAATAACGGTATTCACAGGCCGAGATCTGAGAGATCTGTCTACCGACTCAGTGTGGAGGTCATTTAGAGCCCGTCTATGGTTCCGCAGATCAAACGGCAAAGAGATATGATGCCGGATCTCATCGTAATGCTTACGGAGATGTCTCTGGGGGCGGTGCTACATCCAACAGATGTCGGTTTGGATGACTAGGTTTATGACAGTTCAGAAGGAACTGTCTACTCAAGAGTTCCGCGTGCTCTTGAACATTGAGCAATTTTGCCTCTTGATGGAGGTGATACTCAGATGACATAAGTAGGCATCCCGTAGCAGTTCTGATGGCGGTGTTTTGGCAGACTTGCAATTTCCTCCAGTTGGTGTCAGAAAGATTGGGCGACCATATGGGCGCAGCATAGTCAATAACCGGCCGGCCAATAGCCTTATATGTAGCAAGCAATGTTTCTTTGTCTTTTCCCCAAATACTGCCGGCCAGTGACTTGAGGATCTTATTGCGGCTCTGTACCTTTGAGGCTATTGCGGTGGCACGACCAGCGAAGGTGATGTCAAATGTCACACCCAAGATTTTTGGGTGGTTGACAGTAGGTAGAGGTACTCCGGCTACGTGGACATTAAACTCTTGCCCCATCTGCGCATTCCATGTAGTAAACAGGGTCGCCGTCGATTTAGTCGGAGATAGGGTCAGATTTCGCTCGGTGAAGAAGCTGGAAAGGTCATGGAGGTAACTGTTGATTCTAATACAGAGTTCATCAATGGAGGGACCCTTGCCCGAGGCCATTATCGTGCAGTCGTCAGCGTAGGAAACAATGGAGACTCCCTCTGGTGGGGGGGAAGTCTCGAAATATAGAAATTAAACAAAAGGGGAGAGAGAACACCACCTTGCGGCACCCCTTGTTTTATTCTTCGTGGTCTAGATTTCTTGTTCCTGAATTTGACTGTTGCCTGTCTTAAGGCCGGCAGGGAGCGGTGTCTCATCCAGATCTCGGAGGAGTGTGGCGTGATTGACCGAACCGTCCTATGGTTTGGTGGATGTTGATTCAAACCGTTGTTAATCTGCGTTGTAATTGCGTTCAAAGCGATGATCGGCCAATTTTAAATGTGTAACGAAGTAAGGAAGCAGAATGGACTCTAGTAATTTCGCTACCGGCGAAAGGAGGGATATCGGACGATAAGACTCTCCTAGGTCCGCCGGCTTCCCTGGTTTTAGTAGGGGAACTACAATCGCTTGTTTCCATATCTCAGGTATAACGAAGGTAGTTAGAGAGATTAAAGAGAGCCGCTAAATAATTCTGTCCTTCGTGGCCAAGGTGTTTGATCATCTTCATGGCAACTCCTTCTGGAGGGTTTGGCCTTCATTATGGCTTCCTTAACCTCTGCGACTGAGACGGCAATGGGCGCAGTAGGGTGTTTGTGTTTGCGCGCACGTCGGAAGGCTCTTCTCTTAGTCCTATCCGCAGGTGGATGCATTATAAACAGCCGGCAAAAGGAGCTCGCGCATTTCCTGGCGTTCGATTTGACGCTGTCGCCGAAAGCAATGGCGACCTTGTCTTTGGTCGGATTGGATAGGGCCTTGACAGTCGACCATAATTTGCCGACTCCGCCGGAGAGGTTGCATGTCTCAAGGTGTTGTTTCCACTTGGTCAGCTTGTGTTCGTTGACAATCCTACGGATTTCCGCATTGAGGTCTTTTATTCTGGGATCTGCGGGATTGATGAGTCTGACTTGGTCACGTTCTCTTGCCATCGCCGCAGCTTCTGCCGGGAAATTCGGACGAATTTCTGGTATTATGCCAGCAGGAATAAAGCGGCATGAGGCTGAATCGATGATCTTGCGAAACTCTCTTTCGCCTTTGCGTACGTCCTTTGGAGTGGGTAAGGCAGCGAAGGAGCGCTCTGTATATTCAGTAAAGCGGTCCCAGTCCGCTTTGGTGAAGTTGTATATGTTATTTTATCAGTCGTTATTAAGTCGGTCGGTCGTTCAACAGAGAGTAAGATGGGTAGGTGGTCTGAAGCTAATGTAAGCATCGGTCGCCAGATGACAAAGTTGATAAGGCCCGCGCTCGTTATGGAGATGTCTGGCGAACTGTGGCAGTTACCTGCCACCCTGGTGGGGGCATCTCCATTGACTGTACAGAATGCCGAGTTATCTATTTGGTCTGCAATTGCGTGTCCTCTGCTGTCGGCTGGCAAGTTGGAGTGCCAGAGATCGTGATGCGCGTTGAAGTCGCCTAGGATTAGACGGTTATCGCCCCTTAGCAACGCACTAATGTCGGGATGATAATCTCTAGGACAACACGTGACAGGAATATAGATGTTTATGATTTGCAGATCGGCGTCTCCTGACCGGACTGCTATGCCTTGGCATTCTAAGGTAGAGTCCCTGGGGTCGACGTCAGGGGAAAATAGATTATATTGTACAGAGTGATGTGTAATGAACGCAAGGCCACCCCCAAGACCGCTGGGACGGTCTTTACGATGTACATTATACCCATCACAAGTTCGTAAGTCCGATCTCGTGTTCAATTTTGTCTCTTGTTTTGTCTTGTTGTGCGTCTTCATAAAGTCAGTTATCTCCGCGATCTTTCCAGCTAATCCGTTACAGTTCAGCTGCAGAATTTTGAAGTGTGTAGGGGGGAAGAGGGGGGGGGGGGCTGGGGACACACTAGGCGTGAGGGTCGGATGCGTTTACCTAGGTGAAGGTAGGCTAAGGCCTAAACTATGTCGCAGTCTAGAGTTGACAGCACCATGGCCGATGTTGTCTGGCGTGGAGGGCGGCTGTGTACTGCAACAGGGGGCTATGAACGAATACGTTCAGAGGTTACCGCTTGCGAGCCCAGAGCACATAAGGGTGTGACACAGGTCAAGGCAATTGTTGCACTTGACCGATGTCGCAGGCGTATATAATCTTTGCCGACAAACGGTGCACGTAGTGAAAGGTACTAGGAGGTGGTGTTCCTAACCCACGTGCATGCTGGAAGCAGGGGGGGGCATTAGGGGCAGAGACAGAGGGGACTGACGCTCGGCGATGCTCATATCTAAACGATTTCGGAGGGGATAGGAGTGTTGAGCGGCCGTGTGAGATGGAGACGCTGGTGTGCGTGAGCGACAGTCGGGAGTGGGTGAGGCAGGGATGGCAGCGGTGCTGCCAGTCGTATAGACTGAGCCACTATTGTGACTATTGGAAGTAGGTAGAAGCGGTAAGGGAGTGCCAGAGCGGCGACTACCGCGGGACGTCCTTGGACGTGTACAGCAAGGTGCCTCAAAAGTACTAAAGAAAGTACGGGGTCTGTGGATGGCAGGGTTAAGCCCTGAACATCCAGATTTATGTAACCATCTCTTACACTTGGCGCATTGTACCGAATACGACCGTTTAATATAAATTTTCCTCCAGCAAATGCAGCAGATGCAGTCTCTTGGTCCAGGATTGGGTTCGACCCCAGCCCGTAACAAGAGAAAATGGAGCAACCCAGCTGCAAGGGTTTGCTCCGAGGATGACAATTTAAGGGTGTGACGGGACAGATTGGACAGGGTTACACTGAAATAACAGCCCTTGGCCGGGTGAAAAAACCCGGGTCATTCCGGTGCGATAGAACCGGCTGTTGTCTAGCTGTCACTTTCCTTACCTAGCATTGTCATCAAAATGTTCTAAAGGAAGTCCCAGGTATCTAGCGGGTTCAAAAGCGGTTGGGCCAGAGTGAGATCGGTGTTAAAAGAGTAGCTTGTGGATAAGTAAGAGTTTAACCTGTTACAATATCCAGAACAAAGTTGTGCTAGCATAACCCTAGTTGTTGTTGTTGTTGTAACGACAAAAACACTCCCCGAAGATTTTGTGGCCCTAGTCTCCCTCGTTTGTTTTCCAGGGCCAGTGCCTATGCGGGGAAGGTCGTGCGAACTTCCTTAATTCTCCCTGACGGAATGTATTGAGATGAGGCAGCGAGGGAGCTCTCATTGGAATTACCAAGTCCGCCCAGTTGGAGGTGACAAAGTCTATACAGATAGTCGTCAGGCGATCTCAAGTTCCTAAGATGGGGTGGGACTACACATAAGGTTTGACGTGGTCATACCAAATCATTCACACGACACCCGGGTGTTGAAGGTGTTTGTACAAGAGCGTGACGGATCAATATCTGCCAGAGGGCTATCTTCTCGCAACATTCCCCAAAGCACGAAATGAAAGTCCTGACCAGACGTTAAGGTAGCCTAAAACTGTCGACGAGTTAAAGAATCAATTTCCATATTTAACTCAGACTAAGATTAAAAGGTGGTTAGGTCTTTATGGATCTCAAATGAAAGTTTCCTTTAACACATTTATTTTAATTATTTTGTTACCTTCGCGTTTTAGTTGCGGACAACAAAAGTACGTGTAAGATAGTCTGCTGTGTAAAATCATACTCTCATCGAACCCGTTTCAAAAAAAGGGCGGGACTAACAAATGTTCACTTAAAGAGCTTTCTTTTTTGGAAAAATGGTGCACTGATTGGGTTGTCCAATCTTTTCCGAGCTTTGCATTCTGAGATAAGGCATTCATCAACCTTCAGTCAGAAGTTAAGTAAGAAAAGCATTTTTTCAACCAATTTTTGAAATTGCATGGTTTTCAACAATTGTTTGAGGAAGTTCTGTGCCAGAGCGTTTTTGAACCAACAGTCGAGATAGTACGATCCTCTACGCAGTAGATGTCATCAGTAAATAAACTCGAAATACATTCATGTTTCGAAAATATTTTGGTTTTTAAATATGTTTTCAGCTTTTATTTATGGTATGTGGGCATTTAACTTAAACCTCGAATACAATTATTTATTTAAATATCCTGGCGATTTCAAACAATTTCAACAATTCAAAAAGTAATAATGCCGTTTTACAAGATACTTGTATTATATTGTTGTTATGTATACACATCAATATATATGTAAATACGTTCTATATATGCGAGTACGTTACGATAAGCTACTTTTCAATGGTTCGTCACTATTATTTGAAGGTGAAACTTTTGAAAATTGGTAGGTATTACTTATAAACGTATGCATTTGAAAGAATTGGTCTATTTTTTTATATGCAATCGGTTTTTACATTTGCCATTAGTTATTTGAAAATATTTGCTTGCTTGAAATACCGATGTTGATTATGTCAGTTAAATATTTGTTGAACTTTTGTCTACTTAAATTAAAATAAAAATTAAGAGATTTTGTTTAGCTGCTGTTTTTGCTGTTGGTTTCCGCTCAATTTATTCTGCTATATTTTGTGTTTTGTTGAATATTGATAATTAAGTTTAAATTAAAAGCGTTTCAAGTGTAGTTGTTCTTATAACAACAAATTGTTCTTATTCTGTTTGTAAAATTGCTTGCAAGTTACTAGTTTTGTTGTTGTTGCAACAACATTTTCTAGGCTTGACTTTGTTTTGCTTGTTTTTCGAATACAAATTTTGTTGTAAATTTATTTTAAGTTTTTGGTTTTCTCACTTTTTTTACTTCAACTGCTTGTTTTCCCGCTCGTTCTTGTCCTTGTCTACTTCACACACGCCTCTGCTGCACTTCAAACACTCCTACACCGCTTTACTTTTGCACCATCTTCATCAACATATCGGTTGATAAGGACTTGGGTCTCTCAATTGGTAAACCTAACGCGCGATCCCAAACCAAGGAAGCCAGCACGCCGAGCGCACGTGATACGCCAAACAATACAGTGTAGTAGTTCATCTCCTTCATGCCATAGTATTGCAACAGCACACCAGAGTGAGCGTCCACATTGGGCCAGGGGTTCTTAACCTTGCCGGTTTCGGTAAGAATTGGTGGCACGATCTTGTAGATTTTCGAGACCATTTGGAAGAGATCATCCTCTGGCAGGTGTTTTAGTGCGAACTCACGTTGGCAGGTGTAGCGTGGATCGGTCTTGCGGAGCACAGCGTGACCATAGCCGGGAACAACCTAAAAGTTGATAAAACGAAAAAAATTACAAATTTTATAAATTTCAGCAACAAACATTTTTTTGGCGACTTCGTGGTCGTACACCATATTCGAAATGAGGGCGATTTTCCACACAGCCGCCAATTTCTTCTTTTTTTTTTAAATCGAAACGTTACTCACCTGTCCTGACTTAAGCGTCTTCCAGACATAATCCTTCAATTGATCCTCTGATGGATTGGCGCCCAACTCCTTTTGCAATTTGCGCAACCAAACCAGCACTTCTTGATTGGCCAAACCGTGCAATGGACCAGCCAAACCATTCAAGCCGGCAGCGAAGGAGAGGTAAGGATCACTCAATGCGGAACCAACCAAATGCACTGTATGTGCAGATACATTGCCACCCTCGTGATCGCTGTGAATGGTTAGATAGAGGCGCATCAGTTCGGTGAATTTGGGATTGTCATAACCCAACATTTTGACAAAGTTAGCAGACCAATCTTGACTAGAGTCGACTGATTTGGAGCCTTTGCCGCCACGATAGGTATTGCAGTATATAGTTGCGGCTACGACAGGCAGTTTAGCAATCAAGTCCATGCTATCCTCGTATACATATTCCCAGTACTTGGATTTGTGTACACCCTGCAGTGGAAAAGAAGAATTTATAAAGTAATTTACAACACTGATGATTGTCGGTAGTCAAGCTAAGTGACTGTCTGAACTCTGTGAAGCTACTACAAACCCTTGCAAACCGGCTGCGTAATCTATTATATTAATACAGAGAGTTCGACACCCACTTAGCTATTAGCAAACAACTCTTCTCACCTCTGAGTAAGCCTTGGCAAATTTACTGTCATGATTTAGTGCGGTGATGGCGCATGCGAATTGTGACATTGGATGTAATGTGGTGGGCATGTTATTCAACATAGTCGCCACATGTTGTGGCAGTGCAGCGCGTGAAGCCCACTCCTTCGACAGTTGTTTTACTTGTGCGCTGGTTGGCACATCACCAGTAAGCAATAGCCAGAAGAGACCTTCAGGCAAGGGCTCTTCACCACCATCAGCCTTGGGTAATACCTTTTGGCATTCGGGAATGGAGAGACCACGGAAACGAATACCTTCATCGGCGTCCAACACAGACGTTTCACAAACGAGACCCTTAATGCCACGCATACCACCGTACATCTGGAAGAAGCATAAGAGGCTAAATATTATTTAAATATTTATTGCAAATTATTTAATAATGGTCTTTCTTTACAGTGCAGAAGCTCGAGGGCCTGTCGTTTAAGACTCTTGCCTTGAACAGTCTACACGAATTTGTATGTGCTTAAGAAACTGTGAACTCTAATTGCAAGATCGGTAAGTTACACAGCATGAGGCCGATTCATGTTCAGCCAGAAGTCTTCCTCGAACCGTGATCAGGGCACGAGCTTCATGAGTCTCATTTATTCAGGAAGAGGAACAACTTTGTTAATCTAATATCTTACGACTTGTAAATGATCTCTGGGATTTGGTAGCCTCGAAGTGGATTCCACGCCTCTCCTATTTGGTTGCTCATTCGCCATTTTAAGGATTCCAGCTCT
The DNA here is from genome assembly GCA_949987695.1 of Merzomyia westermanni. NCBI lineage: Eukaryota > Metazoa > Arthropoda > Insecta > Diptera > Tephritidae > Merzomyia > Merzomyia westermanni. The sequence goes on from OX465290.1 coordinate 150,629,274, forward strand.
TAACAAACATGTTTTTTCGTGATATAACCATTCCCATTAGTTTGGTTATGCTACTTAATCCTAAAGAAGTGTCACCTTAAGCAATGTTAATAACAAGTATCAACTTTTTCTAAAATGATTTTTATGTTCGGGACAAAGAGGGGCAGCCTCCTTCAGTGATATCGGACCCGCCACAAAAAAAACATTTCCAATGAAAAACTAAAAGAGCCGTGAATGCGAGCTCTCTTTACTGATGAAGACATTGGCATATATTTAAAACACTACGATATCAGGGCCTACAACTGCAATGTCCGGACTCGGAAGGTACCACTGCCCGGCAGGTTTATGTTCTCGTTAATGCATTTCGCACTACAATCCTATGGACGGCGTAAGGCAAGAACGAAATCGAGTCTTGCGAAGTCTATCGCAACCGGCAGGCAAGAAAGAAAGACAACTGAAGTCGTGGTAGGATAGAGATTGCGCCGCCAAGTAATGTTATTTATTGTTTATCTGCGGGACGATCGACACTGATAAGGGTTCCTTCTATCATGCTGAGCTTTAATGTCAGGGTGGGCAAGTAAGGAATCTTTGGTCCTACAGTCAGAAAATTAGGTCTCAACATTGTAACATCTTTTGAACGGGCCGAGCTTCTTACTACACAGACAGCTAATGATTTCTTTACCCGGCACCCGCAGTGTAAGTGAACGTCGTGAGGTAACAGACGCCACCCCTGCGGGTTAGGGGTTTAGAATATGCTCCAGGTAGGCATACCGGTCGTAAGAGGCGACTAATATGCACAAAGGTAATGACGTGCAACTCGATGGTTGATCTACGGATATGATGCCTCTCATTACCCACCTTATCCTTCCTTACGGAAGGAGGGGTGACATGACCTAGAAGGTTTCACTGGTCATACATCGCTACCACGACAGTCGGGCAGTACCGCAAGGGAGTACCGGAGCGTACCGGGTTCAAATCCGGCCAAGGACTGTTAATTCGACAACACTCCCCAAAACCTTCGGAGTGTTTTTGGTCGTTACCACAACAACAACAACAAAGGTGACAGACGCATTTTTAGAAAAAAAGAAACGTGAGACCGAAACGTACCAAAATATCCTGCATATGAGTGAAGTTTTCAAGACCGGGGATAGCTCCTGCAGGGACAATTATAGAGGCCTGGTAACTGAGGTACAGAGCATAAGTTGGGAGCATTTCTCGTGGCTAAGCGAAGCAGATAATTTGCCGTTACTGGAACCCTTTAGTGCCCGCGACTACGGTACGTAGCGTTATACTGACCACACCCACGTCTAATTTTCTTAATAACATTTGCGTGACAAATTGCAGTGGTCTTTTCTCAAGCGTTTAAATGCATTCCTAAGCTACATTTTTTTTATATTTTTTTTTTTTTTGTTTTACTAGAAATAATTATATTTTTAGTACTTCTGAATTGTTTTCTTTCTTTTTCTCCTCGCAAGACATTGTGCATCGATTTTCTTATGGCCAAATGCCAGCTATTAAATAATAAAATTTGTATACGGTCTTTGTAGGAAGTCTAAGCAGTACTACTTTGTTTAAGATCTGTTTGATTTTTTTCTTTGGATTGCACAATATTTTTTGAATTCGGAATACAACTGAGGTTATTATTTCTTGTTCTCTTTCTTTTATGTATAAACCATTGCACCTGCCAACAAAAACTCAATTTTGCTTTCACTCGCATGTTCAGTTTTGTTTTTTTTTCGACAAAAAAAAAAGTTCATTGCAAAGTGTCTAATTTAGCATTTTGAGTTGCATAACGTTCTTGCCAAGGTCGTAAGAACATATAAATAAATGCTATTTACGTTCAAGAAAATAGCCTTGATTAAACATATTGACGTAGGAACATTCATTATCGTAACAGCAAACGTGATAAGCTATATAAATTATGTCATTTTAAATTCGATCATAAACGCATACGAATCATAAGCCAGTAGACCTTGGGTAGTTTTTATACTAGAATAGTAGCCAACGTTGTACAGCTAGGGCTTTCACTCAGTCTCTCCATTCTTCACACTTTCCTTTTTCTTGATCAGCTCGATCTGTAAACCGCGCACCATATTTCTTTTGACCCCATCAATTTGTATTGTGTCTACCCAGCATTACTGTGGGAACCTTTCGATTCTCAGCGTTATCGGTAATTTTGTACTTAGAGGATTATCTAAGCTAAAATCGTTACCGTCGGTAATGCAGACAAGTCAGCCGCGATTCTTTACTACATAGAAACGCTGAAGCTCGATTAAAACAACACACGAAGAATGCCTTTTTACATGATACCAAATAGAAACACAAGGAGATCAAGACATTCTCCGCCTTTCCCCCTGTATAGGCTTTCGCCTCACTCTGTTGCCGAACTCGTTTACATCTTTGTGTATAATAGCGAATTCCTTGTGCTTAAATATGCTCGTCACAAGGTAATTCCATCTTCTTTCGACAATGTCCATAACTCCTATACTTTTTAATTTCCCTCAGGTTCACCCTTTCAATTAATTGTAACACTATCTTTCCAATGAGGTCTTTTCTGTTCGATCGTTTAAAATTTGCTTCTGATAAGATAGGCCAAGCCATGGCATAGTAAAACAGGTAACAGCACGGCGGTCATGTTGAAAATCGCTTCTCTAAAACTTCAAATCAGTACAGCACATGGTAAAATGTTAACAAACCGATTAAAAGTAAGTTTGACGGTTTAAAGAAAATTAAAATTAAAAAATCTAATCAGCTGTTGAGATTATATTAGCTGCATTGGTATCGGATCAATTTTTTGTTTTGGGCTTATTTCATAGATCTAAGCTGGTAACGATGCCTAAGCCTTTTTCAGAAGTGCCCCAATGGAAATTTTTGAGCATTTCCTTACATTAATATTTTATCTGCTTCTGCTTACATTAGGTCTGTTCGTGATGCAAATAATTGTTACGAATTATCATGATTTGTGTGTATATCGCGTTCGTGATGTCTAAAAAAAAATTGCAAGTGAGAGGAAATTGTGAGAGCAAAATGACATTTGATTTTGGGAGAAGTTACGAAGTCTTGTTGGATAAATTTCGGCCAGCAAGAATTTGCAATCAAGGAAATCAGCTGATTGTGACACAAGGTTGTGTTTTATTCCATAAACAGTTCAATTGCATATTTAAATTTGCGTATGTTTCTAATTTTTCTGCATAGTTTAGTTAAAATATACTATAGAATGCAAAAAATACTTTTATTCTCACAATGTTGCAATTTTGTTTGTCTGCTGGAACTGTGGCGATCAGCTGATGCTCAAGCTTGCCACTTTTTGCAAATTTAGCGTTCGTGTAAAAATTTGCAAATCATCTCTCAGCGTGCGAGAATCATTAAAAATTCGAGAAAATCTCGTTGATGGATAATTGTTACTGGACTTTTACACGAATACACCTATCGCAATGAATGGTAGTAGCTGTGTTCGATGACAAAACTTGCAAAGAAGTGTCAGTAAAGTAAGAATGACGTAAAACAAAAGTAAAAAGTTTTCGCCGAACAGCAGTCAGTAAAAACTTGCAAGCAAGCTGTTGCTTTTTTGATTGGTTAATAGTAGCTCAAATTTTAAAACTTTTGTTGTTGATTTCCTGTTAGCTGTTTTTCACTTGCAAGTTTTACTGAGTAAATTCCCCCAGCAGAAGCTCTCTCTCTCCCAATGAAATGTCAAAATGCGCTCTCTGGCTGCAAATGTTTTATGTCACCGAACACTTTCCAGTAAAAATTTTATATAGATTTATTCATGTTAGCAAAAGTCAAAACTTTGGAAAATCAAATTGTAGTATCCTCGAGTCTTTCCGGACACTATAACACTTCGACTTACTTTGTAGTCATCCCCTTCTCTTGTACTTACCATATCGATAGTGGTTTCGCCAGTTTTAGTGGCGCCATATTGCTTCCTGAAGTTCTTTACACGCTCCTGTTCAGCTGGAATTCTGGAAGCCAACACATCACGCAGGCTAGAGTCGGCAGAGATGAAACGCACCAAAAGTCCATTCAATTTCTGTGAAAGAAAAATAACTAAAATTAGTAAATGACAAGTATATGTATAATTGTGCTGGTGTTTTCTACTCTTTTCGAAAGGAAAACCACTTTCTTTTATTCTCTAAAAACTACTACACCATTTTTTGAACGTGCAAAAGCCAAGTTATTGGTGCGTTATCGGTAACCTTATAAAACAGATGAATCGACCGTAGGCGAATAAGGTGGAAGTCTGCAGTCAGCCGATAGGTACTTTTTTCTTGACTTTTGACACTAGAAATTTTGTCGCAGTACGATTTTGATATTAGAAAAACCGAATGCATTCAAAATTTATGTACGTGTATTTGTAATTCGCTTCGCTTCCACCAAGACGAATTCATATACCTGGTGATGGCATAGAAACAGCTGATTGCTTGTTCTTCCTGCATATTTGTACCTCAGAATGTCAGTAAAAGAAAATGGGAAACGATTTGTTAACATTCACCAAGGTTGTATTCTCTTTTACTTTGACATTTTGAGTTACAAAAATCTGAGGCGAATCACGGCGACTATGGCTGGATTCGTGCTATCACCATCTATAGATTCGCCTTGGCTTCCACCTTGTATGGAAATCGCCTTGTGAGAAACATTGCAATCGATTAGTGATGCTCAATCGGAAACCCTATCCGTAGAGTAACCTTGAATTCTGTTTACATTAATCAATTTAACAGTCAACTTGTTGATTCATGCAAGTTACATGGTCTAAGTTGGTAGGCAGCAAATTAATTTCTCATGCAACTGAAATTGCAATGGCATTTTGGTTTTTCTCTTACATTCAGGACACGACAATAGTGATACGCCAACGGAAACAATATTTTGAGCTTGAGCAGAAACGCAAACTATTTCAACGTCATTGAATCAGCGATTTACTTTTCAACCTAAAGGTCATGAAAGTCAATACACTACGACGCCTTGTCTTATCTCTGTCATCCCGCCATAACTAATGTTGGGGACAAACTGCAGCAACGCCACTATTAGGTACGTCCGTATAGAAGTCAACAGCAAATATTCATAAAACAAAATTCTGAAGTATCCTTGCAGATTCCCTGTCAAGAGAGTTGTTTGAAAATTTTATCTGCGTTCGGCGACAAAACTTGCAAAAAAAATTACACCACAAAAGTAGCACGAATGTATCAGAATCAGCCATTTCCATGGCATAGTAAAACAGGTAAAAGCACGGCGGCCATATTGGAAATTGCTTCTCTAAAACATCAGAACAACACAGCACATGTTAAAATGTAAACAAACCGATTGCAGGCAAGTTTGAAAGTTTATCAAAAATTAAAATGAAAAAAATCTAATCAGCTGTTGAGACGATATTACCTGTATAGGTATGCCATGGCTATTTCCATTTATTGTTCAAAGTATATGAAATGAATTGTCAAAATGACGTTCTCATTTTCCTCTAACTTGCACGTTGTTTTTGGACACAGTATACAGTGGATCAGATACTGACGTCTATGCTTATTTGAAAATTAATACATGAAAAATGTGTATGTATTGGTGATTTAAGTCATTAACCCATTTGAACCGGACGGTGCAAAAGAACACAGATAAGTTTTTATATGAATTTCAAAGCAAAAGGCAGTATTAATTAGAGCTCCCGATTTTGTTCGCACATTTTCCAGCAGCCCGGGTATATGAGCAAGGAGTACTCGCACACCTACTCATTGCATTTGAGCAGTTGAGCAACGAACGAGTATCGAGCTACTCGAACTGTTCGATACCCGGGTATCTGGAGCTCTAGTATTAATCGACTGTTTCTAGGTAGTTATTGGATGATGCTTCCCATCTTTGAAGCACTTTTTGTGTGGTTAGCTGTCGCGAATTATTTTCGTGGTGTTAACAATAGGGTTAATATATTTGCAAGTGTTTAGTGTTTGGAAAAAGTAAAAAAAATAGTATTGAGTATTTTGCATGTAATTTAGTGCAAAATACGGCGAAAAGAGATATTTTATTATATTTTACCACCATCAAGAGTCAGCTGTTTAGCGGCGTTAAAGGAGAGTTACAGAATCGCACTTTCGTTAAGAACAAACGCCGAAATTTGGCTATAAGCTTAACGCTCGGCGAGTGGTTAAAAGTTACAGAATCGGGCTACTGGTCTACTGTATACTGTGGTTTTTGGATATCCCGAACGCAATTTAACTAATATTTAAAATATTTAGTATCAGTTATTTAGCAATCATTCGCATCACGAGCACAGCTATTGTGATTGAGTTGCTACACCCGTCGATGCTAATCGGGTTAATTTCACATACAACGACAGGTACACACATGTTTTTTGATTAATTTTTAAGGCTCAAAACTATTTATGAAAATGATCCAACTACAACAGGTCGTAGCGGCTCGACAAACATACAAAAATTTTCCATGTATTTTGTTTTTGTAATTTGTGAGTGTAATGTCAAAATTGTACTGAGAAATGAGTGTAATGTCAAAATTCGAGCCAAAAGTAAAAATCAGCTCGTCTATTAACACGACCTGTATTATTGGATCATGTGTGAACATAGAATGATGTGTGATTGCTTGAGCTTGATAAAAACGAATTCTGAGGCATATGTTACATGGTCCATATATCCGGAGTGATCCACGGATCGCGATATTTATTCACGATGTAACAAGCAATATTGATGAATTGTGATAGGTTAGGTTAGATTGTGGTGGCTAGTGTTACCAAAAAAGAAAAAAACCTTGACAACCTCTTACCATGTAACTCACACCTCAGTGTCTATGTTGAAAAATAGTGATGTGCTTTTTGCAAAAGTAAGAAGCCTGTTTGGGCCTATTCCTATGAGTGATTCTAGGTTGGGAAATTGCCCCTTTCCAAATGTTTTGAGCCGCAGTCTGGAGAGTGCGCGACATGTGCCCATAATGTGTTACACATGCTCCGCCTGCGCTTTGCATTTCCTGCACATGCCGACTACAAATCCCATCTTGTGGGCGCTGGCTGCTAAAAGGCGGTGCCCCGTAAGGATACCAATTAAAAGTCTACAGTCATTCCTTTTGAGGGATACAAATATTTTTGTAAGTTTTCTGTCGTATGATACGCACATGATTTTGGAGAACTTGCAGCCTTGCACTCCTCTCCATGCTCTATTTGCTTGTTCAATGACGTGTGAATGGGTACATTCGTTTCCCCTCTATACCTTTATGACCCGGGGTCCAATAGATATGCACTCTATGTCCTGTGCTAAGCCTTTTCATTCTCTTTAATTCTCGGCAAACATTCGGGAAGCGCTTTCACTAACAACAACTACTGGACAGAAATTTTAACAAACCGCTAAGTAAATCTTTGGAGTTGTTGAGGAAGCCTATATCATTCCATCGCAGAGACTATTCATTGTGGGGAAGAGAAATGTGAGTGACCACATAGGTTGCTGGATGGTGTAAGAGGAAATACTGGAGAATCCTATTAAGTAATCACTAACGGAATCATATCTTAAACAACCCTTCCCACGCGTTCAATTAAAAGGTCACAATAAGACAAGCCTCCCTCAAACAATAAAGCTGCTCTTTCCTCAACCCAGCACTATCGGCATTGTTTGTAATTGCTTTGCAACCAAAATATTTGATTCCGTCAGACAACAAATCAATGAAAGAGCAATTGAGTGCGCTCACACTACACACTTCTTTTTTTTTTGAACACTTTATAAAACGAAGCTTTTGTTCAATCCAAGCATTCACAATTAGAGCACTTTGCTGATAATGTAATCAAGACAAGTTCATGGAGTATGCAATGTTGTATGAGGTCCGTAAAGAAAAACATCGAACACAGGCAATTGTCGATAAAGATCGTTTGCACGAGCTTGGCGAGAGAGTAATAAAACAAAAACAATTGAGGGCGAGAATGCGCATGCTGTGAATCGACAATCACACAACAGATGGCATCAATACGCTCTCTGTACCGTTAATAGTCCAACAGCAATGATGAATAATATCATTTCTATATGGGATTGCTAGGGCTTTAATTTAGGCGCATCTGTCAAACGTGGAGATGATTGTACGCCAGTTGACTTTGTTGTCATTTTTGTCACCAGGCGGCAATGGGTTAATAAATTTAATTCAAAGTTGATTGGCCCTGACCGTGAACGTGTTATTTTGAAATTGAATTTTTTGACCGAGTTTACTTTTCTTGTGTAGGTTTCACTTTCAAAAGCGGTAGCTTGATGCGTGATGTGCATTCAAAAGCTGGCTCAAAGAACTATGGGTGTGAGAGGTGCAAGGGAAAAGTCAAATGATCACTCTTCAATGCAATTAATTTGCTCATTTTATTACTTGAATCGTAAATTAATTGGATATGCCGTAAATAATGCAATTATATTTACCAATAAAAACACGCTCACCTTGTTTTGCCTTTCCTTTAAGTTCCTATTCGAAGCAAAACAGAAAATACAGACAAAGCAGTGTAAACTTCGTACCCCATTAAACACGGCTTACAAACATACATGTGTGAACTTGAACTTTTGAGACAAAAAGCAAAGTGTGCGAACGCGGGAAAATTTAAACAACAATACTAACCGCTCGTACACGCACTGAATGAAGTGATGGGGAGAAGCGAACACTTGCAGTTTAATAAAGACGATTAAAACAAACATCAGTGCTGATCGTACTGAACAAGCAGCTGTCGCGCAGTGTTCGTGCCTGAGTTATGAATATAGCTGCGCATTGCATTGCATGTCATTGCGTCAGGCATTTTTGTTTTATCAAAAGAGGCTCTAGTTGATTCACTTCATTATTATACTTTTTTTTCTCAAAATTCAGCGCATAAAATAATTGACAAATTGAACATGCGATTTCAATTATACAACCAGCAACAGCATAGATGTAGAATTAATAGCAAGGGTTATAAATGAGTAGTTTTTAAATGCGATTAGATCATTATAATGCCGTTTTACATTTAAAATAAACGAACTTTATAACTAAATGTATTGCAGACTTTGAATGAACATGTAAACACAGCCTTATCTGTTGTTCAAGCAGCAGCAGACGGTTATCGATTTCGATACTATTGACACACCAAAACACATTTGTTTCGTTGGCATCAAGGCAAATTCAACAAGGTAGAATTGACAACTGAAATCTTTTGTTTTTGTAGGAATTCTTACTTCAAAAAAATATAAGCAAGCGTATTAACACTTTGTGGCCCGCGCCCAATATTTGGGTCCCATAAAATTTTTTTTATTAAAAAATTAGATCGGATCTGCTGAAGCCGCAAAATGATTAATATTGGGAAAGATCCTATTTGGGAACCAGCATTACCAGCCAAAAAAAAGCTCCAACATAGAAATGAAATGGAGTTACTTTTTCCACCAAGTGCTACTTTGGCATCTACGTCTTTAAGGACCATTGCATTATGACAAAGCCAATAATAGAATATTAGTCGATTCCCGCCGGTGACACCATTGGAGGGAGATCCCCACTGTGTAGAAACAACTGGTGGATAAGGACTTGGTTTCCCCTCAAAGTTTTTATGGGCATCAGTGACTGAAAAAACTTTATTTATACAATGACCTTTGTAGATTTTTCGCTTAAGTGTTCTAAGAAATATCCCGCTTCTAATAAACGATTTCGTATATATACATATGGCTTTAAAAAGCTTTACAAGTTTGGGCACTAAATTTTTATGGTGGGAAATTTCTTGGCCATTGAATTCGGTGAATACAATTTTTGTAGATTTAATTTTATTTAAAAATGCATGCTTAGGCTTTCCAAGACTTACAAATTTTCCCTTGTTTATCCAACTGAATTTTCTTCCTCCAGTTTTCCGATCATATATTCAGTAATGTAGTCAAGCACATAAACATACATTTCATCTTATTCAAGGACTTCATCGATAACGAGTCGGTCTTATTTCATTTCTGAAAATATCGCATCTATTCCCTTGTGCTTACTTTGTTATAGCCGATTCAAAATTTTCTTCTCCAATTAGTTTCTCGACATTTCTTGCTAACATAAAATTCAAAGTCTTGAACAAATGTATACTCGTATATGTATGTATTAATATTGAATTTGTTATTTCTTCTCACTCTTGAAAAAAATAAAAAAATTTAAACATAATGGGTTAATAATTGTTTTTATTTGACGCAAGAATTCCTACAGAAAAGAGAGATCTGTCAAATTCACTACTACTTTGTTTAATATACTTTGGTTGGCATATAACAGTTTCTTATTTTGCGTGTGACTTGTTTTTTTCTGTGATGAACTTATTAGTTTTACTATCTCTTGATTTACTCAAAAAATAATTGTTTGATAATCTCGATTGAGCCTGAGTAGTCGATTAGACCTGCAGAGTAAGCGTATAAAGATGTTCACATTAGCCAACTTCCTGTTGATTCATGCAAGTTGTGTGGTGTAGACGGGTCGTGCCAAAATTGCATTTATTCACCTTTATCGCAGAGTTCGCCCGAACGAACGTTCGCCTTCACTTTTTTTGTTCGGGCGAACTGGTTCCGCCTATCGATAATTTCGGGTGAACCAATGTTCACTTCGAATCAGCTGATGCTCAGTTTCGAGTTAATAGCGAACAAATACATTTACTTGCTATTTTGTGAATTTTGTAAACAAGCGTACAATTTAGTAAAATAAAGTTAACATAAAGCTTAAAAATTATTTAAAAACATGTATAGTATTGGCCTCAGGTTGTAATTGATAGAACGCGAGGATAATTTAAATGTGAGAGCAATCCGGAGGCAATTCAGAGACAATTCCAACCCTTTGGAGATAAGTGATTTACTGTGAGTAGGAAAAAGTTGTTTTTGGCACTTTTCAATAACAAATTAATTGTTTCCTTACTAGTTTTCAACAATATTACAGGCTAAATAAGCCAGCATTTAAACACTTGCTAGATATTCTGGCTGGCTCGTTGCCGCCATTGAAGCAGAAATTCGTCGTTGAGCGCTGGTCTACGTTTTTTCGTAGAAGGAGGCTATCAAAAAGGCGTTGGCAATGCCCATGAGGTGGGTCTTAGTCAGTCATATTTCAGTGAGGTTCTGTCAGAGGTGCTGTGTATTTTGGAGCCATTGCTTTGCAGCCAATGGATAAATTGGCATTCCTTAGAAGAACATTATTTAGAAACTCACAGTAATGCTCGACTACTAGGTAAGAAAGTAGTGAAACCCCTTTAGCAATTTCAGGCTTTTCTACCATTTTCTCAACAGCATTTCCGACTGTGCTTTATTTATTGATTTACTCCTTATATTTCATTAAAAGAATATCTAATATTCAAAACAAATCGTTGCTTACATTTTGTTTCACTCTTGTTCGCCTGTAAAATAAAAGTGAACAAATTTGGCATTTTCCGTTGTTCATTTCGCCCGAACAAAGCGTTGCCAATAAGGCGGAATGCTTTTCGAACACGAAAAATGTGTTCGCCAATATCTGCGATAAGGCGAATAAAAAGTGCGAACCTTTTCGGGTGAAAATAAAACTCGCGATAAGGGTGAATAAGTTTGTAGGCATCCAACTTGGAATCAACAACTCGTGCAACTGAAATTGATTCCAAAGTTGTTTAATGTAAACAACTCTTATTGGATACTAAGCTTAAACTTAATCTAAATCGTGTTTATTTTACTTGGAGCTCAATGTGTTATGCAAATAAAAGGGCGAAAGAGGATACCGGAACATGCAAAATGCTTTAGGACTTCGTCACAATGAAATTTCGCTTGAACTTGCGTTCAACGCAATCTTATGCATGACAGGGACGTGCAAGATGTCGCATTTGTATACAGAAAGCAGCTGTTTTCTAGTTCCGCAAAACAATAAAGCAAATGTCCAATGCTTTTTCTTATGCAGCAAAAGTCCAAACTTGGCAAGTTTTGTATGTTTGTATATCTGCTGTTCCCCATACATACAATCTACTCATCTGTCAATGCATGCTGTTGCATCATGCGTTTTATCTGGCGTAGCTATTAGAAAATACTTCTTCAAAACGGAATCGCGTTTTGGTAATGGTCGGCAAGCTGCCGAGCGTTTTTTGGCATAACAGTATTTTCAATTTATTTCCTTAGCAGATCACGGAGGAAAAAGCAAAACCATCAGACTACAAGAGAAGAGCTCGGCGTTAATCTCCACGCAGGTTAATTGCGCCAAATTATTATTACTGTTATGTTGAGTTAGCTTCACCTTGAAAGCAAAAGCCTAACGGCATTTTGAAAGAAGTAGAGAATTTAATAGGCCAATGCTCTTTCCTGCTAAGTAAGAGCCCAAGTCGCCTACACTGTTCCAAAATAGATCTGCTTACAAATTAATATGTGGCCACGTATAACACTTTTACCGTATCAGTCACTTCTAATCGGCAGCTTAAAATAGAATAATTGTAGTCTATTTCCGCAAATATTTTTTAACCGCATACGTTACCATGGAAATACGGCATCAAACCAATGATCAACTTATGAACATATGAATGATGGCGAGGGAAAAGTAGCCAAATGCAGTAAAAAAAAAAACAAAAAATACCCAAGCTGGACAGGCACAAAAAAATGCTAATAGCAACCGTCTCGTTACCTCATGTTTGATAGAAACCAGATGACGAAGAATTTTGCTAGCGTTTGTGTATGATATTCTTTTTTATTTACTGACTTGCGAGGTGTCAATGCGGAGAATATTTACATATTTGATAGTTTTGCCGGCTGGCAGCACACATTTGTATATTTTTAAAGGAAACAAAATGCCGCGATAAAGCAACCGCCGCCACTAAACGTTTGTAATGTGAGCGCTTTAGTGGGTACTCAGGTGACAATATCTAATTGATCATTTTTGTTGCATCAAGTAGATTGTATCATTTGTAAATCAAACCCATTTTAGCTTCGTAACTTTCATTCATATATTGCATTGCATTTGTATGGATTTGCCAAATAACAAAAATGAAGAATTGAAAAACCATCGCAGGCAGCAAATTGACGCCAATGCATACAGATCGTTTCCATGTGTGTATTTGACATGGTGATAAACATTTACATTTCTATTTAAAATTTTATACAATTGTTCCGTTAATAGCACAGCTTAAGCGTATAATTAGTAAAACCAGCTATAAGCACTATAGCCAAAGTGTCGAATGCTAATTAGTTAAGTGAATTGCATGAAAAAATCGTAAGTACTTTTATCTGTGTCCAAAAAACATTGTAAAACTATTAATTTTTATTTACAGTGGAATGCAATGAAACGCAACTCTGACTGGCAACAGCTGGCTGGAAGCACTTTATTCATTAGGTAAGTTGAAGGGTTCGGTTAATTCGGAAGTGGAATATGATTTAGCATATTTAATACCAAGAAAGTTAAATGGTGAGTTCAGATTGTTTATTTGCCTCGAAGTGGATTGGTGCTTTGCTTCCAAGTATTCCCAGCATACACTAGGCCTTCTGAAGAATAATTTTTCTAACAAGTCAAACGCATCTGTAGCTTTTAGTATGTAAAAGTTACAAGAAAGCACAACATTTAATTTGACCTTGCAGAGTGTAGTAGGCTGTCGTATATATAAACATTATTTTTGATTGAAAAAAGTAATTTTAGCAAGCCAAATTAATACTAAAAATCATGCGCCAGCATTGAAGTATGCGAATTTGATTTTTAACAACTATTGATAAGCGCACAAGCACGAATAACGTGAATGATATGAACAAAATTTTGTTTGCAACAATGATCATTAATCATAATGAAATTTGGTGTGCTTTCTTATCGTTTGCGGCTAAATTATACATCATATATACTTTTTTGGTTTTAAAATTTAAGCAGTAAAAATATAACTGGAATTTCTTTGAAAAAAAAAAAAACAGCAAATTAGTCTTAGGGTTCAGATTCATTACCGTCGTCATGTGACTTTGCACACCTCTCTTGGTTCGTTGTCACGATACGAAAGCTACACTAATGAACATGTACAAATTAAGCAACGGCATAGGGTGCTTGAAAAGCGTAAATCGCACATGGGTGGTAATCAGTTAATTGTATTGAAAGCAGCTTTCATTGTTATACACGATTAGTGCTCCCAAAATTTTTTTTGTTGCAATTTACCTGCTATATTTTTAAATCACAGATTTCGCTGAGTACAATATTTTTCTACCAAAGACGTGTTGGCGTGGCCTAACCCTTGAAAATCACATTGGAAACAAACTTGACTTTGATTTTAGTTTCGAATAGGCGTAGCGTGATAAATTATGTGAGAAAGGTCCTAGTTTCCAAGCATTCATTTGAGAATTACATATTTCATGTTTAATTTTACTTTGCTGTTTTTTATTATTTATATTCATTAGCGCTTCTTCCAACAACAGCTTTGTTTGCTCCTTATTTGTGTCATTCTCTCAACTCATGGTCTTTTTTGATGCCACTCACTGATGCTTTGTAATACAAATGTCATTGCTTGAAACTGGTCATCGGTGAGGGTCAAGATATTTGATTGACAAGCTGTTGACGTGCATTTAATTTGCTACATTTTATGCAACTGTCAGTGTCCTAGGTCGAAAGTTGAATAAAGGAAGCGAGCACCTTTTTTTTTATATATTTGGTTGTTAATTATTTTTGATTTACATAACTGGTATCTCAGGAAGGACAACACATCTTGTGGAGAACTTTGCTTTTGAATACTCCAATACCTCCTACGAAAAGTTCATAATTCCGCGCCATACAGCAGAACAGGTATTTTTAGAGAGTGATCTTTGTTGGTAGAGAGGGGGCTTTAATATCGATTATACACTTTGAAAAATAAGAAACAACAGAAATTGAAGTTTTTTTTTTAATTTTTTTGTAAACATACAGAAAATTTTTATTTACTCATTTCAGTAAATTTTTCGATTTTATTTGCTATAAATGTTAAGTAGGGAAACTCGTTTTTCAATTCGATATTAGTCGCACATTTACTTAATTGGCGTTTTTTATTGCTAAAGTAAATTTACTAACGTCAAGTCACACAAAAAAGCTTAAGTTATTATCCAACAAAGTTAGCTGTTTTGTTTACATTTTCAAGGAAATACTTGTCAATAGTTGTTGAGAAGATAATGCACTGCTTACAGATATTAGGACATACAAATTAAAAATAGTTGACCTTGTTTTACAGGTTTGCTGGAAAATTTGGTGTTTGTAAAGCTACAAACACTACCCGACGGTTTAGGAGAGCATTGCCGGGAGTGATGCAGCAATAGAACCTTCTAGTATTAGACCGCCTAATAAGCGGGCGTCTCACTATGCTTGTCGCTTTCCTAAAATATGTGACATAACGTGAAGAAAAACAGGGGACTGATAGGAAGGTAAAAGAAGTCGTATCCGTAGATCGGTAATGCAAACATCTTAAGAGAACAACTCAGCTTGTGAGAGAGCTATATAGTGAATGCTTGCAAATTCTACGTTACTTAACAAGTTTACAGCAAACACTTTATTTTCGTCTTTTTTGAAAGTATTTTTTAGTAGCTCAACCGATAATTTTTCTTCAAACTAACCCACTGTGCTTCTACAAAATATTAAAACGAAACATATTATGTGAAATAGTCTACTTCAAATTAAAAATAGAAAATAGAGCAAATGTGGCACTCGGCTAGCAGCATGATTCTAAAAACAATTTTATTATTTAGTTTTCTTGCATTGCCCACCTCACAAAATTAACTATGTGCTTGGGGGCCTTAAAGAAAGGTTAGGTAAGGAAAGAGCTCGCCATCCATCAGTATTGAAAAAGAACTCGCCCAACCTTTCGATATGAAAACACGTTTCAATATATTTTTGCAAGTGCTATGTTTTTTATCACAGCTGTACGCAAATCTTGTAAATTAAATGATTTATGAATTAACAGCAGCAATGCCAATTATTATATTAAAGTGACAGGATAAAATAATGAAAATTTAAATAAAGACTTATAAAGTTTTTTATTTTTTTTTATTTACATGAGTAAGCTTAGACGCAACCAAACACACCGGTTGCAACCAGTTTGAAACGCGTCTAAATGACTGTGAATGAGCTAATGCTGCTGAATTTGTTTTGAGAGCAATGGCTTGAACTTTCATTCATCTTATTCGTAAACATTTATTATTTGTAATTTTAATATATGTACACAATGTTTTTTAGAATATTTGCATAAATAAGTAATATCTTTGCAAACGAAATGAGTTATATAACTTGTTTATGAGCAGCGGTCATTGACTTGGCGCAACACATTGAACTGTTTTATTTAGATTTTTTTTTATTTTTAACTCTATAATTTGATAAATCAATTTAGACTTAAATAATATAAAACTTGAAATTCAATTAAATTAATTTAAAATCAATAAAGCGAGTGTTCACAATGTAGATTGTATATAAATGGCTTGAATCTTCACTTCAGTTCAAAAAAAAAATGCGGCAATTTGTTTCAGCTGTTCAAGTCGAAATCAAAGAGTTTGAGATTAATTATAATTGAAATTATAATTAAAATTTTACTTTTAGTTTTTAGTTCAAAAATAAAACAAACAAAAGCAATAGCTAACATTTTTTTGAAACTAAAATTTTAAAATTTTGCAAATCTTTTTTTTAAAATTAGTTTTTTTTTTTGGTTTTATGGTCTGTTCATTTTTACATATTTTTGTAAGTTTAACGAGCTCAAGACCAGTTGATAATCATTCTTAGTTAATTATTATTTTTTTATTTTATTTTTTTATACTTTCATTTTTTATTATTCAATTGCCTTATTAGAGCTCAAGACTGTTTTTTGTTATATTCGTAAAATGCTTACTTTATTAAATCAAAAAATAAAAGCTAAAATTTAAAACTAGTTATGTAAGTTCAAAATAATAGGCTAAACTTTTTAAGTCAAAACGAAATATTGGATTTTTTTAAGTTGACGCAAAATTTGACTTATTTTTCAAATCAAAAATAAAATCTAAGTTTTTTAAATTCCAAAATAATACGTGAATCAAATTTTGAGTCAAAACGACTTGACCTACTTATGAGGTTAGAAATAAAATCCAAACATCTTTTTCTTATAAAAAGCGAAAGTAACTCAAATTTGAAGTGTTATTTTTTACGACTATTTTAAGAATTTTTTATATGAATTTTATCGTAAATAATAATATAATATCAAAAATAAAATAGTTTTTTTTTATAAAAAACTAAATTTGACTTTTATTTATCAAGCAAAAAAATAAAATGATACAAGTACTTTACTTTTATTTTCGAGTCAAAACTTAAAGCTGACCTTTTAAAACAAAAATAAAATTCAAAAAAACGGGAAAAAAATAGAAACCAAAACTTAGATTTACATTTTACTTTTTTGCATCAAAAGAAGGTTAAAATTTGACTATTAATTTTTTTTTTTAAATTAATTAAATTTTTCAAAATATTTTCTATAGTTGTAGGTTACATTTAATTTTTTTAAGTCGAAAAAACGCCAATGGTTTTTTAAGTCAAAAATAACGACTTTAAAAACTTACTTTTTTGAGTAAAAGGTAAAGCTGAAGTTAGTCCGTTTTTTCAGTCCAAAATAAAATAAATTTCTTTGATAGTAGTCAAAATCTAGCTTCTATTTTTCCAGTCTAAAATATAATAATTAAAATGCTTAAAATTTTAAAATCAAAAACAAAATTAAAAAAATGTTTTAAAAAAAATAAATAAATCTACATTTTTTTACATCAAAACGAAAGGTTAAAATTTGAAATTTGACTTTTTTTATAAAAATCGAAAAGGATAATTAAAATTTAAATTTTCTTTAAAGTCGAAAAAAATATTTTTTTTTTTAATTTTACGTTTTTGTAAGTCAAAACCAGTTCAAATATTTTTAAACAGTCCAAGTACTTAATATTTTTATTTTTATGTATAATATGTAACTTAAAATTATATCCAACATTTTTTTATTACGATCGAAAATTAAAAAATTTTACTTTATTTTTTTATTTCCACTTTTTTTATGAAGGTCAAAAATAATACTTTAAATTTTATTTTGGTGCTTTAGTCCAAACGAAAATTTGACTTTTTAAGTCAAAAATGTGATATCAAAAACTTGTTATTTTTTAAAAATCGAATACAATTGAAATTTGACTATTGTTTTTATTAAAATCGAAAAAAAAATTTCAAAAATTTTACTCCAATTTTTTTAACAAAGGTTTTTTTTTAAATATTCATGACTATAAAAAAGCTAAGCACAAAAATAAAAATTTTTGAAAACAACAATTCAATTGATGAATGCTTGGTGATGAACAAAATAAACAACTTTTTTTTAAAAATCGAAAAAATACAATTTTATATTTTGAATCCCCAATTTTTTATAGAAGCCAAAAGGAATGCCTAAAATTTTAGGTCAAAAATTAGTAAAAAATTAAGTAAAATACATTTTTTTTTTGTTTACGAAGCAAAACTCTATCTTTGTTTTCAAGTCATAAATAAAATAACTTTTTTTTTTGTAATTTTTGAAATCATAAATACAAGTTCAGTTTTCAAGAGAAAATAAAAAGTTTAAATTGGAATTTTTAATTATAAAGTCACAAATTTGTAAAACGTAAATTTAGTTAGATCTCCCTTAGCCTACAAGCATTACTTTGTTCTTTCCAAATATTAAATAGCCTACGTTTTCTCATACAGACTTAAAAATTTTTTTTTTTAAGAAAATAAACATTAAATTCATTGCCTGGGTTTCTGTGTTAACATTTACTTTGTACATCCATGAAATAAGTATGAGTGATTTATCGATTTTTTGCAAATCGCGAAAAATAGCAACAACAATGTAATATGTAGGGTATTTAACACAACAACAGGGCCACTGTTACGTAAAAGCGACGTGTGAAAGAGTAAAATTAAAAAAAGTTGTGTGTTGATTTTTCATTTATTTTTGATTGATGTTCAAAAAACGAGTGCATATAAGAAAGAAAGAGAAAAAAACTTAGCAGAAAGGCAAATTAAACTACATATGTATATCCACTCTGTTAACAATTTCGATGGCACAGTTATCATGTGATGGTAGGCAGTCGTATTTCTTTGCTGTTTTATTTAAACAGACACATGTATGTAGTAGATATTTATTGTAGACAACCCAACCAGCAAATTCGAGTTTTTCCAGTAGTCGCTACTTTTTCCTTTAAATAGTCTTTTTAAATATTAAAAAATTTTAAATTTTAAAGTGACGCTTTTTACACACGGTTTTGATATTTTTTTAAATTGACAGGATAATTTTAATAAAAACTAAATTCAGTTTTAAAAACAGTGAATAATTCTTAGGCCATTATATTCAATAAGTGACTTAATTCAACATATGAATAATCACAATTCAATAAATTAGCAATTTGAATAATATAAACAAGAAAAAATTAGAGTTAATCGATTAGAAATTTAAAAAAAAAAGAAAATCATTTAAAAAAAGTATGTTGTCAAAATACGAAAAACTCTAACAGAACTATTTTTATAAAAAAAAAAAAAATTATAGTTAAAAAAATTATGTTACCAATTATATAATAATAAAAAATACTTTCATAAAAATATTTTAGAATATATCAGATTTTTTTTTATAATAATATTATAGGAGAGACCCAAATAAAATTATTTACAAAAAAAATATAATTGAAAAAAAATTATGTTACCAAACTATTTAATATAATCGAATTATATAATCAAAAAATAATAGTTTAAAAAAAAATGTTACATATTTAAAAAATTATAATTGAATATGCAATTTTAAAAAAAAATTACATAAAATAAAGCAGTTCAATAAAAAGTATACAAAAAATCCAAAAAAATTGTTTTCATAAAAATTAAAAAAAAAATTATTAAAAAAATAATGTTATCAAAATCAAAATAATATAATCAAAATACGAAAAACACTAACAGAACTATTTATTTACATAAAAAAAAATTATAGCTAAAAAAATAATGTTACCAAAGTAATATAATTCAATTATATAATAATAAAAAATACTTTCATAAAAATATTTTAAAATATAACAGATTTTTTTTATGGTTTGCAAATGTTAATTATTCAATTAATCTCTCGACTTCAAGACCGTTTTTTATTTAAAATTAGAGCTATAATAATAAAAGAAATGGAAAAATAATATAAACAAAACAATATAATCAAAATACAAAAACCCAAACAAAATTATTTCTACAAAAATAAATAAAATTATTATTGTAAAAATAGTGTCACCAAAATAATATAATCAAGTTATATAATAAAAAAAACATTTTTATAAAAAAAATATAACAAATTAAAAAAAAAGGAAATTTTCCATTTGAACTTGAAATTAATTAAATAAAAAAAATTTTTAAATGCATGGTTACATGAAAACACGTTTTCTTTAGGGGTTTTATACTTTTTATGTTATTTTTTTTTATTAAATTGTATTTTCAATTCAAATTTTTGAAATATAAAAATTTTTTTTATAAATTTTTTTTTATTAAATAATTTGATTATATTATTTTGCTTTCATTATTTTTTTAATTATAATTTTTTTGTATTTTTGTAAGTACAACGAGCTCAAGACCAGTTGATAATTCTTAGTTAATTATTATTATTTTTGATTAGAGGAAAAATTGAAAGCAACAAACATATACAGGCTATAGTTATAGTTCTATTTCGAAAACAGCCACGATTTCTCGTCAGACTAATTTCAATTTGTCCTCTAATCAAAAATAATAATAATTAACTAAGAATTATCAACTGGTCTTGAGCTGTTATACTTACAAAAATATGTAAAATGAACAGACCGTAAAACCAACAACAAAATATTTTTTTTGTAAATAATTTTGTTTGGGTTTCTCCTATTTTGATTATGTTATTTTGATTTTTATTACATAATTTTTATTTTTTTTTACATTTCTATAACAAAAAATTTTTTGGTGGTTTTTTTATACTTTCAATTGAACATTTTTATTTTATGTAATTTGGTTTTATTAAATTGTATTTTCAATTATTATTTTTTAAATTTGTAAAATTTTTTTTATAAAAATATATTTTTTTAATTTAATTTAATTGAACTATTTTATTTTATATAATTTTTTGTTATTGAACTTAATTAAAATTTTTTTAAATTGTATTTTCGGGGGGGTTTTTTTTTGTTAATTATTTTAACTTTTTTTTAACATTTTCAACATTTTAATTTATTTAATTTTCTCTATTGATTTGTTTATGTTAACTTTTTTGATGTTCACTTCGTTTAGCTAAATTAGTTAAATTTTGCGCTTTTCTGTTAATCTTTTATTTATTTATAATTTTTCTATTTCCCATTTTTTTTCAACATTTTTCAATTCTAAGCAGTCGTCTGTCATGTGTCGAGCGCTGTCATGATATAATTGATAGCATGCCATTATTCGGTCACGCATGACATTTTTCCTGTTGCTTTGTTGTTGTACGTCATTATTATGTTGTTGTAGCTTCCCACTTGCAATTGCACCGTATAATTTGCTTTAACACAAGCTTAATTTTATTGCGATCTAAATGCCCACGGTTGTCAGAGGCTGCGTTCCGCACAGCTTATTCATGCACAGACCCTCAGTAATACATCGGCAAATATTTTGGGGAGTACCACATGTTTTTACAAGTATGAAAAAATAATACTTCCATTGCTTGTTCAAAAAATAAAATAAAATTTTTAATTACATCTGTTTACAATAAAGCGATGATCAGATGAAATGCATTGCGATTACACGAAAAATGTTGGCGCGTGCAATGCAAAATAAATTTCAATACTTTCCCAATGACGTCAATTTGCACAAAAAAAAATATATTTTGCTACTGTTAAAACATTTCAAGTGTCTAAATGTAGATTTATAATCGTTTCTTTGCTGGTATGTATGTATGTGTATTAAGTGCTTTTCATTTGTTGTTACGTGAACTTGGCCGCATTCAATAAATGGCGCTTACTAATAAAGCGGCTCACGACATGTTTGAAGAATAAATCTATTAGCAAGTGTCTTTTTGTTGAAACTAGGCCATTCCAAAACGGAACTTAACCTTCCTTGCACTATGGGAATTTCGAAAAAAGTTGTTCCAAATTAAATTTTTTCAGCAACGGTAGACACATTTTTCTTTCTTGCACCCTAGACATTTTTTAACATAGGCGAGTTCAGCATCTAAAAATCTTTCATTGATTTTTAGTATACAGAAAAATTCAGTATTTTTGCATCATTAAAAACAATTTCAAAACATCCATATCTTGTAATTCGCAACAAAATTTCAATAGTCTGCTACATAGGGATTACTGAGCATTTAAATAATTCACTTAAAAGTCTTCATGAAAATTTGAAAAACATTTTCGAGTGCAGCATTTGTAAATTTCAAATTTATCACAACCTTTTTTTCAGCAGCTGGTTTGTTTTGGACCTTATTCTGATAGATTTGAAAAATCAAAATAGCTGCATCATTTACATATGTAGAAATAAAAAATATACACAATATATCAGAGTTTGCTCATATCGGTAAATAATTGAGCTTTGATGCGCTTTTTGTTTGATCGCCCTAGCTTCTATCGTTGTATTTGATTTTGAGACAGATTTTTCCAAAATTAGTAGTCCAACTAACAGGGCGTGTCATTAGTCCAGCTGATTTCTACATTTTTCTCGAATTTTGACAGTACACTAATTTCTCAGTGCGATTTTGACGTTAAATTCACAAATTACAAAAACAAAATACATGGAAAATGTATGTGTGTCTGAATGTTTGCCGAGCTGTTACGACCTGTTAGTTGGACCATAGCACGTCCCTTACCTAGAGCTGTTACCAATAACGTTTATGCAAGTCCTAACAAGCTCGCACTCGCAGTTTCAGGCAATGGTTGAACCACAATGCGTTTGCTGTGTGAAGAGTTAAGAACATTCTGTATGGTAGGTCAGCATACTACCAACATGTCACGACCGTTGACCACATCGACATAGTTACATAGTTTATTGATTCAAATTTCACTACTTGATTCTACTTCAATTTTCCCCAACACTGTATCAAAGAGATAAGTCCCAACTAAAAATATACGCATAGAGTAGCAAAAACAGATAATTTAAAACAAGTAGCATGTGGTCTTTTTTTTTTTTTTTTTAATCGGCGCTATGTAGTATTAGTGCGCACGAGACAAAACTCTACTAGCGAGTGCTTTACGAAATGTAAAAGAATCACTGTGTAGGACATTCATGAAAAAGTACGCCAACAGTTATGCAACACTAAAGCACACAGCAAAAGAAAGGCAACAAATAAAAACAAAAACAAATACGTGCGTAAACACCTTTGAACTAAATACACACATGTCTACATACATACATATGTACATCCTGACATAGCTTCGGCTGTGTATTCTATCTCTATGGCGCGATATACAACAGGTATATCATCATAAACCTCCTAAGAGATTTTTGCGCCAAGCTTCTCTTCCAATTTGTGGTGTGCCGATTTGAATTTTCCCTACAAATTGGTGGGACCTACAGTTTTTTGCCGACTCCGAACGGCATCTACAAAGGAGACGAATTTTTGCTGAGAAGCCTGTCATGGCAGAAATACACTCGGAGAGTTTGCCAAACCACTGCCGAGGGGCGACCCCGTTTTTGAAAAACTTTTTTCAAATCACTTTTGATGTTACCTGTACCAGGGCTCGAACCATGGACCTTCGGTGTGGTAGGCCGGCAACACTACCTCCACACCACGGCGGCCGCTGTGTATTATCTTATCAATTAATTTTACTTGTAATGAGCCACAATTCAATTTAGAGTAGAGCTACGCCAAGGAAAGCATGGAAAATTGTGGCCGTGGCTATAAAGATAACTTGGTCAAGTGATGGAAATTAAATGGAAACTGCATTTGAAAAGTCGGTGGCGTGACAACACACAGAATATTTGTTTTGATGTCGCAAAACACGAGACACATACAAAGTTTCTAGAATCAGAGAGAACAAAAATAAATTACTGAATAAGATTTTATTAAATTCAAAACACATACATGCATACCATTTTCTTTTCAGACAAACTTATGTAACCTCTTAGCAACTTTTTTGCTTGATTCTGCGTCGCTGCTCAAAACAGCGCACGCAGTGGCAGCGACGTCACTACCTATTGCTGCTGGTAAGGGCGCGACGTCAACGAGTGCTATGGCGTTAATCGCGTTTACTCGGTTTCTTGCTTTTTGTTTGTTTTGTTGGTTTCTCAATCACGAGTTTGTTATTGGATTTCTAGAGATCTCAAAGAGGCGTAAAATTATTTTTTAGTTTAGTGATTTTACACAGCAATAAAAAAAAAAATTTTCCACGTTATTAACGCCTTTTTATTGCAATAATATTATGTGATACAAGAACGTAAAGTAAATGCATGCAGTAACTTGCGCCAGCTAAGAGACCGCTATTTAATTAAATGTAGTGTGTTGGTGGTGTAGCGCCGCCGTTCACCGTTTTGTACGTTGCTGAGGATGAGCGTTCTTTTGCAAATGAAAGAGTGCCAATGGCAGTGTGTACGTGTAGCGTAGATTATGGAAATTTTCCATTTTTTTGTTTATCAATAAAAATAATATTTTTAATATAAGCAAATATTTACAGACTTCATTCCATATAAATTAAAACAACAAATGTAATTAAATCTGCCCACTTTTATAACGTTGCTAGAAGCAATCAAGTGTGAAAATGATTCGTTTGCTCCGACTGTGACTGAGGCAGGACAGCGCACTAAAGCAATAAATACATATGTACGTGGGGAAAATGGGACTCTAGTGGAAAACAAAATTATAGGATAGCAAGCTGCTCATAATTGAAAAACTTCTAAGAAATATTAATTGTAGTGCGGTATTATGTCTGTCTGTCTATATGTTTGTGCTCGCATCACTCTAAAACCGCTGCATGGAATTTTCACCGATGTACTGCTACATGTCTAACCTGATGTTTAGACTCTATTTTAAAACAACGAAAATTTTTCTTCCCACAGTATACAGTAGTAGCAATAAAATTTGGCTTAAAATGCTTTTAGGTATATAGTGATAAGGAAAAAGGAGCCAATGGGAAGCATCGGCAAACCATGGGCAACTAATAATGAAAAGTGAGCTAAATTAAGTTTAAAGCATTTATGTTATTTAGTAAAAATGAAATGACAAAAAAAAAATTACATACCGTTAAATAAAATAAAATAAAATACCATGACTTTAATTAAAAGAATAAAAACATGAGATAAGATAGAAAAATAAAAATAAATATAATAATACAGTGAAGTAACAGTACAAAGAGAAATGAAATAACATAAAATGAAATAAAATAAAAACAACATAAGATAAAATAAAAAAAATAGAGGATAGATGAAGATACAAAAAAATTTTCTAATGAAAGAACAGAAAATGAAATAAAAGAAAACAATGAGATAAGATAGAGTAAGAAAAGGAAATAAAATAATATAGCTAAGACAAACGAATAAAATGATATACCAAAAATAAAACAACTTGAAATAAATTAAAATATTAAAAAGATGAGGTAAGTTAAAAAAAGAAAAGAAAACAAAGAGGCATTAAATAAATATAACTAAATATAAATAGGTTAAGCTCACATTTGTCACTTAATTTTTACATTAATTAACAACCGAAAACAAAATAAAATAAAATAAAAATAATAGAATAAAAAGATAAAATAAGATTAAGGAAATAAAATAAAATGAAAAGTAAAATAAAAGAAGAAAAATGAAAGATTGGAAAAGAGAAGTTAATAAAATAATAGAATTAAGTAAAATAATAGACATTGTCAAGGTTAAATTAGGTAAACAAAATATAATTAAATAAATAAGAAAAAAAATATATATACACATAAAAAAATAAATAAAAACTAATCAAACAAAATTTATAACTAATAAGGAAAGTGATAAAAGTAAATAAAAAAAATGAAAACAAATTAAATAACATAAACAAACCCAAAAAAAAAAAACAAAAAAAGTTGTCAAAAAATAAGTTAAACAGAGGTTAAAAGAAAATAATGAAGAAAGCTATTGAATAACAGTGGTAAAAAACATGCTTGGACAGACCACCGCAGAAGCATCGAGACTGATCGGAAAAAAGAATGCCTACTACAGCTCAGATAGCTTGCATATGCTTGAAACACTGATGGCAGCTCACCTTACAGGCTGTGATGAGGTGTCTGGAGACTTAAACTAAAAAAATCATTAAATAATTTATAATTTGGAACAGACTGAGGTTATTCAAAAGGACTCTCACAGGAATACGGGTTATAGAATGTACACAAAATTTGAACGTGATCATATCAGATAAATTTTTCAAGTTTACCAAAAAAAATCAGAAACACAAAATAAAATAAGATATGTAATAGCGCTGCATGAAAATTGTAAATTCATATGAATTGATACGAAATTAAAAAAGAAATTGACCAAGTAAATAAAATGAAAGAAATGGAAAGAAAGAATGAGTTATTGAAAACGGAAAGAACAAACTGAAACATCGAAAGTTTTACTACTACCCAATACAAGAGCAAATGTTCTTATGGAACTGAGAACTGGCTGTCGTCAGCAGCCTCAATACTGCTCTATGAGGTTTTAAAGAAACTTCCCTCAAAACCGATATATTTCGAGAAAGGCTAGAATTAAAATATTTTTCAGAAAAAAAACCAAAATTGGACATTATTAATAATTTTAAAATTGAATTATGGAGTTTTTTAAGGTTTTTTTTACACCCGTTATTTATATTGTTTAAAAATTAAAAAAAATTTTTTTTTAATTTTAAAAATGGTTTTCAATGTCCACTTTTAAAATGTTTGGCCATTAAAACAGTTTGTTTTTAACTGCTCTAGCAACAAGCACTGATTTTGTGACAGATTTCTTTAAAACCACCCATAGTGCGCGGTGCGCTGCCGTAAATCACTGTTACGTCACATTAACGTGCTCTTCATGCCGTTCTTCCACGTTCCCGCTTTATACATCTTTCAAAAAAATCACCTTTTGTCATTTATGTAAAGTGGTTTTGCTGGCCGACTACTACTGCCGTTGCTGCTGCTGCTTCTTCCTTTTTAGCCCTTCACAAATGCGTTGTGTTATGCAACTCGCAGACGAACGCGTGTATGCATTTCAGCTATATATTTTCAAATGATTTTTTCTTTATAAAAATGTTCCGAGGGTTAATAAGGCGCATGGGTATAGCAAATAGAAAATAAAAAAAAAAGACAAATTCGCACAAGCACACACACATTTTTATTGCTAATCACGCGTCCATGTGCTAAGAAAGGTTATGCCGCTACAGCGGCGTTGACGGCGACGTTGACGCTGGTGGCTGCGTTAAAACGCCTTTACTTCCTCTTAAGAGTTTATTCTTTTGATTTTCTTTATCTTAAATATTTTTTTTCTAATTTTAAGTGGTTTTCCCTTATATTTCCATTTTTGTGTAGTTGATTTTATTCACAAGTTTGTTTGTTTGTATTACTCACCTGCGCCTCGGGCAGCTTACGCGTTGAAATACGATAAATCGACATTTTTCACGTTCAATTGAAATGCGTCGGTAGCGGCGTGTAAATCTAAACTCTTTTAGTTTAGAAGAAAAAAAAAAACGTACAAAAAATTAGCAAAATTTCCAATAGGAAGCGAAATAAATAATAAAATTAATGCTATAAAAATTACTATTTTCGCTCTATAATTAACAAAAATGTATTAGAATCAAAAATCTTATTTCCACACGCGCTTAACGAAATTCACCAAATTTTTAATTTCGCTAGTTTTTTTTCTGTATTTAATTTTCTGAAGCACAATTCTTACAACTAAACGTATGTATGTGCGCTCACGGAACTAAATTTGTATGTATGTGAGAAAACGTATTATGGATGCTCCACTCTGCCACTCTATTAACCGCACACAGCACAAGCACAAGAATCGCGCTTGAATTTACCAAACAGACTGACTGACTGATTAACCAACCGTTTTGGGTTAAACTTACTGCCTTGTATTGGGAACTGTCTACTGTTGAAAACCGGAGCGACTACACGGTTCGACCAAACGATGACTGACTAGAAAAAAAGAACAAGCTGCTAGCTATGGGGCTCAGTTATTAGCGCACGCTATACGCGCTGACTCTGACTAATGTCATGCTAGTTGGTGGGTGTACGGTATTGAGGGGTATGGAATTTCAATATGAGCATGTGGTGATGTTGCCCCATTGATTTTGGTGTAATTTGTAAACAATCTGGTAGCGTGGCGCTTTTGAGGCATTTCAGATGAGTATAGCAGCAAGCGAACGTCGATAATGCAGTACAGGAAGGCAGTGTTGCTTTTTGAGGCGGAAGTGGAAACTTGAATGCTACAATGCTGATCGAATGAAATTGCTTGACTTGCACAATTGTTAAAAAACAATCCGTGGGTAACGCATTTCATGTATCCGCGAATCTGTTGTACATGGAAATTCTGGTAAAACCGAGAAATGCTCAATAAAGAATAAAAACGAAACTTCGTGTAAAAAGTGCTTATATTGTTTTTAATTCTTGCTAACTAGTATGGATGCAAAATTTGTGCCTTTTTCTATCCAAAAAAATATTTACCACCTATTATTCATTTGCCGGTAAGATTAACACACTATAATTGGGCCGTTATTGTGAGAATGAAGAGACAAAGAAAGCCGTAACCGTTTCATATGCTTGTTACATTCATATTTATGTCGGAATTCAGTATTATTGTGTCATCTCAAATCACTAAATATGAGATTTGACATTAGAAGAGAGAAAACCAAGCTGTTAAAAGGTCGAACCACAAAAGTGAGCGTATTACTATGTGCGCACTATCGTAATTTGGAGCTTACTCTGAGTTTCAAAACAAAAAATGTTGAAAACAAGTGTTTTTGCCTTGTAAAATCTGTTGCCAAATTGTATTACTTGTTTATTCCATTTTTGCGAGAAAAACAATAACCAGGTACATCGCGTGGACAAAGCCACAGCTGCCCAAAACCAAACAAAAAACATGTAAATTACCCTAAATCAAGATCGAAAACAAGTTTCACTCAGTGTAGGCTCTAAATTTCCTCGATAATCGAAAAGCGAAACGGCTGTCCGAACACTACTAGTGATACCAGGCATTATAAAACTTACAGACATAAAGCGTTAGTTTTCTTTTTTTTTTTAAGTTTTCTTAAAACGATGTAAAAAATGTAACGGGGTCTCTTTTCTCTTGAACACTCATCTAAGATTCAATTCAATGGGGTCTATCAGCTGTTGCGGCGGAACTGACGACGGGGGAAATGTAATAGATCATGAGAGAACTCAATCGATTCGATAAAGTCGATAGAGATCACAAAAATCTATTACAATTATTCCGCGCCGGCAGTTCGGCGGAATAACCTATATATCCCAATATAACAGAAACACTAATTTTATAAATAACATACTTTTTCGCTGTCCTTTGATTATTAGTCCCTAACGGCGTGTTTAATGGTTTACTGTGTACATAGTCGAAGTTTTTAAAACGCTGCTGGGCCATTCATGAAAACGCATCTACCTAAAAAAAAGGAAGTATCAATAATAATAATAATAATAATTTGAATCGATATACATGTGGCACCCTGCACTATTTCAATTTCCACATTCCTTTCTATTAACATACGTTTCCTTTTGTAAGCTAACTCGTCTTTCTTTTTCAACTGGCTTCTGAACGACGATCTTTTTGCCTAACCACTAGCCGCGTTCGTACATTTTGGAAAATCAACTTTTTACGATTCTTATTATTAAATTGCTTTGTAACTTAATTGAACTTAATTGTAATAAACTTGAGTTAATTAATCGAATAAATCATTTTGGTATTTTAACATAAAAATCCCCTAAATACATCTAAGTATATGAGGGCTGAGTTTCGCCCACTATTTGTGTTCTGCGACTTCTACTTTTTTTTTTTACAAATTTCTTAAACATTTTTGAGTAGCCAGTTTTGTAGATCAATCAATTTAAGTATAACATTGTGCAAGTTAGAACTCGCTCAAAAATTTCCCAGACTTTTTCAGAATTTTTTTTCGTCGAGGGTGTTGAGTGATTTCTTCCACACAACGCATGAACAAAAATTAATAAAGTTTAAGGTTTGGCCAAACCAGCTGTTATTTGTTGAAGAAATGTAGTCTTATAAAATTGTAAGCTTAAATCTATTGTTGGGATAGAATTTTTTTGCTTGTATGTGAAACTAATTTCTGTGTTGCATACTTTTAGGCAAAAAGCCACGCTAGCTTGGTTAGACCGTTTTCGGTAATACCGGAAGTTAATACAGGGTGTGTCTTATTTTCATAAAGCACGTTTTTAGTTTTAGCATTAAGCGTTATCCGGTTGTCGTGGTGCTGAGCCATATAAAAAGTTGTATATGTAAATGCAACAACGATTTGAGCCAGATGGATCCATAAAGGTGGCTGGTTCAATTTGTGAGCAAGATATTTTTGCTCGTTTCTTATTTTTGGTATGAACACTCTACCTTTTGATAAACCAAATTTTTTAATAACAGATGATGCTGGTGGGGTATTTTTAACATGCTTGATCATATTGTAGTTTTTTTTATGGATTTCGTCATACACCATGAACATGAGATATATTATTGATTTATTTTATTTGTATAGTATTAACTAGAATACATATATATATATATATTATTAAAATTTTCATATCACCATCGTATTCGTAAAACGAATTTCATAATTTTTAGTACTAAACAAAAATATTTACGGATGCCCTGGATCTGGGGTCGAGTTACGTTATACGTTCCGTGAACGAAAGTGTATTTTCAAATCACAATAGCTCTAAACCCATAATGCGGAATGACGGCATACGTGGGCAATTGGCTGGAAGTGCCGGTCGGTTCAATTATGGCTTATTACTCTTTTAATAAGTTGGACAGTTTTAAAGTTATTGTGACTTAAAAAACAGTTTACGACCACGGAACGTATGTCGTAATTTGGCCCTAGATCCAGGGCATCCACATGATTTCAAAAAATACCATAAATATTTTTGTTTCGTACTAAAAATTATGAAATTCGTTTCGGTCAATATTTATCACGATATTTGGATCGCGATGCATATTGATGGATCGCAAACGAATGCTCCACGTTCAGTATTTCAAGCCAAGTTAGTGGTGCGTTATCGGTAACCTTGCAAAACAGCTGATTCAATCAATCTTATGAGAAACATTGCGATCGATTATTGGTGCTATATCGTAATACCCTGTCCGTACTATGAGCTTACATGTGAACCATTGAATTTTGGTTTTTCTCCGTAACGATAACCAGCTGATTAGACTTTTCGTTTATTCCTTTTGGCGACATTTATTTCGTATTAGTTTATTTTGCTTTTCTTGTTTGCTAATTTGTGAGTAATAATTGTACATTTAGTCTTCATTTTTCAACAAAAACTCTTTATTTCGAGAGAGCGCCGTCGAAATGTACATTTCATTTAACTTTTGTCATTGCTGTTACTTTGGAAAATATTAATAACACTGATTATGCGGGTTTTAAACATCCATTTTTGGTATTTTGTGCTCTCACTTTCAGCACCAACGTCGAAATCTATTTACAAATGGTGTTAAATTAAATCACATGAAATTAGAATAAAAAAGGAAAAATTAGTACGTAGTTTGAAATTATATTTGCAGCGCATACTTCAAAACGACTACAAGACGTCTTTCATGTATTTTGTTGTGCAAATTGGAAATTTCGTTTACTTTTGTTTACAGTTGCTTTGCCAAATGAACAACAGCTGATCGTTTGACAGACTAAACAGAAGTAAACGAAATCTAGTCGCAAGTTCTCTTCGGTTTGGTCGTTTTATAGAATTTACCAAGAAACTACATAACGGTAATTTTTAGGTATTTTAAAAGCATTTTTTTTTAACAGAAATAAATTATTAAAAAAATAAAAAAACAATAATAATTTTCGCTATAGAAAAATGATTAGTGGCCTTGAGCTCATTCATAGCCATGATACTTGAAAATGTACAGGCCGTAAAAACCAACAAATTGTTGGAATAAAAAAGCATTAAGAAAACAAAAAAACGTTTACCAAAGGTACTGTAGCAGAAAATGGTTTCAGTAACATGTTGGCCTACCGAAAATACAAGGTGGCGCAAAAGTAAGCTTCCGATGTTCAGCATATCGGTTGTGGCACGTGCAGTGTGTGCTGTTGCACCGTCTTGTTGGAACCACATGTTTTCCAATCCCAATTCATCAAGTTGCGCCAAAAAGAACTCGTTGATCATTGCTCTGTAGCGCTCACCATTCACAGTAACCGTTTGGCTCCGACCGATTATTGGTCAAATAATAGTCAGCAATATTCCGCGTTCTGGAGCAGTGTAGCGTAACATTGTTTATTAACGTGTATTTCGCATGTGTTTACTACACAAATGTCAAAACAGAACTGACTTTAGGGGCCAATCGCAAAATTTATAGCATTTTCTGAAAGGAGGATTACTTTTGCGCCACCCTGTACAACCCAACGACTAATATATAGCGAAAAAAATATGCTACACCATCAATAGATCTGTTCGGCGAGCATAACATTATTACTGAATAGTGTTCGGCTACACAAAAAACTTGCGCATTTTGACATTTCATTGGGAGCGAAATTTTTTGCTTGGGAAATTTTTTGCAGTGTATTTTGCAAGTTGAAAACAGCTGATTGTGACATAGCAAAACAACACCAAAAACTTCAAATTTTTAGCTGTTAACCAATGCAAGCTGTTTTGCTGCAAGTTTTTACAAAATCCTGTTCAACGGAACTGTTTATTTTTTGCGTTTCGCACGAGTTTTACGTCGTTCTCTTTTTACTGACAGTTCTTTGCAAGTCTTGTCGCCGAGCACACCTGATATTTATAGACAGTATTGTGGTACGTGATACAGATTTCATAATTGCCAAAACATCGCGATCCATCAATATCGCATGCTACACCGTCAATAAATAAAGCGATTGATCACGTTAGTAAATTTGACCGTGTAGCATGTCTCAATAGATGTTTGTTGAGTTTTAATAGTCGAAAATTGACAACATCCGTTTGTGTGCGACTCAACCGCAGGACGAACAAATGGTCGGCAAGCTTGTCAAGTCCCGCTCATGCGAACTTTAAAAATAGAACTAGCTTGTCCGGTCCTTTTCCTATGCGAGCACAAAAGCTCTAGAACAAGATTTCCCTTCCTGGTTTCTATTTTTACAGCAAAGTAGAGATCTCCCACCTTCAACAGCTGTGCTAGCGATTACCGCGAGAAATCTATGATAACTTCCCAACAGCTGCACAGCCGCTGACCACACAGCTTCCGCAACAAACTTGACCAGTTTTCTAAGCAGCTGATTTGAATTGAAAGTCTCATCTAAATCAAAATCGCACAAAGCTCCCACAAAACTTTGTCACTTTTCGTGCTTTCAAAAGGTTTTCAAAGGTTTTCTCCCCTATTGGCCAGCATTAGATTTCACACAGCGGTCAGTTCACTTGTCAGACCGGACACGCGCTATTATTTTTCGGACCGCCTTGTCTATTATCGTTTGTGTTGATCAACTGCGCTAATGCTATTATGTTTCAACTCGTTTGCGCATTGGGAATGTTCCAATTGTGGTTGAAACTAGTTTTTGCCCCTTCTCGAACTGACCAGTCAGTGGCTCTATTTCGGCACAACAATGCAATGGAGCGTCAAATAGACAAAAAAAGATTAGTTAAAACTTAAACGAGACCGATTTCTAAACTTAGATAAATAATAGAATACATCATTGTCTCACAGGCTTTTGTTTCGCACAAACATAAACGGGAAGTAGCTTGATATCCTATTGTCCGGCGGAAATGTTTGAAAGACCGCTCAGGCGTTTATGTTGGACAAAGGTCGTGTGATCGTTTGCGCGCTATACGAATATGCTGAAGTTCAGTTAAGCGGACAAGCCTAATAAGCGTTTGAAGGTCGCTCAACCGGATCGTTTACAACTCACCCGGTTTGTGTAGCTTAAGGAAGCTGCGCATGGTTCGTCTCTTTTGTTCTTCTAATGAGCTTAGTTATGTTTGTTGAAGATTTTAACGGTCTCAGACGTGTTTCTATTTCTTTTATTGTGAGTTTTATCCTTTTCCCGCACCTTTTTTCCTAAGAAAATCTCACATAAATTATAATGTGTCCTGCGTTTCTAAAAGTGTAATCAATTGTTTATCCAGAGCCTCTGTAAACTTTTCGCGCCAGTTTTTATGTGACTCAACTTCGCAGCTGCTCTAAGGCAGAGTTTATCGAAGATGCTGCTGTCTTGGTAATAAACGAGTTAGTCAGCTCATTTTCGTCTTACCATCGAACATCTTCCTAAGTGTAAGAGTAACCAGCTGGCTTCCAAATATTTTCAAGTAGTTGCTCTGGAGACAATGTTTGCATGAAAGAAATCAACCTTCGGCTCCTAGTATCTTTACGTAACATTTCATTGCTAGGAAGCATGAGCTGAAATCAAGAGCATGCCTTGCAGCCACCGAGTACAAACATCGCACTGACTTGTTCTTACATCCATTTGAAGTTCGCTGTCTGCCACTATCCGTCTGATAAGCGTCCATTTCAGGCTTTACTTGTTTTTAGACAACGACTCCTTTTGAAGAGGATGTGCTGTAGGCAAGAAAAGGGCGTCCACAACAGCATAATGTAAGCACCGGAGCGACTCGTTTTTTTATTGAGCCAAGGACTGTGATCAACGCAGAACTTCTGAAAAACGAAGAACAGAGAGTCATGTGTCCTAATAGTTGGTCCATTGTGAGATAAACTGACAGTAAAATGGTCTAAGACACTCAATTGTTTGTTAGCTAGACAGATTTCCGCTTTTAAGTAGCAACCCGTGTGAGCCCTCATCCAGTTGAAATAAGTGCAGTTAGGTATTTCAAAAGCACAACTGCCAGCTGCAAGTAACCATCTGATGTGGCTGCCAGTGGGTTCCTGTGACAAATCCAACGTCTTGAAGCTTGCTAGGAAAGCCGCTTGGGGACACAGTGGTGCTTTGTTGTATATTATTCTAGGTCCTAAAGATGAGCTAAGCCGAAGTGAAGCTGTTGCTAGACGTTTCAAGTTTTAACATTATCTGGGGTTATAGAGTACACAACTCCAAGTCTGAAGCGGAACGGTTGATTCCAAAAAGTTTTACTGAACTTTCAGCTCCGATAAAGATCAGTTTACTACATTTCGAGTTAGAGTTTAGAGCGTATGAGTCTAGCTTCGGAATCTATCTTTTGGATAGCTTCGAAATCCGTCTTTGTCTCTTATTCAGCTTCCCTACAGTTTTCAGATCGTGCGGAGTGGCATAAGGGGGTTCAAGTCCTAGACTTAGGGTAAATACAGACGCCCAAACAGTTGTGTAGATTTAAACCTCACCTCTCAAATCTTTGTATAAGCTCGTAGTAGTGTGAGTGCTGGGATGGGGTAAAAGCCTCAGATAGACTTTTATTTTTGTCTCTTTGAGTCCTTACAATCTTCCTATAACCAACCCATGGTAGTTAAAATTTGTTCAAGGTGCTTTACTTCTACGACGAGGACCAACCAGCCTGATTTCGTGAGATATCAGCATTCTTCTTTAAATGTTTCTTAACCGTCCCACCAGTCGAATGTTCAACATTGCCCGTCAACCGTTTCTTTCCTCTACCAACTGGTGCCAATTGGAAACACCACGGCATCGCAAATCGGGCTCCATTTGGGCTTTCCATTAGAGTGGTGGTCATCTCTGCTTCCACCAACAGGTGTCAATAAGAATACCTTCTGGGCTGGAGCATCCAAAGAAGTCAGCATTGCTTCGGGAAATATTTGGGACATATGAGCTTTGAGATAAACAAAAACTTTACGCCCTCGTAGTGAGCTTATTTGATTTTCCTACAGTTCACAGAAGCATACCATTGTTGCTGCTACTGGCCTACTAACCAGAAGCGTTACAGAGCTCGTTTGTGGGTTACTAGAACTGAGGCCATTGCGGCCGCACTTTTGTTTATGCTGAGTTACATGGTTTGGACCAGTACTGCTTCTAGATTGGATAATTGAGCTGATGTAAAAGTACGACAAGGGTTTCTAGGATCTCTCGATGTTGAGAACTTGAATGTATGAGTCCAGTGGTGCTTACGTGCGTGGGCATAAAGTCTTGAATATCTTAAATTGGCTCTCAAGCTCTGGACTAACTAAAATTAAAGAGCAAGAAGGTTCCTGGAGTCTTTTGGTGGTCTATATGCGTTTTATACTTTATAATACGAGTGGGTTCGATAGTCTCAATTTCGTTGTGCCAAGTACCAGTCAATTCATAAATACATTTCCTTTACATAATCTACTAGAAAATGTCTACACAATCAACCTGAAGAAGACCGAAAGATAAGTCAAAGTAAAACTGAAGTGGCATATCATCAGAATGACGTCATCATATTGGAATGCGCCTTTTGGCTCTTATAGACACACACAGAGTTACATACAGCAAACACATACGCTTGCACATTCGTGTTTGGAAATACGAATGCAGAAGAAGAAGCAGGAAAAGAAGTAGAATACCACAATGAAATGTTAAAATATGAATGAACTCGTGGACGTGGAGATTTACAAAAACTCGAAAGATAAGAAATTACAAAGTACATACAAACGTGTGACCTCTGCTTGCGCTAGCTATAAGTAGGTCTTGTAATATTTGGAAAAAGAGTGTCCAGAAAAGAGCAGACATTTCTTTAAGCTAAAATTAGAACTGGACAAAGACGTTGGGTTAAGTAAGCTAATAATAGAATGTGACGTTGTTTGTGAGCTTTCTCCTTCGCCTGTCCTTATTCTGTTTCAAACTGTAAATGGGTCTGTTTAGGTTGCATTAGGGTTTCCTTCAAAAGTGTTTTCAGTGAGCTTGAGACTCAAGAAATTGAGACTTTCCTAATTCTTCTTCTCTCACAAACTTCTTTTTTCGACGAGAACTAACAAACTTATCTTGACGATTCAGTAAATCTGTGAAGTAAACTCAAAGGAACTTCGTAGTATTAAACATTTGACGTGTAGATCACATCATCTCTTCGAAATCCCTATACCTAACTAGTGCGTTGATATTCTTGCTAGCAGTCGCATGTTTCCATAAGCTTCCCGCAGTTCTTGAGAAGAGAGCATCCCAGTTACGTGAAACTTGATGCCTCTTTCGTGGTGGGTATTTCAAAGAAACCAAGCATTGCAGTTTATTCCATACAGCGCTCAGACTCTGATACAAGAGAAGCCTATGAAGTCCAATATTGACCTCGGGCCCTCTCTGTATCTCTCTAGCGATGATAATATCCGAGAAGTTTCAGTGGGTTTATGTACTTTTGTTGTAATTGAAACAGATCTCGAACATAGAGGAAACTAATAAAGAAGAGTGCGAAAAGAAAACAATAGGAAGGAGAGGAAGGTGACTGAGAGAAAGGGTTAGAAGTAAAAGCTGTAACAGAAGACTGAGAAGAGATGGATGAAAAGGATAAGAGAAGAAAACGATACTCAGGAGAAAAAAGAAAAGAGTAAATTAGGAATGGAAAACAGTTGAGAAGAAGGCGAAAAAGGAAGAGAAATAAGATAACAAAAATAAAGGCAAACAAAAAGAATAAAGAAAAAAAGAAGGGAATTTAAAAGAGAAAAAGGGGGAATAGCGTAAAATAAGACCAATGGCAACGAAGAGGAAGCAGAAAACATAAGAAGATGAGGAAAATAAAAAAGCAAAATAATAAAAGAATAAAGCTATGCTGAGGAGAAAAAGGAAAAAAGGAAATTAGAAATTACAAAAAAACCAGACATAGGATAAAAAGGAAAAGAAATAGGATAACAAGATTTAAAAAGAAAAAATGGACGAAGACAGAGAAAAATAATGAAACATTCAAAGGAAAAAGGAGGAATGGAGAAAAATCTAGACGAAGAAGGAAAAAGTACAGAAATAAGATAACCAGAAAAATAGAAGAAGAAAGAAAAATAGAAAGAGAGGATTATAAAAAGAGAAAAATGAGGAGAAAGACAAAAAAAGATGGCGTAAATAGAGAAAGCAATGTCAAAGAAGAGGGTGATGAAATACTCAGTTTCTGACAGCATTCCGTAAAATCTCGGGTTGTTGTCTTTGACTTTACAAAAAGTAGAAGAGGAGCAAAAGCAAAAAAAAGCAAGAAGAAAAAAATTTAGAAAAATTGAAAATTTGAAAAGAAGAATATAAAAAGAGCAAAACGAATGAGAGCAAAAAAATTAAAATTAAGGTAAAAGAGAGCAATATAAATGAGAAAGCAATGACAAAGGAGAGATATAAGAAGACGTTTGTTGAACTTGTGTGAGGTAAGAGACCAAAAAGAAACTGAAGATGGAAAAAATTTTGTAAACTGAAAAGAGAAAAGTGAAAATTAAGAAACATGAAGACAAAGAATAATATAAAAGAAAATAAATAAACAGATAAAACGAATATGTCAAAAAATCCATCATGATCACACTACTAACTGTCAAATGGCGGAAGTGGTTCATGCATATGGTAAAGAAGAATAGAACTAGGAGTTTAGATGACATGCGTGTCAAAATTTCTCTGATGAAGAAGCTTAGCAGCTTCCGAAATGGATCTATAAGAAAAGCTATGACGGTTGTCTCTAAACATTTTTCCTACTCTATTCAATTAAAAAAAAACTTTTAATAATTAATTAAATTATTATTAAAAAATAAAAAACCATAATAATTTTCATAAAAATTCAAAAAGTGAAAAATTATTATTGGCTTTGAGCTCGTTTCATGAATACTAGAAAAAAATTTTGAAAAAATGGGGGTAAATGAGAAAGCAATGACAAAGAAGAGCGAGAGATTAGTAAAATATAGGTGGATGAAGCAGAGAAAGATATTGGATCATTAGAAGAAATAGCTGGCGAAAACAAAGAATAAGAAGGAGGAGAAGAAAGCAGAATTAGTGAAAGAAGAGAGCAGAATTAAGGGGAAAAAGGAAAATAAAAAGAGTGCAAATGATTAGAAGGAGGAGAAAAAAAGGAAAAGAACGAGAGGATCAGCAAGAAAGTGAGATAAAGTCAAAAAGCGATAAATAAGAGGAAATAAGAAAGAGAAACAATGAGCAAACTATGCACCATATTAGGCAACAAACTGCGAACACCTAACTATAAAGCCAAAAATTTACAAAAATCTATAAGCGAACTTATTTCGTACGTAAAAAAGCTCTTTCTGTGGTCTTTTCAGCAAACCTACTAAAAAATGCTAGAAACAAAGCAGTACTGATGTTAAGACAACGGAAGAAGTTAGCTGCGGCGAATGAAGAACCACGACGATCGCTGAGCGCCGGTTGGTAGGCGACGTTGAAGGTGACGGCTGCATAGACAGTGTTAGCAGAGATCAAGGCAGCAGAAACCGAGGCAGCAGAGACTGAGGCAGCAGAGACTGAGGCAGCAGATACTGAGGCAGCAGAGACCGGGGCAGCATAGATCAAGGCAGCAGAGACCGAGGCAGCTCAGACCAGGGCAGCAGAGACCGAGGCAGCATAGATAAAGGCAACAGTGGCTGAGGCCGAAGCAGCGAGTCAGCAAACACGCGCAACGCCCATAAGCTCAAAAATTAATACTCTATCTGTCTTCTGTATGGATGTGTGCATATGTGTATCTACAAGAAGGCACTTGAGGCGCGAGCAAAGTATCGCACAGATACGACAAAGTGTAAAAAAGAAAAATAATAAAAATCTTTGTTCAGAATAAAATAACGAATTTGGAAGAAGAATACAGAAGTAGCGCTAAAAAGCTGAGACAGCTGAACAAAAAGTAATGAAGTTAATAAAAGAGGAAAAAATATATATATATATAGAAATCGTTTATATGTATGAATGTATATTTGTATGGCTGATTGTTTGTGTAGTTATCTGTTGCGTGGCAAAACCCGCATTTGTAGGCGCCTCTAGAAATATTTCGAGTGCACAGCAAATACGACAAAATTATGAATGAATGAATGAAATTTTTTTTTTGTTTTTGTTGAGTGCAATGGTGCATTATTAGCGCGCACATGTGGGATGTGATGAGCGTGAAAAAAGAGGAGACTCTTTTGAAAAAAAAAAAAACTAATCGAAGTAGGTCTATTTGTGTGCAGAAGAATCCAGGGTCAACGAACACGGGGAAGACTTGGGCTAAAACCCATAAAAGCGAAGCTTGTCGTCATCAAACACAGTTAACTGCAAGATGGGAAGGGTTCAACCACAGAGATTGTTTAGGTCATTGGTTTTTCTTTAGAAAAGGTCTTTGAGAGACTCTACACTTGAGGAAGCTCTATTGAACCTTGATCAGGTTATAAGTGTAGTCTGTAGGAATACTCAGATTAGAGCTCCAGGTAAGCGCTAACCAGTTATTGAATCTTACATTCTGCATCTGCAATAAAAAAATCTTGTCCAACGATGAGCTCGTAGGCGCATAATGAGCTTGTACTCGGAGATACAAACCAAAAATGTGTCGACTAGGGTAACCAAGATGTTGACAAATATTTGTTGGCAGAAATTTGATATATCAACCGATCTGGTAGAAGGATAATTAAGAAAAATAGGAAGAGGAGAAGAAAGAAGAAAAGGAAGCGGCATAGCAAGAGTAATAGAAAGAAGCATCGGAATAGGAGGGAAAGTGGAAGAGAAATTGGAAAACAGAGAACCGAAAGTGGAAGTGGAAGAGTAAGAAAAGTGAGCAGAGGAGTCGAGAGATAAAAACGAAAATAAGGAAGCAGAGAAAGAGAGGAGGAGAGAGGAAACGAAACACGAAGAGGAGAAAGAGTAGGAGATGGAGAGTCTGCTTTTAAAATTTAGACAAATCAAATTACAGGCAGGATCTACCGGGTCTGCCAAATAGGGTTCAAAACGGGGGAAAGAGAATATGGGAGAGAAAACGAAAAAGGAAGGCGAAGAAGATGCCGAAAAAGATGAAGAAGAAAGAGATTATGGGGGAAACAATTTTGAATGAATTAATGAATATAGGTAAAGGAAAGTAAGAGATTATGGAAGAGAAAAAAGAGGAGGAAGGCAAAGAAAAAAATTATGAATGAATTAATGAAAATAAGTAAAAAAAAGTAAGAGATTATGAAGGAGAAAAATGAGGAGAAAAGTGAAAAAAAGATGAGAAAGAACGGGCGAATAAAGAGATTAGGGGAGAGAAAAAGGAGGAAAAAGGTGAAGAAGAAAAATTATGAATGAATTAATGAAAATAAGTAAAGAAAGTAAGAGGTTATGAGAGAGAAAAGTGGAAAGAAAGGCGACGAAGAAGAGAAATGGAGAAGTATATAAAGATACTAAGAGATGAGTAGTAAAGTTTTTCAAATGCACGCAAGTCAGTTTTCAGGATCTGCTAGTTGTTGCTGTTGTTATAATCGCAAAACGTTCTCACTCATATTATAAATGTGAATGTAAGTTTATTTGTTACACTTTCACCGAAAAACCACTTAACCGAACAACATGAAACTTTGCGCACATATGTATGGAGGTATTAGAAGTAACATAGGATACTTTTTTTTTTATAAAAAAAAAAAATTATTTTTTATGAAAGATAAAAAAATCGGCAAAAAGTCACAAAATCTAATTGCACATACCAATTTTTGAGTACGCGGTGAAGCCTAGCACAAATGGCTGCATTTAGTATTTAATAAATTTTGTTAAAAAATTTTATAAAAATTAAATTTTTGGTATACAAATTTTTTAAAAGCTAAAAAAACACAAATATGAATACGCTATACATTTTTTGTGTAGTTTTCTCATAATACATTGTATATTAATAAAAAAAATGATATTTTTTTTCCAATTTTGCAAAATCGCCATGTGCTTTTTTAACGCAGTTTCTATTAAAACAACTTTCAAATGGGAACGTACAAAGCACTGCTAAATATATGTACAGATCTCTTATACATATATATATATGTACATACATACATACAAGGTATAGTATAAATTTGTCTATATTTGCCAAAAATTACCATGTGCTGCGCTTCTACCTACATGGCTACGTATATATGTATGTATGTGCATACTAAATCTAACCTACTCTAGCAAAATCTATATGTAGCTAGCTACTTGCCTATTATCAACCACTTTGTTCGCAAAAATATACTTAAATAAATTTGCTTAGCATACAGTTTTTGTTTTTTTGTTTTTTTGCTAGACAATTTTTGCAGTCATTTTGCGCAAAATTTTTTTTGTCTATTTGTTTTTGGTGTTCTTGTTGTTTTTTCTTTTGCTCCCACTTTGTGTTGCTAAGCGTGCTCTACGCGTTGGCAAAATGCTTACGCGATCGTCGTATACACATTTTTTTCCAACATGCAAAACGATTTTTTTTAAGCATTTTATTCTAATTTTTTTAATAGTTTTTTTTTTGGGTTTTCATTTGTTGCTTTTGCATTTGCGAAAAAAAGCTTATTAGCATTTTAGAGTAGCGCGGTGGCCTTCGCTTGTTGAACTCTTAAAAGCGTTAGCTGAATAAAATTTTGAGCAAAATTTTTATTTAAGTAAAACATTTTTGTTGTGTATAAGAGCACATACTTTCCAAACAAATAAAAAAAATTTTAAATCAACTCTTTCTGCAACAATTTGGCTGCTCTTTATTAAATTTGCAAAGTAAAATGCGCAGCTCTTTATTTGTTAAAAAAGCTCTTTCAACAGGCAATCTACTTTCCAACATTAATAAAGAAATTTAGCTCGTTTATTTTTGAAAAAAAAGTATAACTCAACTTTTCATTAGATAATTCCATTAAAATTAATTTCAACTCTCTTACGCTCTCTGCGCGTTAGTGACTCTACTAAAAATAAAATTGCTTATCTCGCCATTGTCTAAGACAGTGAGTGTAGCTTATTAAATTAATTTATTTCGCCACAAATTTTTAGCTCCTTATCTCAGTTTCGTCTCGCTCTGCAGTCGCTCCACAAACCAGTAAAAAATAATATTTTATGTCTCATAACGCTCTAACAGATCGATTGCCTCTCATCGCTACTAAAAAAGCTAAGTTTCCATCTCCGTAAACAACAAACTCATTCAGCATATTTTATATTCATATTTGCACCCCACTCTTTTAAAGCAAAATCAGCCAGCTCTCCTAAATCAGCCACTTCTCCTTAAAAAAAAATACAATCTGTTCCCCTTTCTTCAGCTATCACCAATTCAGCTTAAGTTCCCCTATATTTTTTGTGCTACTTGCTCCATCGCTATTTCCCCTTATTCAGCTATCTCCAAGCAACTTCTCAATGTTTAATTGCGAGCATACAGCGGCAAAGCTCCAACACATTCCACTTGTTAACATCCACTCCCACTCAGCTTCCACACACACTCCTCTTCCACACCCACTCTGCTGCCACATTCTCTCAGCTTCCAATCGCACTCAGTTTCCACACCAACTCTTTGTTTCACTTCCACTCACCATTTCTCCTCTTTTTTCTCTCTTCTACAGTAGCTAGCCATTTTCTTTGTATAAATATTTGATACACTTGCTATCTTTTTCTGCCATTTTTTACCCCAACTGGTGTCAAATCTCTCATATTCAATATCTTTGTTTCACTATTGTATTTCTCCCACGCAAATATTCAAGTCATTCTAAAATTAACTGAGCGAGCTTTTAACGCTCTCTTTTTCTACTCTAATGTCCCACCGTTTGTGGGGCCCAACATTTTTTCATATTTATTTTTCTCCAACTTAGTTCTCAAATTTTCTACAGTCATATCTATTGTCTCTTTCTCGCTTAATTTTCCCCTTGCTTGGCAAACTTCTCCTCTTCACGTTTTTTTTCATAATTTTTTCAACTACAACTTTTCTCACTCAAAGCTCTCAAGTCGTCAAGTAAATATAAATTTTTTTACTTTGTTCCACAATTTACGTTCCAAAATAATTTCTACAAGCTTCTATTGCCCCTACCAAGTCCTCCAAACAGATTTCTAACTGCTTGTAGTATAAAGTCTCTGAGTTCTGCTGCCATTTTAACGATTTCACACATCACATCCCAGCATATAAAGAT
The DNA here is from genome assembly GCA_949987695.1 of Merzomyia westermanni. Lineage (NCBI taxonomy): Eukaryota > Metazoa > Arthropoda > Insecta > Diptera > Tephritidae > Merzomyia > Merzomyia westermanni. The sequence continues at coordinate 150,673,095 of OX465290.1, forward strand.
TGTTTGCAGCTAAATAAAAAAAATGGAGACTTTTTGTAGATTTTCATATATTTTAATATCATCTATTTGCTTAAGAAATTCTAGTTTTCGTACCACAATTTGTGTTCCGCAATATTGTCTACTATTTTCTTCCGCTGCACCGAAAAAAAATTTCTAACTGTTTTTGGATCCATTCAGTTTAAAAGCTCACAATTTCCCTTGTTCATTGCTAAAGTCCCCAGTGCAACTTTAATTTGAAGCTCAGTTTAAATGCCCAGCAGTTCACCGACGTGTTTTGCTGATAGCAACCACAAAATGTTCGCAGCCTTTTGGAGACTTTTTTGTACTTGAAGCTCTTCTTGTTTCAAAAAAAGTCCCTTCTGCAGCACCTAAGCATGGTCTACTTTGTTAAAAAAAAAAAAAATTAAAAAAAAAAATTTTGTTTTACTCAAATTCCACTGAGCACCCCAAAAGCTGCAACATGCTTAGAGTAGCTGGCATGCTCTCTCTATTCGCTATTAAGCTCTTCAGTGCATGCTTCCTCTTCTTTTCAAACACACACCCCCAGCCATAAAAGAAAATACTCAAATGCACACATCCAGTTTTAAGAAAATTCTCTATTGGCTTTTAGCGATCTTTACTCAGACGCCACTCACGCCCTCATTTCACTTACTATAAAAGCTTATATTTACTACGCACGCAATTACACCAAGCTCCACATACATCGATGAGCACTCTGGCTAATATAAAGAGCAGCCACTCACGGTCACAACAGACTGCTCTTTGTTTGACATCAGCAAACTTCTCAGATCTCTTGTCTAATAAAAAGCGCAGCAAGTACTATAATAGGTTTATATGTATGTAAACGCCTTTGTTTATAAAAGCTTTCGCTCTCATTCACAACGACCGCTACTTCTCAAGCACATGCCTACAACTCAGCCGCCATTTTGCAGCTTTTACTAATGAGATGGTTGGAGCTTCTCCAATTAAACCAAATCAATGAAGCACACATACACTTAGAAAGCTTAAGCAATACACACAAACTTAATTACTGCGTTAGAAAAAGCTCTCAGCGGGCGTAATATCAACAAAATGGTGAGCATGCAGCTTTTGGTGAGTAAGTTTCACATCTCTCTCTCTCTCTCTCTCTCTCTCTCTCGCACACACACCCGCTATGATCACTAACACATTTACAACGCCAACAAAAAGCTCTAAAAAATATTAAAGTGGGTTAAGTTAGCTCACTCACTATATGCTCCCACTCACTTTGCGCTCGCACTCACCCACACTTGCGCGTTCATTTGCTGGCGCACACAAGCACAGCACTTTTTTGCACTTGTGTGGGTGCGCCTTCTTGATGTGAGTGTTTTTCTATTTGTTTGTGTACTTTTGCGCTCATTTAACGAGCACTCACACGCACGCCCTCACCGCTCATTTCCGCTATTTATTCAATCGTTTCGTTGCTTCTTTTTTGAGATTTTTTGCTCAGCTGAAATTTTCTAACTCTCATTTATGCGGTGACTTTTAGTTGTGTATTTGTTGTTTTTGAGGTAGCCGGCTTTTGTGTTTTTGTTTTGATTTTGTGCTTATCGCCTAATAGCGCTCAGTTTCTGTCTTTTTCGCACAATTTCTCATTGTCTAATAAAATTTTTGTTGCAAAAACAAAAACACGCCAAATGCCGCCATTATGTCGAAGTACACTAACAAATTTACACTGCATGGAATTCACCTAAAATGTAGCAAATATTTTTGTAAAATTTATATATTTTTCAATTTTAAATTAAAAATTTTAAAATACATTTTTTACTTACTTTCTTAGCTGGCGCTTAGCCGCTCAACTGGTTTTGGCCACAGAATAAACTGCGCCAGTAAATACTGCATTCTCCGAACTTTCGCCAATTGGAAACTCAAAGGCATCTTAAATCGTTCTTTATTTGGTGCTTCTGTACTTTCTTTGACCAAAGGGTAGAGGTCCCTTAAGTTTAAGAAGAACCATTCTCTCGATTACTTCCAGAGCGGTCTTGCCGAGAGATTGCTTTATATCTCAATCGCTTGCTCAATCCAAAGTGGCACTTTTTTTGAAGCTGTTATCACTGCTTCCCCAAGCGAATTAAGTATCTCAAATTTTCAAATTTCTATTCCGCAACAGTGACATGGTTGGCAAGGCGTTGGCTCGCCGAACATTTCATAGGCCGCTTTAACCTTAGACACGTAATCTTCGTTGATTCGACGACTACGCTATTGAAAAATTTCTGTCTCTTTTTAAGACTGCCTTTCTAAAAGACTTAAAAAATATATCAGAATTGTTCCAAAATAATAAAAAATTGTTTTATTTCGAGGATTAACTATATTAGAAATAAGAATTTTAAAGAATGTTCATCGAATCGACGAATGGTAAGGTTTTAAAGGGAGTGAGCGAATCGTTAGAATCTCGTTGATAGTAAATTTAGGCAGGGAACACTCCGTAACCAAACGTCAGCCATGCACTTTCGGCGCATATACAGCTTACCTGAATACCTCACCAGGAAATTCGTCTCCAGCCGTGGATTTATGAGGGAACATTAATTGTATGCTCTTGGATTGTTCTTCAGGGTTCGTAATCTTCTCTGGGCAGTGGTTGCTTGCTGTCTCTTATTCAATAAGGCTGAGGAGTGATCGCTTCACCGTCCAAGTACCCTCTGGACATAGGTTACTAGGTCGACGTTATCATTCTTACGTATTTCCTGTTAGCTGCTCTACCGCAAGCTCTTCGCACACTTGTCTTGCTGCTGCATTTTTTGCCTTTCGGTAAAGCCGTTACGTTTTTAACTCGCTTTAGCGTTCGCCGACCCTTTTCTTTGGGTTCGATCTCTTGCAGTAATTAAAAAAAAACCATATGTTTTTTTAATCTATATCTTTTCTATAGGTACTGACATCTGCCTGATCCAATTTCACTATATATATACATAAAAATATTTTGAGCCAACTTTTATTGCCACCACTGTATACAGCGCTTATAAAATATTATAAAATGAATCCTAAATGTTAAGTTGTATAGCTAGCAATACCTTAGTGAGAGTTGAACTCAATTCTATACAGAGGTTTTGGATTGATGTGCGCGCAAACATATAGACAAATAGACAACAACTTTTATAATTGTAGATGTGGCTTCTATCATTCTAAAAAAAACCAACAATATCAATTTTTTTCGTGTTCCACATATTTTTGATGTGCTACAGATTTATACTTCCTGAGATATTGATTATAAAAAATCCCATATGGGTGGGAGGTGCCACGCCCCGTTTCCACTTTTCCCCAAATTTTTCTTAGGATGTTAGATTTTACTCTCATATAACGCCTTCCAGTGTTTTATTGTTCTAACATAAACATTTTCGTAGATTTTACATTCAAAATTTGCATCTGAATGAGAGGTGCCACGCCCCCTTTTCCCTTATACTTCATTTTTCGGCATATCGATTTTTTTATAGGAGAAAAAAAAATTCGTGAAATACCTTAATGTGCTTGTAGGTACATATGACCGCCTTCTTTTATCAAAGGATTAAGCATACAAATTAACTGTCAAAATAATTTGAAAGCGCGAAATTGTGTATAAATTTGTGAAATGTCAAAGTAGAACTTGTGAAACAGGATTTAAGGATGCACAAAGGTCAATAACTGAAACAATATTAGATATACATACAAACATCTATGCTACGTATCATAATTAGATTCAAGTGATGCAAAATAAACAGGAAAAACTTGAAAAAATTAAAAAAAAAAAATTATTCGATATATTTTAGTGCGTGAAAAAACTTGATTATTTGAAAACGTATCGTCTAATCAAAATAAAGCATTTGTTCTAAAGAAAGCAAGGATTGAAACTAAAACGAAAAAAGTTTAATAGAAGCATGTGTCTAACTATTTACAAGAGCGGAAGACCAAAAACAGACTACCTTACCAAAATTATAACTTGCCCACTTTGGAAAAAAAATATAAGGCATTTAACCGAAAAATTTAGAACAAAATATTAATCATTTTTTCTTAAATAAATTAAATTATTTTAGTGTTTTTAATTCTTTTCTCTTTTTACAACAGTTCACATAGCAATACAATTAAAACCCTAAAACAAACCGAAAGTTATTATAGGTATTTTCACCGAAATTATTTTAATAAATACAATTTTTTTTTTTTGAATTTTTTTGTTATTATATTTTTTATTTTTTTATAACAGTTTTCATAGCAATACGATTTAAACCCAAAACCGTACCGAATGCGATTTAGAATCGGTTGCTCTTTGGAAAAAATCTCGGGCATACAACCGAAAAGTTTTGATTACATTTTTTTAAAATAATTTTTTTTTTTGAATATTTGTTTATAATTTCTTATTTTTTTATAACATTTAACATGACAATACAATTCAACCCGGAAACCGAACCGATCGTAGTTTAGAATCGGCTGTCCTCTTCGGGAAAAATATAGTGCATCTAACCGAAAAATTTTTTATAATTTTTTTTTTTTATTAAATTATATTAAAAAAATTTTCTTTTTATTTTTTTTCTTTTCTTATAACAGTTGACATAGCAATATAGTTCAACACCTAAACCGAACCGAAAGTTATTTAGAATCGGTTCCTCTTTGAAAAATATATAGAGCATTACCGAAATTTTTTAATAAAAAAAATTTTTTTTAATTTTATTTGTTATTATATTTTTTTCTTTTTTATAACAGTTTTCATAGCAATACAATTCAAACCCGAAACCGAGCCGAATGTTATTTATAATAGGGGTTCCTCTTTGGAAAAAAGAAATTTTATTTTTTGAAAATATTTTTTTTATATATTTGAATTATTTTTGTTAATGATTTTTTTTATTTGTTTTTATAAATAAATACAGCCATTAAAGCTGTCAGCAAGCTAATCTGCCAATAGGCCTAGAAAACTTGCTGTGCCGACAGAATGGGACCACCGAGAAAGTGGCTTTGGATAAGACTTTGGAACATAATAAACTCTGGGTATGTTCGGTTCTAATGAGGAGAAGTAAGGGAGTACTTTACTATGTACTAATCGGTACGATTGCGAAGTCTCAAAGTCCATATGGCCATGTTTAGACAATAAAAGAAGCTTCCTTCTCAAACTAAACAAATCTGCGCTGAGAGTGCTTACCGATAGTTCGACTAAGCAGAACCTGTCAGAGGTAGGAGGAAGAGGAGTCGATCCACCATTTTTTTTGCCGATGCCCAGGACTGCAGACAAGGCCTCTCAGATATCTGGGAGCATGCCTTTTTGACTGTCTGACAGGGATCGGGGCGGTGGATATATCATGTGGCAAAATGCGTAACTAGATGGCCAGAGTCTTAGGGACTGGCCGTCAACCCCCGTAAAAGGGTACTCGTCCGCTTCACAAGAAGATATAAGATCCCTGCCTTCAGACTGACCTAGAACGGAAGAGTACCGCTAGTACTGCCTGAAATGGTGAGTTATCTCGGAATTATAAAAAGCTTCTTTGGTGACTTTTGTTTACTTTTGTCTGGTGGAAAGTCTTCTATATGTACATTGGACTGCTCTGGTAGGTATCAGGGGCGGTCCTTAGCCCTGAATGTTAAGCTGAATATACATCCGGTAAATAAAGCGGTCCGGGTGAGGGCAGTAAGGAGGCATTGTGATATGGGATACGTGAACTCCAGCATTCCTATATAACTCGTGAAAGGTTTCTGACGGTGGTACTTTGATTAGATGCGCTATATATTTAGCATCACAACCCCCCTGAATACGTCCGAAGCCGAAAGGAGGATATGGCGTGGTTTCGAGGATATGGCGTGCGTCATTGTTTCGTTGTTTGTGCGGCTTTCAGTTGGCTGGACGTCTACCTTTATCCACCGAGCTATGTCGAATGCATTGCTAACTGAATAAGCTCACGCCTTGCTTTGGGCTCCACAGTTACTGAATACTCCGTCCTTGTACATCCTCGGGTTGACGCTTGTCACAGGTCGCTCCCTGATGCGGGACTCCCTTTTCACTCTTGTCACTCATCCGCAATTGAGAAAATAATTAAGTAACTAAGATTTGAAAGCAGGAAAGTCAGCCAAAAGCACCTGAGCTTGTTGCATGCCACATGTCGCATGCAATGTATGTATGTGGCAAGTAAGGCGACACAAAATTGAAATTAAGAAAAAATTATAAGAGTAATGAAAACTTAAAAAAACTGGGCGTGGTCAACAAATGAGGTGGGCGTTAACCGTTGTATGTGATGCCGTTGCATATGCCAAAGTGCTTTGTCAAAGCAAAAATGGCTAAAAACACACACACAGATACAGCAAGCGCACTCACTTATCTCTGCACTTTGGCTTGCACTGAAGCAGCGGCACAGGCAAACTTAAGAAAGTAGAATTTTGAACTTTGAATGGAAATTAATTAGCAGATGCATTTCGCTGGGTGTAATGACATAACAGACCGCCGACGCTATCGCAATCCGTACACGATACGGCGCTTGAGCTTACGTGGTTTTGTTGTATTGTTGGTGTTGTAGTCGCATTTGGGTTAAGTTTAATGCAGCTAAAGGTGAAATGTGCAATTTTTGTGATGATTGTTAGACGAAGGCAGCGGTAATGGCGACGAGCAAAAAGGACACAAAAAGCAAATCAAAAAGGATCAGGAGGATCAAAGGATTACAAGAAAAAAAGGGATCGACGTGCGCACCATGCGAAGTATTGCCAAGGTATATTTCATTAGCTGTAGCAGAAATTCTGATGTGAGTAAAAATTTGTGTATTATTGCCAAAAACAACAACGAAGATCAGTAAAATGAAGGCAATGAATTTCAACACAAAATTCTGCACATTAGGGTGGTTTGAAGTTTTTTTTCTACTATCGGGGTAACGAAGGATTATAAATTATAAAAAAAAGTATTTAATTTATTTTAAAAAAATATTTATTCAACATTTTGAGGTTGCAGACTCGATAAATAATTGGTGAAATAGTGTAGTTCCAAAGGAATTTTTTTTTAATTGTTACAGAATCTGTAGATGCTTTTCTCGATATTGCCAATACAAAGTCAGAAGTTATAGAAAAAAATATGTGTTTTTTTTTGCAATTTAAGTGAGTATTAGAAAGTGAAATGCAAAAAAAAACTTACTTTCACAAGTTTTTGAATGTTTTTAGGTTTTTCATGACTTTGCATTAAAAAAGTTTTTACGACGAACCGCCCAAGTGGGTCACCTCAAAATAAAAGTAAAAAAATTGATAAGCAAAAAAACAAAGAACTATTACCAAAAAAAAAATTATTAAAAAAAAAAAAATTTCACCACTCACCCTAATGTGTGTAGTAATTTTCTAACAAGAGGTTGACTTCAAAATGACGATAAAAAAAAAAAAAGTTTTACCAAAAATATAAAAAAATATTAAACATTTTTTTTTGTCTACTAAGTCTAATGTGGGTAACAAAATAAAAGAAAAAGTTTGCTAAACAAAAAAAGTTTTGCAAAAAAAAATTATTAAAAATTTTGTTTCCAGCCCACCCTAATGTGGCTAAAATTTTTTTTATTTTTTTTTAGTACAACCAAGAACAGAGCACATAAAAAGGGAAACCAATAAATAAAAACACGAAATTCTGCAGATACGCTGTGCGCTGCTTCAAATACAATTCGTGCAACAATTGAAGAAACAGTTAAATTTAAAACAACAACAACAACTGCACAACGACATGCGATAAAATCCATATAACAATCAAGAAACTTCTGTTGCACCCGCTTCGTGAGCTAACCCATACATGCGCGCCCCTCCTCCACAGCTCCTTTAGGCCGGCTGCTTGTCTGCGCATTTTGGCGTCTGCCAACTCAACTGCACCTGCGCACATTAGTCCATTGCTGTCTGTTCCCTTGTTCGTTGTACGCTTCGCCGATTTCTTTTTCCACCTTACCCACATCCTTCGAATGCTTGCTGGAATTGCTTACTTGTTTTTGTGTTTTTTTGTTTGTTTTTACTACGGTACTAATTTTTGCTACGCATACCGTTATCACTGCCATTGACGCCGTCAAACACTCAGTCATTTTATCCTGCGGCTAAGGCGAAAGCGTAAAATTAAACAAAACAAAGCAATTGATGTACGAGCATGTATTTGCACGAACTTGCTGGTGGACTGTGGTGTAAGGGAACTGATGGAATATTTTTAAATGATGTTCAAGAAATCATACAAATGGGTCATATCGTTTACGCGATAACATTGGTTTTACAAAATAATAATTATAATAGCATAAGGTGGCAAGCCTAAGTAAAAACCTTACCAATAAATATTTTTGCTGAAATACTTAGTGAAATACCTTTTGTTTGATACCCATATTGGTGTATTTCATTAAATTTAAAAAAATCAAATAGGTGGCAGCCCTGTTAACACATACTTCAATGTAGCACTTAAGAGGGATAACTTGAATGTGGGGAATTGCGTGTACTAAAAGCTCTTTTCAAATAGGTTGAGTCGTTTTTGATGTATTAACGGATATGCAAAAAAATATATTTAATTGGATTAAGTGGCAACCCTAATAACCCTAGCTAGAAATATTTGTCGTAAAATACTACTTAAAATAGCTTTCATTTGATATCCATATTGGCATTTCTAATTTGTTTAAAAAATGCAGATAGGTGGCAACCCCTTAAAAGCATTTTAAATGGCAACACTTTGATAGGAATGTTTAAAATGCAGGAAATTGCCTAGATTTAAAAATGCATTCAAAGTGTTTAAGTCGTTATCGTGATAAAAGCAGATTTACAAAAGAATAAACTTACCAGAATAAGGTGGCAACCCTGCCTGGAAATATTTTTGTTGAAATAAGATGCAAAATATCTTTAGTTTTACACATATACTGGCATATCTCACTTTATTTAAAAAAAATTCATATATGTAGGTGGCAGCTTTGATAAAATATTCCCAGTGGCAACACCCGAGTAGAAAGTCTGCAATAGCTGCATACCAAATTTCATCAAAATCGTTGGAGAGATTTTCGAGATAGTGGTGGTTATACAAGAAAAGCTCGTTTAAAGCTATAAGAGATGTGTCGATCTCCTGGAAGCAGCGTAGCAAGAGGTTATGCAAGAAAGATGATGGAAAACGAAAGCTTTCTAAATTCGAAGTAAATGCGATAGCTAAATACATGCACTGAACGAAGTGGCAGGATACAAATTATGTGGCATAGAAAAGAGAGGACTTCACGGTCTTGGATCACAATGAGCGCATCTGTAGTTTAAGTGTTGGGCTCATAACTTATTAAAGCTCGGCCCAGCCCTTTCAACCTTATCTAGGCTCAGAGGGATATTTCTTAAAAAAAGCAGCAGTCTGGTATCGCACAGTTCTTGTTTAACTCTGGAGCTGTAGACCTTATCCAAGTTCTGCACAATTTCTAAAGCGATGCGCGGGATCCTCCAGAGCTAAAATCGATCAAGTGTTGGTTTGGATGCTAGACTACTCCCCAGCGCTTTAGACGCCTTCGACAGTGTCGAGGAAATCGTTCAGGTGACAGTCGGGCTTAGGAATGGAAGTTCTTTTCAACATTGAACAACATAATGAGTCTTTTCAGCTAATCTAGAGACCTGAACCGGATAAGATCGAAGTATGGCCTCTACAAGCTTAATCTACACATTGATCCCTCAAAAGATGCTGCAGATTTCCAACATGGAGCTCTACATCTGCTGTTCGTCAAGCAAGCTTTATGTTGCTTTAGTCCGCGCCTGCAAGCTTGGCATGTAACGAACATCGACACACATGTTATCTCGAATGCGCATGCGCCGTGAACGTGCAGTGAAATCGTAAAAATATATCCTTGACGCGTGCCGCTGATGATAAGTCGTGCCAAGTTGCATGAAACGGAACATGCAAACTTATTGAAAATGGACGCATGGGCTTCGATGATTATACAAACTACACCCTACAGTAAAAGCAACCAGCTGTGAACTGATCCAAAATTAGTAATAAGCTCACACAGGTTCTCTCTACAACTCGTACTTCCGCTTGACAAATACTTCTCGACACAAGATGATGGTGTAAATTCCAGCTTCCACGCTGCAGTCCAGGATCCGTGAGCATCGATTCATGTCTGGTCGAACTTTGTCCTCACTTTTCTTAAGAGATCATGCAAGGAGTGAGATCTTGAGAACATCTTTCTACGGAAAGAAAAAGTCGTCGAGAAGCAGAATGGTGACCTACGTTTATGAAAGTTTTGAGATGTGGTCAAGAGCTAAATTCTTATAGTAATAATATGGCCACGCGACTTCCGGATAAATTTGAGGCTGAGAGAAAGCTAGTTAATTCCTTTACCATCCTTGATTGGAATTAACTTGGGGGAAACAAAATTTTCCAAAGTTTGCATACCATTCTTGAAGGAAATATATGGTCCTTAACAACTAGTTAATGACTAGTCTTCCCATGACTAATTACCCACTTCACAGCAGTCTATCTCCAGGTAGGCTTCCCTATTCAAGTCAATATCCTTATGAGGCTGCGGCTGCAAATTCGACCACATGCGAGCATGTACAACGGCTGATTTGGTCGCCTTGTTGTTGCCGACGATGTTGACGACGCTTAAACAGGTGCATGCAATTCAACCATCAACAAAAGAAAACAACAACGAACAATGATTAAAAACCAAGCAATAAAAATCAGCAACACAAAATTCAGCCGTTGGCGTTGGCATGCATTAAGTGGTCGTGGTCGTTGGCGCTCGTGCCACACAACAGCAGCAACAAGTTGAAGAACAACAACAACAACAGCAGTGACAATAACTCAAACCCACAATAACATAAAAATCCAAAAACGCAGACTTAAATGATAAGGTGTAGGCAATTCAAAATCATCAACAAATTTTTAATTTTTTTTTTTTTTTGAAATTACAAAAACCAAAAAAATTGCGAAAACGAGGCCCAAAAGCGTCTTCAGCATTAATTAAGCGTACTTTACACTCGTTTTTGTGTCGCTGTGGTTTTTAGTATATCAATCAATTTGTTGTTGTTGTTTTCTTAATATTCTTGTTGCAGCGGAATTTCGTTTTTAAAATTTTTTTTTTTGAAGTTAAACTTCTTAGATATGTGGCACTGAATTTTAGTTTTACAGATGCAAGAAATTAAAACGAAATTTTTTTTTTGTTAGATTTTATATTTTACATTTTTTATTATTTGGTAAAAAAAAATTTAATAAAGATATATCTAATGCAATTTTGTTTTAATATACATAAAAATAGTATTATTGGAAATAGTGTGGTGTGCTTTTTAAGAATAAAAAATGTAATACAAAAAATTAACTAAAATGAAATAAAATAAAATAAGGAAAAATAAAATAAAGTAAAATAAAAGGAAATGAAATAAAATAATATAAAATAAAAGGAAATGAAATAAAATAATATAAAATAAAATTAAACTAAAAAAATAAAAAAAAGGCTTTTTTGTACCAACAATTTTTGTTGATTTTACGGCTTGTACATTTTCAAGTATTCATGAAACGAGCTCAAGGATAAGAATAATAATTTTTCACTTTTTTAATTTTTAAGAAATTATTATTGTTTTTAATTTTTCAATAATCATTTTTAATGAATTTTTAAAAGTTTTTTAATTGAATAGAGTAGGAAAAATGTTTAGAGACAATCGCCATAGCTTTTCTTATAGATCCATTTCAGAAGCTGTCAGGCTTTTTTATCAGGCACAGTCAAATAAAATAAAATAAAATTAAATAAAATGAAGTAAAACAAGATAAAATTAAATGCAATACAAAACTAAAAAATTTATTTTTTAACTATATTTTTTATTTTATCACAATTTTTTTTTTTTATTTATTTTATTTTATTTTATTTTATACAATTAAATAAAATGAAGTAAAATAAGATAAAATTAAATGCAATAAAAACTAAAAAAATTATTTTTAACTACATTTTTTATTTTATCACAATTTATTTTATTTATTTTATTTTATTTTATTTTATTTTATTTTATTTTATTTTATTTTATTTTATTTTATTTTATTTTATTTTATTTTATTTGATTCTATTTTGTTTTGGTTTATTTTATTTTATTTTATTTTATATTATTTTATTTTGTTTTATTTTATTTTATTTTGTTTTGGTTTATTTTATTTTGTTTTCTTTTATTTTATGTTATTTTGTTTTATTTATTTTATTTTATTTTATTTTGTGTTATTTTATTGTATCCTAATTAATTTTATTTTATTTCATTTTATTTTATTTTATTTTATTTTATTTTATTTTATTTTATTTTATTTTATTTTATTTTATTTTAGTTTACTTTATTTTATTTTACTTTATTTTATTTTATTTTATTTTATTTTATTTTATTTTGTTTTATTTATTTTATTTTATTTTATTTTATTTTATTTTGTTTTATTTTATTTTATTTTGTTTTATTTATTTTATTTTATTTTATTTTATTTTGTGTTATTTTATTGTATCCTAATTAATTTTATTTTATTTTATTTTATTTTATTTTATTTTATTTTATTTTATTTTATTTTATTTTATTTCATTTTATTTTATTTTATATTATTTTGATTTATTTTATTTTAGTTTCCTTTGTTTTATTTTATTTTATTTTGTTTTATTTTATCTTATTTTATTTTACTTTATCCCATTTTATTTTATCTTATTTTATTTTATTTTAATTTATCTTATATTATTTTATTTTATTTTACTATTTTTGTTGTTTATGGCCTTAAATTGTGCGAAATAATTTTATTTTACGTTATTTTATTTTATTTTATTTTATTTTGTTTTATTTTATTTTTTTTTGTTTTATTTTTTTTATTTTATTTTATTTTGTTTTATTTTATTTTATTTTATTATATTTTCCAAATTTAGTTTCAAAAAGTAAAACGCACGATTTTGTTTAATAAAAAAAATATTGGGGAAAAGGTGTGTTGTGATTTTGAAGAATAAAAAATCAAATTTATTTAAAATAAGATAAATAATAAATAGCGTTAAAAAAAAAACCAGAAACCCAAAAAGTCAATTTGTTTTATAGCTAAACAAGAAAATATAGTATTATTGGGAAAAAAGGTGTCGTATATATAGGGTTAAGAGGTTTTACTTCTCTCACTTACACTTTTTGTCTTTTTTTCTTGGCATGCCATCCTCCATTTTCTCGCTGTTTTTTTGTCACAAATGAATTACCGCAAATTGATTACGCTTGTCGTTTGCATTCGCATCAATCGTGGTGCAGTAGCCAAAGTGGCTTTTTGACTCATTTGACTTGGCCGCAGGCGAATTGCATGAATATGTTAAAGAGGCGTGTTTGCGCATGCGCTGTTTGTTGATAATTCCAATAATTTCACCTTTTGGCAGTTATTGACGGTTTGACATTTTATATGTTGCTATCTCGCTGTTGATGATGATGATGGTGTTGTTGCTTGCGGTTGTTTGTTTTAAATATGAAATATTAAAGGATTTTTTAGTTTTGCCTTCGGAGGAGTGCGTGTGTGTGTTTGCCGTTAAGCCGTTGACGTTCAGTTGTTGGGTGTTTGGGGCAACAGCTGTGAATTGAGCAGCTATAACGGTGTCTGTTTGAGCATGTCGATTGAGGTTAATGTGTTGGAGCATTTGAGTGTTGAAATTTTTATGTTATTATACTTTGTAAAAAGGACATCTCCGTTTAATTGATGTGGTGTTTTTTTTAGTTCTAATTTGGAGATTCATCAGCTGTATTGAGGTGGCGTTTCATGAATAGAGAGACTACACACCCAGTGCGTGTTAGTATTTGCCTTACGAATCGTGCACAATCCTAACTCTTTGGTGTTGTCATAAGTTTAAAAACTATTAGAACCTTATTCTAGTGTGGATACTAGGTTTGCGCAGCTGAAACAGTCGTTCAATCCCCAAAGCGTAGTTAAAAACATCAACGAGAGGTGGGCGTAGTCACTAGGCTATCTGGCTCATTTTCATTCTTCACAACTGTGATATGCCTACGCGCCTGGTTTCTCCATTCACCCGATTATGGAGTTATTAACATCGCAATTTATGTACTCATACTATTTGGGCGGTGCCACGCCTATTTTTAAAAATTTTGCAAAATATTTAACCAAGTACAATTTTTTACCATTTTAGCTGTATAAATTAATGAACTAATTCTTTTTATATGTTTTTCGAAAATTTTAGATATCGAAAATAGGGACGTGGTTATCATTCAAATAAAAATTTTTTTTTCAAAATTTATGCAAATTTAAAATTTCACCCTTTTCCTTTTTTTCTGTTTTGAAAAAATTTACTTTGGCATTTCCGTAGGGGGTACTTAGAGGTATAAAAATATAAATATAAAATTAAAGTTTGCCTTTAAATTTTGTACTAAAATTTTTTTTGTATTATACCTCTAATGTGTCTTAAGACATCCCGAAATTTTCCGGAGGAGTGTGTATGATTTTTTCAAATATAGAAGTTTGAGAATTTTTCCAAAAATTTGTATTTTTTATTTTTTATTTTTACATTCTAGTCGAGTTTACTTAGTTAAAAAAAAATTACACAATTTTGTTCACAAAAATTTTTTTGATGCTAGTGCAATGTAAAAACAAAAATGTAAAAAAAAACTTTTAATCATATTTTAGTTTTTACATTCCGCTACCACGAAAAAATAATTTCGGTGATCAAAATTGTTTGAGTTAAAAAAAAGTTTTTAAAAATTAAAAGAAAAATTTGCAAAATATGCATATTTTTAAAAAACACGCTGGGTCGTCAAAAAATTTAAATTTAAAATTTTTTACATAAAATTTTGAGATGGCCCACTCGATTTTTAAATAAATATCCGATAAAATTATAATGATAATTATAACGATTAAAGAAAAAATTTCAAATTGTATTTGAATCTGCCCCTCGAAAGACAGTTTAAATTTAAAAGTTGAAAAAATTAGCATAGTTGATAATTCAATTTGTGAGGAAAAAATTTCAAACACCATATAGAAAAAAAAATTGCCAAAAAGCAATCAGATTTTTAAGAGCTTAGAGACTTGCACTTTGTGAGACTAAAATTTAATAGACCACAAAGTAGCGTACCCAGAACTCATTTTGAAGTTATTGCCTAAAGTTTGAAAATTCTCAAACCGTTTTTTTTTTTTTTTAACTTTTAAAGAATTTTTGGAATTTTTGCATGAGCTGGGAAATACTGACTAAAAAGATTTTTATGAAAGCACTACCTATATTTTTTTATGAAATTAACAAAGGAATTTTAGCAGCAGAAGAACCAACTGGACGCGGCTTAGACTGCTCTCTCTACCTAACCTAATACCCACCACGTTGCAAGCTTCCATCTCGTAAACGCTCAGTAAAGTAGTAATTTTATTTTACGCTAGTTGATAATAAAGTTTAAAATTTTTAAACAATAATTTGTGTAATTAAAAGCCTTTCAAGCCATAAATTAGGCAATTGTCGAGGCATTTTTTGTGCAAGCAAAACGAGCCATAACGCAACTCGTAGCATATGCCCCCACATAAAAAACGCATCTCAGCTATTCGGAGCAATTACAAAATAGTAGTTAAAATACTTAAGTTTATACGCATTTTACGCTTACTACATTTTCGTAGCATAGCAAACTAGACTCAGCTCTGCAGACGTCCTCTACAAGAAAGTGCAACAAAGCAGCACGATCAACCATCAACGAACGCCGATCGACAGCCATACAACTACTCGATACATGAATTGAACATTGTGGCTGTTGGGGTGTGTAAGCCAGTTGCAGTTGGTATGTGCCGAATACTTCAAAAAAGTGTAGGGAACAACGATTGCCTGACAAAAGTCAATGATCGCACGCGCATGCGCAAAGGCAACATGCCGAAAATGTAAATTTTTTGTTGGTTTTTTTTTTGGTGCAGAATTTTTCACTTGCCCCGTAGGTAATGAGAACTGAGTAGGGTGCGGAAACTGAATAAAATTCTGTTCAGACTCGCATTGGCTCCGCGAGCCATTTTCGCACTAAGCTTCGACTGGAGGTCTATCTAACCAGGCAGGGTTTGTGGTGAACGGAATTCCGATGTTTCTTTCTATTCCTCTGCCTCTTCTTCAACCTTATATACATATCCCTTGTCTTCTTCTTCGTCTTGTTCTTCCAATCTCAAACAATCTCTCTCTACATTTCACTCTTTCTCTCCCGAGCCCTCTTTGCCCATATCCTCTACATCATCGACTTTCTCAACTTATCCCACTCTCTCTCAACCTCCCTTATTCTCTCCATCTCCGCTTACATTGGATGAGCGCACAGACGACTCAGCGTTGAAGCTCTTTGCCTTCTCAAAGTCTTCAATGGAAATCAATGCTGATGTAGAGCTTCAGACCCACAGAAACTTGTCACATCTTCCCATCACCCTGGAGCCCATCCACTGTACGATCCAAATAACTAGCTTCAGCTGCTACTCTTTTGCCATTCTTGGGGGGAGCATATCACAGTAGTCCGTGGTCTATCGAGTCTCAAACTAGAGTCCCTCTCATGTCAGTGGAGCTTTTGATATCGGTTCCAGCCGGATTTACCTAGCTGAATATTTACTCAAAGGACTGTCACTCCTGTAACTGCTGCAGACTATGACAAAAACGTATGACAACGTCCCTAACGGGAGTCATCGTAAACGAACACATGTGCTACTACAATAAAAACAACAACTATAACAACAGCACGTATTTTTGTGTGCCTGAAGAAGACTCAACACGCAAAATATCTACAATTCGGATATCTTGCCGAAAGCAATGAAAGGATAATCAGGCATTGACGTCGGCAGGATCAACTGGATAGCATGGGATCAGCGGAGGCTTTTTGGTTTTTATGGCCCAAAATTTAATACGCATATGAAATTTGCCAAAAATTATATGCCAAAAGCCACACATATCTACAAGCAATATATGTATGTATGTAGGTGTGTGTGTGGTATGTATGTATGTATGCTAGAGGCCTACCTTACCACGCTTTTAGCTATCGAAACAATATTGAGGTACTGGATTGGTGAAAAAGGACATGTGTAACGGCTATGCAAGAGTTCGCTTAAAAGTTATACTTAAATGGAGGAAGAAGAAGAGCAAGAAAATGTAAGAAAAAAAATTTTAAAACTAAAAGGTGAAAAAAGTAAAGTTAAGAGAGGGGGAAACGGCAGCGCTTAATAATGGGTAGCATTAGCGGCTTTTGAATTAATCTCGAGCTAACAATAGTGTATTGTTTTTGTTGTGTTTGCGTTGTTCCATTTCAAATCGTTCAATTTCGGCTTGCATGCATAATCCAAAGAATTTTCAAAATCAAAAAATATTTCAAATTGTTTGGGGTGTATTTTTTTGATTGCTCGTAAACACTTTTCCTGCAAAAAGACTCCGGACTGGGGTTAAAAGAACGCTTAGTGCCATCAAACACAAAAAAAAAAAAAAAAAACACATTTAAATGTTTGGAAAACGCATTATATTTATTAATGGAATTTTTGTGGAACAAAGCAGTTAAACATTTTTTTTTTAATTTTGTAATATTAAGGTAATTTTTTTTTGTTTCCTCGTGAACAATTTTTTTGCAAAAAGAATCCAGATTTGGGCTTCACATTATGTTTGATGGTATAAAAAATTTGTTTATAGTAAAACAAAAAAAAAATTTAAGAATTTTGGGCAAGGGAAGTGTAATGATCAATGAAATTTTCATTGAAAAATTTATTAAAAAAAAAAAAAAATCTTGGAATTTAAGAAATCTGCCAAATAAAAGTATTTTACATATTTTTGTAATGAACAGACC
The DNA here is from genome assembly GCA_949987695.1 of Merzomyia westermanni. NCBI lineage: Eukaryota > Metazoa > Arthropoda > Insecta > Diptera > Tephritidae > Merzomyia > Merzomyia westermanni. The sequence goes on from OX465290.1 coordinate 150,690,774, forward strand.
ATAAAACCAACAACAAAATAAAAGTATTTTCTTTTGACAATCATTTCAATCAAAATAAAGAAATACTGAAAATATATAATTTTTTAAAATTTGATTTCAAGCAACAAAAAAATCTGAGTATATTAAGGTTGTGCTCATATTTTCCGGAAAAAATCCGATTTAAACTAAAATACTGAGCGAAAACATTAATTTGAAATACAAATTTCGAAAAACTAAGCTTTACATGAATTAATGTATACAATGTTTTCGAACCATTTTGACAACTTGACAATAAAAATTGTTCAATTATTATTATTTTTTTATTTTAATTTAAAAATGGCAAAAGCAACAACTTTCAAAGAAATAACTGTAATAAGTCTAGCAAATTTAATAATTTTCGTTGACATTTTTTTTTAATTTTTAAAGCAGTTAAATGTTAGTATTTTGAAAAACAAAACATCTTTAAAGCAGCATAAGTTTTGAACGAGAAGTTTTGAAAATTAAAAAAAAAATAAACTTAAAATAATCAAAAATTTTGAAAAATCAAAACTCTGTAGAATCGAAGTAATTAAATTTTTTCGAATCACTTTTTAATAAATAAATTACATCAATCTAGCAAAAATACCTTATTTTTTTTTGAACATCCGAAATTGAAAAAATTTAAGAATTTTAGTTTTTAAAATAAAATTTGTTTCGATTTTTAAAAACTAAAAAGAAAAATACATTTGAAAAAAATATAAAAATAAAAAAAATTAAAAAAAAGCTTTCTATTGATATTTCGAAACACAAAATTTGAAATTTGTAATTTCTTTGTTGGAAAATAAAAATTAAAAAACAATAAAAGCTTTTAATAGATATTTCGTGACTTTAATTGATATTTCTATATTTATTTATCAAGAAAAAAAACGCAATCAAAGCTTTTGATGTATATTTCTTGACTTTAATTGATTTAATTATTTTATAATAAAAAAAACTAAAATAAAAAATAGCAATAAAAGCATTTGATTTATATTTCGAAATACAAAATTTTAAATTTTGTAATTTGTTTTTTTGGAAAATAAAAATTAAAAAACAATAAAGGCTTTTAATAGATATTTCTTGACTTTAATTGATTTAATTATTTTATAATAAAAAAAAAACTAAAATAAAAAAGCAATAAAAGCATTTGATTTATATTTCGAAATAAAAAGTTTTAAATTTTATAATTTCTTTGTTGGAAAATAAAAATTAAAAAACAATAGTTCGATTCCGATATTTCGAAATCTAAAAAAAATGTTAGGAAAAATGTTTCAAGGAAAGCGCCGAACTCGAAATAAAAAAAAAAAAACAAAAATTAAAAAATATATTTTTCTGCAAAGAATTTGAAACTATTTTGTTCAATAGTAGTAATTTTTAATTTCTTTATACCTATCATTGTCCGCCTTTAGTTGGAATCACCCATAAATGCAAGAAACAACTGCGGCACGAGCTATACTTTTTTTATGATTGCATGTATGCGAATTTATTATTATTTTTTTTTTTTTTTATTTTACCTAACAATTTATACTGTATATTATTATTTTGAATGCTTTGTTATTATTTGCTTTTTATATTTAAACATTTTTTTAATAATTTTTTTCCAACTTTTAATTGACCGCCTGCGTCTTGTAGTGCCTTCCATTTATTTTGCTTTCCACTAATTTTGCACCTGTCCCCAATTTTGTTGTTATTGCTTATCCTTTCTGGTGCATAACATTGACTACACCAAAGTCTTTGTTGTTGTTGTTATTGCAGCATTTTTTGTATGCCTTCACAAATATTTTTCGTCTGGCAATGTGCGCATGCGCGCAGCTTAATGCAACATGCCATGGCATATGTGGCGCGGATAAGTAGATTTTGCAAACATTTGGACAAAAGGCGTAGGATCAAGCAAATGTTTGGTAAAAATTCGGCGAAAAAAGTGGAAATTGAAGAGTATTTGAAAACGAACAAACAAATATAACTTGTTAATGAAGTAGGCATTGAGTACAGTTATGAGAAGGGAAGCTCTTGCGTTGCCGTGGCTGGTGTTATATCCAATTTTGAACATTTTGCCATTAAAGTGTTTGCGTTTTTTAAATTCAAAAATAGAGTAACAAACTGGCTCGCCTAGAATTGAAGATTTTGCAAAAAAAAAACAAAAAAAAACGTTAGGTTAAATTCGGCTCTTGTGGCCAAAGCCAAACCGAACCTGTAGCGAACTTTTGTGGCCAAACATAACCGACGTAGAAATTCGAAATTGAGTAATACATGAGGATGTTTATTAGTGAATGATCGGGTGTTCACCTTCAAAACCGAGCCGAACCACATTTAGGACAGTTTCGACTGTCTCCTGACCGAATATTTCACAAAATTGTTTAAAAAAAATCTCCTATCGGAATCGAACTTTTCTAACCGCTGAAATTCGATCCGAATATCTGTCTTTAAAGACGAGCCCGACCGAATATTCTCAAATAACAAAATAATAAATAATCAATGTATGTTGAGTAAATTTTTATTTTTTGAACAAAAAAGTAGAACCGAACCGGAACCGAACTTTTCTGAACGAATATGACCGACACCGAAATACCATGCTATTTTAAATATTAATGAAGAATACCAGATTGCTGATAAAATTTTAGATTTTTGCAATTACTTTTATTAGAGAACGACCGAATATCGATTTTTTTAACCGAGCCGAACTGCATTTTTAAAATTTCATCTGTAGCCTGACCGAATATTTCCCAAATAATCAATTAATAAATAATTTAAGTGTTTGTTTGTTGACTCCAAAAACTTTTTTGGAAAATTCGAAGTCGAACCGAATCGGAATCGGTACCAAAACCGAACTTTTCCGACCGAACTTTTTTGACGCTCGTCGAAACTCGAACCTACTCTAAGCATTATTGAGGAAAACAGATTGCTAGGCGAAGTTTCGTGTTTATTATGATTTTGAACTGAGTATGACCGAATATGGATTTTTCAGGTCGAACCTCGTCGAACTCTAGCCAATTGCATACAAAACCGGTCCAAATATTTTTCAAATCACCAGACTATCGATTTATAGCATAAGTTCCTACATATAAATAAAAAAAGGGAAGTAAAAATTAGACCAAGTAATGTTCGACTAAAGCTTGAAAGCGAACCGAACCTTTATATTCGGGTATGGACGAAACAGAACAAAACGGAGCATGCTTTGCTTTATCTTGTTTTCATTCTGTTAGTGTTTGATTAGCGTTGCTACATAATATTTCAGTTAAAAAATTATAAAAGTTATGGTATAAAGATAACTTGGTCGAAAATTTATGATGTAGTTGCCACCTGTTTTGATTTTCAACAATTATTTTTATTGCCGAAAAACGCAAAAAATCGTGTTTTCCTTTTCTTCGAACTATATGCTAGACTTAGAGTAGCAATTGAACGGGCTGCCAGCGGCAATTAAGTACCCAAATTTGTAGTAAAACATTTAACTGAAAACTCAGCAAAGTCATTGGCCTCGGTAGAGAAGTGCCGCCTTCGTTCACCATCCCTCTTTAGGCGAAATATTTAAAACTGAATTTCAAAATCTACCGTTGCTTCCACCTACATGACACGCGATCCTATTAAATATGCAAAATTGTGCTAAATATATAATAAAAGATTGATAAACGAAAAAAAAAAAGAATTTTCTCAACCATAAAATTTCATTCTAGCCTCAAGCCATTAATCCGCAGCGCATGACCCCTATTGGCGTTTGGCTTGACACGGTGGTGTGGCGGTGCGGCTTGTGATCCTTTCACCCGAACTAATAATCTGTCTTCTTAATACACACACATACATATATATTGATAGAAATTTACAGAATTTATAGAGTTAGCTGAATTGCCTTACACTCTTGAAACCCTCACCTGGAAGCAAATTGCAAAAATATGTCAAAAAAATTTAAAAAATTGCAAGGCTATTTGCATTTTTATTTCGTGCATTTATTGCGAAAGTAATTAAATAATGTGCAAAATTTATAATTGCTTTCAGTTTATTGCGCAATTTTCATATACGTAATTGAACTTTTATTTAGAGACCCAGTAAAGCAGTTATTTGAAGTACAATAAAAACTTTGAATATTATTACAAAATAATATTCTTTCACTAAAGTCTATACCTATTACGATCCCTGTTTTTATTGCGACTTAAAATTTTATTAGTGTCCTTATGTGTTATTTTGGCTTTGATGCGCTTTTTGGTGGCAGCTGCAATTTTTCCAAATTGAAAAATAATTTTTTTAAACCGGATTACATTTATGATTTTAGCGCTTGTGGCAATAAAAAAACACAATTTTTAATTAAAGCAGTCAAAACTTCAAAAATGTATATTAGAGTGGCGCTAAATATGCAAAAAAAAAAAAAATTTATTTTTAGAAAAAAATTCATTGCGTTATTTATCGGAAAAAAATATTAAAAAAAAAATTTCGTTTAAAAAAAGTTAAAAAATATATATACGAAAAATTTTAAAAATTAATTTAAATATAAAAAACCTTTTTTTTTATTTTTCAAAAAACATCAAAGAAAAAAAATTCAATAGTATAAATAAATAATTCAGGACTAATTTCGTTGTTAATCCAAAAAAAATATCAAAAAAATTGTTTCTTTAATGAAAAAAACTTAAAAATTAAAAAAAAAAAATATGGTTGAAATTTTTTTTTTCAAAAAAAAATGTTAAAGAAAAACCTTTCGTTGGTATAAAAAAAATATTAAAAAATTATTTCGCTGTTAGTCCAAAAAAAAAAATCAAAAAAATTATTACCTTGATAAAAAAAATGTAAAAAATATATAGATAAAAATTAAAAAAAAAATGTTTACCATAAGAAATATTTTTTTTTTTTCAGAAAAAATTTTGGTGGAATAAAAATAAGTAATCTATATACAGGGTGGCGCAAAAGTAATCCTCCTATCAGAAAATGCTATAAATATTGCGATTGGCCCCTAAAGTCAGTTCTGTTTTGACATTTGTGTAGTAAACACATGCGAAATACACGTTAATAAACAATGTTACGCTACACTGCTCCAGAACGCGGAATATTGCTGACTATTTATTTGACCAATAATCGGTCGGGGCCAAACGGTTACTGTGAATGGTGAGCGCTACAGAACAATGATCAACGAGTTCTTTTTGCCGCAACTTGATGAATTGGGATTGGAAAACATGTGGTTCCAACAAGACGGTGCAACAGCACACACTGCACGTGCCACAACCGATATGCTGAACATCGGAAGCTTACTTTTGCGCCACCTTGTATTTAAAAATTAATTGCTGTTAGGTAGTCTCGCTATAACTCAAGAACGGCTGGACCGATTTTGCTAATTTTGGTCTTAAATTATTTGTGGAAGTCCAGAGAAGGTGAATACATATGAAAGTTGTATAGGGGTAGGGAAAGGGATAAGGATAGGGATAGGGATAAGGATAGGGATAGGGATCGTGATAGGGTTAGGCGATATTTCTAGATCCATGCAGGTAAATTTCTGGGCAGGACAAAGTCAGCCGGCCCTCTAGTCAAAAATAATTTCGCTGTTTAGCCAAAAAAAAAAATATTATTTCCTTGATAAAAAAGCTTAAAAAATTACACCTAAAAAATATATAAATGAAAATTTAGAAAAAAAAATTAAACTATTAGGAGTATTTTTTTTTATTTTTCAGAAAAAATACAAAAGAAAAAATTTCGGTGGCATAAAAAAAGTATTCAAAAATAATTTCGCTGTTAATCCAAAGAAATATAGAAAATGATTTTTATTTATTTATTTTATTTTATAAAAGCTTACATAGTAATACAAATTATTATACAAACTAAAAATAACGCAGCGCTAGCGGCATAGGATTTCGGCTGAAAAAAAAAGAAAAAAAAATGATTTAATTAATAAAAAAGCTTAAAAAATATACTTAAAAAATATAAAAATTAAAACCAAGAAAAAAAATTTTGCCATAAGAAATATGTTTTAATTATTCAGAAAAAGTATCAAGAAAAAATGTCGTTGGTATAAAAAAAAATATTTAAAACTAATTGCTGTGTTCGTCCAAAAAATATAAAATAAAAATTATTTCTTTGATACGAAAAAGCTCAAAAAAAATATACTCAAAAATATATAATTAAAAAAAAGCTTATACAAATTTTTTCTTTATTTTTCAGAATAAATATTAAGGAAAATTTATTTTTCTAAATTTTGCTTTGTTATTTATGAAAATAAAATAAAAAAAATTTGTAAGCTACTTATCTAAATAAAGTCAAAAAAATTCATTAGTATTGTATCACAATGAAAGATATCCAAATAAGTTTTGTCTCGATTAATCAGAAAAAAAGTTAAGTTAATAATATAAGGATGTACAATTTTATAAAAAATATTATCATATAAAAACACGAAAAATTAAAAAAAAAATAGCATTGAAAAGGCCGTAAACCAACAAAAATTGTTGGTATAAAAAGCAAAAATAGTTTTCGTTTGAAGAAATATATAAAAAAATTATTTTTTGTTATTTGTAAGAAAACATTGTGTTAAAAAAATAACGCATTTAAATTAATTTTACGTTATTTATCAAAAAAAAAAGTATCAAAACAAAAAATAAATGTTTTCTTATTTATCAGAAAAAAATTTCTTTAGTAATTCTTATTCTAACTTCGTTACGTTTTTGATAAAAAAAGGCAGATTTAAAAAATTTGGTTCATAACAAAATGTAATTTAAAATAATTTCATTTCGTTAGGAGAAAAATATAAATATTTTTTTTAACGCGTCATTGATTTTTCAACATAAATTTTGCGAGTTGAAGACCGGTTTTTGTTATTTTTGTAAAATGGTTATTTTTACAATTTCATTTGAATGTTTTATTATGATTAGGCACAGCTAATAAATTTCGTTTAACTAATGAAAAAAAGTTCTTCTTTTTACAGGAAACAAAATTTTGTTGGCATACCAAATTTTGTTCAATTAAAATGTAATTTAAAAAAAATTATTTCGTTCAAAAAAAAAATTTCAAAACATATTTACTTCTTATTTCTCATAAAAATGTTTCGTTGAAATAAAAAAAAAATTTATTTTAGTAATTTATATGACATAATAATAATAAAAATATGTAATAAATTGAAAAATTAAAGATTTACTTATCATATAACATATACAAAATTGAAGTAAAATATTGTTACGTTTTTAAAACTTTTCCACTGAAACCATATTTTTTTGGGCATAATTTTTTTTTTTTTTAATTTATGCATTGTGAAGCCAAATCAATTTTTTTTATAGATAAATTATTAAGTAAAAGTTGTAAAACATCATAGGGAAATCAAACAACCAAAATATCATTAACAACCAAAATATCATTATAAAATAAGTTTAAATTCTTTGAAAAAATATCTAAATAAACGGATAACAAACAAAAAAGTATTGTTCTGTTATTATCGAGAAAAAATATCACAAAAAAATTTCTTTGATGTCAAAAAAAAAAATAGCAAGAAAATTTTACTTAAAAAAAATTTCCAAAAATAAAAACATTAGTTATTTATTAGAAAATCAATTTTGATGATTCAAAAAAAAAAAATGTTTAAAATTAAGTGTTTTTTTCCAAAAAAAAAAAAAATATAACAAACAAAAAAGTATTGTTCTGTTATTATCGAGAAAAAATATCACAAAAAAATTTCTTTGATGTCAAAAAAAAAATAGCAAGAAAATTTTACTTAAAAAAAATTTCCAAAAATAAAAACATTAGTTATTTATTAGAAAATCAATTTTGATGATTCAAAAAAAAAAAAAAAATTTTTAAATTAAGTGTTTTTTTCCAAAAAAAAAAAAATTAAGAAATAAAATATTTTTTTTTTTGCATGATTCCAAAGAAAAATGTAAAGAAAAAACAGTTTGAAATACAAAAAAAAATATTCCTCGATATTTGCTGCCTTTCTCCTTTTCGAACATAATGTGTTACTCCCTTATAGGCCTCAAAGTTATTTAAAATTTAACTATCATGCTTGCTAGGCATTTCCAGACACAGCTTGCAACTGTCCTTGGTGCTGAAAAAAGAAATGTGAGGTTTTGTTTGGAGACTACTGGAATGCTTTATTAACAGAAAATATCTTGCGGGACTCACAAACTTGATTTGAAAAGACTAACAAAATGGATTCCAAGTTTACGGAAATAAAGGCTGCTTCAACCTTTGCATTGAGTTTTTGGTTTTGTGTACTTGAAAGTTTTATTGAGCTGGTGTTAGCAGTTAAAGCGGGGAAGTAATAGTGAGGAAGGTGAACGATAATCGCACCTAAACATAGGCACGACCCGGGTTTATAGCCGAAAAAGGACTATCGACCATCCAAATAACTTCAGGGTTTGGTTTTAACGTTGCAACAACAAAAACAGCGAAACAAAAAATGAGCATGTTCGTGGAGCTCGATCTTAGACTAGTCAGACTTCGGCTTGTACAACTAAATCAAGCAATTTTCAAAAGAATTTTTTATTTAATTTCGCGCTAAAAGTCAAAAGGTGCCAATTCCAAAACCCCATAGAGATGCCTGTCGTGGCCGAAACATATGAACTTGTGACCCGGCAATTAAAAGTAGTTTCGTTTTGCAGATTCAAACAAAAGGGGAAGTAGTAGAAAGCAACAAACTGCTTTTTTACCAGGGAAACGCGCTCGTCTTAGCAACAGACCACCTCATCAGCATCAGATGGCAACAACTACCACCAAAACGACAAATAGTCGCAGGCGTAAACTCGCTCAGGCTCGGCAGCATTTCAATGCGTCTATTATTATTTATTTATACTTGGTAATATTTATTTTCAAAAACTTTGACTATTCCCTTCACTACGGGTTTGGGCTTGCTTGCACGAGATACGCGTTTGCCGGCATACAAATCCCTGTAATGGGTTACCAATGTCAAACGCAAGCATCCATCCACCCTTGCAGGCTAACTACTACGCGCGTGTTGTTGTGTGTGCGCCACCAGTGCGTATGTGTTGTGTTAGCACGCACCCTGCTCACATGGGCCTATCCTGCTGAAGTATACACGCATTGTCGGCAGCACGGCAGAGCTACGCATTTTGTTGTTGGCCCAAAAGCAGCCAAATTTTCGCTTCGACTTAGCACGTGTTGTTGTAGTAGCCACCACCAAATTGTAGAATTCATGAAAATAGCAAGCAGCTTAAATCGTACGCATATCCTTCCTTCCTTTCTTTCATCCTTGACTGCTTACCTTTCCATTTGTACGCGCTTTGCCGCTTAGCGCTAACCACCCTTTGGATGCATATGCTGCTTCTAATAGCTTCTAAGTCTTTTCGTTTGCTTGTAGGTTTGAACTAGGGTGTTCCATAAAATTAGAGCTAATAACCTAGGCTCATATGTTAAAGCCTTAGAAGAATGTCCCTAGCGGTCGTTGGGTTTTCAAAATGCTGTGTAGTTCTGTTTACCCGCTTTGACTGCATTTTATGAAGCTTGTATGAAGTTAATATGAGTGGACGCTAGAGGGTTAAAATGTAACCAGCTTTCAGGCGCTTGCTTTCAATGCTTCTCGGGGGGGCTTTCTACATTTCCCGTTCACCAGGAGGAACTGTGGTCATCAAAACCTTCACAGTAGTCAACGATTTCCTTCGTCAGATCCGCTCGGCGAATTTCATAATTGAACCTTAAGAAGATCATAATGTATCTAGGTGATAGGCCTAACCCCAACTCATCTAAACTTAGTTTTCCCAATGTGTGCTCGAATGACTTCCGAAACTACCAGAAATGAAACTAACCCCGAAAGCGGTACGAAACAGCAAAAATATCTATGAAACCGAAATCGAAGCAATATCGAAAAACGAAACTTAAACCGAGCCGAAGCTAAAATTATTCAGAAATAGTTTCGAAGACAGAAACGAAAACTGCACCCGGAAGCGGAACGAAGTAGAAAAAATGCCAAAAAATCAACCGAAATAATATCGAAAACGATAGCAAAACCCAAACCAGGACAAAATCGAAATAATATTTTCAATCGAAACTAAAATCGAAACTGAAGCGAGACAAAAAAAATATCGAAGAACTAATCTAGCCCGAAAAACGAAATAAAAACAATACCGAGGAATAATAGGTAAGAATGAAGCTAAAACTGAAACCGAAATATAATCGAAAAACGAAACTTAAACCGAAACCGAATCCGCGAGAAAACGAAACAATATTTTAGAATTAAACTAAAATCGAAACTAGAACCAGACAGAAATAATATCGAAGAACGAAACTATTCCCAAAACCGAAACGAAACGAAATCCACATGATATCAAAGAACGGAATTAAAATCAAAACAGGAGCAAAACAGAAAAACTATCGAAGACTAAAATCCGACGCGAAATGCATGAGAAATAATATTTTAAAAAGAAACTGAAACCGAGACTGGAACGAAGCAGAAATAACATCGAAAGGAAACTGAGCGAATATTGCAGAACAAAATTCAAACCGAAACCGGAGCTAACCCGATATAATTCGAAGAGCGAAATTCAAACCTGAACAGGAATGAAATCGACAAAGAAAAACAAAACTAAAAGCGAAATTAGAACTAAACCTTTTGAAGGAGGGATTTTGTCTTTACAAACAACAACAACAACAGCAAGAATATTGAAGAAATAATATCAAAAACGAAATTAAAAGCAACACTGGAACGAAACAGAAATAATATTGAAGAACGAAACTATCGCGGAAACCGAAGAAGAACGGAACCGAAATTGTATTAAAGAATGAAAATAAAGCCTAAACAGTAGCAAAGCAGAAAAACTATCGAAGAGCGAACTAAAATCCGACGCGGAATGCATGAGAAATAATATTTTAAAAAAACCGAAACCGATTCTAGAACGAAGCAGAAATAACATAGAAAAACGAAACTGGTCGAATATTGCAGAACAAAATTCAAATCGAAGCCGCAGCTAACCCAATATAATATCGAAGAGCAGAATTCAAACTTAAACTGGAATTAAACCGAAAGAATATTGAATAAATAATTTCAAAGACGAAATGGGAAGCAAAATTGAAATGAAACAGATATAGTACGAAGGACGAAAATCAAATCGAAACCGAACCATTATTGGAAATCGTATCTCTACATGGAAAAAATTGCAAGAGATCGATGACTGAACGTTGCAAAAATGCAAGAAAGGTTCATAGGCGGATCATTATTATGTCAATAGAAGCCAAATCAACAGTTCTTAGAATATTTGTATGTCTGTCTGTATGTTTGGTCACGCATCATTCAAAAACGGCTCCATATAAATGAACGCGATTTTCACCGTTGCTTTATAGGACATCAAACTTAAAGTTTTTGATACACGCTATTTCGGTAACTCGATCAGTTTCGCAGTTATCGACTAAAATGTGGACCAGGGTGACCCAAAAAAGGTTAATACAATATGGGTATCAAACGATAGCTGTTAATGAGTGCTGAAATAAACGTTGTGATTGAGTGTCATATCTTAGCTGGTTTCGGAGATATAATAATAAAAATCGGACTTAGTCTATTATTAGTGCTGTGACGCAGCGAAGTGTGGCAGGGCCTTATAGTTATTTTATAAAATTTTCTCAAATTAACTGCATATGAGGGGCCACCCTAGTATGCGTGTGTGCCCGTTTTTTGGCAAATGGGATAGCCTGCATTTGGGTTTGGCCATGAAAAATGAGTTCATACTGTGCGTATGCGTATGAGGGTTCATTTTTAAAGTAGTTGTTGGTATTTTGAATGTGACTTGATTTTCTGATTCCTGTCAATGCTACTCTTTCTACAATCTGGATGTATGTATGTATGTATGTTTTTGCTATTATTTTCTATTTTCTAGCTCTGCTCAAATTACATTCACTTTCATTCTGTGAGCCTGTTCGTCTTTCTGCGTATCGGATAATTGAAATTTGCTTGTAGTTTTTAGTTAATTCATGCGTCTGGCTTGCAACGTCCTGCTGGTACTCGCAGTTACCAGGATATGCGGGTATGAGCGTACGAGTATGTGCGTAGGTATGTAGGTAGTTTCATATAACAACCGGTCGTCGTGTGGGACAGCATTTTATGTACTTACGCACTTTTTACCATCGGCTGATTTATTACCTTAGAAATTAGGGGTTGTTGTTACCCCATTTGGTTTTAAGGATTTTTTATTTTTATTAAATTTTTTTTTTTTTGCAAAAGATTTGAGATTTTGCGATAGAAAAGAATGCTAGTCGTTCGAATATTCTTTTGGGATTTCCTAAAATGTAGTTTTTTTTCGGAAGCAATGCCAATACGAAGTTTTACAAATTTTTAAGTAGGAATATGAGACGGTTTTATCACCTTAGTGATCTTCTAATACATGAGACAATGGGGTATTGGTTTTGGAGGTTATGACGGAACGGACATCAGCAGAGTCTTAGATAATTATAAATTCGTATGAAGAGCGAACAAATACTAAGGTGGTCCCAAACCTACGGACTGACTATCAACCCGACTAAGAAGACATTTATTCGTTTTAAGTTGAAATTAATTCGCTAACTGGAGCCATGGAGAGGTCCACTTCTACCTGATCCAATTTGAAACAGACAAGCTTACCTTTGTTAATACCTCCACAGAATACGCAAGGTTGGAACTTTGAACTGCCTCTACTGTGAGACAAAGACGATGTACTATGACCGCGCAATGCGTTTTACAAGATGATCTGTGGAAGCGATAGATGCCAGATATGGTCAGCATATATGCGAGGAATATACTTCTCGCGATAGGAGATGACAGATGTTTAACCCCCTGGCATGAAAGTAGCCGCAGTGCAATCGTAGCACCTCCGTAACTGAAGTAATACTAAATCCGTTCCAAGATCGGGAACAAAAGCGCGAGCGGTGGATGATAAAGTTTTAGTAGATAGCCCTCAAAAGAAGAACGAAGGGAGTCTCAAGCTCGTAGAACCACAAAAATAAAAGTATAGCTGATTTTGCTAGAGTCTAAATACATTCCTTCGAGAAAGCTACGTGGTCGGTATTTTCGCTGGGGCAATTGGTGTCCGTGCTTACCGTTGAGCCAAAGCTGTTTAAGCGGATTCGACTGGTAGTGGCATATTTGGTCAAGAACTCAATGCTAGTAGCAGTTACAGGTTGTCCTGCTAATGCAACGTCTTGACAGAGGAGCTCGACGCTAATAAGAAAGTCGTAGCTGGACTGAGTTTCACTGCTTTTACATTTTGGGATTTCAATACTCGGGCGACCATAAATATATTGGAGGCTACGAGCTCAACAGTCTGGGGGATCGAGGATGATCTGTGTATGAACGAGCTCACTCTAGATTGCCTCGAAACATTTCAGGGTAAACAATACCTGAGTCTAACAACCAACTTAGCTGTTAGAAGGATATTGAGATCACGTTAGATGCGTCTGAGGATGCGCTCATCTTCAGCTATTTCAAGTGGTTGGATGTCAATAATAGAGAGCTGTCTACCTACTGGGTTTGCATGTCATCTAAAGCCTGCCTGTGGTCACGCAGATCAAACGACTCTGTAATGTGATGTCGGATCTTATCATAGAACTTTTATGAAGATGCTTCCTTAAGTCCCTAGGTGTTGAAAAAGTCCTCTTTAGATATTCTTCTGTGAGGGAGTTTTCATTGAATACCACACAGCGGTAAGAGTTTCTAAGCTGCTGATTTTCTAGTGCCGAGACACTCAGATGGTTTGCCAACCACTGCTGAGGGGACGCCGCGACTGCTGAAGGCGACGCTGATTTTAAAGAATTTTGCTGAAGCAGCGCCATTTTTGTTCTTGTCTGCTTTGTGTGTCGCGAACCTGTGAGGATCGTTTTAGTAGGAAATTATAACTTAAGACTTGCATACCAATTAGTTTTGAAGAGTATAGGCCCATTTGTCTGTTGTCGCTTAGTACTCATTGGAATGATTAATAGGAAATGGAGGAAAGAGAGAGAGAGAGAGATAGTAGGAAGAAACGGATTAACACATCAAATATAATAAACCAAATAAATAATAAGAAACTAACTACCCAACGACAATAAGAAATATGCTTCCAAAACAAACGCAATAAAGCGAGTAAAGTAGCATAAGAAAGTATAGGAAGGAGCAAAGAAATAGGAAGAAATCAAAGAGAAAATACAAATTTGAAATAATAGTAAAGAAAAACTCAACAAAGACGTTTGGAGACAAGTTAAACACACCAACATGTATGGCTTTTAAACTCATACATCGACTTTATTTTTCCACACGAAAAAGTAGACAATCCAAAGAAAATGCGTTAGAGAGAGAGACAGAGAGCGAGAGATGAGGAAACTACAGTGAAGACATATTGGACAACAGACAACGGCTCTATATTATTTAGAGGGAAAATATAAATCTAGAAAAAAAAAAATTCATGAAGAGCCCACAATCACATTATTAAATAGGCTTTTAAACTACCACGAATGGAATTTGGAAACACACACACACACGTGTATACCCAGCTAGCATTTGAGAGTTTATGCGGCTGCTTGTGGAATGAGGAATTGCAACTTTGTCTGATTGCTTGATACGGCATTTACCGTGAAGCATTTTTTTTTTTACACAAGTTCGATGTGTTTTTTTGTTGTTGCAGGAGTAAGCGCGCTAACACTACGCGAAGGTTAAAGTGCACAAAAAAATATTTCCAGAAGGTGCTGGCACGTGATTCATGCCAACAAAGCACCGTCCATAGGAACGTATTACGGTGTATGGAGAAAAAAAAAAGTTGAATATGTTCTCTACAGTTTGAACTGACCTTATAAGTTTTTGTTAAAAATAAAAAATAAAATTTTTGCACCCTGTACGTACAGCGATTTTTTGCTAATTAGCTCTAATTGGCTATATTTCTTTTTAGTAATAATATTAATAAGTGACAATTTTCTTAATCAGTTAATGATGCACAAATGATGAAGCCTTTATTTTTATTAAAATCTTTTTTTTTAAATACAGGGTGTTCATATTAAATAAATTTGAATAAAAACTTAAGTTGATATGCTAGGTGATGGCGCATATAAATGAAATGTGCTACGGGTTAACACCTTTCCAACAATATAACGTTCATTGAAATCAAAGGCTAGTTAGAAAAATTATTAATAAAAATAGTAATTTTGTGTTTTTACAGGGTGCCGAAAAAAAATTCCATTTTTGAACGCTCCAAAAAGTGAACATTCGAGCCACGGGGCAACATTGTGAATTTTTTTTGGTGATACGCTCACTTCCCTAACCTAAGGCAAGCGTTTTGCGGTTACAACAACAATTTCAGTTAGGCTTATATACAAAAGCCCATTGGTGCGAGCGTGCTGAAACTTGCTTCATGTTTTTTTTTATATTGCTTCGCTTCTTCAAGGTTAGCATGAGTCGTGTGACCTCAATTTCTGATCTAATGAAAAAATAGCCATCTAAGCTTCAAAGCCTGCAAATATACAGCCATCACAGATGCAGGTATTTCCATCGAGAATCATCCGTAGCAATAGAGGGATTAGGTATAGTATGAGAGTTCTCTTCAGTCTGTTGAAGACAGCGTTTAACTAGACTTTGAAGAAAATGGGAAGCTCCTACAGCCATTGAGATTTGGTGGACGAGGAGGATTGAGAACACCAATTACTGCCAGCTATAGAGTTCTCGTCGGGATAGGGTATATATCGCAGGTACCTAATGTTGAGCAACAATTTTTTATTTTTTTTTTATATAAAGAACCTATTTGGCCGCTGCCAAGCGCAAAAAAAAAAGTTATTCAACCAACCCCATTAAATTTCATCAGTTCAAACTAGCGAGGGTTAACTACGATACACTCTAGTGGCCCCAAAACCACAACATGTTTAGACATTTTTTTTCTTTCTTTAAAAAAAAAAAAAAACTAATTCGATTTTGCGAGCTTTTTTATGTCGAGCCATCACACTTATGGAACATAGAAGGAGTTAGAAATTGGAACCATTAACTGTTAAAAGTACGCTGTAAAGATCCGCCTTCTAGTCCTTTATGTTTCAAAATGCTTACTGGGCATATCAAATCTGCACACCTACACACTAATGATGCGCTTGGCGTAAAATTCTTTTTGAGTTTATTGAGAGAGTGAGTTGGAAATTACACGCGTACATGAGACATACTGCATGGCTCTACACACACATCAACACTTTTCGTAGCATTCTGCCTAAACATTCCAAAGAAAATTGTTGTCAACATACGCGTGTAGTGGTAACAATCACATGAACGTTGGTATGTATTCATGTGTACTCTCCCACACTCTAATTTGCTCTCACCCAGCACACCCACTCTGATTTATGCGACAGCGCTGCTGGCTGCACGAGTGTGTGCATGTGTGGGTGTTTGGCTTTACAGCGCCTACCGCAAAACGTTTTTCAACGCTTACAATCATTCACACAAGCGTAAATGACATATCTATGTGTATTTGTTACGCTTTCCATGATTTTTCCAAACAAATTTTCCGCTGTCAAACAACAGTGTGCTTAACATTTGCTGGCTGTTAAGCGACTTTGGCTGTTAAATATTTTACAGTCGTTAAAGGTTGGTGGCATCAATGTGGGATTGTATGTACATATGTTAAAACGCACTGTGGGACACTTAGGGGAAAAATTGGTGAAAAAAAATTATATATTTTGTTTCAGCGGAGAAAATATTTTAAAAAATAACTTAACAAATTTGATTGGGGTGGAAAAAAAACTTGACCTAAATGGGTTTCTCATCGACAGGCTTACCAGACTACGACATCGGACATCTTTGACCAAAAACCAAACGAATGTATGTGAGAAACCCTTTTTCTCTGCAAAGAGCTCTACATTCCAGCGTCTAACCAGCGCATTCGGCGTCATTGAATAATGTGTTGATACGGCTAGCACGGCATAAAATCTGTCGAAGAAGTAACATGACCACCAAGGAGAGACTACATAGCCTTCAAAAAATGTTGATATGGATAGCAGTCACACTAAACACTAGGTAATAGCAGCGTCTTGAGACTCGCCTATTTGGAAACCAACTTCTTCACGGTAAATAATACTAGCCGAGAAATTCAAAGGAGGATTACTCTTGGCAACAAGTGCTGCTGTGGACTGAGCAGGCAACTGAGAAGTAAAGTCAGTTCTCGACGAACAAAGACTACGCTCTGTTTCATATCTCATCATACCTGTCCTTATAACTGATCGGAATCACGCATCGAAAATAAGATGGCCCTTGGTGTATACGTGAGAAAAGTTTTTCGCAAGTTTTATGGTTCTTCTCGCGTTGCCAAACGCTATAATGAAAGAAAATTTAAGGAGGAGCTAAAGGTGCTTAACACAGACATAAGAAAAGTGTAGCGAATTGAAGTCCAGAGGCTAATTTGACCAGGTCATGTTATGCGAATGAACAAGGAAGCTCCTGAACTGAAGGTCTTCCCATCGACACTAGAACTTAGCAGCAGAGGAAGGGAAGATGCCTTGATAGAGATGAAAAAACAAGGTGGAGGATGACTGGAACTCTCTTGGAGTTTCCAATTAGCGTGAGTTAAAGCTGGATGATTGATAGGGAATGGCCAAAAGCGTCTTCAGGATAGATGTGTATCACAGAGCACTTCCAAAACATTTTTTTTGTGATCTCAAGCCAATGCAGACAACGCAGGGCTGGTGCTGGTTCAAATTACTTGAGGTTCGGTAATGCGGGGAAGCACGTTTAGATATTAATACGGTAGATTTCGATTCTTTAAAGGTCTACCTTGTCTTTGTGAAAGTTGGAGGTGCATCAAAAGACTTCGCTCCTTTATAACTCTCATGCTAGAATATATGATTAACCTAAGGCGTTGGGCTGATCGCTCGCGTCAAGAAGTGTCCACGAGCATCCCGCCAAATTTTACTCTTCTAACAACTACATCACTCTGGTCCAACCCTGTGGAAATTACGCGTTTCCTCGGACTTCCGTTAGAAGAGCCTGATGACAATTCAGAGTGATCGAGCCCATTGGGCAGGGCGAAGCACTGTTAACAACAACAACAACAACATCCCGCCAAATTGCAAGGGGTGGTATCAGCCTGATGCTTACTTAGCTTACCCGAGTCCTACATGACAAAAAAACAGGCTGCACACACAGTACTTTTCAAGGCAATTCATTGCTCAATCACGGCAATTTTCGCGAGAACTTGGCTAACTTCTTCTTTTTGTTGTTTTTGTAGCACCTTCTGGTGTGACCCCTTCGACCTTCAAGTCGTGAATTTTAGTAGCCTTTTAGGACAGACATTCCTACTACGGGCATATTCTAGGCCCCTAGCACGCTGGTGTTTTGTATACTCAGTTCTTGCTCATTGCTCCACTGTGGACCACCGGTGAGTAATGTCAGACACCGCAACAGGAATACAAATCTACAAATAAATAGGTGCCGCCAACCCGTAGCTACAACACGTGAATATCTACCCATAAAAATTTAGTTCACACACATACACACACACACACACACACGCAAATGTACAGGTTCGGAAAATGGTCTGGCAAAGTCGTACGCCACACACAGTTAATATGAGTTTTCCAATGTTCGACAGCATTGCTTCAAACAAAAGCAACCCACGAACAAGCGAGTCAATGAACAAACAAACGAACAACCAACAAAAAATAAGAGCGAACAAACTAAACAATGCTAAATGAGTGTCAATTGCAGCAGCTGTACTGTTAAGCACACACACACACACATACACTAACGCGCAGTCAACAGCCAACACATGGCGAGCAAACGAACGACCGGCAGCAGCGGCCATTTTGATTTTCGTTTTTCCGGCATATCAGCCAAAGTAAATTGGAAACAAAAATGCAAAGCCAACGTATGTATGAGCGTCAACCGCGACGTCAGCAGCGCTACTACACGCACAAACAATTGCCTTTTGCTATGTTTTTCCAGCTGAGGTAGATAGCAGCGCACGAGCAACGACAAATCAGCGGCAGCTGCGTCAATCGGAACAGGCAAAAACTCAGTTTTACGGCGTTTTTCACGGCGGTGTTTGAACTAAACAATTTTCCTGGCGAGAAAAATTTCAAAATTAATTAAAAAAAAAAGGTGAAAAATTTAAATAAAAATTAGCGGTTAAGTGAAGTTACAGAAAAAAAAAATTAGAAAAATCGTGCTACCAATACGAGTCAGCGGAGAGTGACAAAATATTGCATCTAACATTTTTTTTTTGTGTGAAGCTGAAACGTACAGTACGCTGTAGCACTGCAACCGAGCTGCGGGAAAACAAAAAATTTAGAAAAAAAAAATTTTGCGGTGCAGCGCAGCAGTTCATACGGTACATAACCTCAAAGTGTAGCTGTGAAAATAAAAATTTTTTTCTAGAATAGTAAATAGGTATACAAACAAAAAAATTGCATCTGGAAATTTATTAAAAATCTGTTGTTTTATGAAAAAAATTTATAATAAAAAAAAATAAAAAGCAAAAACAAAAAACAAACAATGTAAAGCGTTCTTCTTTGAGTGAGAAAAGAAAACGACATATGTGAGAAATGAGCAGAGCAACAAAATAAAACAAAATTTTCGCAAAATACTAGTTGTGAGACGAGCAATTAGAAATGGAAAATTAGCGATATATACCAATGGTTTCAAGCAGCAGCATATTGATGTTATGGACATTTTGCAAAACTACTTGAATTGCGATAAATGGGAGAGAATCAAAAAAAAAAATTTATTTTTTCTAAAATATTAGTCAGTAGATGAGCAACTAAAGATGTAAAACTATCGATACAGACCGATGAACGCAATCGATACTATCCACAACTCCCAACACGAGTTGCATTGGGGAGTAAAACACAAACTTTGTGTATACATCCAGTTTTTTTGTGCGAGAGGATGGTTGCTATCGTCATCAACTATTCTCATATTATCAAATCATTTCCACAGATTTATCGTTTATCAGTGCATGTGTGAGCATAATTTACACTATGTCCGATGCTATCGATAGCAAAAAAAATGACAGTCATAAAACACCGATAGCAGCAGCGATAGGAATAAATCAGCGGCAATAGCAGCGATGGTAATAAAACGCCGCTAGCATTATCGATAGATATAATGTCGTTAGTGTCGACGATACTTTTCTACCTACATGAGTACCTAGTACTTTAATAACTCCCAAGATCTCAATCATCATTATCAGTCTAATAATTTGAATTTGAAGCCTGACGCAAGAGCTCGAGAGCTTTTGGGCACGTTATCAAGATTGTGGAAAAGTATCTAGGATATCATCTATAAATCGGTCGATACTACCATAATTTTTTTAATTACTGTACATAGGTTCAGGTACAACGTGAACTCTGTTTACGTCAGCTCTGTTCTCCCCCGCTCTGCTTGATGATAAATCTGTTAAAATTGATCTATCCATATGGAGCCAATAACAATATTTGATAATTAAGGGATTGTCTGTGGGGACATGGTAGCAATTCTTTGGCTCAAAACGCGGCCAGTTTTTTTCTTCAAATGTGCAATCAGTTAATCGATAGTGTCCATCACTAGCTGTATGTATCGATAGTTTTTACATCTTCTCTTTAGATCCTTCAACAGTCCGAACCGAAGCTATATAACTAATCTAAGGCCATATAGACATGTGCTGCCTATAAACTTTTACCCCCTCTCTCCTGCCTCCATTGACTCAAAACTATCGGAAGTATCAATCGATGCTATTGTAGTTCACAAGCCCAATACTGTGCCCGCTATAGCTCGTGCTAAAAAATCCAAAAACTCTTTCCAAAAATTTCTAAACAACTTTCGAAAAACTTATTCGATTATTCGCAACTAGAGCTGTTGGTCAGTCCCTGCGGCATTGAGCCTTGTTACCGTATGTGCCACCTGCAAAACCCTGCTTTTTTAAGACTAACTGGCACCGCATGGAATTTATAATGAATAAAAAGTTGGAACTTGTTGCAAGGCCCTGAGTAATTTGGAAATGGCAGTCAGAGCCAAAAAGGTAAAAGTCCGCATTTAACAGTTATTTTTAGACCGAGGAGATGAAATTGTGGACTAAAATTTTATTTTTCTACTGACAGTATAAAAGTCAAGTTAATACAGTTAAAAGTGCCTTCATTAAGTAGTAGAGGGTATAAGTAGTCGATAGTTTTTAAAATAAATCGATAACCATGCGAAATGGTTGCAGTTTTCTTCTTCATAAGTAAACAGCTGCATATGCAATTAGTTTATACCAACTAAAAATAGACAGAAAGGCTCAATGACAATCGATAACAATCGATAATTCTAATTTTTCGATCAAATTAAGCAGCAAACTCAAACACTACTACACTTTGGAACCCGTCCTTGCGCTGCACTTAATATTTTGGTTTCAACGATAAACACGTTTCATTACTGATTATCGATAATTATCGATATACACTGTCGAAATAGGTTAAAAATAAGTTGAAAAAATTATAATTTTGGTCGTTAATTTTTAAAAGTATTACCTGTCTCAGGCAGTTTAATGTATCAGAGCATTAAAATAGTAGTTGACTCGATAAAAATCGACACAAAAAGTCGATAACTGCGAAAAGTGAGCGAAAAGAAAACTAAATTTGGCTTGAATATGCCACTAAATTCATGCTGCATTTTCTCAGCGAGGCCTTGCATTCAAAGAATAGTAGTATTGTTGACTCGATTTTAAACTATGAAATAAATAATCGATTAAAGTTAAAAAATAATACTCGATAACATAACAAAACTGAGTTTTTTCTGTTCTTTGCTTTAATAAATCGTGTTTGCCGTTAGTGCTGATTAATATAATATAGATAAAATCGATTTTTATTAACGATATAAGCCATTAATGATATCGGAAATACGATAATAATCGATGTTGACAATTATATACTTGACAACATCAATAAGAATAATGAAGAAGTATTCGATAATTGTAAAAGAAAACAATTTTTCTATAACAAAACAAAACCTCATGCTTTTATTGACAAGAGGAAATTGCGGATTCAACTCTTATTTTGTAGACCGAAAAATAAAAGTCAGAAAAGATAAGGAATCGGACTTAACGGGTTTTTTAGGCCGAAAAATTTAAAAGTCCGAAAATATAAAAGTCAGCATTTAATATTGTTTTACTTAAAGTTTTTTAAAAATCGCCTTTTTTCAAACTCTTTTATTTCGAAAGTCACACTAACCCTCGCAAAACTCACTTGCATGCATTCCTCCTTATAATAAATACATACATACCTATGTATAAATGCATATATATATATATAAAAGAAAACTCACAGCAAAGCAACCCACCAGTCCACCGAACTTACTACGCGCCCAACAAAGCATATATCTACATAAAATTTCACTATTAATTCATTTTACTACGATAATACTACGCCAAAAATGTTACTCACATTCCTTTATAGTAAACTTTTTTTTTGCTACTTTTTTAAATATTTGTTTGCTCCCATTTTCCATTTTACTACAAGTACTTATTTTATACGTCTCTAGTAATACCAACTTTTTATTGCCTTAAAAAAATCCACTTGTAGAAAATTTCCAACAATTAACTAGCTCCGAGCGAAAGCGAAAAAGCAAAGAAGAAAGTAAAAAATTTAACTAAAAAAGTAGCAAAAGAGCAACAAAAAAAAAGTCAACGGCAAAAAGTGTGTAGAAACCAACGAACTTAAACGCACGAATAGGCATAGCGCAGCAAAAATCCCCCACCCCTTCAAGCACATCTGCGCCAACATCGAACATCTTCAGCGCATCATACCCAACATCCATCAGCAGATTTTTTTTTCTTGCGCGCATTTTTCACATTTTCCTATTTTCCTTTTTCCATGCCACTTTTTTCTTTGATTCTTAGCTCGCTGCATTCGTTACTATTCGTTTGTTCTTGCTTTTTCTTCTCTTTTTGCTTGCACCTCTACAAATATTCAACTGCAACCCTCTGGGTCGGTTGTATCTTTGCGTTTGCCTCTATCAGCTCAGCTACTATCTTTTTTTGTCGGTGTGTGTGTACGTTCTTCTGATTTTATAGTTTTTTTGCTTGTTGTTACATTTGTTCTTTCCTCCATTCTTGCCGCTTTCCAGTTGGTATCGTGTATAAGCCATTAAGCCGCTGCAGTCCGTTATTTGGCTGTGTTATGCCTGAATCAGCTTTCCACAGCTTCATGACTTGTATGCTCTCGGTCCTTCAATTTCACTGGAAATTTTGGAGTACACATTTTCAACTACTCGCAATACGAAAGTTTATACTACATATATACACGAGCTGAGTATAGTTCACTCGTAGTTACTGAAGTTAATATTTCCATTTAATTCTACTCGTACCCTTGACATCTCAAAAGATACATAGACTGCTTCAGACGAAAGTTTGCATAAACTTGTCCCTCACATCGGAACCAAACTTGTATGAGCTCTAAGAAAACTTCTTCTGGATCTGTTCTATAACGTGCTTTTAAGTCTAAGGAATCCCTGTTCTGAGCCTTTCTAAAAGCTTAATTGACTGGGGCTTTCATAAAAGCTTCTTGAAGCTGAAAAAAACCTCTTGATTGAAATATGAATTATGCAACTGATATTACGCAATTTTACCTAAACGGGAAACGTTTTGAGCTTTACCAAAAGCTCAGTTCTAGTGAGCTTACGTAAAAGCTTCTTCTATTACATTTTAAAAGAACGAGCATTTTGATTTTGAATCTAGGATTCAACTAACAGTGAACGTTATCACACGGTTAATGCTTATTCTCCAACTCTGTCTGAACGTTGGAAGCTTTGAGCTTTATTAAAAACTTATTTATGGCGCGCTTTTGCGTAAACTCCTTTAATTCATTTAAAGAAAAAAATATATATTTTCAAGATTCTCTCTGCACGTAAAATGTTTTAAAATTTACTAAATGCTTTTTTAATTGAGCTTTAGTGAAAGCTTTTTTTATTCCTTTAATGCCTAGAAAAATGTTTTGATTTTTGAAGACTGAACGTGAAATGTCATTGACAAGCATGGGAAAAAAGAAAATTTGTATTGTTTGAGCTCTCTCTTAAAAGTTTATTTGCAGTGAGCTTACGTAAAAGCTTCTTTTAGTCTACTAGCTTTGAAATAACGAAAGTGTTCATTTTTAAGCTTTGTTTGACATTGTGAAGAATTTAATCGATTATTAACTTAAGGGCTAACCAATTACGATTCTTATATCAATCAAGCTTTACTCAAAAAGCTTATTTGTAGTGGTCTTTCGTAAAAGCTCCTTCCCATCCTTTCACGTTCCAATGAAAATGGTGAAAGTATTAAGCTTCACTAAAAGCTCATTTGTATTGAGCTTTCGTGAAAGCTTACTTAGTTGCTTTAACATTATAAACAAATTTGAATTTCACAAGCTCCCTCTCAACGTGGAAAATATTGAGCTTTACTAAAAGCTTATTTGTATTGAGCTGTCATAAAAACTTGTTTTATTGTGTTTCTGTTACAGAAGACAACAAATAAGGAAACCAAAAATTTTCCTCTAATAAAAGAACTTCTTTGGTCAAGACTAATAACCTCAATACCGCCATAATACTGTCCAAATATGACCTTTCAAGTGTTCAATTTCTATTCTAATTTTGTCATATATAACTTATTTATTCATACGTATATACTTATTCAGCTATTGATTTCAAGTTTACTTACCTGAGGCGCATTCCACACACGCATTTGTATACATACATAGTACCTTACAAATATTCTAATTTCTCTATTATTCGTTGAGCTACCAAACAGCTGGAAGACTAGCACGAAAGGACATACATACAAATTTATATGTAAATATATGTGAAACATGCTCATATAACTACAGAAATTTATTTATAATTATCATAGATCGGCACAGTGCACTTAATTTGTATTGCTTTCAAAAAAAAAAAAAAAAAATTCAGTTAAACATTTTTTGTTAAAATCGTACTATTTGCACCTACGTTCATTTAAGAGGCGTGTCGGTGGTCCAATGCTCATATTTGGACTGAAATTTTCAGTACTTGGTTATAAGGTATAAAAAACTGTACTCAATTTGAGTAAAAAAGACAGTGCTAGTGGCAAAGTTTTTAATGCTAGTGCAATCTTAACTCCATTTAGAGCACTATGCCCAACTCTGATACCTATGCACGCTCAAAAATAAAGCAAAAGAAAAATCAATAATATTAGTTCAATCTCCTTTGCAGCCATTAAGTTCTACACTGTCGAAAAACACAAAATTAAATTGTAAGAAAATAAGTTTCAAAGCAATGTTAACTTGAGGAAAAAAAAAAAATTTTATAAAAAAAAATTTCTCTCAGTGTAAAAACCAAAAAGTTGAAAAATACTTTCTGCGTAGTCATTCGGTTATACACTCTAGAAAAACACAAAATTTAATTGTAAGCTAATAAATTGAAAACTAGTGTCAACTTGAGAAAAAAATAAAAAGTTTTACTTTAAAAAAATTTTTTATGAAAAATCAAATTTTTCTTACAGTGTTTAAAACTCGGAAAATCAAAAAAAAGTGGTAAATATACTACGTTTTAAATTATAAAAGCAAATCCTGGCATATGAAAAGTATGCCAACCACCTGCTATCAACAACAACAGGAATCAACGCAACAACATCATTTTGCTGAGAACAACATTCCGTGAGTATTTTGAAAAAAAAAATAAAAAATATTGTTCACTCGAAATACATAAAAAAATTATTGAGAATTCGGCGGCTGTGTGGAAGATCATAATATTTCAAAATATTTTTGAGGAGCGCGTTCCTTGGTTTTTTTTTTTTCAAAACGCGCAATTTTAGAATTCGACTGAGGAACGCACTATCTTAGAATTTTCTTCAAAAACGCCCTATCTTAGCTTATTGTGTATTGAATTTTCGTTCAGATAACCATTTTTTCAAACTCATTCTAACATCTGGAATTCTGAAAAAAATTTGAAAAAGGGCGTTTTTGAAAAAACTTTTAAGATATTAGGTTTTTAAGAAACATTTTGAAATAATGTGTTCTGGCACTCAGCCTGCGAAATTAACGCGGTACATAACTACAGTAAACATCCGTACTATATTTAACATTTCGTATCTTTATGAAACGTGTGTCGGGCAAGCACGGGTGATTACGGCATAACGCGGTCTGTTAAAGGGAACACTCTAAATTTTACTTTATTTTAACCTATGCCGCCTAAGAGTATGCAACGTTTAGTTGGCAGTTATGACGTCACAAGTTACTGTATTTTAGGCTGACCGAATATGCCTTTAGAGATTTTTTTAAATCAATTTGCTCATTTCTAGCATTCAGTTTGAGGCACTCTAATGTAAAATATTTTATCGAGCATATTGCAATTTTATCAGCAGCAAATATTTCGCCACACTCGGTTGCTCACAGCTGTCGACGCATTTGAGCTAAAAATAGTTTTGCTTTATTACATGCTTATGTGCATAAGTATATACGAGTATATATATATCCTACGTCATCTTGAGCAACTCTCTCTCTTTCTCTCTCTCTCTCTTTTTTCCACCTACATACATTTGCTAAGGAATTTGCGTTTCCTTTTAATTATATTTGTGTGGCGTGCTTTTAGGCGCTGAACAACTGTTGCCCCTTGAGAGATAACATAGCTGTAACAAAGATGCCGCCTGGAGTGAGAGAAGAAGATGAAATGCTAGATTGAGTGAGCGTGGGATAGGGGAATTAGAGGTTCTGGTGGTGACGCAAAATTTTAGCATCCTGGACAAACATCCTGACCTTTCGTGAAGAGTAGGTTCTTCATGGATCTCCAAATCACACTAGCCTGATTCATCTTACATGTGAAGTGATACGTGAAAAGGTCGCCTATGGATTTTCAGTATAATCGATTAGCTTAAGTATACGGGGCAGAAATTCCGTCTGGTAGGGATCAAACACATAGTGTGACACTGAATCAGGAATGAGCCTCGCTACTAACGCTATACAAGTTCTCTGGGTACTCGCTGGTTGTATACAAGTTATCACTTCCCAAAATCATCTCACGCGTGACGATTCCCCTAGGAAATGTCACTTGGGGTATTTCTTCATCGCCTTATTGCAAAGAGAATGCCTTTATTGCCTTTATTTCCATTATAGAGTCAACTTTGCTTATCAATCTTGCCCTTTATGTCCAGGTGTTCTCCAAAGTATACGGCCAGGAAGATGTTAACCTCACTAGCTTCAGTCATGCTTTCAACTTAGAGATAAGTTATATTCTTTTCTTTAAGATCCCTTTATACTTCATCGATAATAATCGATAACAAATACAGAAAAACAATAATAAATAATTTTGTGTGATCTCTATTGCTAAAAGATTTCGGTTACGGGCGATGACAACTTGTTATCGAAAAACCGATAAATACTTATACTAACAACCAATAAAAAAAAGTGTTACTAATAATGTGACTTTTATAGAATTTTATAACGTCAGTGAGTGATATTGCTATAAATTTATGTATGTTAATAGTCGATAGAACTAAAAAAAATCGATAACAATTGAAATATTGGGCTGCAGTTTTCTACTGAATGCATACACCTGCATCTTTGTTTTACTTAGATTTCTCGGCAGTGTTGACAGAACAAAATATACAAACAACTTTGGATAACTCGACTAAAACCGATATATTAAAATTTATCGATAAAAAATGTATTTCGATACACCAAATTTTGGCAAAAACTGGCAGCCATATTTATCGATACATCGCTAGGGTTGGGAGTTAAAAAATTTATTTTTTATTGATGACTTGATAATCGATAGTTTTTTTTTGATAAATCACAACAACGCCAGCATTGAAACATTTTAGAATATTAATATTTTTGTAGTAGTAAAGTGTATAAAGAAAATTATCGGTATAAGCAAACGATATAAGTCAAGATAAATACATTTCATTTTTAAAAAACGATAATTTTCGATACGAATAATCGAAAACCGATAAAAGAAGGTATAACAATGCAAAGATTTGGCAGCTACTTTCTCATGAATTAAATTTAAACTGCCTGAGGCAATGTGTTTTAGACTATTAATAATGTTATCGAATCGATAAAAAATCGACACAAAAAGTCGATAGAAAACAAAAGTGAGCAAAAAGAATACTAAATTTGGCCTGAATATGCTACTAGACGCATGCTGCGTTTTCTCAGCAAGTTCTTGCATCCAAAAAATGTTAGTGCTGGTGGCTCATTTGTAAACTATTAAATAAATTATTGATTAAAGTCAAAAAATAATATGCGATAAAATTACGGAACTGTGTTATATCTGTATTTTGTTGTAATAAATCGTCTTTGCCATTAGTGCTGAATAATGAAATCTAACTAAAATCGATTTTTATTAACGATAGAAGCGATTAGTGATATCGGCAACACGTTAATAATCGATTTTGACAAACTTATACAGTAAATATTGTTGATTGAACTTTTTCACCAATGAAAAGAGTGCAGAAGTATTCGATAGTTATAATTGATAAGTCATCGATAGCAATAAACGATAAATCAAATAATCGATTAAAGAAAAAAATTGATAACATTACCAAAATGATTTTTATCTGTTGTTTCGTTTGAATAAGTAGTGTTTGCCATTAGTGCTGCATAATAATATCCAACTAAAATCGATTTTTATAAACGATAGAAGCGATTAGTGATATCGGCAACAGGTTAATAATCGATAAATAGTATTGCTATACGATTTTGTTGTTTGCACCCTTTTTTATTAATAAGAGTTATGCAGAAGTATTCGACAGTTATAACAAACAAAAAGTTATTGGTAACAAAAAAACTATAAATGAAATAATCGATTAAAGTAAAAGAAATCGATAACATTGCAAAAACTAGTTTTATCTGCTTTTACTTCAATAAATTTATTTTAGTAAGATCGGAAATGACTGAAATCTGGTTATAATCGTTTTCTAATAACGCCAGAAACGATTAATGATATCGAAAACACGTTAATAATCGATTTTGATAAGCAAATATTCTTGTTTGCACTTTTGTATTATCAATAAGAATAATGAAGAAGCATGCGACAGTTATAATCGATAAAAAAAAGTTATCGATAACAAAGCAAAACCCTATGCTTTTCTTGCAAAATGCTCAGCTGCATCAACATCGCCAACACAGTTTTAAAACTCTCCAACGCATAGCTATTTTGCTGCTAAAAATACACACCCTGCACACGCCAGACATTTCCGCATTCAGTTCCGCTTTAAAGCACGCCAAAAAGATCGCCGCATTGCTTGACAATTTATGTCTATTAGATCTAGTTTGTTATAAGCTAAAATAGGCTCCCCTCATCTACTCAACTAAATATAGAAACCCATGCCATATTGCAATACATACAAACAATAATTTTCCTACTTCCGTGTCTGTGACTAGCAGACGTTTCAAGTTGCCTCATGCCCCACATGTGCTAGTCTCACAGCGTCAAAGGGCCTACAAGCTTCAGCAATAAACTCGCAGCAGCACAGACGTAGAGCATGCTTGCGCCACGCCACGGCTGTTGAACTTTACTACACAAATGAAAACCACAACAACAACTGCCAGGCGAAACAAATCTCGTCAAACTAAACAGAAACATTACAAAAATAGCCAATGCGCCTATGACGATATTCAGACACGGCTACACGCCACTAGTCAACTTTTTGCTGAGAGAGAGGAGACGAAGGAAGATTTCCTTCCTCCCTCGACGCTCTTTCATCGACATACTAAACATACTAGGGACGCGTTGCTTGGTCTGAACGTCTCAACTTCGAAGAAATAGAAAAGATTGACGAGGAAGGGCGGATGCTTCTGTTGTGTATCTAAATTTAGCATGATCATGCATGCACGCTTTTTGTCTATGCCGTTGTCTTTCACAATTTTAAAGCGCACGTTGTTGACAAACGCATAAAATGTTGTAGACCGCAACGTTTGGCAACAAAGTCGATCGTCTCCTAGGTATTCATTGAGTTTTTCACAAGTCGTGGGATGCTGCCGTAGCTGTTTTATGAATGAGATTATATGTAGGAAATAAGGTAGTCGGGTAAGTCTTTGATAATCAAGTCCTGTTTAATGAGGAGCCGTACGAGCTTTACGCCGATATGAGCATAGTGCAGCGAATAAAATTTCGCTTGCTTCATTGGCTAGGTCATGAAAAGCGACATCCATAAAGACGCTCCGTTCTTAGACCTACTTTTAAAAGAACTCCTACAGAGTTAGAAGAAAAGCGCGGAGGATACCTTAATATCCCTTGGTATTTATCACTGACTTTAGCTAACGCCAAACGAGATGGCCAAATTTGGATAGGTGGTTATCCGTCAGTTGCGTAATGAAGTACTAATGTTTCTAATATCGGATTGAAAAGTTTTTAGCTCAAATAGCGCTTCCTTTAGCAATCCCTGGGGCACTAACTGGGTAAAAAGTTGAAAGAATTTTTCTCAAAAGAAAGAAGTTAGGAAATGTTCTGAATCACTTACGATGTTCTGGTTGATAAACCTATCACCGAAACCCAAGAGTGGGAAGATTAATTTAACAGAGCTTAAAAGAATCAATCTCAGACTGGAAGCTGTACAAAGCACGGCTAGATATTACAGGACAAAAAGCAGAGGAGAAGTCCTAACTTGAAAAGGCTGCTTCGAAAACATAAAAGAATACAAAGAGTCCGCCAGGTTTACGCAATTTTGCTCGAAGAGGCTTGCTCCCTAGTGATAACTTATAGATGTAAATGTAGTCTGGGCGTTGCTGACCCCCCATTAATTGCAAAAAAATGTACTTACTTCTCTTGCAAGGGCTTCAGACCAATAATGCTACGCGTTTGAGACTGCCCGTTGTTGTTGTTGTTGTTTGTAAGAGCAAAAATACTCGCCAAAGCTTTGGGGGAAGTGTTGACGATGTGAACAGACCTTTGTCCTACATAGATCCGGTACTACCACCTTTTATTACTAGCCTGACAGCTGCGAATCGATTTTTTTTTCAACCCGTCAAGTCGTGCATTTTCGTTGCCGCGTTCATTGTTTTCCAATTTTCGAAAAAGATGGATTTCGAAAATATCAAAAAAATGGATTCGAAGATTGAAAAGAATCCAGACCTGTTAAATAATGATAACTAATCGTAATGATTACCGGTTTGATAAATTATTTTCTTGAGAATCCTTTTAATGATTGATTATCATTACTTACAATTATTAATGATTATGTTCCAATTAATTAAAAAATAATCAAAAAAAATCGTGATTTTTTCGATTATTTAAAAAAACTAATAATCAAAAAAATTATTTTGATTACGATTGATTATTTTTGATTTTTTAGTATTGTTGTAGAAGCACATAAATATATACTGAAAAAATCTAAAATAATCACACAAAAAAAAAATCTGAAATAATCAAAAGTAATCAAAACTCCTTTTTTTGATTAGTTTTGATAATTTTTTTTTAATCGTAATCAATTAATAATTGCCTTTTCTTTAAAAACCATTAAAATAATAATTACCATTTAAAAAAGCCGTCTAATTGTTTGATTACTTATTACTAATCAATTTAAGTTTAAAAAAAAAATTTAATTTCAAATAATCAAGAAAGTAGTTTTCATTACTATCGATTACTTTTGATTTTTTTTTTTATTTTTTTTTTTTTTGATTTTTGATTTTTTTAGTATTGTTGCAGAATCACATAAATATACATACATATCAACAATACTGAAAAAAACTAAAATAATCACAAAAGAAAATATAAAAAATAAAAAATTACCAAAAGTAATCAAAACCACTTTTTTTTTATTATTTAATTTTTTTCTTTGATTTTTTCTAATTGTAATCAATTATTAATTACCTTTTCTCGAAAACCAATTAAAATAATCATTACCAAATAAAAAAGCCTTACAATTATTTGATTACTAATTAGTAATCAAAATTAACAGGCCTGAAAGATTCATCTTCAAATTTGTCCAATCGAAATAAGTGGTTCGTTTGCTCTGATACATAACCCTTTTCCAGCGACTTTTAATTTAAAAGTTTGGTCCACTTCTGTTTAAAATGTCCTCTAAGGAGCTCATAAGACGTATTTCCCATGCTACGGTTCATTCCAAATATTTCCACTTCACTGCAATGACATTACTGTACTTCTACCAAAATGCGCCAAAACTCTCATTGCCTACGTGGCTGTTGCTATGCCCTGAAACTCAAACGCACTCCATAAGCCATACACCTTTTGGAAGCGGCCCAATTGTGTTTTTTTTTTTTTTTGTTTGTTACTTGTTGTTGTCTGACAAAAGATCCATGCGTACACGAGCAAATTCCACAAGGACCAACATCAATTTCCTTAGAAAAACAAAAGCAAGAAAACTGTTAAAAGCCATTAACAAAACATAGAAACAAACTTTTGTAGTTGCACCATTTCTCACTAGAAGCTGAGACTTTCATGTTAACTGCGATTACTTCCTTTGGTCTATCCCAGCTGCTGTTAGAAACTACAATACGCTCACATAGACAAGTCAAGCAATTCTTTTCTCGGCATTTCTTGTTTTCTATTTTAATTCAAATTCAATTGTCGTTACCATTTTGGGCAAAGCAAAAACAAAAAATGTTCACAGCGTCCCTGCGTCTGTCTTTTGCGTCCTGTGCGTGTTTGTCAGGCAAAGTTTGAAGTGTTGTTGCTTTAGTTGGTCGGCTGCTTGCTTGTTGGCTCAATGCGTGTGTGACTTGACGTTCCTGGACTGTCGTACATGCCCCCAACCCCTTTCATTTGCCACGGATCTGGTCCTGTTGCTGTCTATGCCTGCCTGCCGTCTGAAGACAATAGGCTGTATCGGCATATCCTGCGTACGCTTTTAGGATCATATGCCACTTCAATGCTGGTTTTTCTTCAAATTTAGAATTTTTTTTTGATTTTTACAAAACTTCAAAACAACTTGGATGCTGCCTTGACTGCCACTATTGTTGTTTGTTGTGCTTTTGTTTTAGATTTTTCTTGTTTTTTCCTGCTACTTTAGTCATAGAAAGCGCAGAGACAATGCGTTGAGTTGAAGTTTTGTGCGAATTCTAGCATGGCAATTTTCATTCTCATTCATTCTTCGGTTGCATCCATTGTGCTAGGCTTATCCTGTTGCAGCTGGGTGATTGCTTGGAGAAAACTTTTTTGTATTGTTCATTTAATCCAAACTTGAATTTGTTTCTCAGTGATTTATTTCATATTTCATTCAAATTTTAATTGAGTTTTTCGGTGTGATACGCAAAGAACCGGCTAGTCCAACAAGACCGCCTTTGACCAGTAAGCGAGTCAGCTTGAGAAATAATTCGAATTCCGCCGTTAAATTTTGAAGACGAAAGAGAAATGTTTGCTTGGAAATTTGGCACATCAGCAAACAGGTTTACCGAATTTAAAAAAACCAAAATTTAAAATCCCTAAATACAAAATAAAAATAGTCCAAATCCAAATTCCCACAACAAACTCTCAAAATTACCAAAATAAAATCCTCAACCCCGAATCTAAAATTCCCGAATTTAAAAAAAAATCCTCCAAATCAAAATTCCCTGAACAAAATCCCCAAATTTAAGAAAAAACCAAATTAAAAATTCTCCAAATCAAAATCCCTGAATTCAGAATAACAATCCTCAAAATCCAAATTCCCACAAAAAAATGCCCAAATCAAAAATCGGCAAATTCAAAATTAGCAGAATAAAATCCTTAACTTATAAATCTCCGAATTCAAAATCGCCAAATTCGAAATTCCCGAATTCAAAATAAAAATCCTCGAAATCCAAATTCCCACAACAAAGTCCCCAAATCCAAAATCGCCAAAATAAAAACTACCAGAATTAAATACTCAACTTGTAAATCAGCGAATTCAAAATAAGAATCCTTAAAATCAAAATTCACAGATCAAAATCCCCAAATTCAAAAGCTCCAAATCTGAAATTCCTGAATTAAAAAAAAATCCTCCAAATCAAAAGCCGCGAAATCAAAAATCCCTGGTCAAAATTCCCGAGTTTAAAATTCCTGATTCAAAATCCCTACATTCAAAATAAAATTACCAGAACAAAATCCTCAACTGGAAATCCCCAAATTCCAAATCCTCCGAATCAAAATCCCCGATATAAAATTTCCCACCAAAATAACCCCAAATACGAAATTCCCGAATTCAAAATCACGGAAATCAAAATCTCCAGGCTCGTGGCTTTGTATTTGGGAATTGCCTTTTTTGGGATTTCGACTCCATCCCGTTTACCAAACCACTGCCCTGGTCGAAATTACTTCCTCGACTAGGTGTAAAATCTAGCCCTTGTACGGTTTCCAAATTTTTGGTAGTCTAGACCAAGGAAAAATATCCCTGTCGATGTCTACTTTCAAAAAGCTTCAAACTCAAATAATAAACATTTTTGAAAAATGAAAATTGAAAATAAATAAAATAAATAAGAGTATAAAAAGTTTCCAACTACATAAATTAAGTTATATTATTCATCAATAATTATCTTATATAAAAATAGACAAGATGAATGCAATGTAGAACCGTTTTCTGCTAAACTATAATTCTAAGGTTTACAAATTATATATGTATAGATAGGAAATTTTGAGGTGTACTTTTATCCGTAAATAAAAAAAATTTAAAAAATCATTTTAATATAAAAAATTTTACATAAAAGTTACACCACTACACATTTACTTATTCACACTATAGACACGCTGTGTGTGTGTGTACTTGCTTTTTGTGTACTATGCTGAATCGTGAGCATGGCCGTAGTAGTGTGAGTAGACTTGCCATGCATGTTTTTGTGTTATTCGTGTGATCGGCTCTCACTGTGAGTGCGAAGAGTTGGTAGTGGACCAATGAAAAATAAGTATTCGCACTATAGATACTCTGTTGTGTGATGCATTTTTGCTTTAGTTGTTGTTATTGTATTGATTACTGGCTACGATGCCCAGTGTCAGCTGCTCTCCTGAGGGCACGAAAAGTTGCTTAGTTGGATACATTAAACAAGCAATGTAAAATATGAGCAAATATGTAAAATTCATTGCTGATACCTACAAACAGGGTTTACAAAAATAAAATAAATGATTACTCATAAAGAGTATTAAACACCGAAGAAAATTAAAGGAAAATAGAGGAAAGGAAAAGAATTGAAAGGAAGGAAAATTAAAGGAAAGAAAGGAAAGAAAAGGAAAAGGAAAAGGAAAGGAAGGGAAGGGAATGGAAAGGATAGGAAAGGAAAGAAAATTAAAGGAAAGAAAGGAATGGTAAGGAAATGAAAGGAAGGGAAGGGAAAGGAAATTAAAGGAAAGGTAAGAAAACGAAGGGTAAAGAAAGAAAATAAAAGGAAGGGAAGGGAAAGGAAAAGAAGTTTGAGGAAAGTAAAAAATAAAATAAGAGAGTAAAAAAAGAAATCAAGGAAAAAAAAATATGTTAGACGAAAAGAAAGACATAGAAAGGAAGAAAAAAAGGCGGATAAAACATACCTACAGCAAAAAAATAAAATAAAATAAAGTTTATTGGTTGAATTTCAACCACTGGGCGAACTCTATTGATATAATTACTTATCACTTATCGATATGCTAGGCTGTGTAAAAAACGTATCAATAAAGGAATTGATTAGTCAGTTTTTAAGATAGTTAGGACGTCGA
Organism: Merzomyia westermanni; assembly: GCA_949987695.1. Classification (NCBI taxonomy): domain Eukaryota; kingdom Metazoa; phylum Arthropoda; class Insecta; order Diptera; family Tephritidae; genus Merzomyia; species Merzomyia westermanni. The sequence continues at coordinate 150,726,199 of OX465290.1, forward strand.
TTTTTTTAGTATGGATTTGACGGACATTTATCGATAATTATCGATATGTTGGTGTGTTCAAAAAATCGATCAATAAAAGAATTGATCAGAATCTAGTTATCATCGATATGCTGGTCTATCTCTTCTAGAGGTAGTATATAGAGGAACAGCTGGGGGTAGAAAGGAACTAAAAGGGAGATGTTTATAATTTTCAATACTTCTAAGCCAGTGTTAAGGCAGTAAAGCTTGGGTCAGGTGTTCTCGTAATCATAATAACATATAATTCTATATCAACAACTATCTCCAAATATAACTTTCAGAAATGTGGGAATACTAATAAGAAACAAACTAAAAACCCAAAACGAAGGGATCCACCCTCGCTCACTTCAAACACGTAAAGACATGGCACCTCATAAAATTATATGCATTTAAATATGACAAAACTAGCAACTCCAACAACAAAATTAAAACCAAGCTTTAATGGCAGTTGTACATACATATATGCAGGCGTACATATATATTATCTCAGCCCTCAATCACTTCACTAACCAGCGAACCAAACCAACCAACCAAGCGACTTTTCGAGTATATAAAATGCGATTTCAAAATGTCATAGGCAGTGAGAAGGCGTTATTATGGGCTTTTTGCAAGGGGAAATTCGAACTAAAGAATGCATGTGCAATATCAACACACACACACGCACACAGTCACATGCTGCCATTGTTTCTACATGCAAATTTATATGCCCTACGATGTGTGTACGTAAGTTTGTATGTATGTAAATATGTGTGCTTGCATGCAACACTTGCATTGGTTGCAATATGAGGGAAGGACAGGCGAACCGGCGAATAAACAAACAAAAGCAAAAGCTGCTGTAGCAAAAGGCTTTGTTGCGGCCTATGTGCGCGATGGTCGCCAATATGTAGGAATTTATGTACATATGTATGTATGTATTTACACATTAGACTATGCAGTTACAAAAATAAAGATTGTGCGGGGACCCCACGCAACAGAAGAATGAAAGTGTAGTTCGTATTAGACCTGTTGAATAATGTTTAAAAATCTTAATGGTTATTAAATGTATTTGATTACTTAATAATTAAATTTTTAAGTACATGATTATTTGACTATTTTTCAATATTGGTTATCTTTATTTTTTTTCTTAAATTAAAAGCAACCAATTGAATAAAAATACTCAAATAGTTAAATATAATACAATTTAATAACTAAAGACAATCAAATTGATCAAAATCATCAAAGAATTATAAACACAAAAATACATAAAAAGGATAAAACTAACCAAATTATTAAAAAAAAATTATTAAAAGTTATCAACCAAATAATTGAAACAATAAAAGCAAAAAACTAAAAAGCAATGAAATAATTAAAAATAAACCATTGGCTAAAATAAATCAAAGAATTATAGTAAGGGAAACCACTAAAATCAAACAAATAATTATAAACAATTTAACCAAAAACTTAAAAAATTAAATCAAATAATAAAAAGCAACCCATTTTTGAAAAAAAGATAAATAGCTTAAAGCCATCAAATGAATAAAAATTATGAAATAATTAAAAGCAGTCAATTAATTAACAATTAAGATAGTTATGCAATTCCAAAAAATAGTTAAATAAAAGTAATCAAAAAATAAAAATCGTCAAATAACTAAAAATAATCATAATTTAAAATGGTGAATAGTTTAGTAATAACAAAATAATTATTAACAATCAAACAAGCTAATACAGTCTAATAATAAAAAGCAATAAAATAACTTAAAACGAAATATAAAAAATAAAATAAAATAAAATAAAACTAAATAAAATAAAATAAAATAAAATAAGATAAAATAAAAAAAATAAAATAAAATAAAACAAAATAAAATAGAATAAAATAAATCAAGATAAAAAAAAAAAAACAAAATAAAATAGAATAAAACGAAATAAAATAGAATAAAATAAAATAAAATAAAACAAAATAAAATACAAAACAATAAAATAAACTTAAATAAAATAAAATAGAATAAAAGAAACTAAAATAAAATAAAATAAAATAAACTAAACTAAAATAAAATAAAATAAGATAAAATAAAATAAAATAAAATAAAATAAAGCAAAATGAAATAAGATCAAATAAAATAAGATAAAATAAAATAAAATAAAATAAAATCAAATAAACTAAAATAAAATAAAATAAAATAAAAAAAATAAAAAAAATAAAATAAAATAAAATAAAAGAAAATAAAATAAAATAAAAAAAAAACAAAATAAAATAAAATAAAATAAAACAAAAATTAAACAAGATAAAATAAAATAAATTAAAATAAAATAAAATTAAAAAAATAAAATAAAATAAAATAAAATAAATAAAACAAAATAAAGTAGAATAAAATGAAATAGTTTTGTTGGTTTTATAGTCTGTTCATTTTTACATATTTTTGTTAGTTTAACGAGCTCGAGACCAGTTGATAATAATTCTTCGTTAATTATTATTATTTTGATTAGAAAAAAAAAAAATTTTAAATAAAATAAAATAGAATGAAACAAACTAAACTAAAATAAAATAAAATAAAATAAGGTAAAATAAAATAAAATAAACTAAAATAAAATAAATTAAAATAAACTAAATTGAGAATATAATAGTTAAATATAAACAAATCTTGAGTTGAAGCTTTATATAATCCAGTAGAGGCCATATATCCAGCTCGGCTGAGAACTTTAAGCGTCTATAAGGAACATGCACACATACAAACATATTTATTTATAAAATTTGTAGAATTTACAAAACAATTTTTAGAGACTGGCAAACAGTTCATACCAGACTTTTTTCATACGATCTAATGTACAGCCTAGAACAACTTGGGAGTACGCAAAGCCATCATTTTGCAAAGAAAAAAGGAAACCCACTAACAATAACAAAAATAATGCACTGAATGTACAAGAACTACGCAGACACAATAAGAACAACAACAACAACTGCCATTTGTAGGCGTGCACCCTTATGATATGCAATAACTTCAGTCCTCTTGCACTTTTTCGCAACGCCACATTACATCGCTGTTTCCTATTGCGTTTGTTGCTTTTGTTTTTGCATAGCACACCAAACAAGCAAGCACTGACTTTGCCTAGGTGGCCAACAAAAACACACAAACGCACACTTGTCTGCATACGCTGACACCACCCTCTCTCTATCACGTAGCTGCTATGTCAACCTTTCTGCACTTCGAGTCACTTCGGCCATCAAAAGTCTCACACTTAATTGAGTGTTTCTTTACTCAGCACACACTTATTGCACTTCTTATTGCATTGCCGCACACGAACTCACACACACACACAGGCATATACATGCATACGTAACCACATTGAATCATATTTTGCACGCATAGCTACAACAAAAAAAGCATACAAATAAGAAAGCCTAAGTTGGAGTGAAACTGAAAATTATATACCCAGTCGCGAGATTCAACAAAATTTGTGAAGAAGTATATTTTTGTAACTTAGCTTGCTGTGGTGTGGTGGGAACTAGTGGAAGTAATCGGGCAGGTATTCTAAAAAATGAAAACGCTTTTGGTAGCTTTTCTGTATTGGGACGAAGGCCCGCAACAGTATATTTATGCCAAAAAATGTTTGTAACATGCTTTAAAGTTGTCTAAGCTTTATGGAGGGCGAGTAGTTTTTTTGAGTTATTTTTTTGTATATTATTTTATTATTTGTTCAGAGAGTAGAACGGGGGGTGCGGAGCACATGTTGCATAAGGGGCAACCTTTGAGTAATATTTATTTAATTATTTTATTTATATATTATGATTTGTTCTATATAGAAGTGGGGTGCGTTGCACCTGTTACACCTTGTATTTATTAATTAGGGGTGGGCACTATTGGCTCTGAGGCATTGCACGGGATTGGCTTCCTCATTTTCGCTGTGAAAAACCCCGACTTGGGATCGCAAAGCATAAATTATATCTTTCGAATATTTCATTAGCTGATTGCGAATTTCATGCAATACAAATGAAATAAACGAAAGAAATGACTACAGCTTATGTCGCTTAAACAAAAGTGTCGGCATAAAACTTAAGCACCCACTGCTTTGTTATCACGATTTGGACAAAGTTGTCAGAGTAAAATTTTCAACAAATAATTTTTGAAAAATCATTTGATTCAGTGTCAACTTGTTCGAATTTTGTAAAAATTTCTTGACATTTCTTTACTTTTTTTATAAAGTAGATCAAAACAAAAAATTAATTAATCTAATATTTGCCAAAGTTAAGGATTTACGGCCTTTTTTCTTGCCAGAAGCGAGACTTTAAAGCTGCAGAAAACAGTGGATGGGTTGAAGGTGTTGTCTTCTCAGGAAGCTCAGCACTAACCCAATTTTTTCGTTTACCCGTTTGCTGTAAAGTTTGTACGTTATAAAAAAAGAAAACAAACACAAATAACTTTTTTCTCACGCAACATTTTTATTTAATCGAAGGCTGAAATTTTTCAAAAATTTGTTTAAAAACGCCCTACTTAAAAATCTTTTTTTTTTAAAAACACTTTATTTCAGATTTTGTTTGAAAAACGCCCTACTCCATCATTTGTTTCAAAAATGCCCTGTTTCAACTGAATATGTATTGAGCATTTTTGAAATTCATTGAAATAGAGAAAATTATTAAATGGAGTATTCTTGAAACAAATTCTGGAATTGGACGTTTTTTTAAAAATGGAGTAACTCCAAAGGAAAAGTTCAATAAGTTTGCAGGTGTTTTAGAATCTTTTTGATGTACCGTCGATAACCCAAAAAATCAGAAACTGGATTTTTTTTAAAATATTTTTTTAATTTTATTAAAAACTCAAAAAATAACATTCACTTCTTTAGAAAATAATTCGAATTTCGAAAAATTGTGAAATAAGTATTTTTATTTAATCGTTGGGAGCCATACCACCCAAATTTATTAAAATACACGACCTTCGAAAAAATTTTAGTTGGCTCACTTATTTAATTTTTATTCTCTCTCTCTCCCAAAAATATTAATTTTACTTTGAATATCAAATAATAACCTTAAATACTTCATATTTACTTACCTTGAGTGTAATGTATTGAAGTTCACATCCAATCCTCGATCTCAGCTAACGATTTATACTTTCTAAAAATTTACTATCCCTTTTGCGCCACTGGGTATAAATACATATCTGCATGCCTGCGCACACGCTCTCTCTCTCGCGCCCTCCCTCTCTGACATGCATATGCTTACGGTTTGTTAGCAAATTATTTCTACTTGCTCTCTCTGTCTTTCTCTCTCTCTTATTCCCCACACATGCACCACTGCAATATTGCACCGGCCAGCGTCGTAGCAAGGCAACTTGTTAGGCAAAGGTTGAACGTTTGGTCGGGGGCTGGTCATTGGCAAGCAATCGAAAGGGTTGCATCAAGTGGATACCCCTATTGTCAGGCACGCACACACACACATTCACAGTGAAATTCAAAAGGATTGCGCGTTGTTGCACCCCAATGTCCTTTTTGATTTTGCATGCAATCTTGCTGTGTTGTTGCTGTTACTGCTTTGCGTGCTTTTCTTCTTCTTCTTCGTACTCTCTCGCTGCATTAAATTTGGCGTTCAAGTCAAAAACTTTTCAATGTGATTGTGGCGCGCGTGCGCATATTGCATGAATGCAGATTGTTGCCGTCAATCAAGCAATCTTGGTAACTCGTTCGAACGACCGACCGGCCGACTGACCAACCTCCCAGCTGCTCAAGGTGCCACGTACTATTGCACACACACACACAAACACATGTAGCATGTGCAGGCATATCCTTGCTGTTGGTGATGTTTGCTGTTAGGCAGCACTCTTGCCTTTGTTGTTGTTGGGCTTACGTGTTGGTAGCGTTGATTTGTGCAATTTGTGGCTCTTTTTTTCGCATTCATTTTTATCATAATTTTTTATTTTTTGTTGCTATTTCAACGCATCACCAACCATCCTTTTGGGTTTAGGCGCCTTCGGCTTTCATCAAATTTTTTTTCTGTTTTATTTAACGAGCAGATGTCGTTGCTTGGCGTGGCTGCATTTGCTTTTGTTGTTGTTGTTGTTCGTTAAAGCATTTCACGAACTTATTGCGGACATTTATTGCTGTCTTTGACTTATGATTGACGTGTCTTATTTGGTGAAGCGCATATCTGTCAACGTAGATACTTGGCTTTGTGAGAAAGGACATTTTATTGCATGTGTGGATATGATTTGGAAAGTTTGGCAGTTATTGAGCCTAAGTGAGGAGGAATTGAGAAAAGAAATAAACGTATATCTTACCCAAAAATGTATGAAATATACAGACATATGCCAACAAAGCGTTCCCTTAGACTTATCTTGCTAAAGTTCGTGGAAAGCTTTCAACGGAGTGTAATGCTCCGTGATTTTATAGGCAAAACTAATAGCGCTTAGTCTATGTCTTGGTTCCAAAACACGGTAAAAAAACGCATGGACCATGGATCGCAATAATCGAATACTCAATACTCGATTTTTTGTAAAGATTAAGTATTCGTGAAATAATCGATTTTTGTTCATAAATCTATTTTTTATAGAAAATAAATATTTTATAAGTAAATTATTTAAGTGAACATCATATAAGGCAATGAATATACAAAAATAACCAATTAGACAATTTTCAGAGATTATTAATATTTAATATTTAATATTTGTTTGATTACAATAAAAATAAGATTTTCAAAAATCGATTTAAAAGTGAGAAATTCCTATAATCGATTTATAAAATCGATTCAAAAAATCGATGATTAAGAAACAATCGATTCAAAAAATCGATAATTAAGAAAAAATCGATTCAAATAAAAATCGATTATTTATTCACAACTTACTAAGGTGAGCTGCAAACCTTTCCTTTTCGTTTATCATGGATTTGATCTCTATTCGGAAAACTCGATTACTGAATAATCGATTTTTTTGTTTAGTGATAAGTCTGTTTGTGAAAAATCGATTTATATAGAAATAATCGATTTTTTTCATAAATCGATTCTTAAAATAATAAGTATAGAAAAATAATCAATTGGACGATTTACTCATTTTATTAATTCCGCTTCTATTTATTTACATAAAAAATTTCAATACTTAATCGGCACAATATTAACAAAAATCGATTTAAAACTATGCAATTTTTACAATCGATGCTTAACATTAATAAAATCGATAAATAAAAAATAATCGAGAAAAGTAAAAATCGATTATTTATTCACAATGCCAACTCGCTAATTTTATAACTTACTAGGATGAGCTGTAAAACTTTTTTTTCGTTTATCATGGATTTGACCCCGATTACTCAATAATTGTTTTTTTTTTTTTGTTCATCGATTTATGAAAAATCGATTTTAAAGTAAGGCCCCGACTTTTATTTATACATCAATTTTTAAAATAATAAGTATAAAAAAATAACCAAGTGGATGATTTTCAGATTTTAATAATTAATATTCGATTATTCACATAAAAAAATTTTATACTTTGGAATATTTTATTACAGTGAAAATAATCAAAAATTATATTACAAAAATCGATTTAAAATGTGTAACTCTTATAATCGATTTATTTAACATTAATAAAATCGGTCCCAAAAAATCGATAATGTGGAAAAATCATCGATTGAAGTAAAAATCGATTATTTTTTCACAACCCTAACAACCAGTTTGTGATCTACTAGGTGGAGCTTTAAGCGACTAAGCGGCTATGCGAGCGCTGTGGAAGATACGGTTCCAAGCGCTTTCTAAGGAAAAATGCCTTTAATCGTTTAGAAAGAGCTGCGTAGTAGCTTAACTCTAGTAGATGCTACTTTACTGGAATCCATCTATAGTTTTATATATGTACATTAGACTGGGCCAAAACAAAATATTTCTTTAATTATAGTAATATTACTTTTTTGATTGACGGAACTAAAAATACCGCAATATTTTCAGATTTTAATATTAGCTGTTTCCTATTTATCATTTCGATACTAGGTAAACTTTTTCTGCTTGCCTAAAAAAATTGTTCAATTCAAAGTAAGCAAAAAAAAAAACAGCTTGCAGAAAAAATTATAAGCGCGCACAATTGTGATTGCTATCTCTCAAAACAAAAATTCACATATAATTTTCAAAAGAAATTTCAAATAAGTCGCTGAGTGCTTCTGAGTAAAATGGACAAAAACGGCGAAGGACAAAAAAAAATTTTTGTTGACCCCGTCTAATGTAAATTAGAATATACTTTGAGTATGGACCTCTACAGATGAAGTCCCGTTAGTTAGTTAAAGGAATCCACTTACGTCTTTTTATGCGTGCTCCTTTGCCATTGTGCAACAGGCAGCATCATTGAGCCGAGCTCCTGCAGCATTGACGCAACCAATCAAGTAGCGAAATGGTTAGCAATCACCTACACGCCCACAGAGAATTATTATTTTACGCCGTTGTCTGTATGTGTGTGTGTGCATGCTGCATTCATTGAGTGCATGTGGCACGTGTGCTCGTTTTAAAAAAGATTAATAAAATCTCTGCCTGGATGGCATATGCACACCACACCCGAGTCCTTAGTGCGCATGCATGCTGTTGTTCTTGTTTTTTTTTTTTTTAGTTTTTTTACAATAAAATGCAATTGTTATTTTTTCATTTTTGTAATCTGCAACTTGTTGTGCACCACCATTTAGATGCATGGCACCAGGCACATGAGTGAACGGAGTCTGAGGCTTGTTGTTGCATCGTTTTGTGGTTGCAGTTTATTTGCTTTTATTTTAGCTATTGTTGTTGTTATATTTTTTTTAAGCTTTGATTTGCTCACTTGCAACGCTGCATTGGTTGAGTGCTTTGTGTTGCTTGATGGCGCCATTTCTATTTCATTGCGTTTTTTTTATGACGCTGGGAGAAGACTTGGCTGCAGGAATAATTAAAATCGAATAAAAAGGATTTTGCTAGCTACAGTTCCTGGGCTCGGTTTACTTTTGTTTTTTGGTAACAAGTGCAATATGTCAGAAGCCATTTTTTAATACGCAAACTAGACTCTCGTTGTAGTTAAGGTGTGGCGCAAGTTACTCATTGTTGGTGCTTTTGAATTTTAGACCATGGTGTGTGAAACGCGAGCTATTGTGGTACGTAGACCTGGCTGACGTAGGCACGTGACGGCCAGGGTCTGATATGCTAGAACTAAGGGGTCAATACTCATTTCAACAAACCGTTTTCGTACTTAGTTTTAGTACTACAATTTAAGTACTAAACTTGAGTACTACTTAATATCAAATATTCCGGTACTAAATTTTAGTACTAGTTAAACCATTAATCTAAAACATTTCTTCATTAAATTTTAGTACTTAATTGTTTCACCTAAAATATTTCATTGCAAACTTTTATTGCTTTCCTTTAAGTACTAAACTTCAATTGCTAAACTTTGGTACTACTTAAAAAAATTATTTCAAGCGTTTTATTGTTAAATTGTATGGCTTTGCTTTAAGTACTAAGGTATTAGTACTAAACTTTAATAGCTAAACTTTGGCACTATTTAAACAAATAATCTCAAATATTTTAGTACTACGTAAACAATTAGTGCCAAATATTGCAGTTCTAAATTTTATTTCTTTGCCCTAAGTACTAAATTTTAGTACTGCTTTGATTTACGTGCTAAATATTTAGTACTAAATTTTTGATATTAAGTCTGAAACCAAATTTTTGGTAGAGAATTTAGCACACATTTCGGTATGAAATTTTTAGGAATCTAGTTTTAGTACTTAACTCAAATCAATGAACTTCTTTTAGTAAAGTTGTATGCACAAGTATAAGCTAAATGCTTTTACTCACTAGATTAAGAGATTTTAGTGTTGAAAGTTGTACTGGCTGACTTTTCAATACAAAATTTCTTAAATTTCATTTCTAGTTCTAAAAAAAAAATTGTAAAGCCGTGAAATATGCTGCAAAATTTTTAAAGGGACAATTGTAAACATTAAAAAAAAATTTTTATTTGAGTAAATTTAAAAAATTTTTTTTTGTGATAAACTAAAACTTCTAACATTTCCGATAGGCAAAAAAATTAAAACTAAATTTGTATTAGAATCAAATAGCATTAAAAAAATTTACATTAGACAGTTTCGGATGTATTTTTTGTGATTTTTGACCAAAAAAATTTACCGTTTAACCTATTTTTGAATAAATTAAAAAAGAAAAAATTTTAATTGGTTTCAAATTTTTTAAATTTGTGTTTGGTAGTATTTAAATCTTTTATAATATGCAGATTCTACCATTTATTATAGTAAAAAAAATTTTAACTAAATTTGTATTAAAATGAACTAGGATTAAAAAAAAACACTCTCAACAATTTTGGATGTTTTTTACGGTTTATGAACAATAAAAATTGAATTTTTTTTAATATTTTTTGTTTTCCCTTTTTGTTTTATTTTCTTAACTACAAATTTTGCCATTGATGATAAGAAAAAATTAATTAAACTAAATTTGTATTAGAGTGAAAGTGGAAAAAATCACATTCGAAAATTTTTGAATGTTTTTTTTTTTGATTTTGGACCAGAAAAAAATTTTCCATGGAACTATTTTTTAATAAAATGTTTTTGTTTTATTTAATTTGAAATCTCTTTTTTAATTTTTTTAATTTCTTTTGTTTTACCCATTGCGGCTTCTGTTTTTTGGTCATAATTTGTTGCCGCTTGTTTAATTTAATGCAACAAGTGCTCAGACTTTATACATATATACACACAAACAAACATACATACAAACGCTTCCAACGAATTCGCAACAATTTTTCACGCTTTTACTTCCTGCATGGACTGCAGCTCAGCTAGTTTCCCTTCTTTTAACTGCTATATTTAGTGGTTTTGCATGGCGCACGCAATTGTCGAGTGGGTGTGGCTAATTACGTTGCACTCGGGCAACCAAGTTTCGTTTTGTAATTGGCCCTTTGTGGCAATTAGAATGTACTTCGACGCCTACCACGACACCTCAATGCGAATATTCCCCGTTTCCCGTACTTAATTAGCACGGAAAGAATTAGGAAATTTGCATTTCAATAAGAGACGCTTTGAACACGGTGACTCGATGCGCAGAAACGCGCTGCTTTTAGGTCAGTTAGTAGAAGAGAGATGGTAGAGGCAAGTGACCGATTTTTTTACAAGAACAATATTGAGACTGGGCTTCGAGCATATACTTGTTTAAACCCTCAAAGTTTGTGTCCAAGGCATTCAGATATCGACTGATTCTAAAACAAAAAAGAAACATTAAATTGTGGACTAAAAATTAATTAATTCTACCAGTGTATAAAAATTTACTAGAAAACATTGAGTAGGGTAAATCAATCACCTTGCTATCAAAACTTCTTCTTCTTTCTTTAAATGGTCATCTTACCGCCTGGGCGATTTTGACTGTCCAACATAGCTCGCCAGTCGTTTCTTCGTTGCGCCAACTGGCGCCAATTGGAAAAACCGCGGGTTCTTGGTCCTTCATCGGAGTGGTGGTCTCGCTCTTGCTATCAAAACTAAGGTGCTAAAAATTTAGTTTAAAAAATCAACGCTTAGAACTTTGTCCTCTTAAATTAAAATCAAATCATGAAAATTTACTACTTAAAAGATTTAAATATATCATATATACATTTAGTGCAACTTTCAACACCAGCTTTCCTAAATCGAATGAGTACTAAAATTAATAGCTTATACAAGGTGGCGCAAAAGTAAGCTTCCGATGTTCAGCATATCGGTTTGGCACGTGCAGTGTGTGCTGTTGCACCATCTTGTTGGAACCACATGTTTTCCAATCCCAATTCATCAAGTTGCGGCAAAAAGAACTCGTTGATCATTGCTCTGTAGCGCTCACCATTCACAGTAACCGTTTGGCCCCGACCGATTATTGGTCAAATAAATAGTCAGCAATATTCCGCTTTCTGGAGCAGTGTAGCGTAACATTGTTTATTAACGTGTATTTCGCATGTGTTTACTACACAAATGTCAAAACAGAACTGACTTTAGGGGCCAATCGCAAAATTTATAGCATTTTCTGATAGGAGGATTACTTTTGCGCCACCTGTACTTGTAATTAAAACTTTCATACAACAAGTTTAGTGCTGTGAGTTAGGTACTAAAACTAAACATCTAAGGATATAGTTCCAAAAAATATATGCTAAATTGTATACTAAAAATTTGGTTCAATATTTAACATTAAAAGTTTAGTACTAAAACTTTAGTACTTGCAATAAAGTACTCAAATTTTTACTTCAAGAAAAATACTAAAATTTAGTACTTAAATATGTGAACTTTATTGTTTAAGTAGTACTAAGGATTAGTACTTAAGTTTAGTACTGAAACTAAGTACTTAAACGCTCTACTGAAATGAGTATTTAGTAGTGAAATCTTAGAACTTAGTTGTTTAAGTAGTACTAAAATTTAGTACTTAAATATGTGCACTTAATTGTTTAAATAGTACTCAAATTTAGCACTTATGTGTAGTACTAAAACTCTCCTCTGAAACGAGTATTGAGTACTGAAATATTTGAACTTAATTGTTTAAGTAGTTCTAAAATTTAGTACCTACGTGTAGTACTAAAACTTAGTACCAAACCGCTTCACTACAATGAGTATTTAGTAGTGAAATCTTTGAACTTAATTGTTTAAGTAGTACTAAAATTTAGTACTTTAATATGTGCACTTAATTGTTTAAGTAGTACTAAAGTCTAGTACACATGTGTAGTACTTAAACTCTCTTCTGATACGAGTATTGAGTACTGAAATATTTTAATTTAATTGTTTAAGCAGTACTAAAATTTAGTACTAAAGTGTAGCGAAACTAAGTACTAAAAAAGTATTTAGTAGTGAAATATTTGAATAAAAATTTAAAAATGGATTATTGAGCATTCGCATTTTCCGACACTAGGTCTCATCCAAATCATCCATAAAAGACTTACTAAGATTACCATTTTCGATTAAATTCGGAGCGCCCTTTCGCGATGTTGTTGTTAGCATACCGCTGCAGTGCGGCTCCGGTCGGCAGAGCATTCGACATCGCATAGGAAAAGTAAAAAAATCGAAAAAATATTTTCTTATCCCAAATATGAGCCACCCTAATGTGCTGATATACCCTTATATTACCATGCGAAATTAAACCGAAAAAATTGTATGAAGCATTAGAAAAATTAAATAAAAAATGCAAAAAGATATTCCTTTCACAAGCAACAAATTATGCCACTATATAGAAAAAAATTCGGAAGATACTAATACAAAAGGAAATCGAGGGGGAAAAAACTCTAAACAACTAAACGAAGAAGTGCCGAGCGACAGGAAGCGGCACAATACTTCTACAAAAACAAAAACAACAATAATGAAGCAAGCATTCTTTAACACATGTTTACATAGGGCACACAAATTATATACATACATATGCACGTGTGTGTGAGTGTGTGCATTTGCTCACAGGAAACTTTCCAAGAATAAGGATACCCAACTTATCTTCCAAGCAGCAATGGAGAAATGAAACGCATGAAGAGCAAACAATGTTAAACAAATCGAAGTCCAAGGCGAAGGCGACAGCGTAAGCGACGTACGAAGGCAACGACGTCGTAGTGGGAAACAAACTCCAAGACGCACACAAGCGCAAGCGAAATTCGTTGGTTTGTAGAAGAAATAAAACAAATTTTCGGCGATTGTAAAGAAAGCACACCACACCAACACCGGAGGCTAGGTTTTTACGGCACAGAGCAGATACGCACACGTGTGCAGCTCTGCTCCGCCGCTCGGCTGCTAACTACAGTCAAGACAGGGTGCGCTCTAAAGTGTTTTGATAGATCTTTTTTTACTTTATACGTTATTGAAAATGGAGCTGAGCACGGTCTGCAATTCGCTATCAATCTCTTGCCTTTGCTTCACTCTAGGTGATACCCTTACACTACTTTTCGAATGAGTTGACAGCGACCAGAAACTTCGAACTGTGAGAGATATTGCGAAAGAAGCCTCCATACGTCGCCATAAACGTCTGAGATGAATTAAAGAATTTCGGAACTTTGTTGGTCAGAATCAACTCACCTGACCTAAGTTCTAAAAAAATCTTCTAACCCATAGAAATCTGTACCTCGGATTTCTCGGCTCAACAATTTCATAACCCCAATTGGGACTACACCCAGCTTGCAGTGTCATAATATCGAGTTCTTTACTTGGGACCAAGCCACTTGGGATTATGCTCCTGTGAGATGGAAAAAATTCATAGAAAGCTTGGGTCAGTTAATTAAGGTTTCTTCGCCATAAGCTGTGGCGGAGGAGACTTTAGTTGTTGTTGTTTTAGCATCTAAAATACCCTTTCCATAGTAAAGCAACAAACTAGCTGCCTCCTCTAAAGACAATCCAATAAATCGCGCTGTTTGCATTGAGTTAAGTCGAAGCAGTAGATTAGACGACTCTGGAATGGTGGGCCTTTGATGAGATGGTTAATATTATGTAACGATTCTTGCAATATCCGAAAAGGTGCGGGACGAATTCGTACTTTTCCCAATAAACTAGGGAAAGTCCCACGCTGGTTAAGCAATTTAGAATATAGGTACCACGACCCTATGCGTAGACGAGGTTAACATTAGATATTGGTGATTTCGAAGCGTACCATGAGGACTGCTCATATCCCTAACACTCCATTTAACCCTCGGCGAGTGTTATTGCATTAAGAACAACAACAATCGACCGAAATATCCCTATTCTACTCGGTCAATATTATTCTTCGGCTTTGATTGTCGTTACCGAGAGTGTTAGACTTAGTACTGTAGCCGCGACTTTATCAACTTGCTTTCGATCCCAATACATCTAACATTCCAACCAACAGCCTGTTGTCTACTTTTTACTAAGTCAGTCCTCAGTTTATGCGCTTAAAGAGCTCATTCGACTCAACACTTGGAGGAACATGATCATAAGTCGCTTTGTCGCTTCTCAGTTCGACGCTTAGTACGATTTGGAAAGTGTATAGGGTTTGCTGGAATAATTAGTGACCCTTTGGAATTGTTGCTGCAAACTCCAGTGTACCTTGTGCGCTGGAGCACAGAGCTTTATCACCGAAATAAATTCCCCATCTGCCCAGCTAGAAGTCAAGGCTTGTCTACGTTTGTGATTTTGTGTGGAATGTCGTATGGAACTCGTGGTAAGGTTCGACACAGTCGTAGACAGCCCTTTCCTTACTTTTTTCTTTTGAATTCCTAAATAAATCAGCATTTACAACACCCTTCACTAGCATTCAGTTGCTTTAAATGTAATCAACTTTTGTTGTTGCTGCTGTTCCTTCGTAGCTAAATTTTTTGTGTTTCATATCCTCGCGCTCTCACTCAACTCTGCCGGCTAACATTTTTGGCAACGCCAACGTCGACGTCATCGTTAAAAGAATTGACACTCAAATACTGCCTCTCACTCTCACACATGCACGAAATATGAGTGCAATTATTAACACTCAAAGCTGCACTCAAAGTTCACTTCGCAAGCATGCTTCAAAAGACATCGCAAAAAGAAAAAAAAAACAGAAAAATTAAATAAATCCTTTTAATGCTTTTCAACCCTCGCCAGCCTTAGCTTGCTTCATCCTTACAAGCCTTCTCTATGCATTCCTAGATTCATAGATTACTTCAACTATTTTAGCGTGAAATATGTAAATTTCTGCTGCTGGCAAGCAACAGCCTTTAGATTTTATCGCTCCTTACATACGCAAATAGGTAAATTTGTTTAGAGCTTTTGTTTTGTGCTCACCAAGGATATTTGCCTATGACGCTTACCACTTAAGGGTGATTCTCAACTGATCATCAGGTCTTGAGTTTTTGCGCCTAAAAGCTTATTAACAGACAATTGACTGATTTCGTTCGCCAGATAAAAGCGGAAATTGTTGTTGCTGCAAGAAGTGTGTGAGCGTGCTGATCGTGGCGATCGTTGATTGATCGTTATTGGTGCATAAATGAAGTGAGATCGGCACTACAATGGACTTGTTATAGAATCAAACATTTTATTTCTAAATAGCTCATTTCTAATTAGTAAAATTTGTAAAAAGAGTTCTCATGATTGCCTGCGATCGTAAGTGATCTCAAGTGATCGTTCATGAGACAAACGAATCTTGTGAGCTCTTTATAAATTTCATAGTATATAACCCACGCTAAGTAGGTATTGGTACCCGGTCTTCTAATCAATCAAAAGACGTCCGGTGGGATCTGTTAAACACTCAGCTTTCATGTATAAACAAACTAGGAAGCAGGTAATGCTGAAGCCCAAAATCTTACCTAGCTGAAATCCAAAGTGAATTTCAAAAACTCTATGTTTTGGGTTTTTGGGATCTGTTAAACTATCAGCTGCCTACCTAGATGAAATCCAAAGTGAAGTTCAAAAACTGCGTTTTGCGGTTTTGATAAGAAAAAGAATTTGATCTTCCCAGCCAAATTATGAAAAAGCTCCTTTCTCGGAGGAAGTTCTGGGAGTTTGCTCTGTTCAAACAAAATTTTAAGGCAAATAGAAAGTTCTGGGGTGGAATTACGACATGTGTTCGGTGATCGTATTCAGTTTTTTAAGTCACAATAACGTTGAAACTGTCCAACTTTTTAAAAGAGTAATAATGCATAATTGAACCGACGGATACTTCCAGCCAATTGCTCACGTATGCCATCATTTCGAATTATCGAAGCGGCCTAGAGCTATTGTGATTTAAAAATTCGCTTCCGAACACGGAGAGTAAAACGTAATTCGACCTCTGTTCAAGGCCGTAGGCTGGCCGTTTTTCGGGGCAGGCCAATTTAAAGACCTAAAATACGAGACAACTACAATCTTATTCTGCTCATTATCCGTGCTTAAGTTCTAGACCCATTCCCAGAAGCGCTGCCAATATTTTAGGCTGACCGCGCTCCTAGCGAAAAGCTTGGGGGACTCTATTTATCGAGCCAACTACGACCATCTTCTAGCAATTATTGATGTGTGAGTCCTTCATCTGTATTCAGAATAACTTCAAATTTTTTTGATTGATCGATCTACAAGCAATTACTCGATTTAGCGAGGCAACTACGGTCAGAGTCTAACTAGCAACTATTGGTTAGTAAGCTCTCCAGCACTTTCCAGAAGAACTGCAAACATTTTTGTTTCAATCGATCTAAAACCGTTGCTTTCCAGACTCTTCTAGCAGCTCAATAATCGTGAGTTCTCTACCCCTTTCCAAAAGAACTTTAGCCATTTTTTGACTGTTCGATCAACCAGTGATAGCTTCAGATACCCTCTTTAGCGAGCCAAATACGGTCATCTGCTAGCTATTATTAGTTCGTGAATTCTCCGCCCAAAATCGTTTAGGCGTTTAAGCGCCATTTATAGAAAAATTTTCAGAAGAAATTCTAACATTTTTGAATCATTGATTCATCAGCGATTGCTTCAGAGGCTCGATTTAGCGAGGCAACTACAGTCTTATATCAGTCAAGATTAGCCAGCATCATATCTTCCTTTGGAGCTTAAAATCGCTTTCTTAGGTTGTGACTTACCCAACCCAAGAGAATTTCATAGAAACCTCAAATCTAGACATTTACTGAGTTTGTCAATTGAACCTTGAAATATCTCACGTATTTAATAAGCGCAGCTTTCGAACTCACCTTCAAAGTGCCTACCATAAAGGTCGACACCTATCGGTGGCAGCAAATAGATGCGGGAACTCCTATTAGCGCCATTTAACGCGCGACAGACAATCGCTTTGTTGCAACGGAGCCAAAATTATCTTCATATGACGACTGACTGCACTGCCTTGAATCTAGACATCCAAATGGACATCTGTTGGACGCAGATCCGCCACCCAGAGACATAAGCAAACATCACCATAAGCACTTCCTTGATGATATTCCTCACCACTTTACTCAGCCGTTGGATTCGTAGAACCATAGACGAGCTCTAAACGACATTCACATCGAGTCGATAGATGACTTTTAAGGTATCTGCTTGCGAACCCCGTTTTTCACATCCAATCAACTGAAATGGTTGAAAGAGCGAGCGCTCTCTTTGATAGAGCTTTAGAAATGTGTATGGGTCAAGGAATTGACAGCCTACCTATGGATAAGAATATTCCGGCAGGTTCTCAACTTCTTTCGCTGTGATTTTACTTGAGCCTGCGACCACCAACTTTGCTTTGTGTAGTTCGAAATCAACAGAGCGTCTCTTTGTGTTTTCGCAAAGTGCTTAATTTGAGGATTTTGAGTTTGTTGAGAGTCTGTAGTAAGTGACAATTAACTTAGGTAACTAGCTATAGTCTCACCTCCTTGGTACAAGCACTGCGTAGGAAGGCCGTGCACTGTGTCGTCGCCAAAATCAAGTTATGTGTTATGAAATGTATAAAACGTGGAAGTCCAAAGCCCTGCTTAGTCTAAATTGAACTTCGATGAGCTTTCGTTTGATGACATTTTTGCCTTTTCTTTTTCTTCTCAGAAACTCAGCAAAGCAAACTTTCGCAATTTAAAAGACTTTGCAGTGCATTCACCTTTGTTACAAAAATGACATCATCAGACCTGATCGCTGCGTGAAAGCTTTGTTAAAAAGTAAATAAAGAATTTTTTACAAATAAATGTTTGCAAAGTCAAAGATTGCAAAATCAAAAATTGCGAAAAACCAACAAAAAAAATATTTGCGTAAAATTCTTACCCCAAGAAGGCCATGAAATGAATTACTTCTTGACGATTTTGCACGTAGTCGATGAGTCAAAGCGAAAAAAGGCAAATGGCTGTCTCGAGCAATTGATTGTGTGTGACCACAAACAAATTCTAGGTGACGACACGAAGCGCGCAACGCTCTACGCTCGTATTGGCTCGCTGTGTTGAGTTGGTGAACGGATGACAAAGCTACAAATAACTAAAACAATAAACCGCACTAAATTCAAACAACAACAATTTAAGTAAGAAATAACGAATTCATTAGTTAGCCGGCGCAGCGAGATGAGGCGGGAGGCATTCAAAGTAAACAGTTGTCAAAGTTAGCGGCCGGCCCAAACGCAAAATCGCTTTGCAAAAACAATTTGCAAAGAGAGTGATAGAGGATGAGGTGAGGTGAGCGTCAAGCAAACAAATGAATGGGAAAATAATTGTATTTGTGCCTTGTTGCTTGTTGGTGTGGGTGTGCGTGTGTGTGTGGCTCAAGCTTTTAAGCAAAAGCGCCAAGCACGTAAATTGGCGTGCGTGTACATGTGTGTGCCTGTTTCCCTGCAAAAAACGGAAATACTCCGTTTCATACTCCATAGAATACTCCAATAGGAGTATCAGAGTACTCCAACACATATCCTCATTCATATAAAAAAGGTGGTCCAATTTACATGGCAATGTCCGGTGATTGGATCACCTAATCCATCTCGGAGTACTCCGTTTCTTTGCTTTTGAATACTCTATAGACCACCTACGTGAGAGTACTCTCAAAATACTCCCATGGGATTACTCTATAGAGTATTCAACAGCAAAGCGAGCGCGGGAGTAGGTGGTCCTCAGAAGAACACATACTCCCATTCTCGCTTTTGTCTAGAGTACTCTATAGAGTAATCTTTTGGCAGCATTTTCAAAGTACTCCAACGTAGGTGCTCTATAGACTATTCAGAAGCAAAGTAAATGGTACTCCGAATAGGATTAGGTGATCCAATCACCGGACATCGCTATGTAAATTGGACCACCTTTTTTATATGAATGAGGATAAGTGTTGGAGTACTCTGATGCTCCAACGTTTTTTACAGGGTTGTGCCTGCGCTACCATGTGCAAGTGAGCGTTGAAAAAAATGTGTGTTAGGCGAAGCATTCGCTTATTAAGCGTGCATAAAACGGAAACGGATGTATGCACGCCTTCACTGCAACAAAATGAAGTTGTGCGCGGAATTTTGTTGCCTGCAATTAAGGTGAAAGTAAAAATTTGTAGATGCTTTTTGTCGAATTGCCGTTAAGAGTCATATGTGTAGAATGTATATTAAGGTTGGGTTAAACCAAAAATGTTCGGAATAGGCTACAATTAATACCTTATAAAAATAAATAACTTCAAAAAATTTTAAATTTAATTTTAGAGCTAAAAAAATTGGAAATTTAATTTTAAAATTAAAAAAAAAAAATAAATTAGAAAACTAAAAAAAAATTATTAAAACTACATATTTTTATGAAATTAAAAAAAAAATTGTTTCTTTTTATTTGTTTACTCAAGTGATGAAACACGCTCTATTTTCATATTTTACTACTTTTTACAAATAAAATTTTTTTTAATTTTTTACTCTTAAATAAATAATTGATCAAGTAGAGTAGTTTCAACGAAAAAATATTAAAATATTGTAGAATTTGTTCTTTATAAACAATTATATTAATTAAAAAAAAATTTAAGTTAATTTTAAAATTAAAAAAAAAAATAAAATGTATTATAATGAAACATTTTTAATTTTTGTCGAACTAGTTTTTGAATACATTGTCTTTAGAGTGCTCTCATACATGTACATAGTAGTAGTAGTAGGTGGGTTGAACGAAAAATATTAAAATATTGTAGAATTTGTTCTTTATAAACAATTATATTAATTAAAAAAAATTTTATTTAATTTTAAAAATTAAAAAAAAAATATGTTATAATGTAACACAAAAAAAAAAGATTTTTTTACTCAACTGAGCTGGTCGGGTGTATTTCTAATTTTTGTCGAACTAGTTTTTGAAAACATTGTCTTTAGAGTGCTCTCATACACGTACATAGCAGTAGTAGTAGGTGGGTTCAAGGAAAAATATTTAGCATGGAAGTAGGGTTTGTTATTTTAAAAAAATATATATATTTCAGTCGAAAAAAAAATTTTATCATCAGTTTAAAATTTTAAAAGAAACAAATTTTATTTATAAATAAAATTTTTTTTATTTATGAGTTAAAAAATTTTTGTTTTTAATTTTATACTCCACCTCCGTTCTAATTTTAAATAATTTATTGATCAATTAGAGTAGTTTCAACGTCATATACAACGTTTTAAATCTGTTCTAGCATCTTTAGCATTTTCCTTGACAGCCAATGGAAAGTCATAAATTTTAAATTTTTGTAGTTAAAATAAAAAACCAAAAAATTTAACTATCTCTACTTTGTATTAAAACGAAAAAGGGTTAAAAAAAAATATATACATTCAAAAATTTTGGATGTTTTTAACTATTAGGATTAAAAAATACTTTTCCATTGGAGCTACATATTATTTATTTATTCAAAATTCGACAGGGTCACCAGGTGCTTACAAAAAAAAAACAACAGCTAATGATTATTTCAACTGTTTTTAGAAACCAGCAATGAATAATTGATTTTAATTGAGCGTAATAAAAAAGTCATAACATTTTATGATTATTTAAAAAAAAGGCAAAAGAAAAAATTTAACATTTTTGCTATTTTTTGTATTTTCTGATTTTTATTTTTAATTATTATTTTTTATTACTTCAATGTATTGTTGCAAGCAACCTTACCGTTTAATACATGCTCTTCACGAGGAAGTAAAAACTACCTACTTTCGAACTGTTTGAATTAACCCGCCAGCAATTAACCCTTTCACCAGATGACAATGACGCTTAGTAAAACTCTTGAAGAACCGGAAACTACAGAAATAAATGGGGCAAGGCCTCTGTTTACCTTGATTTTTCCAGAACCAGATACCGCCAGTTATGGCGACATAAGAGTTAGAATGTAGTAATTTCTTAGTTGCCATTTTTAGAACTCTATGAGCTCGGTTTTTTGGGGTAGCGCACAAAAGTTGTAACTCGCAACGAAAAATAATAATAGTTTTGGGGACGTGGACCCCTTTCTTATGTGACAATGTTTTACGCCAATTCCTTCAAAGCACTACAAGCACATTCCTTACACAGTAGAGAAGCACTCTGCTTGATCCATCAGCAACATTTTTGGAGTGTAAAATTTTGCAAAAAAACACTCAAACTATAAAATTGCACTCAAAGAATATTTGGCAATATTTTTTTTTTTTTGTACTTTTTTTTTGTTTGCACTTTGTTAGCTCTCGCATTTTACTTACAAGCAGCTGCTCAACGCGCTCAAGTTTAGCGCTGTGTTTAATGGTGTGTGAGCGAGCGTCTTTGAGCGCCACTGAGCAGCCAACGCGCGTCTTCCTTTTTTTGGAATTTGTATGTTGGAATTTTCGGCACTCACACACATACACTTACATACATACATACACATGCTGCTTACACGCAAAAGTTTACTAAATAAAGTGTAAATGAATTATTTTGGACACACACACACGCACACTTACACACACCCATGAATAGGCGATTGAGTGCTTTAATGCATACCACTTACCACTTCTTAAAAAGCTTGCATTTTGTTGTAGTTGTTATTGTTGTTACTTGTTGTTGGCATATTTTCGGCAAATAACAATTTTTTGGAAACTCTCGCTCTCGTCAATCTCGCCGGCACCGCGCGCTGGCCAACTGACAGCCAAACAACACGACCATCCAGTCAGTGTCTGAAAACGTTCCTAACCGTAAGCAACACGGATAAGACGACGAGCCGGAGTGCGCAAGTCAGTGCAAATACAAAAGACCGATACTAACTAAATAATAAGACCAAGACCTCGACCAATTTTAAAATCATACGGAACGATAAATGTCGCAAATAAATCAGTCAATTAAGCGTTTAATCAATTAATCAGTCAACATACAATCAATCAATGCGTCAATCACTCAATCGGCAGTCACTTAAAATTACCGCAAAGACAAGGACAGCTCATCTAGCCGTTGGAAGCTAATCACTTTTATTTTGTATTTCTATTACCTACCTCACTTCCCACGGCCGTTGACGAGTTAAGACTCCATATGTGCGCGCGTGTGTATGTTTTTTTTTTTGTTTAACCGAATAGCAACGACACAACGTCTATGTGCTGTCGCGCGATTCGCAATTTTTAGTTTGTTTGTTGTTGATAAAAAAAATTTAAAAATAGAGCACACACTTTGGTGTAATTGTTAAAAGCTTTGCAAAAAATTTGCAACCAAAAAAAAATTTATATATATGTAGCTTAAATGATTGCCAAAGTGCCGAAATAAATGGATAAAAGACAAGTGGAAAAGTTATTAAAATTTAAATTAAAAAAATTTTTATTTTGTAAACTTATTATGTGACTGATGAAGGCTAAAAACGACAAAAGATGAAAATATATATTAAAAAATGCAAAAAAAAATGAAATTAATTTCGAGATATTATGAATAAAAATTAGAAAAAAATAACCTAGAAACTAACGACAAAAGATCAAAATATATATTGAAAAATGCAATATTATGTATAAAAATTAAAAAAAAAAAATAACTGAATACAATTTTAAAAACTTATCTAAACAAGATATTAAAATAATAGTTTCATGAAAAATTCAAAAAAAAATTAACTAATTAAAAATATTTCAAAAATTTTTAATTAAGTATTTTTAGTATTTGAAAGCAAATTGCCATCTAATTATAAATTTTTTAAATAAAAGCTTTTTAAAATATATAATTGAGATCAATTTGAAAACGTTAAATAACTCAAAAAATATTAAATGATTTTAAAATGTTTTGAATAAAAATTCAAAAAAAAAATAAGAGAAGGCAATTTTCAAAATTTATTTAGAAAAATATTTAAAATAATAATTTTATAACAAATTTAAAGAAAATATAAAATTAAGTAAAAATTAGTTGAACAAGTATTTTCAGTATTTTAAAAACAAAAAGAAAGCAATTTTAACAAATTTTTCAAAAATTTTTTGAATGAAAATACTTAAAAACAGGACTGCTTTTGAAATAATAAAACAGGCTTTCAAAACATTACAACTTTTTGTATTAAAAAATATTTTAATTTTTTTTTTTAAATAACAATAATAACAATTTAGAACTGTGTTTAAAAAAAATCGTAAAAACTTAAATGCATATAAAGCTTGCAAAAATAAAAAATAAAGGGAAAATTAAACAAAATTACATATTAACAAAAAACTCACAGAATATTTTACCAAATTTCTTTATTATCGCAACGCATCGGGTGTAAACAAGTATATATTTTCTGAACAAACAATTATTTTAGCGAATTAAATTTAAAAAAATATATATTTTAAATAAAAAAATGTTTCAAAAAATTAAATTTTAAAAGAAAACTATTTTTTGATAAAATTAGTAACACAATAAAATTAGTACCAAAAAAATTTATTCAACACAAATTATACAAAAAAAAAAAATTTTAATAAAAAATAATTTCAACAATTTAAGTTCATAAACATATATTTATTATTAAAAAAAAATTTTCAACAAATTATATATTAAAAGAAAATTTTTTTTTAATAACATTAATACAAGGTTAAACTGAAATAGGTAAAAAAAAAATTTCCTAAAAGAATTTACTTAAAAAAAAAATGTCTAAAGTTTATTTGAGGAAATATATTTCAACATATGATAACAAAGTAAAATAAGAAAACTTATGATGATAATAAAATAACGAAAAAACAATAAGTTGGATAAACTTTACTTTCAAATTTTTTTTAACAAACAAATTTTAAAAAAATTTCTTTAGAAACTGTTTTTTTTCATTTTTTATAATTTATCCGAGCTTTTAAATTTTTATAATTTTTTTGGAACTTTTTGTAACCTTCTTTATGCTTTTATAGTTTTTTAGTCTCTCTAATTTTTTCAAATTTTTTTATTTTTTACATGCTTTAAAATTCAATGTTTTTTTTAGTTTGTAAATTTTTTTTTTTAATTTTTTTGTTTTAAAATTATATTTTGTTTACAAACATTCTTTTTATAAGAAGGACTAATCTTAATACATTTTTAAACACAAATTTTTGAATTCATAAAACAAAATATTCTAAACCTAACCTAACCTGACTAAAGAATTAAATATTTTTTTTTTGTTTTTTTTTGCGTTTTATAAAATTAAATAAATAAATAATTTATTAAATCTAATTTTTTTTTATTTAAAAAAGAACATAAAGTTATGAATATAAAATCTGAAGCTCAAAACACCCTGGTACATCACAGAAACCAATGCAAACAATTTAATTTGCCCGACTAGTGTACTAAAACAAAAGCACGCAACAAAGTGCACGATCAAAAAACTAAGCTGGCTGACATCATTTACCCAAAAGCAGACACGTAACAAGTTTAAAAGCAGCAAACAAAAAAAAAAAACAAACCAAATCAAAACAAAACACGATAAAAAGCAAAACAAATTCGCTATCGAACTAATTTTTTAATTAAAGAATTTTGCTTTATTTTCTACTTGCACAGCCGCTTTTCCATTATTGTTGTACATTATTTTGTTCCCTGAAAAAAAAATAAATATTTTTTGAGCTTTGGAGAAAAATCAAAATCAAGTCAGCATAAATGTCAAATTAAACACAAACGGCGTTAAAATTCCAACAAAGAAATTCTACAAAAATCTACGATTTCGTACAAAATAAAAATAAATCAACAAAAAAAGTAAACAAAATAAAAATTTTACAAGAACGAAAATTTTCGAGTGACATTTTTTGCTGCACAAAAATTACAAGAAATCAACATAACAAGAAATATTCACAAATTCTTAGAACAGTTTTTATTTTTTTCTCAACGCTTTGCAAATAAATTGTGTGCTATACAGCAACAAAAATTGGTTAACAAATGTGCCAAAAGTGTGAAAAAATTTCGCAGTGAATATTCTTTGGGTAATTTTTACTTTTGGTCAACAACTTTTTTTCGTAATTTTTTTTTTTTTTTTTTTTGGTGATACGGAAAGTGCCTACCACGAAAAGTTTTCAACTGCAGTGCAAAATTGTACGCAGGCAATTAGCAACAACAAATACAACTGCAACAAATAAGGCAGCAGCAAAAGCAGGCGCGGTAACAGCAGTTACAACGAAAAGCGCAACAACAACAATAGCCGTGTAGCAACAGCAGCAAAGGAAGACGAACAGAAGCAGCGTTTGTTTGTATGTAGCGGCAGTAGCAGCAGCACGGCAACGACCTGTGCGTGTGTATGTAAAATTGCCCAATATTGCCAATTTGTGTGCCTCTAAATGCGGTGTGTCAGTGCGTGTGCGTGTGCTGGGGTGTGTGTGTGTGGGCACCAGCAAAGACATTTCTTCTTTTGAAATTTTATTTCTTTGCCCTTCAAATTGCCTTTGCCTGCACGCATACATTCACACCTAAGCTTAGCACCCTCCTAATCCACTCCAGCAAACACACACGCACACACACACACTTGTGCAAATTTGTAGTAGTATCAGTTCATTAGCCTGCTAATTGATATGTTAGATGATCAAAAAAACGAAACTTAAATCCTAACCGCTCAGTACCGTTTCGCTTTCAAACTCGAAAACATATGAAAAACATTTGATCTTTCAAAACCATAAGCCGGACAGTTATCATAACCGTTTAAACCCGTTTGGTTTTTCGTAAATGAAACCGAATCCATGACAGTTTAGTTTTCAAAACCGTACACGTCATACGCGTTTAAGCCCGATCCGTTTTTGAAACCACATGTAAGAACTTAATTTTTCAAAACCGAAACCCGAACCGTCATCATAACCGTTTAAAAGCGTTCCGCTTTCCATAAGCGAAACCGAATCAATCGTTTTCAAACCCGAAACCGTCATCATATTTGTTTAAGCTCGGTTCCGTTTTCATAACCGAAACCGAACCAGTAGTAGTTTAGTTTTTCAAAACCGAAAACGTAACGGTTCGAAACTGTTTCGCTTCCATTAGCGAAACCGTTGCATTTTTCAAAAGCGAACTTGCACAATTTTCCTTAAGCACAACTTGACCCACCATTATTACCGTTTAAGCCCGCTTTTTCTTAGCTAAAACCGCATATGTATAATTTTTTCAAACCCTAAACCCTAGCCGTTAAAAACCGTTTCATTTTTCAAAATTGAAACCTAAAACGACCACAAAACCGAAACCTTTAATAGTTAGTGCTTTTAAATTTTAAAACCAAAACTGTATTTTTAACCGTTTAACCAATACCGCTTCATTTTTCAAAATCGCAGCCTCAAATGGTTAGTTGTTTAATTTTTCTAAAGCAAACCGCATTCTTAACCGTTTAATTTTTTGAATCCCCGAACCCCTTACAAAACCGAAATTGTAACTCTTAAAAACCGCTGTATTTTTCAAACTCTTTACAAAACCAAAACGGTAACGCTTAAAACCGCTGCCTTTTTTTTTAGAACCAAAGGCCAAATTTTCCAAATCAAAACCTTAGATGGTTAGACATTTTATTTAAAAAAAAAAAACTGTATTCTTAACCGTTTAACCCGATGAAGATGAATATGCCAGATAGATAGGTTAATGGAAGCTCGTGGGTTTTTAGGGCATACCGCAGCCAACCCGGCATATATTCAGCCTGGCTCTTGAAAGCATAGTAGACGGCTTTAGCTCTCTAAATAAGTAAACTTATATCAGCACATTTTCACAGGACTCAGAAGACAAGCTTTCTTCAATAAATTTCTTTTTATAGCTCATTTTGACTCCAAGTGATACCCTCAGAAAACAAAATTAATTTCAGAGTTAGCACAATTTTGGTTACCGTTCTTCTTTTCACTTCTCCAGCTCAAGAAAAAATCACTGTGCTGAAAAAAAAAAAATTATTTTTTTGCGATAAAATCATTTAACTTTTAATTTATTTTTATAAGCAAATTTTTTTTTTTAATTGCTGCTTTAGAGGACCTCTAACAAAGTCTAGAAGCACCTGTGGGAATTTTAAGGCTTGAGCTTACCTCTCGGAAGTAAAACTGCTTTGAAATCGCGCAAATAACTGCACGGATAAAACGGATAATTAATTTTTATTCGAGCAATCACGTAAGCTACCTTAAAAGCGCGTCTTAGACTAGGTTTATGGAAGGGAAGTTTGCACGGATAAGGCGGATAACATATTTTTAGCTTCCCAAAAACTTGAAACTGCTCCTGAACATATTAATCAATGTCTTAAACTTAATTTTCTTACTTGAAGCGCAATCTTCGTGCACTTGAACTGCTATATAATACATTAAATAGTTTTAAAAGTACTTCTGTAAACTTGAGACAGCTATGGATAGTACGGATAAAACATTGATTGCATACTCAAACCCCTAAAATACTTCCATATCCTCAAATAAGCTTCCTTAGACCAGTTTACAGACTCAGAAGTTGCATGACTAAAGGGCATAACATTGCTTCTACATATTTAAAAGCAAATGCCTGCAATAACAGTATCCACTTAGCTACCGTATGCACATATCTTACGTTTAAAATAGGCAACGTGCACGAAAATCGAAATATTTATATAATTCGGCTAACTGCTAGTGCAGGATTTCATTCAACATACATTTAGCTTTTCGGATAAAAAAAAATGTATAGAAAAACTGTAAGTTTATGTTTGAAGCATTATTTTAGCTCCCGGCTGACAAAAAATTATTCCGGATAATAGTCGGATAAAATCCGGATAACCCGGATAATGCGTTAAAATTATTAAACTACTTTTTGGGACACCATATTTTATATAACTAACCGTTAAAACCACTGTATAACAGTTTGCAATAATAAAAAAGCTCATCAAATTCATGCTACAAATGCATAATTTCAAAGCTAGTGAACGCGTTCACATACTAACACTTGTACGCTGACATGAATACGCATAGTAATGCTATGCAAATTTAGGATGAGCGAATTCCAAAGATTTTACAAATATTTTTTTTTTCATCTTATTTTCGTTTAAGTGTCAACCTGTTTCGATTAATAATTAATTAGCGCTGCAGAAATAAGAAATAAAACGTAAATTAACGAACTTTCAACGACGGAACGAACTCTGCTAGACTTCATGGCTATCATAAGCTTTAGCTTTCCCATACACGACGCGCATGTATAAAACTTGTCTGGTTAAAATATTAGTATGAAAAAAATTTGAAATGAATTTATGTATGGTATAAAAAATTGTATTATAGCTACTCGCTCGCTTTTTAACACTTTTTTATTTGTTAAATATTTGTTTTAATTTTTGCTTTTCTTTTTTCGTTGTAGGTTTTTGGCAAATTATTGACATTTAACATTGAATTTGAAAACAATTGGATACAAAACTTCAAAAAAAAAAAAAAAACTAACAAACAAAATTGCTATATGACAAAATTATAGCAACAAATTGGCAGTTCAAAATTAAACAAAATTCTTAAAATAATCTTTAATATTTTGAATTTAAAATTTTGCTGCGGTGAAATATACCAAAACGTTGACTTAACAAATTTTTGCATTTCAAAACAAAAACCACAAAAAAACAAACAACATTCCAAACAAAAAATATTACATTTTAGCTGCATATAAATTCAAAAGTAACGCGCGCATAAAAAAAATAAAATAAAACTTTTAAAATGGCGTCAGAATTGGACCAATTTGCTGACTTGGAATTGTCAAAGGAAGATCGTGAACAAATATTTGATCCGCCTTTGGATCGACAACCGTTGGAAGGTGCAGGCACCTCAAGGTATTTGAAAAATATTATTTTTAAATTTTTGATAAATAAAATTATTTAAGTATTGCGTTGCTAGTAACTAACAAATAATTTTAAAAGTAGTTGCCACTAACTAAAAATAGGAAATATAAAAAAATACTTTTAAATTTTTTTTTAACTTGCTTCATTTTAGTTTAATGCTTTTAAATAGATATTTTTATTGTTACTGTTTTCTTTTTTTTTTTGTTTTTATGTGTGTTGTGTTCAAGTGAAAAAAATCTAAATTTAAGCAAATTTCTTACCCCATAAAAAACGTTAAAAAATCTAAAATTATACATAACTTGAATAGTCACAGGATAACGAATCACGAGCGGATGTAGACTACAAAGCAACATTTTTTCATATTTTTTGCTGCTTGTTTAGAAATGAGGGTTGTCGAAGGATAAACTAACAATGAGGTTAAATTGAAAACAAAAAAAAAAAAATTCTTGAAGCAAGCAAAAGGTAGCTCAAAGTCTACTAAATACCAGCTAATTTCCGCCACAAATAAATTAGGCATATCAAAATACATAAAGGCCATGCCCACACATGCATACAAAAAAAGCCGCACGCATATACATATATGTACGCTCATCAATTTATCATAATGGCGCTAAAGCAAAATATCTTAACAACAACTATTTAAGCCATAGACAACAAACTGTAGGCGCTTGTAGGGGGAACAACGAAAAAATTATACAAAAATTGTAGAAAAAAACGAATAAAGGATGCACCCCTTCAACAGGAAAACACGTGCGTGTAAGGAGTGAGGCTGCAAACATTAGAAGTACAGTCAGCAAATTAGAATTTTCTCATAGATATGAGATTACGAGCGCTTGCAAAAAAAAGTTCACCAGGTCATTGCTTGTAAAGTCCGAAAAGCACAAAAAAATATACTGCAATATGACTTGAATATGCACGGATAATATAGTTTATGCTTTTCAAAACACGCACGCATAATTTGAGCACTTTTCGTGCTGTCAGTTAATATTTCTTTGCCTCCGGATAAAGTCAGAAAAAGCATTAAACCACTGAAATGGGCTAGTCGCATGGTTCTAGTACTTTTTGTGCAACCGGATAATATTTATTTGCAGTCGGATAAAGCTATTTTTGTTTAAATGCTACTATAGAAAGCTTAAAAATGAGTTTTTGCACAAATTATGTGTGCGGAAATTTATGGCTGTAAAAAATAAAAAAAGGGCAACAAATCTCTTAAAGAGTATCTGGATGTCCACGGATAATGTATTTTATCCTTTTTTATAAAAAAAAAATCGTGCTTTTAGCACTTTCATGCTGTCGGATAATATATTTTTGTATCCGGATAAAGTTTTTTAGGCTTTTAAATAACAAATTTTTCACTTAAAAAGTAAAAAAGTGACCACGAACCCCTGGTATAGCAATCGGATAAACACAACATAAAGAATTTTATGCTTTTTATAAGTCATACGCTTTATTTTAGCACTTTGAGTTGTACTGGATAATATTTCTGTGCTTACGGATAAAGATATTGGAGCTTTCAAAGTTAAAGAGCAAGCTTTAAAGTTAGTTTTCACACAAAATATGCCGTCGGATAAAACTATTTATCTGTTATTTTTCCTATTTCAAACGTGTTATGAACGTTAGAATGAAATGTACCTAAACAAAAGTTTTCACAAGTTCAAAAAGTTTCAAAAATACTTAATTTTGTTAGTGCAAATGGATAAGAAATTTTTTTTGGTTGAATTATTTTATGACTTCAAAATACTATTAATGGGATGCGGGTGAACTATCTTCAAGCAGCAAGCATATTTGGAGTTCTGGATAATAGTTTATACTATTTTTGTTTGCTATATAGCTAATATTTTTCAATGTGCTATGAATACTAAACACTTAGCTAAAAAAGGATCCGGGTAAGAAAAATGTGCATACGGATAACCATTTCGCAACCAGATAAACAGACTTCGACACAAATGTAGTTCAAATGAGTTATTTTTGCCATTTTTCGTATACAGATACAATTTTTAATGTTTTAAATAAGACCTGTTTTAGCATCTTTTTCAATTTGTTCAATTTCGGGAAGTTGATCTAAAAATTTTGTATGCGGATAAACGACTTATTGTCCGGATAACGATTTTCTTAACTCAGGAAAAGTGCTTCAGTAAAAAAAGACAGTTGCTTCTATGCGGATGAAAAATTGGGTACGGATAACAAACTTCAGGCACGGATAACAAACTTGAGGCACGGATAACGATTTTTTAACGCTGTAAAAGTACTTCAAAAAAGTTTAGGCAATTTTTTATATGCGGATAAAAAATGTGTATACGGATAACACACTTGATTAACGAATAATGATTTTTTTTAACTCAATAAAGGTCCTTCAAAAAAGTTGTGATAACTTTTTTTGTGCTGATAAAAAATTTGTATACGGATAAAAGACTTTTGGCACGGATAAACATTAAAAGTACTTCAAAACAGTTGCGACAATTTTTTGTATGCGGCTAAACAATTTTTATGCGGATAAAAGACTTGAGTCACGTATAACGATTGTCTTACCTCAGTCAAAGTGCTTCAATAAAGTTGAGACAATTTTGTATATGACGTAAACTCAATTTAAGTGCGATATTTATGAATTAATTTTATTCGGTGACCATACTTGAAGCGCCGGATAATATTTAATGCTTTATGATACTCAAAACAACAGCGATTCTTGCCTATTATCAAACATAAATGTGGCATATAATAACCTAACTATACAAGCTATTGCACACATGAAAATGAGACAATAAACATAAGATATTGTATTTGAGAAGGAAGAAAAAAACTTGTGATAGAAAAAATGTCAAAAAAGTATACAATTACACTTTAAACAAAGATGCGTTCAACAGCCCCACGGCTAAGCAGCAAACACTTTTTAGAATTTCAAGCAGAATGTTATCAAATCTTAGCAACTTTAGAAATTCAAACAAGAAGGGTTGAGAAAGTAGTACAAAATATAAAAAAAAAAAATGATTGTGTTGGCATTTCGTCAAACGATTTTTTTTTTTTTTTTCAGAACACTGCCACAACCACAAATGCGCTCATAATATCTGTATAAATAAGGGCAAGCGACAGGATTTGCCAAAAAATTATTGAAGTTTGAGGAAAATGTGAGTTGTGCAACCAAAAAAAAAATGGAGTGCACTGCTTTGACGGCGTTGAACTCGCGCGGTTTTCAAGCTTGATTAGAAAATGCAGGCATATTTGCTTATATAGCAATTTGTGTGTTTATGCGTGTGTGTGTGCCTTTTATGAATTATTTAATTTTCTATATGTATTCTTTGTTTTAATTTTTTTTCTACCATAAAAGCAGGCAAAATGCGAAGCGAAGTATATGAATTTCTATCTAAAAGCGCTTCGACTTTTTTTTTTTTTTTTTGCTGCGACTTTAGTGTTTGTTATGCAAGACTTTGCTTGTGAACTAGTTTCCCATGTTATCCTGCTGTGTTGTTGTTGTAGTGACAATAATTTTTTTGTTTCTTCTTTTTCAAATACATATCTACACACCTTTTGAATACCCAAACAATGTTTTACTAATTTTGCTTGTGGTGTTTTTTGTTGTTGTTGTAGTTCACTTGGCGCGCATATACACACACCGTAGCTCACGTACAAGGGCTTGCCAAACTTGCGCATCTTTGCTTATTTCAGCGTTGCTTGTCTCCCTTGCCGCCACCGCCATATTTGAAGCAACAAGCACAACAAACGTCCGTTGATCCGCATTCCTTTCAGAGGTAGCAAGCTCGTATACACACTCTCAGCTATGCATAAAATCTACAACGCTACTCGCCAGCATCTTCCTGTGGCGCTTCCTGTTATCCCACTGCGCACGCCTCTTCTTATTAAACGCCTCTGCTTCAAGCACTTCACTCACTGGCTGCATGCTCCGATGGATGTTTGTGAATCGCCTTTGGCTAGGGGGTAATAAAACAGGTTTTATATTTTTATGAAAGGAAGTGGACAACATTTGTGGAAAATCAGTTTCATATAAGTCGGTTTTGGACGATCTCTAATGTTAAATACAGCTGAGCTATTAGTTTGATGAAAGACTAACAGATCCGAGTGATTTTGTCTTTCCAGCACAATTTTACTTCTACCCATCTTATTCCGCACATCCTAGTCCTCTGCACCCTGTTCTGATTCCTTACACTTCTTACTCATTCCCTAGTTTTTCCTTTGCCTCTTGAGTTTCACCTTTCTCTTTTCATTCACCTCTCCCTACTCCTTTTTCTTCGGCTTTCTTTCCCTTTTACCCTTATTAATACATTTCTACTTCTTTTCTTTTCTTTCTATAAATATTATTCCGGTCTACCTCTGATCATATCTCCCTTTTCCTTGCCTATCTCTTTTCCTCGTCATCATCGTATCGCTATCCTACTTTGCTTGCTCTAATGAGCTCCCAAAACTGCAGCTGCTTCAGAAGATATGAGAAGATATAGCTAATTTAGATTTTTCCTACTAGGCGGCCTGGGCCGGTCTGTGAAGCATATAGTTTTTGTTAAATTGAATACTTTAAGCTTTTTTTTGTTAATATTTCACTTTAAAAATGCCCCTATGTCCTTTCGTGGCACGAATATACGATTTTAAAATGTTAACTAAATAAATGGGTGCAGTAGGTTAGCTGTTTTGCTCTTACGAAAAAGTGGGTTGCTCAATGTCGACTAGGCTGGGCCTAGTACTGTTACAACTACTGTCGTTTTTTTGTTTTACTTTTTTTTTTGTAGGTAGTTTATGAAAAACACTTCTTCTCAGCACTGGTATTCATTCATCAGGTCCTCTTCTAATTTATCTTCTGTTTCTTCATCTCACTGCTCCCTACACTGCCTCCACACATATTTCGCTGCACCAGCAATTTGTCTCTCACACTTTTGCACAACATTAGCAATGTCAGTGGTTGTGATTATGACTAGGTACATTTATCCTTGCTGCCGCCACACTTCACCGTTCTTAAAAAAGTACAGATTTTTGGCTGAACTTAGAAGCTCCACGTATACCAGCGCGACAACTTCTAAATTTCTGTTGCCTAAGGTGTAGTGTAGAGCAACGAATTTTTTTTGCTTTTTGTTGTTGTTGTTTCTCACTTTTGTTGTTGTTGTCTATTACTTTTTTTTGCACGTGCGCTCGCGTAACTTCCAGCTTCTTACTCAATTCATCCTCCGCAGTGCTGTCTTTAGGTTTCAAGCGCTCCCTCAAATTTTTATATTCTTCCGCTTTTTCGAGTTGCTGTTGTAGTAGTTCTTGTTGTTGTTATTTGCTCCTTTGACACCGCTCACGTTGTGCGTTTATTTTGTGCAAATGAGTTACAGTTGCGCTTCACATGTCACATACCATTCAGTTACTTTGTATCCCTTGCTACTGCTGAGCTTCTTCAACGTTCAAACAAACAAAAACAAAACAAAAAAAAAACAGAAAAAAGCAAGCTTGTTCGCATGCTTGGTTGCAAACCTTTTTGCAATTTTGTGAATTTTTTTGACAATGCTTGTTTGTCGCTTAGAACCGCCTTGTTAGTAAGGGTTAAAAGATTTCTCTCAGCATAACAAAAACTCTGATTTTTTCATTTTATTTGTTCCCCCTCTTCCTCTGCTTATTTTGGAGCGCATTGTCCTTTGCGCGTTCGCATCATATGATTCCCATCGATTATGTAATGTTAAAAAATTAGCTGTTCGCTTTGCACTTTTGATTGACAGTCAAATTAGTTGTAGTGAAAACATAGGAAAAAAATACTAAAAAGAAATAAGAAAAAAATCTTAAGGAATATCCATTAAAAAAAACGCCAGCAAGCGCCTACTTTTCGTACCACTCACTTCACATTAAAACAAACAAAAAAAATCAAAAAACTCCTGATGAGATGCTATATAACATTTTCATACTTATGCAACAGTTATGCATTACTGTTTGTTGTTTTTGCATGCGCTTTTAGCGCCTGCTTAATTTGTAACAGAAAAACATGATTTTCCAAAGTTAAACAAATTCATCCAAAAGTCAGCGCCAAAAAAAAGGTTCTCTCGCACTCGCAATTAATTCATATCAGAGTGCAATTCTTGCATGCAATTAAATTGCAATGAAATGCCAAAGGAGCAATCAACTCAAGATACTTAAAAGCTGCATGAAAAGCGTGCTTATGACGCCATTTAATCAGTTTTAATTAATTGTACGCACTCGTCTACCGAAATTTTGCAGCTACCTAATAGTTTTGTAATTAATTGTGCATTTAAATGGTCATTATGCTTGTCAAAACATCATGGATAAACAATATGTTATTATATTTGTCACTCACAAGCCATGAATAAGCTCTTTCTAGCACGCGGATAAAAATTTACAAGTACGGATAAAAATACGCATATTCGGATAAACACTTTACAAACTTTGTGCAAACAATTGAGCGCCTAGCTGTTATTTTACATAACGCGTATTACATTTTTAACGCACGGATAAACCATTTTTCCACTTTAAAATAACAAAATCACAATTTAAGGCTTTACGATAAAAGATAACAAATATGCAGGCGTCATTAGTGTCAAAACATCATTGATAAACAATATGTCATTATATTTGTCACTCACAAGCCATGAATAAGCTCTTTCTAGCACGCGGATAAAAATTTACAAGTACGGATAAAAATACGCATATTCGGATAAACACTTTACAAACTTTGTGCAAACAATTGAGCGCCTAGCTGTTATTTTACATAACGCGTATTACATTTTTAACGCACGGATAAACCATTTTTCCACTTTAAAATAACAAAATCACAATTTAGGGTTTTACATTAAAATAATACGCAATGGATAACAAATATACAACCGCATGATAAGTGTTAAAAATGTATTTAAATATTTAAGACCAGCAACTGATTACACTTCTCAAAGTCAAATACTGTATGTAAAGCACAAGTAACAAATTTTTTGAACACGGATAACAAGTCATATAACACTTAATACTTAGAACTCAAGACAAGCGTGACTGTTTTCAATAGTAAAGTTCAAAGTATAAATAATAGAAGAATAAGCCACGGATTAGCTCCACAAATAACTGCTAATAAGCTAGTTAGGGATTTCGCTCAAAATTTTTGTTCTGGGATCACATTTTTTACACCCGAATA
This sequence comes from Merzomyia westermanni, assembly GCA_949987695.1. Classification (NCBI taxonomy): domain Eukaryota; kingdom Metazoa; phylum Arthropoda; class Insecta; order Diptera; family Tephritidae; genus Merzomyia; species Merzomyia westermanni. Next base: position 150,762,686 of record OX465290.1, read on the forward strand.
AGTAGTTTATTGAGTACAAAAAAATATTATGGGCTCAGTATTACTTTTATTCAAGTCGAATAAATGGTTGTGTACTGGATAACAACTTTTACTGTCACAAAAGCTATGAAGTGCCTATTTTCAGATTTATCAGTCACTAGCTACTTAATTTTAGGCCTTAGTACAACATTTTATTGCTCGGATAACATTTTTTACACCCGGATAAGTAGTTTATTGAGTAAAAAAAAATATTATGGGCTCAGTATTACTTTTATTCAAGTCGAATAAATGGTTGTGTACTGGATAACAACTTTTACTGTCACAAAAGCTATGAAGTGCCTATTTTCAGATTCATCAGGTCACTAGCTACTTAATTTTAGGCCTTAGTACAACATTTTATTGCTCGGATAACATTTTTTACACCCGGATAATCAGTTTATTATGCGTATAAAAAATATTAAGGGCACTTAAATATTTGTATTTAAGTCGGATAATTTTATTGAACCTCGGATAAATACTTTGACTGTCAAAAAGCAATGAGTTGCCTATTTTCAGGTTTAGGAATCATGGAAATACTTAATGTTAGACCCTATTTTAATATTTTAGTAGTCGGATAATATTGTTTACACACGGATAAAAAGTTGATTAGGTTTATAATAGCTATGAAGGTCATGGCTATATTTTTTCTGTATCTTGGATAAAATATTAAGTTTCGGGCAAAAACTTTCATTGTATAAAAGCTGTATTTTAAGGCTTAACCGTAAGTTTTTAGTACATGCCGCCGAATAAAAGATATGATTGCTAAAAACTATGAAAAATCCTATTTTAAAACTTACGTCATATGACTTTGTGCAAAAATAAACAGCTGCTACTCAAATTTACGCTTAATCTTAATAATGCAAATTAAATCAACTTGATTTGTTTTCAATAATTATTGCGGCACGCTATTAACATAATTATTAATAATGAAATAAGACATTCGTACAATTTCATGGAATCGCAAACTAGCTAAGCGCATTCCAAAAGCTGCGCTCAAATACTCCATACATGCGCAAATGACAAAGCAGGGCACAAATAAGCGTAGAAAAAACGTCAATGGAATTTTATAAACAAAAAAAGGAGAAAAAACAAACAAATCTTTTTTAACAAAATCGAAATGCAAAAGCTTTTTGAGCCAAAACACGTCAGCAACGACTAGGCTTGCAATCGTTGTCTGTTGCTCGAAACCCCCGCCGGGCAGTTACAAAAACAAACAAGAAAACATGTTTATCAGCGAAAAAAGTGTTAACAAAATGACACAGGTTTCAGGCAACAACAAAGCAACATAAATTTAGCAGTGAATGCCATCAAAGGGAATCGGTTGTGGGCACAGTCGTCTTACCGAATTTTATCTGTCGATCAAGCCACTTGCTGTCCCATATCGTATTAACTTAAGCAGTAGAGTAATTTGAGAGCATCTTGACGAGTTGTCACGAGGCAAGTTTCCAAGGACTGACTTGCCAACAGACAGAGTTTAATGGAGAGTTTCTAGATAGGTTTTCAGCGAGACAACCTCCCAAAATGCCACTTTCAAACAGTAGAGTTTCAGAGAGACTAATTTCTCTAGAAATAAGAATCCAAGAGTCGTGTTTCCAAGGGATTACTTTCTTAAAGATAAGTTTCCAAGAGGCGAGTATTCAAAGGCAAAGTTTCCAAGGTGCAAGCTTTCAAGAAGCGAGTATACAAAAGCCAATTTTCCTAGATGCAAGCCTCGAAGAGTATATATTTTTCGTGAGCCAAGTTAGAGACAAGCTTTTAGAAGGAGAGATAAGATAAATCTTTCGGAGAGAGATAAGATAAATCTTTCGGAGAGAGATAAGATAATACTTTCGGAGAGAGATAAGATAATTCTTTCGGAGAGAGATAAGATAAATCTTTTGGAAAGAGATAAGATAAGGCGTTGGGAGAGAGGTGAGATAAGGCTTTGGGAGATAGTAGCTTGCTGGAGACAAGCTTCGCATTTCCGATGGAATAATTTCCTATACAAAAGTCTTTCGCAAGAAATCTTCCCAGAGTCAAGTTTTCGATAGACAAATTCCTTTAGATATAGGCTTCCAAGCGACAAGCTTTCGAAAGACGAGCCTCCAGCAGACGAGTTTCTACACAGATTTCTAAGTTACAGCTTTCCGAGAGCGTGGTTTCTTCTATACAATAAGAGAGACTAGTTTCCAACACGCACACTTGGCGCCAAATTTCAAAGTATGAAGTATCCGAAGTTTGAATTTTTGTGTGACTACTTTCCGCAGGACGCATTTCAGATAATTGACCTAACTGAGCAGAATCTAACAACTCTAGCGTCTCTACCTTCCTTTCCACTTGCTTTGTTGCTTTCATTCATACAACGGATATGATCTTGTTGTCTGCGCCACACCGAGCATAAATGTGTCCTGCTTCGTGTCGTACGCAATCTTCACAACAACCTAAGTTAACAACAAATCTGTTTTCAATGATCATTTCCCTTTACCTAAATACCTACAAATTTGTTATTCTACTTATTTTATTTCTTCTTTTTTTGCAAATCGCATTTCATTCTGCTTTAGCTCTCTGCTGGCTTACACTTAGCCGTCCAATTCACGAATTTCGCTGTGCTCCTGCTTTTTTGACTACAAACGCTACATCTGCTACCTTCACTTAGCAACACCAAATGCGAAGTACTTTAGAATAACACTACCTTGTTGACAGAGGCGTAGAGAAGGGGTCGTGCGTGCCGAATTTTTAGGAGTCAGGAGTGTACTCCGCTTTCAACACCGGTAACACATTGTTTCCCCATCTGAGATCTTTATCGAACACACTTCACATGTCATGGTGAGGTATCGTAAAGGTCTAGGTTGGTCTCTTGTGCCTTTTGTGTTACTCATACCTTACCGTGTGTATAATCAAACCCTCAACTATGGTTTAATTCTATTAAAGCGGCCAGTTTCCTTGGGCTTCCACTGTTCTCCACTAAGTGCGTCTATTGCCGAATCCTTCTCAAAACTATTTTAAACTAAGCCACTGCCCTAGCCATGCCATAACAGATATCCTCGCTACCTGAGCAATAAAAGAAAATCGGCAGCGATCGTTAACACGCCTTCATTATGTTTATAGTATTAGTAGTTAAGTATGCATGTAACTGTATACCCTGCAGTCAAACTTATTAGTTCTAAGCGAGCTCACAATTAAAAATAATACCAAGTCCAAATAGACTGTCATCTTATTATAACTCGAAATCATCCCCGGGCTTGGGTCAATCCGCAAGCTAGTTCCCACCCCGCCCACAGTCTTGCTCGCGCCGCAACTAGAAAATATTGTATCTCTGACGGGACTCATAGGCTGCGGCATACTAGGAGGAAAGTCTTTCATTTCCTACATTCGGCTGAGGTGTTGCACAAATGCAACGATTTAGGGAATGGCAAGATAGCCGCACCAGCACCGTCCAAATCTGTAGAGTTAAGGTTACCCTTGCCTATTGATGAATAGTTAGCGGATGGCTATTGAATGGCTGATTTCGAACGATCGGCCTGGCTGGGTCGTTTGTATAAGTATCTTCACAACACATGTTGGCTTTGCGGAAGAGTGGCGAACTCTACTACAAAACATGAACTTGATACCATAAAAACTCTACAGAACTCCGCACTATGAGGTCATTGAACCAGGACCCACTATTCGCTTTCAGGCAGTAGACGATTCAAAATGTATTAGGTAGTATCATCTTTTTTCTGATTTTCTGAAATGCATTTGGGGCTACCTGAAATACAATTTAAGATTTCTCAAAAAATTTGATTTACTGAAATTCATTTGACTTCTTCTGAAATACATTTGAGACTTTCTTAATTACATTTGACTTATTTTGAAAGACATTTGTGATTTTCTCAAATATATTTGAGGGTTTCTCAAAAAATTGGAAAATCTGAAATTCATTTGACTTATTTACTTACATTTGTGATTCACTGAAATACATTTCGGGCTTTTTGAAATATATTGGGGAAAATCTGAATAACATTTAACTTAGTCTGAATTAAATTTGATGTATTCTGAAATAAATTTGTGATTTTCCCAAATACAGTTTTTTTTTTCAATTGGAATATCTGAAACTCATTTGACTTATTCTGAAATGCATTTCTGATTCAGTAAAATACATTTGAGACTTTCTGAAAAACATTTGTGATTTTCTTAAATATATTTTTGGCTTTCCGAAATACATTTGAGAACTTCTGAATTACATTTGACTTATTCTGAAATAAATTTGAGACATTTCAGACTTTCTGAATAACATTTAACTTATTCTGAAATATATTGAGGATTTCTAAAATACATTTGGAAAATCTGAATTATATTTGACTTATTCTGAAATACAATAAAATATATTTGGCCTTTCTGAAATACATTTGAGAACTTCTGAATTACATTTGACTTATTCTGAAATAAATTTGAGACATTTTAGACTTTCTAAATAACATTTAACTTATTCTGAAATATATTGTGACTTTCTGAATTACATTTTTTCTGAAAGACATTTGAGATTTTTGAAATATGTTTGGGGTTTTTTGAAATAAGTTTGTCATAGTATTCTCAATAGCTTTGCCTTTCTAGTTTACGGAAGCCTGGATTGGTTTTTCCATCTCTTGCTATAAGTCTAATTGTAAACTAGTTTCTAACAAGTTTCGCGTTTCTCTGCTGGGTATGCCGCATGCCTCAATTCACATTAGGTTCTGCTTGTATTGGTGTAATCCCCGCATATGCGTCTCCGCTTTCATTATTTCTACGAGCATTTTGGTATTTAGTATGGATCTTTTGTTTCTGTGAAACTTCTATTACCGAATTATGAACAAGAGAAATACAACAACAAAACAAAAAACACAACAACAATACAAATTAAAACTAAAAATACCAACAGTACAATGTGAAAAGGTACAAACATTTAACCTTGAATTATTTACTGCAACACATACACACCAGCAACGGCTGGTTACCAGCATCATCCCATCCCAAATGCGAATGTTCATACATACAAATGTACGGCAGTGTGTACGTATGTATGTTTGAATGTTTGTGAATTCTTATGCAGCATTGATCCTTTTTTGCCGCCAACCAGTATTCGTTTGCTCTTATCGTTGCGTTACGAATATTTGAGCGCCGCCGCTGCCGCCACTGTTGTACGTCGCGTATTTGACTGCTGTTTGGACACCTTTGCAAAAGCAACAACAACTTACATACCTAAAACAGTTTAGCATGTTGTTGCTGTTGTGCTTGAATTCTGTTATGGATTCTAAATAGTTTTTGGTATTTTGTTCCAATTTTTTTTTTTTTGTTTCGGTGCAGCACATACAAATTCTCATATTCGTTAATTCTTACGGCGCTTGTTTGGTATGCATGCACTGATTGTTTACAGTTACCGGCCAGCTAAGTGGCACCGTAATTTTTTTGCTAAAACTACCGGTTACTCTACAAAGACAGAAAAATAATGTTTATTAAAGTCTCAAAGTTGGTATATTTTGAAAAACTGCAACAATTTTTTAAACCTTTAAATTTTTTTTTTGTTTTTTTATGGAAATTTTTTTAAACTGTTTTTAATGGGTTCTTTAAGGAATTAAAAATAATTTCAAAACATTTGTAACATTTTCAAAACGTTTTATATTTGCTTAAAAAATTTGCCGATTTCAAGAAATTTATAAAAATTGTTTACATTTCCATAAAATTTTTTTTATACACTTTTTTCAAGAAATGCATTTTTGGAAGTATTTAAAAAAAATGATTGAATTTAAATTTAAATCAAATTTAATTTTTTTATTCTTTCTTAATTATTTATTTAATTAAAACAACTAAAAATTATATAATAAATTTATTTGCACCAAACCGATAATACTGAGAAGAAAATTTAATTCGGAAACTTTGCCATTTTTAATTTAAAAAATTTGGGAAACAAAAATATTTGTTTGCGTACTCTTATAAATTTTTTTCAAATTTTAGTAAATTGCTGATAAAGATATGTTGAATTTTGGAAATACTTGGCACAGATTTTAAAATTTGTTTTAAAATTTTTGTAATTTTTTTAAATGGTTTTTCAAATTTTGTTATATTTAGTTAAGTGCAAATAAATATTTAAATTTTTGAAAATCTTGGCACAAATTTTAAAATTTTTTCAAATTTTGCAGTTTTTAGGTAAATGTTAGTAAGTTTTTTTTGAAAATCTTTGCAGAAATTTCAAAATTATGTGAAACTTTATTTTTTTAGTATACAATGCTTAACAATTTTACTTTTTTTTTATCAATTTTCAGATTTTTGGTAAATTTTCTATAAACTTGCCACAAATTTTAAAACTTTTTTCAAATTTTTTAATATTTATCTGAACGGTAAATATTTGTTATTTTTTTTTTTTTGGAACTTTGGCATACATTTTAAAATGTCATGAAATCCATTTTTTAATATTATAAAATGCTTAAAAATTGTAACATGAACTTGTAAGATGCATTTAATAAAAAAAAATTTTAATTCTGTCGACACAATACTGAAATTTTTACAACAAAAAAAACATAAAGCTCAATTTTGATAGACAAAAATATTGGCTTAAATTTTAAATAAATTTTTCTGTTCTTTAAATTTTGAAATCTTTAGTTAATTGGCTAACAACTTTTTTTTAACATATGGCACACATTTTACCAATTTTGGCATTTATAAGTTTTGAAAATTAAAAATTTTTTAAAACATATAATGTAAACTTTTTAATTAATGAATTTTGTGCTATTAAAAAACTTTTTTTTTTTAATTTTTAAAGTTCTAAAATTTTTAAAGTGTTTTAAAACTCTGCAATGTTTATTTTTGTGACTTTATTTGAACTGTCACATTTTGATAGTAAAATAAAATTAGGCACAAACCAAAACTTTTTTGTTTTTCGAATTTGAAATTTTTTTTAGTTAATTGGTGAACATTTTTTTTTTGTTTTTTGTAATAATTAATCGCCGATTTTTTTTTTTCGAAAGCACTTAGCCTCTTCTGAGTAAAATAATAAAATGGATTTTTTTTTTACCAAAATTTTAAATTTCCTTTGAAGATAGCAACCAAATATTTAAGCGCTTATATTTTTCTGATAGCTTATTTTTTGTTGTCTTCAATTCAAAATGGTTTTCAAGAAACGAGAAAGCATAAAAATCTTTTTATAGCAGCGAAATGACTAATCAAAACGGTCAATAATAATTTTTCACAAATTCTAAAATTGTTTGAAATTTTTACGTTTTAATAATTTTGTTTTTGACTTTAATTTTTAAATTTAAAAAATTTTTCTAAAATTTAAAAAAAAAAAATTATTGTACACAATTGCTAAGCTTTGAGAAGAAAAAGGCTTAATCTGCCTTTTTTTTGATAAACAAAAACATTTGTTGAAAGTTTTACAATTTTTATATTACATATTTTCCTTTTGCTTTTTTTCAAATTTTTCAATTAAAACCAACATATTAATTGTTATCTACTGGTCTTGAGCTCATAAAACTTACAAAAATATGTCAAATGAAAAAATGTAAACCCAATACAAATTTTTTTTTTAATTTTCAGTGAAAAAATGTAAAACCAATACAAAATTTTGTTTTATTTTTAGATTTCCCGCTAACGTTTAGTATATTATTTTTTAATTTGACACGAATTCCAAATTCTTATTTTTGGTTTTTAAATTTGACAGCAAATTTTATGAATACCTCAAAATTGTCGAAGGTTTTTTTTTTCAAAATTTAATTTTTTGTTTTTTGAATTTTTTAACACTCATAGAATAAACAAAAAACTTTATTTCAAATGTTCAATAAATTAACCGAAAAATAAATACGTTGTACCATTTTGATTGCTAGTGACTGTACATACATTAATTTGTATGTCGTTTGTTAGTTCATTAGAAATTTCCAAGAAATCCCCATGTCCTAAATAAATACCAACACACGCACAAGCACAAATCGACCTAAATACACACATACATAGTTTTATGCATGACGTAAGGTAACTTTTCAATACGTGTGTGTGTTTGCGTATGTGCGTGTAGGTAAACTCGTTATTCCCATTATCCCGTCCAGCTGCGTTTCTCCAAACGGGACTTGATTGCATTAAGTTACTGTACTGAGTTTACATGAATCAACCGATCGTATGATGCTACATACATACATACATAAACACTCAACGGCGCAAATATTTTGCATATGCATGTATGTGTGAACAGGATTTTTGCGCGAAAATGTGTGGGTTCGGATATTTGCAGACTTGTTTATGTCCTAGCGCAAGAAAATTTGTTAAGAATTTATTGAAACTCAACGCAGAGCTCTATAAAGCTTTGAAGCTCGCAGCTGAGAAGAACTGTTGAATGGTTTTTCTACAATTTTGTTTTGTAAAAGTTCACTAGCACGAACCGGAATCGGCTTATATAATGCTCAGCTCGGTCTTTTGAAATTCAGAAATTCATTGGAAGCTTGTTTAGCGACCAGCGGTGCCACAGCTGGATTACCAGTAGCAAGTACTCTTATGCGATTCATCTCTAAAGAGAGTTGGCCAGGAATAATAGCTTCCGCCCCCAGTGGGTCTGCAATTGATCCCCACTCTTTGGTGCGGGCATAAATAAATTTTAATTTGGTAGGATGAATCCTTTCGTAGCCTACTTTTGGGTGTTCAAAGTAGACTTGTCCGACCGTACTCGTAGGGGAACGAAAGGGGTCCGTTCAACAATACTCGTTCAGGCATAAAAGTGACCAATTAGTCTCTTCATAGGACAAGCTCACACAAAAGGGATGAGTTGAATCCTTATAAACGGGATCTAAACTGAGATTAGTCGCATGCTTCTTCATCCTAGACTAATCGCATTTTTTGCTGGAATTTTTCGAAGTTGTTGTTCTTTAGTAGCTCTGCTTCACTCTGCTTAGTTGGCGCATCCATTCATGACGAACTAAACAGCGTTGTACTGATATGGACAGCCCTTTGCCAGATATGAATCCGGCAAGCTTCGATACTACCATCTTCTAGTACTAACACGACTGGATTTTAGTCGCCTCTTACGACTGGCACAGCTATCTTGGCGCAGAATATGTTACTAACTGGCAGTGGATTATTCGAAATCTTAAAGTTCCGTTTTTGGTTCATCTAGACGTCTTGTTGGAGAGGGTACCATGCCATTAGCTACAAGCAAACTCATCTGGATACTTCGAAACTTAATCACTACTGTGATGGGAGGGAACTGTTAGCCCTAGCTTCGAAGTACACTGGAAGCGTCAACCAATTTTCTTCTAGTTTCATACGATTTGCCCTCAGGCGACTGAGCTTTCTCTTCTACTGCACCGTTTTTTTTGCTGTGATAGAAAGATTATATGGAGCGCTGCCCAGTTACAGTCCTCGTCGCGCCAGTGCTTATATCCGAGCTCTTCAACTCTGTCAGTAGCCAAACTTTTGACGAAACTTAACCACTAATGTGTTGGAAAGAAGTAGTAGTTGTAGACAAGTTCTAGGTCCACTGGGGTTAGTAACCGATTTTCTATAGTTTCAGATCGCTCAAGGAACTGAGCCTACTCTTGTCCATTATTCCAGTTTTTGCTGTGATGGAAAGCTTACATCTGCTTTAAATGCCTAATTTTTGCCGAAACCTAATCACGAGTTCCGATTTTCTCTAGTGCCAAATGAATTGCCTTGAGACGACTGAGCTCCTTTTTACTTTTACGTCATGGTTTTGACGGAAAGATTATTTGGTGTACTGCCAAGTTACTGTCCCTCTCGCTCTGGTACTTAAATCGGACGGGAGTAGTTTAATGCGGAGATCTCTAAGACTAAATAGTTCAATTATTTTCAAATTTTCTTCGGGTTCTTCCTTTGTTTAGAAGCTAGTTACTAGTGGTACCAAGGTATTTTAGAGACTTCTTGAAGAGCGCTAGATGCGAGATCCCTTCTTTGTCAATTAAGCCAGAGATCAATCAAAAGCCTCTGGGACATTTTAGGCGCTCTCGACTTCAGCTCGGTTTTGAACTGTAGAATTCATGCTTTGAACCCACATCGGCATTAAACTCTTTCAAGTAAACTCCCGCGCACACGCTCTACCTTACCCAAGCACAACAAATACAGCTGGCAGTTGGCAAGAGCAGAAAAAGCCGATCATCAGCTACCAAACATTCAGACTGTCCGCATAATCCGTTCAACAACGGACACCGCGTATGCCCAACGAACGACGGAGGCGAGGTAGAGCAAATGTGCAAAGCAGATGCCGGTAGTAAAACGGTAACCGAAAACTAACTAAAAATTGTTAAGAGAAATTACGAAAAATAAACCAAAAAAGAAAAAACAAACACAACAAATGAAGTATTGTGCAAAAGTCGTAAACAAAATTGAAAAGGGAATGCGAATACAAATACAAATAAAAGCTGAATAGAGCCATGTGAGCCACAAAGCCGGTAGTGGGACCGGCGGGTAGGCAGGTAATGCCAAAAACTACCAAAAAGTAGTAGACAACACAAACGCGCACTAGCTATGGTCAAGACAGCAACTGTAACCAAGTGTCGGCGAATGCGAGTGCGAGTCCAGAGCTCCGTAACGCAGGCCAACACAAGAATAAGAACAACCACAAGAATGAAAGCAATAAAAAAGCAATAACAACGCTTAAGAGTTTACGTATTTTTGGACTGCTTTCTTCACTTTTACCTGTTTTTGTTGTTGCTTTTTTTTCTTTTTTGGAAAAAGTTCATTGGCCTTTTCGTTGAAGTGGCGATTTGGCTGTTCTGATAGAGGAAAGCGTTCGCAGCGTCATCAGTCCGTCAGCAGAGCTCGGTACGGACGGCTTAAAACATAAATACAAAGATACATACTTACTTACTTTAATACCAACGCAGTTAATACGTTCATTTCGTTTGCGGCCAACTGTTTCGTGCTGCCAAGCAGTGACCTGACCGCTGCTCAGCTTACCTGCCGAGCGGAGCGCACAGTGGGTTTTTTTTTGTTAAGAGACCTGTCACAAAAATAAATGCATTGGCAGCAGATAGAGAAAGGAGCTAGAGCAGTAGTCAACAGAAAATTCGCACAAGAGTAAAAATTTCAATCAATTTGAAACACTTTTTTCCAAAAAATTTTAATATATTAACTCGAAAACACATTTTGAAAAAAATTGAAGAACTAAAAGTCGTTTATCGATCCAAAAGTTTGTAAATAGTTAAATTTTTTTATCGACGACTGACTGGAAGCTCAGCTTATTTCAAAATATTTTTCAAAAACACCTTATATCAAAAGCGCCATAACTACGAATTTTTTCAATAACGTCATGTTTAAAAATTTGTTTGAATAACGCCGTATCTCCGAATGAGTTTCAAAAATGCTCTATCTCAAAGAAAATTCATTACAACGGAAATAGGATGTTTTTGAAAAAAAAATTGAAATAGTGCGTTTTGCAAATATATTTTGAAATTGAGAGACCTTCAACTCATTCGTCAATGTGAAAAAAAATAATGTAGCCTAGGTCGAAAGTCCAAAAATCTCACATAAAAATTTCAAAACTATTTTAAAATTTTTTTTTTTTTTAATTTTCGAACTTGCAGTTTCGGCTGGACTGCATACGCAAAAGTTTCAACAAATCTAAATAATAATAAAATTTAGAACGTGTTCCGGAAATCCAAAATAACGCACAAATATTTCAAAACCTTTTTCAAACATTTTTAAATATTTTCGAAAATGCAGCTTTTTTTGCTCTAGCGGCTAGACAAATATATAAAATTGCATACTCGAAAATTAAAAAAAAAAAATTTTTTAAAAGTTTTTAAATTAAAAAATATGTTTTTAAATATGACAGCTTTAAAATTTGTTAAGATACTTGAATTAAGGAGACCTCTTTTCGCAACTAAAAAAAGTCGAAATTCGAATATTACAAAAATTTCAAAACTAATTTTTGAAAAACATTTAGAAAGTCTTTAGTATTTTAATTCAAAAATGTGTTCGTAAATAAAAAAACTTTCGAAACCTTACCTGAAAGTCCAAGAAACTCAAAACTTTTTTGAAACATTTTTTCAGTTTTTCGAACATGCAGTTGTTTAACTCATACATTTTCGGTATATATATGTACATATAAACCTGCATACTCGAAAATTTTCAACAAATTAAAAACAAAGTTTTGAAATCATATAATATGTTTTTGCAACGTAGTAAATATTGCGAATTTAGAAAACAGTTACAGAATTTTTTTAATTATTTGAATTAAGAGGCTTCACTTTCGCAACTAAAGCAAAAAGGGAAAATAGAATATTACAAAAATTTCGAAACTGAATTTTGAAAAACGGGAACTTTAATATTTCAACTCAAAAATCCATTTTTTAAAATACATCACGGACTTAAATAACTTTCGTAATCTTGTTCGAAAGTCCACAAAACTCATATGAATATTTCAAAACTTGTTTTTCAAATAGTTTTGGAACTTTGAAAGATTTGAAAGGTTTTGGAGATATATTAAATTTTTGCGAGTTTAGCAAACATTTTAAAAATTTCCATATCCCAAAAAATTTCAAAAACTAATATATGGAAATATTTCTAAACTTTTTCCGAATAATTTTGAAATATTAAAGCATAAGCCTGCATACTCAAAATGTTTGTGAAAATTAAGAAGAAAAAAAATGTTCTAATCGGATCCATATAATCGGAAAATACAGTTTTTACCGCTCCACGCCCACTGTCCGCCAACGCCTGAATTGAGTGCATTAACCGCGCTTTGCTGAGCGCATGTAAGTCGTCTAGTGACAGAAATTTGCGTTTTCCGTGGGCACTAAATAAGCTGCGAGTTACTACAACAACAAAAAACTATAGTACATATCAACCAATATTTAAACCGCTACAACTGTTAATTCGTTTTTCGGCGGCCGACGGATACGCGCGCGCTATAACTATTTCTAAGCCAAAAAAGCGGAGCAACAACAACAAAAGCAAACATCCAACCGGTAGTATACGCTGTAATCAGCAATCGATCTCACGCTATCAAGCACAATTCAAATTACGTCCGCCACTATATGCTTGACGCCTTTGCGGGCTCATCCTCAACCCTTGAACTCAGGCGGCATCTTTTTCCTGCTGTTAATAAACTTTTATCAGCGAAATGCTTTCACCCTTACTTTTTCCTGTTGACGCGCATATACGACTTTCTTTGCCAGTCAGCCCTTTCTTTGTTTAATGACGCTGAAGGGTTGCCAAAATGTAATACGCGAACTCAGTTGAATTTGGGCGAGTTTGCCGAAAATTGCAATAGCGCGTTCCCATTCCATTTATTGCGCGCAGCTGTCATAGTTGCATTCTTGCTTAGCTTCAGTGCTTTTTTGTTTGCTATTTAGCTTTCTTTTAGTCTTTTAGCGGCTTGTGGGGGGAGAGGGATTAAGTTCCCGAGTGCTTATTTTTAAAGATACTGATAGATACCGGAGTACACGGTTGTTGTAGTCGTACTTTATTAAAAAAATCAATTTAAAAAATACTATTCTTAATTTTTGAAAAAAAAAAATTATTTTCATTTTTTGAACAAAAAAGATCATTAAAAAAAAATAAATAAATTTTGTGAAAAAAAAATTTTAATTTTTGAAAAAAAAGATTTTAATTTTTAAAAAAAACTTTAAATTTTTAGGAAAAATATAGCTATATATGTTTGTTGCTTTCAATTTTTCCTCTAATCAAAAATAATAATTAACTAAGAATTATTATTAACTGGTATTGAGCTCGTTGAACTTACAAAAATATGTAAAAATGTACAGACCATAAAACCAACAACAAAAAAAATGTTTTACTTTTTGAAAAAAATATTATTTATTAGAAAACAAATCATTAAAAAAATATTTTTTCGGTTGTACTTTATAAAAAAATACGTATAAATTGTTTATTCGACACTGGATTTTTAAATAAATAATTATAATTGTTTAAATGGGGTGGTTCAAAAGCTGTTCCAGCTTGTCGGATATCCACTGAAATGTCAAGGAAACAAAATTTTAATTTATGAAAAAAAATTTTTATTTTTTTTTTAAGTTCGATTTTTTTTTTTTTGTTTAGCTGGTGGTAGAACTTGTGCTTTGTAAAAAAAAATAAGAAATTTAAAGAAAAATATATATGTAAACTTTTTACTCAACACTAGATTCGCGGAATAGGGTGTTTAAAAATTAATATTAAAAAAAATTAATGCAGTCAAAAAAAATTTAATGTTTTGAAAAAAATTTGAATCTTTAAAAAAATTTACTTTTTGAAAAAAAATTTCATTAGCATACATATGAAAATAGAAAATCAAAAGAATATATATACATACTATATAAACTTTTTACTCAACACTCGTTATTAAAATTAATATAAAATGGGGTGGATCAAAAGATGTTCTGGGATGTCCACTGAAAACTCAAGGGAAATTCACAATTTGGAAAAAAAATTTGAAAAATAAAATTTTTTTAAAATATTTTCATTTTTGATAAACATTTAAATGTTTTTGGATGTTATTCAAAAATCGACAGTCGACGAGTGGAGCAAAATAAATTTTTTTTCTAACAATTTTTTTTAAGTAAAAAAAAATTTTATTTCCGTTTTTTAATATCTACAAACTCCACCATATGCTATGAGAAAAATATCGTTCAAGTCACCCTAATATACAGGCTCTTTGTGAGCAAGTTAATCAAAGCTGTCGCAAAAAGATTGCAATAAGTTCACTGACGTAACACAATCGTGAAAATTATGTATGTAGCGACATTTCATATGACAGAAGTGGGCAAAATGCAAAAAAAAATCGCTAAAACTCAGATTAAAATTGAAACAGAAAAATTTACAAAAAAAAAAACTGCGAATAATGAAACAAAAGCAATTAAATAATATACGCCTACCCAAAAGTGCTACGGAAGTGCTATATCCCCTAAGAATCGTAAATTTATCAAAAGTACTATTACAACATATTCAAAGCAAGTACGAACAACAACAAACGTACGAAATTTCAATAAGCCATCAACACGTCACGTATATACATACATACATATATATGCATCGAAAAAAATTTAAGCTTCATCAAAATTTGTCATATAACCTAAAAAGAAAAAAGTCAACACTAAAAAAAGCAACAAAAAACTTGAAAAAAAGCTCTTCTCTACGCCTTCATTCAGCTAATCTGCTTGGCAGCAGCGCAAATGCAATCCAAAATACCGGCCGGCTATCTAGCCAGCCAGCCAGCTGTGCGTGTGAACATTTGCGAAAATAATAAAAATAAACATTTTTTGTGAAAACAACGAAACCAAAAGAAAACACAATATGCAAACTCTCGTAAGCTCTAAGCGCAAACAGAGCGCACTCCACAACTGGGGAAATATGACCAACGATCGCTCCGCTGCATAGCTGAATAAAGAGTGTGACGTAAGAGTTAAGGTATAAGAGTTTTCCCCTCCCCTTTTGTAGGAGAAATATGCTGTGCTTAATAAAGAGTACTACAGCGCTCGTGCGCTCTTGACTTTGCATTGTTTAGCTTGCACTCCCTCACCACGATCACACACACGAACGCACTCACACTCTACTCACTAAACAACTTCTCATATTCTAATGTAAATAGCAACAACAAATTGCAATAGCAAAAATCATTTGGCAAATGACAAAAGTTAATGAAAATACACACAGCAAGTAGCCGGCGTTAGAGAATCTCTGTACCCATATATGAGTGCTGCGGGTGTGCGCTGGTGTATTTCTTTTGCGAGAGCGGCGCAGCAATTTTATTGTATCTGGGAGCAAGTGCGCTAACGTTAGCGATCTCAGGCCACTGTAGAAGCGATGCAGCTGCATGCGGCGTCTGCGCTAGCAACGCGCAGCGTATACTCACTGGCCGATTTTGCGAATTTTTATTGGCTACGTTGACTGTGACGCCGCACAGTGGTTGAAAAAGTAAAATTTTTGTGTACAGTAAAAAGTTTAGCTGACTACGCAGACGTGAACTCCCAGAGGTCATTTAACAACATGTCTTATGGCTACCACACAGAAACTTTTAATAGCCCCTGCCATTTGTTGAACATTTTACCCAGCACCGTACTCTAATATAACAACAAAGTGGGATATACACGGTTCAAGTGCTCACTGAAGAAAGCAGTGTCTGCCCAATAGAAGGCTTGCTGCAAAAGCGGCTCGTTTAAAAAAATATAGTTCTCAGTTTCATAGCCGTTATTGTGTGAGTCTGGAGCCCGCTTCGCACAAACTAATTCCAATGAAACGCTCAGTATTAAGCCTCTGGTTGTTATCTTCCTGAAGTTGTGGGCTGGATTCGCGTGATGAGAAAGCGATCCAAAACATCTGTCAGATGTCAATGTTCACTAAGGTGTCCATCTAAATCAGCAGCGCCACTACGAGTTCAAATGTTATAGCTCAACTTTGTCAACTCTCGCCGCCAGCGGCATCACAGCGAGATAATTAAAACAAAAGCTAATCTGAGCTCAGGTCCGTCATGAGCAACAATGCGACTAATAATTTCTATAATAAGCAGGTGCAGCAGTAGAAATTAAGGTGAGATTCTTATCTGAAAGTGGGAGGAGCTTGAGATACTGGGTCCCATAAAAAATGTAAGAAATGATCTGCCTTTCGTTAGAGGCGCCTTTAATCCAGCAACCGTAGCTTCAAGGGGTTAAACAAATCATTGCCGAGGCAGCGGGCCTAGTACCCAAGCTCATTGCACGTTATTGGTCCTATTTTAGACGCTGAAAGTCTGCTGTCGATTTCACTATACAAACTGCAGAAGTCCTGAAAAGAAGAATGGCACGGTTTATGATTTAAAAGCACATTTGGTAAACAATAAATTAGCTGTAACACTTCCCAACCCCCAGGAAACACTTTTCAGCCTTTCGAGACAGTTTCAAACATACCAACCCTTTTTTCTGATTACTTAACTAGGAGTAGACATCAAATCGAGTGTTCTCTTTCTGTTTCTTTTAACAAAAAGTTCTGCTTTGTGTCGAGTACGCACTGAAGAGAGAAATTTTATTCGCGAAAAATATTACGTTCTATGCGTCACTTACTATATCCTTCCTGTTACGCGGAGTGGAATCGTGAACTTTGGTGTCATTTAATGAGATGTTGTCCGCTTTGCTGAGCAGTCAAGTAAGAGGTGTATGTGCTCTACTAAGAAATGGAGTTCAGCGTTTACTATCAGCATCTTCTTAGGTCCAGAAAGTACGTCCCACGGCACGAGTCGATGGTAACAGATTAAAAGAGATGCGCCCACCTCGCTGAAACGATTGGATAGAGAAGAACTTGGCTTCTTTTGACGCTTTTAATTGGAAAACGGCTCGCACGCTTTGTTAGACGTTTAGCCGGAAACGTTTAGACGGTTGAAAAGGGGAGAGATAGTTACATTACATTTCATTGCTGGTGTTCTGAGCTGTAATAAAAAACTTTATTTTAAAAGCAACAAAACAATAAACAAAAGAGCTGCGCTAGAACAGTCCCACAAATAAATAGAACAGAGACCAATGACCTATTTCTGCTGTTATGCTTCCCACACATTCCTTTTTATTATTTTTTCCAAAACACTTGCACCCATCACAGGTACTAGGCGGCCACACTGTGCAAAGTGTGCGGCCGACTGACGCGCCGCAACATCGTTAATGGCGTTGATTTTTTTTTTTTTTTTGTTAAAGTGTGACAAGTCAATAGCTAACTGCTGTGAAGGCTATTGGGGCTTATGTCCGAGTAGCAATTGGGAGCGCAGATGAAAAATGTGCTAACGACGAGTGCGCCGCAGCTATTATGCGTCGGCGGCGACAGCACCTATGGCGCGTCAATGTGCAAAAATGTATTGGCAAACAAATAAATGCTAAACTCGGCAGGCGTGTGTGTGTGCTCCCGTAGGCGCCGTCAATATACACGCACACACAAAGAACAAAAAAAAGAACAAAAACAAATCGGCACCGCCAACGTCTCTCAGTGAGTGCACGCTTGCCGGACGCGAGCGAACGAGTGGTTGACTTTCAGTTTAGTTTAGTACGTCACATTTTGCGGTCGATAGTCGCGGAAGAATGTAAACTTCTTTAAATCGTAGCAAAGAAGAAGACAAATTAGTGCCTAGACAAGCAAAACAACAACAGTAAAGGCAAAAACAAATATAAGAGTGTTGTAAAGAAAACGAAAAACAAATAAAAATACAATATTGAGCAGTCAAAAAGGCAAAGAAATTTGTGGAAAAAAAACCAGCAAAAACAATTTGCCGACTACAACAGCAACTAACAGGGGAACAGCTATACCAATAGAAAAAAAAAATTAAATAACAAAAATTGAAAAAAAAAAATTATTAAAAGTGCAAGTGCGTGGTTATAAAAAATATAGTAAAAAAATTCGTAAAAGCTCGCTCAGCGCGTTGCAATTCAAACTAAAGTAAAATTGTGCTGTGAGGAAAATTTCAATATTATCGGAGCGTTAATTGCAATTGTACAAAAAAAGTGAAAAAGAAAAGCAGAAATTGTAACTGTAACAAAATTGCATGTAAGCTGTGTGTTGGAATCGGAATTTGTGGTCAAATTTTTTATCTGTAAAATGATTTTTATAAATTAATGGACAATATTGTTACCTGTTAGGCAAATTACTAAATTTAGTTGTCTAAAATTTTTTTTTTTTTAATTTTTCTATCGCGCAACTGCGTGCAGCACTCATTAGTTAAATTTAATATGAAAAACTAAAGAGATAAAAGGTAATAAAATAAAAAAAATGGCACACACACACACATCAGCGCGCACATACAATATTGCACATTCAGCACACTAAGCCAGCGAATTATAATAAGTAGCAAGAGGAAGTGATAGAAGCAGCCAAGTGAACAGCGTCGCTGACTTAGCAGCGGCGGCAGCGCTTTAGGAGATGCAGTGGCAGCGTTGTATAGAAATTAGGCGAACAAGTTGTGTTAGGGTACCGGTAGTTTTTGTTTTTTAATGAAAAAATAGAGCATGAAAGACAATTGAAACGAACAAAAATTAAACAAAATTTGTGAATAAAACAAAAAATATATGCGCAAAAAAATAAGGAGAAACCTTATTAGAAATAAAAAAATTTAAAGATTAAAACAAACTTCATTTAGACAAAAAAAAAAATTAAAAACCAAAAGTAAAGTAATTTAAAAAAATTAAAACTAACAAAAAATAAAAAAACTTTATTAAAATTAATTGAATGAAACAAAAAATATATGCGCAAATGAGGAGAAACTTAAACAGAAAATAAATTAAAAATTAAAACAAACTTTATTTAGAAAAATAAAAAACCAAAAGTAAATGAATCTAAAAAAATTAAAACAAACTTAATTAGAAAAAATTAAAACAAACGTAATTAAAAAAATTTATCAAGCGTAATTAAAAAAAATTTATCAAAGGTAATTAAAAAAATAAAACAAAACTTACTTTAAAAAATTTAAAAAAACGTAATTAGTTAAAAAAAGTAAATTAAAACGAATTTAATTTAAAAAAATTAAACACTTAATTAGAAAAAATTATAACGATACTTGAAAACAAACTAATTTAAAAAAAAAAATAAAACTAAACTTAATGAAAAAAATTCAAACAAACGTAATTAAAAAAATGTAATGAAACGTAATTAAAAAAATTAAACAAAACTTACTTAGAAAAATTTAAAAAAGCGTAGTTAAAAAAAAAACAAACAAAACTAAATTTAAAACATAAAACGAACTTAGTTTAAAAAAATTGAAACAAAGTAATTAAAAAAAATAAAACAAAACTTAATTTAAAAAAACTGAAAGAAAACTTAATTAAAACAATTTAAACAAACTTAATTGAAAAAATTAAAACAAACTCATTAAAAAAATGAAAACAAACATAATTAGAAAAAATTAAACTCAAGTAAAAGAAAGTTAATAAATAAAAAACTACAAAAAATGTATTTATAAAACAAACTTAATAAAATAATTAACTTAATTAAACAAATAATTTATATAAAAAATAATAAACGAGTACATAAAGTAAATATTTTTTTTTTAAATAAATAATCATTTACAAAAAAAAAACAGCAAAAAATTAATTCCATAACTTTATCATTTACAGAGCAAAAAACTTTAATATAACTGTATATAAAGCCCTTTAGTAAAAAATTCGGAAACAAATGAGACTAATGAGCACAAACTGAATTTGTAAATAAACTACATCTTTCTGAGCTAAATAAATGCTTTAATGAAAATATGTCTCAAAAATATAAAAACATGGCTATTTTCTTACAAAACTGAAAAACACTGAAAGAAAAAAATAATAAAAATAGAATAGTTCTAAAATAGTGCAGTGAAGAAAAAAGAGACGAATATTAAAAAAAAAAAAAAGGAATTAAAATCATAAACATTTATGTAAATAAAATATACACAAATATTATTTAAATTATTTCGACAGGCTTTCCACAAAAAAAAACTTATGGTGAAAAAAAAGTTGTCCAAATATAAAAATAATAAAAACAAAAAGAAAATATTGCAAATAAATTTAAAAAAAATTTATATGAAAAATTAGTAACAACAAATAGAATAAAATTAGTATAAAACCCAAAAAAATTAAAGAATAAAATTGTAAAACAAAAAAAAAAAATAATTAAAAAAAAACGTAATGTGGGACATAGATGTTCAAAAAATACTGCTTCAGGAAAAAAAGCACGGAAACGTGTAGGAGGAAGAGGAAATTTTTTTTTGCCTTCAATCTCCTCCAACATACAAAATATTGGCCCAACAGATATCAAAAAGAATATACGTTTTTATTCCAAAAAAAAAAAAACATTTTTTTTTTATTAAAAAAAATATCATTAAAATAAGCTCACAAGCGCAAACTTGAAAAAATGCCACGGTGGCAGTTGCATTTTTAGAAAGGAGTTCTGTGCAGAAAAGTTGTGGTCGCGGAGCCTTTTTTGCACCGGCTAAAGTTTTTTTCTTTAGCGATTTTTTCTCCATATGGCAGCATCGTTATTAGAGAGTAATAATTTTAACAAAATATGTGAGGTTAAGTTTGACTTTCTGCAATTTAATTCAAAACCATATGCTTCCGAAGGAGGATGGAACATTCACATTTAAATTCTGAGGGACTCTAACAAAAAGGCACTGCTTTCCAGGCTCGATATGATTTTGGAAAACTTACCTTTTACCGAAGAAATATTTCACAAAGTATTAGTTTACGACGCTTTTTAGAATATTTTGTTGAAAGTGGGCGTACTTATTAAGCGATTTAGAGTTTGTCGGATGTAAGAGCATTACGCTACTCGGATACTAACTATACAAATGAGTCTAAAAGCCCTTGCACTAAAATAAATTACCTAATCATTACAGGTAATCAAACGGAGCAATGCTTATCAATTGAATTATTAAAAAAAAAAATCGGCAGCGTCACAGCCAACTTCGGCGGACATATCAACGTACCTACGACGTTCGTTGTAGCTGCAGCAGCGCTGCTTAATTGACGGCGCCAAAATGCCAGCGGTCGCTTATTGCCGTTAGCGCGAGTACATCTGTATGCATAGCGTCTTGCGCACGATAACGAGCACCTAGGTGGCGTTGGTTCGCTTTAATTCGCATGCACAAGCAAGAGTGTGGCACAATTTTTTCTGCGTTGATGCCGGCGCGTTGAGCATTGTCACGCTGTCGGCATTCTTATGCGCGTCATTAATTTATGTAGTGGTTGTGCAATTTACAGTTGTAAGTTCTAGTCTTGAAAAAGATTTGCTTCAATTAAATGTGATTTTTTATATAAATTATTAAGAAAAGTTATTCCACTGCTGAATTTTGCGAAATGCATAGTGCTGATTGTCATCAGTTGTCATTCTTACAACTTGCATAGATATCTATCACTGCCGTTGTTGTGTGTCTTTGCGCGCTCAAACGTCATTACTAAGCGTCGTCGTGACTCCAATCTACTGTTACTTGCATACTTCCCACGCTATCACTTCCAATGCGACAATTTTTTCACTTTCAAAAATTACTCATAATCATAATTATTTTGTATGCGTTTTATATACATACATGTGCATGTAGTTAATATGTACAAATACATTTATTTAGTTGATCAGCCGTTTGCAGCGTGTGCACTCTCGCGTATTTCTTCACGATTTTTATAATTTTTTTTTTTTCTTTCTTTTTAGTTGTTGATTGCGTTATTGCAGCCAGTTACGTTGAGTTCATTCATATAATCTTTCGAAATATATAATATATATTTAAATTGGTCACAAGTGCATTGCCGTTGTGTGCCGATATTTTTGCTAACGGGTTTCCCGATGCCTGCGTCAACACTAACTCATGAACTGCGGTCAGCTAAAATTTTAAAAATGGATTTCAATTCACTAGACTGCTTAGTTTGATAGCACTTCTGTGACATTTAAGACTCACTTGAGATGCGACCCAATTAATAATCAATTAGTCCAATATAACAATTAATCTGTTTTGATTAATTAACTATTCAGATACTAATCAATAAAGTTCATACAGATGGGATTATACAAAATATTCAAACGCACGGCATGAACTCGATTTCGGTAGTGCCACGTCAACACTCCAATCACCTTGTAGAGATGAGCCTAAGCGAACCCTTGTACCGCTGATCACCTTGCGACGACAGCTGGAAGACCTCGACAACACGCAAGAGATGCTATCAGCCCAGCGCTTACTAAGCCGACTAAAAGTTCACCTGTCCACCAGTAGACTGCAGGTAGCGAGCGGAGATCCCTGCGTCCTATAGTTATCCACATCCGGCTCAAAAGCACCCGTTAGCCGTAAGAGATCCGCATGACAACTGCCAGGGATGTCATAAAGGCCTGGTACCAAGATACTTTTTGTCCCAAATTAGTTACAGGCAACCTTGAACGGTGCCAACCAATCGGTAGCCGTCCTTAATCGCTCATTGGGAGCTGCTCGACTGTCCGACTAAATGTTAAACTATCTGGCAGTTACTGTTACAAATCTCCCACCCATATTATATTTGACTCATCTAAACAGTTTTGCAGATCTCTGCCGCAGATGTGTAGGGTTTATGAGTGGAAAATTTCGCCATCAAAGCAGAGACTGGCGCAAAGTAGGCTATGTTTCTAAGGACGATTTCGAAGCTAGTTAGATTGCTTTAAAGGCTTCCATCTGAATAGATCCCATCACCGAGCTCATAGAGCGAAACTGGTCTTTTTAAACAAAAGCTCAACTAGGGCGTTAAGCTTTGTCGTCATGAAAATACGCCTCGTAACATTTCTACGTGCGGTGTAGACGTCTGCAGGTGAACCCACTGCATTCTACACATTGAGGGCCAACCAAATTGACCACACGCGCCCGCATACACTGTGCACATATACACCAAACTCACCACGCACACAAACTCAACACCCACAGACCTTCTTACACTCCCCACACATTTTCGTTAAAGTGACGCTCATGCGTCGGCGCTACCCCTGGGCACCTTGTACCGTCGTCGCTACCCTTATTTTTGTGATATGCAACAGTTTGTAGCATAAAGTCCAATAAACAATAATGAATGTAGTTACGTTTGTATGTCTGTATGTTATTTGCGCTTGGTCATCAAGTTGTTTAACCACCACCACCGTCATCGGCTCTAACGTCCCTTGCTTCACTGCTGCCGTGAGCGTCATCGTTTCCACCAACGCCGTCAGCGTTTTGATTGTCGTCCTCGTCCTCATCGTCGTCTGCGTCTATTTACCTGTCTAGGCGCACCTACTCTGTCTCAGCCACTAAAGTCATTGACAATCCACCACCTAGTCACTGACCTACTTTTTGCTAATATTGCTTATATCGGCGTGCTAATAGTGTTAGTTGAGTTGCATTGCTGTCATTCGTGTTCGCATTGTTTGCGGTATTCTTGCTAACGTTAAGACGCATATTGGCGTTAAGCTTGCGGGTAAGGCCGCGACGAATGAATTCAAAAAATTAAAAATGTGGCACATTGGTTTTTGCTACAAAAAAGCAATAAGGCGAAAGAGGTATTTTAAGCTGTGACTGCGGCAAGCTCACATTGGGTTTGGCGGAAACTGGCTATCTTATAAGTGGTTCAAAGTATAGTCTTTAAAATGATAAAATTTTTAAATTTACTCGCTCTTCTCTCTGTTGCTCTTGCCTTATATGGTTGCTGCATAAAAGTTGTTGGGAGCTTTTTGGTATTGACAGTCCTTCGATGGATACTAAAGCGAGTAACATAAAATTTCTATGGAATTTTCTTCTGGATCTGCTGCTACTTTGAAATTAACGAAGTTGAAGCTAGGTGTTTTGGAAAACCAATTCCAGTGTTCCTACAGTGTCAATAAACTTCTATAGCTAAGTGAAAGCTTCCTAGGATTTAGGCAGTTCGGGGTAAAAAGGAATAATAGGAATTTCTGAACCCAGCTGAGCTCCAATTTCTATTTGTCAAGCACCACGATGGCGCAGGTCTAACTGAGATCATCCTTCAAAACATCGCTCCCTCAGGATACGTTTCTATTTAAGCATAAGCACTTATTTTCTTAGTACCTGGGCGCCCGAGCGCGTAATTTGCGGTTTAGGTGGCCACACTATATGGTAAGCCCACTTGGAAATGCTTTTGTTGATATACGAAGTGAAATAGCTCTCGTTTGCTACCCATATTGGCATATAACACTCAATTTTTATAATTTTTTCAAATAGGTGGCAACCCTTGAAAAACATAATAAGCGAAAACACTTAAATAAGATAGTTAAAAATATATATATATTCAATAATTAACCTGTAAACAGAAATTCAAAGTAATTCGTAAGTCCTCTTCGAGATTCTAGCGCATATGCAAAAAAAAATACTATAATTAGGTGGCAACACTACTAGTAATTATTTTAGTTGAAATACTAGTTCAAATAGCTTTCGGTTTATATCCACATGGGCAATATCAATTTTTTTTCAATTCGGTGGCAACCCTGTAAAATATCAAAATGACCACACTTAAATAAGATAGTTAAGAATATATATATTTAAGAATTAACCTATATACAGAAATTCCAGGTAATGTCCCAAGTCCTTTTTGATATAATAGCTCATATGCAATAAAAATGTACTATAATTAGGTGGCAACGCTACTTGGAATTATTTTTGTTACGTAAAATACGAGTTCAAATAGCTTTCGTTCGATGCCTATATTCTTACATAGGTATTGCTATTTAAGCAAAATTCAGATAGGTGGCAACCCACAAAAACATCCGAAGTGGCAACACTTAAGTAAGAGGTTGAAATTTAGCTATTACCTAGATTCAAAAGCTCAGCGAAATGTGTCAAGTCTTTATCGAGATAATAGCGAGCATGCAAAAAAAAATATTATTAATGAGGTGGCAACCCTACCTAAAAATATTTTGCCGCGATATTTTAAAGCGAATTTCTGCAAAATGGGCCACAGCACGGCGTCAACGATACACAAATCGTAGCACACTATTATTGAAGTATTTCTGCAGCCATACGCAACAAATTTCAGATAGCCAGTTGAGTGGTGGCGAAGAGAAAAAGCACCAAACGCTGCTAGTAGTAGCAGTGTAAATAGTAATATTAGTTTATTGAGTTAGTAAAAAAAAACTACTTTTTGTTTTGTCTCGCCATTCCTAGTCTTAGCTCGCGCTCTTCCAAATGCATTTATGTTCCACCACAAATCTCTCAGTAGCGCCTAGCATACCACAAGCAAGCAGCTCAAACTTTTTGCTGTCACTATCGTTGAGGTTACTCATACGCCCCTGCAACCCATTCGCTTGCGCTGCTATCAAATACATTTTCGTACAACGCGCTCTCTCACCAGCTTACTTTACATTTTGACTCTCTTATATACATATATTCTCTCATAAATCATTTTAACTTATTTTTCTCCATTACGATCGTGTACAGTGGCGTCTAATGTTATTAGACAGCATTGTAATTAAAGTTTTTTGCCATGTAAACAAATTCAAACTAAATTTTTAGCAACGTTATGGTGCAAGTATGTAGGTACATTTGTATATATACATACATATGCATGATTGTATTGTGCTGGATTGGTTTATCAACTGAGTGCCAGCTGTCAAGTTTTTTTTTGATTATAGCTGTCACTTGCGCTTTATATAAGCAAATAGAAGAAGTAGCTGACGAAAGCCATGACAAAATCTGTTTTTCAAACTTATTTGCTTAGTTTAAATAATACATATATATTACAAACATTTCTACAAACATCTTCACAAACTTACCCAGCACTATTACTCATCTAATTCTTTGCAACATTGCGCTTTCTGTGTGTGTGTGTGCTGTTTTTTGTTTGTTGTTGTCAAGGCACATGCAAAATAGTGAAAAGCTAGGCAGAATTGAAATTCTTGGAAATTGCGCTGAAGTCATTTGCTTGACAATTAAATTGATATGAATAAGCTGAAATGTACAGAAAGAAAATATCGCGCCCGCGCTCAAAATCTAAAATTTCAAAATACTAAAAATTTTAGGTTATATTCAGATTCGAAAAGGTCCAAATAAAGTTGGTTTAATGGGAATTCCGCAGCCCTTTTGCTATGCATTTAAATTATTTACTAAAGAACAAACTTATCCTTTATTATCTAATTATATTTCGTATTATTTTTCTCCTATTTCTTCATTCATTTTTTGTTCTATATATTTTTAAATTTGAAAGGACACAGAAATTAAATTTTTCAAAGTATATTTTTGCATACAAATCTTTATATTTATGCTTTAAAGGCTACAAGACTAGTCCCCATATATATAGTTTCATACATAAATAAAAAAGTTATTTAAGTTCAAAATTCGTATGGAAATGTCCATTTAAAAATCTCTAGAAAACAATTTTATTCTTTATGAATATGGGAGTAAAACATTTTACAAAATTGTTTAAAAAATTGTGAATGCGACAATATGACCAAAATTTATTTGTTTACTTCTTAAAGAAAAAAATTTAGTTTTCAAAACTAAATAAAATAAATTTGATTATTTTGTTGCTTAAATTTTTTTATGTATTTTAAATAAAAAAATTTATTAGTTGACAAATTTTTTATTTTTAAAAAAGAATTTTTTTTCTTAAATTTTTGGTTTTTTTCCAAATTTTTTTTTTTATTTTTTGACAAAAATAATTAATTTTCAAAAATACATACCATTCTTCAAATATATATATTTTTTTTTTGACAAAAAAATTTAATTTTCAAAAATACATACAATATTTTTTCTTGAATCCTTTTTTTTTAATTTTATTCGTCCAATTTTTTTTATTATTTACAGTTAAATTTTTTTTTTTTTGATTTTTGATTTTTTTTTTTGACTAATTCTCTATTTTTAAAAGAAATATTTTTTTCTTAAATTTTTGGTGTTCTCCAGATATTTTTTTTTATTTTTTGACAAAAAAATTAAATATTTAAAAATACATGCAATTTTTTTTTTTAATCCTTTTTTTAATTTTATTTGACAACTTTTTTATATTTATCTAATTTTTTTAATATTTACAGTTTGATTTTTCCCATTTTTTTGTTGCATACGCAATAAGGACAACACTTTTTTTTATGTTTTCCGGAATTTTTTTGCGAAGTTATCAAAATATTCGAAAAACGTCTCAAAAATAACAACTACAACTTGTTTTCCATTGTAAAGAGAACATATTTTCGTTTTGAAGTAGAGACAAAAACTCAAATTTTCGTAAATAAGTAACATTTTTTTCCAGAAATTTTTTTAATATATTTTATAGTTTTCACAAATTTCTTATTTTCAACCAATTTTTTTAACTTTCTTATTTTGAAGGGACAAAAAGATTTATTTTTTAAAAATTTTTTTTATTTTTATTTTTTTTATTATTTAAAAAAACCTACCAAAAACTAAAACCACATTTTTTCTTTCCATTTCATGGGGAACCATTTTGAAGTGACGAATTTCCAGTCATTTTTTTAATAAAGCTTTTTTTTACAAATTTAAAGTTTTTTTTTTAAATTTTTTTTTTTACAAAATTTTTTATGGTAAAATTTAAAAAAATCTCCCAAAAACAAAAACCAAATTTTTTTCCGTCGAATGGTGAAAACTTTTGAAGCGACAGATTTCCAGTTTTTTTTTTTAATTTTTTTTTTTTTACAAACTTGTTAGCTTTATTTTTTAGGGACAAAAAGATTTATTCTTCAAAATTTTTTATGAAAAAATTAAAAAAAAATCTCCCAAAAACAAAACCACATGTTTTTCTGGGGAAAACTTTTGAAGCGACAAATTTCCAGTAATTTCTTTTTAATTTTTTAGCTTTTACAAACCTTTTATTTCTTTCAATTTATATTATTTATGTTGCATACGCAGGAGGAAATCTTTTTTTATTTTTCAACATTTTTTTCCAAACACATTTAAATTTATTTTAACAGGTTTTTTTGCCACATAAGTGTCTTAAAATATTTAACAAATTTTTTGTATTTATTGCAAAAAGTTTAAAAAAATTTACCAAAAATTAAAACCATACATTTTTATTTCTTTCGATTGTAAGGAGAAAACATTTGCATTTCGACTACAAAATTAGCAATCCGGCAGAATGTTTAAAAAAAAAATTTTAAAACAAAACCACTAAAATTCTTAACAAAAAATATCCGCGCACAAAATCAATTTTCTTTTTTCATAAAAAATTGCAATAACAACAATTTTTCTTAATGTAGATAACTAAAAATGCCCATTGACCACAAATTCTGAGTGAAAATTAAAACAGCATCATCAAAACACTGATACATCAAAAAAAATACTTATACTTATATAAATCTCGCTTCAAAGTGGCGCTAATTTTTTCCAATAACTTTGGTAGAGTGCTTAAGAAACAAAAAGTTAACAAACATTTAATGCAAATACAAAATTAAATTTTGAAATAAAAGAATACTAACTATTAAAAACAAAACTTCATAAATTTTTTTATTTGAATCAAAAAATAAATTGAAACCTCAAACAAATAGTAGGCGTGGCAGAAAATATATATAAAAACCAACAACTAACAACCAAAAGCCATAATAAAGTACTTTAACAAAAAATACAATAAAATCAAATACAAAATGTTTAATTATCATCATCATCGGTGAGTAAAAAAAAAACCAGAAACGAAGTTATTTTATAACAAAATTTTATTTATTATTATCAAATAAAAATTTATACTGCCGACCAAAAAAAGGCTTCAAAAATTGCAGTTCGAAGTTGAGGGCTAGGGCACACTTTTTAAAGGCTTAAATCCTTTTTACTAAGCAGTTTTTAAAGGCGAATATGAGTACTATAAGCCTTAGTTCTAAGCAGCTTCTAAGGGAAAATCTAATTACTATGGCTCTGAGTACTAAGCAGTTTGTAAGTTTATATATAAGAATTTTTAAAATTAGTACTTCTTCTTTCTTTAAATGGCCATCTAACCGCCTGGGCGATTTTGACCGTCCAACATAGCTCGCCAGTCGTTTCTTCATTGCGTCAACTGGCGCCAATTGGAAACACCGCGGGATCGCAAATCGGTCTCCACTTGGTCCTTCCATCGGAGTGGTGGTCTCCCTATTCTTCCACCGGCGGGTGCCGATAAGAATACCTTCTGGGCTGGAGCATCTTCGTTCATACGCACAACGTGGCCTAGCCAGCGAAGCCGCTGTGTTTTAATTCGTTGAACTATGTCGGCGCCTGCGTAAAGTTCATACAGCTCATCATTAAATCTTCTTCGGTACTCGCCGTCGCCAACGCGTAGAGGTCCACAAATCTTTCGAAGAACCTTTCTCTGGCATACTCCCAAAGCCGCCTCATCAGCTGTTGTTAGTGTCCACGCTTCTGCAGGACGGGTATGATGAGTGCTATTTTCGTTCGTCGAGAGAGGACCTTACTTTTCAATTGCCTACTCAGTCCGAAGTAGCATTTGTTTGCAAGAGTAATTCTTGGTCGGATTTCTAGGCTAACATTATTGTTGGCGCGAATGCGCCGACTCTTTGCATGATGACAGAAGGTACTTCGTTTTGCCCTCGTTCACCACCAATCCCATTTTCTTCGCTTCTTTTTCTAATTTGGAGTAAGCAGAAGTTACGGCACGGTTGTTAAGGCCAATGATATCAATATCGTCAGCATACGCCAACACTTGAATGCTTTTATAAACTATTGTTAGAGCGCGGTGAAGTTCTGCAGATGGTATTATTTTCTCCAGCATTAAATTAAAGAAATCGCACGATAGGGGGTCATCCTGTCTGAAACCTCGTTTAGTTTCGAACGGCTCGGAGAGGTCCTTCCCAATTCTAACCGAGCTGGTGGTGTTGCTCAAGGTCATTTTGCATAGCCGTATAAGTTTTGCGGGGAAACCAAATTCAGACATAGCGGCATATAGGCAGCTCCTTTTCGTGCTATCGAAAGCGGCTTTAAAATCAACAAAGAGATGATGCGTGTCGATTCTTTTTTCACGGGTTTTTCCCAAGATTTGGCGTATTGTAAAAATCTGGTCGATGGTAGATTTACCAGGTCTAAAGCCACACTGATAAGGTCCAATCAGTCTGTTCACATCAGGCTTCAGTCTTTCGCACAATACGCTTGATAGGACCTTATATCCGATATTCAAAAGGCTGATTCCGCGATAGTTGGCGCAGTTTGCAGGATCGCCCTTCATGTGGATTGGGCAGAGAACACTTAGATTCCAATCTTCAGGCATGCATTCATCCGACCATATTCCGCGTAGAAGCTGATGCATGCCTCTTACCAGCTCCTCGCCTCCGTGTTTGAATAGCTCAGCAGACAAACCTTCAGCGCCAGCTGCTTTTTTTTTATTTTTCAATCGGGATATTGCTATTCGCACCTCATTATAGTCGGGTTGTGGAACGTCAATTCCATCATCTTCGATTGTGGGCTCGGGCTCGGCATCTTCTCTGCTTTCTTGCTCAGTTTCTCCGTTTAAAAAAGCAGCGAAGTGATCCCTCCATATTCTGAGTGCTCTCTGAACATCGGCCACCAACTCGCTGTTCTTATTCTTACAGGAGTTTGCCCCGGGTTTAAAACCTTCTGTCATTCGCCGAATTTTTTGATAGAATTTTTGGGTGGTATTTCCCTTGGCCAGCATCTCAAGCTCCTTTATTTCACGCTTTTCTGCCTCTTTTTTTCGCCCGGAAAAGCCGCCTCGCTTCCCTCTTCAACTCGCGGTAGTGTTCACACACACTCCTCGTTGCATTCGATCTCAGCGTTGCCTTGTAGGCTTTGTCCTTTCTTTTCGTTGCAGCGCAGCACTCTTCATCATCATACCAGTTGTTTCTTCGCGTTCGCCGGAATCCAATTACTTCTTCGGCTGCGGTACGGAGTGCTCCTAAAATATGATCCCGCTGCTCATGCATTCCACTAGGTTGAATTGTGCTCTCGGAGAGCAGATGTGAGAGGCAATCTGCGAAATAATTGGCGGTCTGTTACGATTGCAGCTTTTCGAAGTCTAGCTTTCCCTGCGTTTTTTGTTGCACCAGTTTTTGGTTGTATAGAGGCGGGTATGAATCTTGGCTGCTACTAGGTAGTGATCAGAGTCGATGATAGGTCCTCATATTGTGCGAACATCTAAAACACTGGAAGCATGCCGTCCGTCTATCACAACGTGGTAGATCTGGTTGTGTGTTTTCCGATTGCGGGACAGCCATGTAGCCTGATGGATCTTCTTGTGCATACGCCTAGTTCTGGATAGGGCCATGTTTGGGGCACCGGTGAAGTCGATCAGCCTTTATCCATTTGGCGAAGTCTGATCGTGGAGACTGAACTTATCGACAGTGGGGACGAACACACCCTCCTCACCCACCCTGGCGTTAAAGTCGCCAAGCACGACTTTGATATCATGACGAGGGCAACGCTCGTATGCTTCTTCCAGGCGCTCGTAGAATGCATCCTTTTCCATGTGGTTCTTCTCTTCCGTCGGTGCATGAGCGCAGATAAACGATATGGCGAAAAATCGTACTTTTATGCAGATTGCGGCGAGATGCTTGTTCACGGGTGTCAACGACAGTACTCGGTGACGGAGTCTCTCTCCCGCCACAAATCCCACACCGAATCTGCGCGTGTCTACATGCCCACTTCAGTAGATGTTGCAAGGTGTTTTTATCGCTTTTCCTCGCCCCGTCCATTGCATCTCTTGTATGGCGGTGATGTCAGCTTTTTCTTTCCTCAGCACCTCAACCAGCTAGGCAGCGGCACCGATGGGTCCCAAACCAAAAGCACAACCCGTTTCGTAGGAAGTTGAATTCAATTACACGCCCCTTGATCCAAGACAGCCGCCCGCTTGCAGCCGCACCACATGCTGATCAGACGCTGCTGTTTCAATCCCCCCAGCAAGCCCTTAAACTGATTATGTCGGAGTGGCCTTACCAGGTTGTCGCCTTCTCACATTTAGCACAGCACCAAACGGGTGTTCGGTGGTTACCCAAAGGATACTTGGACGCAAGCGCCCGGAAGAAGTGAGCTGTTTGAACCGCATGCAAAAGATTCGCTCTGGTCATTCCCAGGTCAATGGCAATCAGAAACTTTCCCAAAATGAAATTTTAAAAAAAAAACTCTGTCGTTATTAATGAAGTTTCTGATGCTTATAAGTACTTACAAAATGCTCAGCTGTCTTGCAGGGTGTGCAGACAGTTACAAGTGTGGCGCCTATCGAAATCGATAACTGCGGTGTGTTGATTATATTATGCCCTGTTTACAGTGATGTAATATGATACCAATGTAAAATAAAAATTAAAACAACTGTATATTTGGAGACTGAGGAAATTAGCGGTCTTTATAAAAAAAGTGTGTTAATTTTAGTTGCGACTAATGCTGCTTCCGGCGTTTGCTGCTATTGCTAACTTTCCCCTGCGCCATACTGCCTTTTCTTCTTTTGTTTTCTTTTTTAGTTGTGCTTTTTTTGGGGTTTTTATTCGCGCCGCAGCATCCAAAGCGGTGACTTGCAAATAATTATTGTTTTGTTATTCCATATTGTACATATTTATGCATGTATACATCAAATTGCACCCAAAAAAAAGCAGAAAACCCGACAAGTGCGCCAGACGACGACATGAAAGGCGCAAAAATAGTAGCAGCAGACAGTAAAAAATGCACAACGCAGCACCGGCAATGCAGTGCGGAAGGGCATGCAAACTAACAAATACAAATATACAAACACGACTTTTTGCTCTTTTTTCATATGCGACTGCGTATTTGTATGGAAAAAACGAGCAGGCCACCCGAATGCCAGCACATTGCCCTGACATGCGCTAACGTGCACTTATTTGTTTGTTACTTTTGTGGAACAAATTCGCATGTATGCTTTCACTGTGACGTTTGTTGTTGCTGTAGTTGACGTAGTTGTAATTTTTTGTTTGTGTGCTGTCTTCGCTGCTCAAAAGTTGGTGTTTTTTGTTTTTGGTGTACAATTTTTATGAATGAAAATTTCGAACGATTGCAGAAACGAACAACCGATAGCCGAACATGTAGCACAACCACAGCGGCAGCAGCAACAATGCGATTGCGCCTTAAGGGCGGCTACGACAGGGGCAGTGTGTGCTGGGCTCTTTTCATTGTTGCTGCTGCATCAAGAGTCACACAAAGTCAACAGCAGCATGCAGTCAAGTGTTTGCTGCTGTGGTGTTGTTCAATTTTTTCAATTTATTTGGGTGTTTTTTTTTTTTTGTTTTTTCTACCACTCATTACTCGCTTTTGCTCTAACGAATAAGCGCTTGCTTGCTTTGCACTGCATTTATTGTCCGTTGTTTTCATTTTATTACTTGCTCATCTCTTGATGCTCACACCTTAGGCGGCGCTGTTACTGCTGTCAATCAGTCAACAAAAAGCCGCAACATAAACTTACACGCCATTTCTCTGCACACCTTCTTTCTACCGACAGCAAATCAACAACAATCGTAAATATAGCTTCGTGTATCCCCACTGCCTGCGAGCGCCTCCTTCGGCTTAGCCACCCAGTCGGTGGTGCCTGCATTCCATCACCATTGCAACAATTTACAATTGTTGATTGTGTGAGCATGCATAAACCTGTATTTGCATGTGTGCGTGTTTTGATGTTGCAGTTCTTTTGTATGAGTGTACGTTTGTTGCTCTCAGTTTTTTGCTATTTTCGACGTTAAAAATGCATTCCAAGCCTATCGCAACAACACAGTCGACGCCGTCGTTAACGTTGACTGCACACAAATGCCGTTATAGTCGTTTTCTCAAGCAGCGTACTGTGGCGCGCAGAGTAAAATGTAGTGGGTAAATAGAATGTGAGACGATGATTATACGCTAAGAGCAGATTTACAAAGAAACTTTAAATCAAACTTTTACTTTCAAATATACGCCCTAATTCTAGTGTGGTAAAAGTCTTCGTTTTACCGGCAAATAAATAGTTTGGAAACTTTTACATCCTTTTGGTATTCTGCCGGCTTAAGTTGCAGTTTGATTTCGTAACCACCAAAATGGATGGTTACGTCGCGTAACCGCGAAAAATTGCACGTGTTTTGTAAATATGTTTGTGGAGAGAAAATAGCGGAAATTGTTTACACATACTAGTTTACAAGAATTAATAAACAATATAAGCACTTTTTTACACGAAGTTTCGTTCGCGTTTGCATTTTACTCTCGATTGCGCATTGTTTGTTCTTGACAGCGTTGCCATGTACGCTAGAATCGCGGTTACATGAACTGCACTGCCAACGGTTATGATTTTCGGTTCGATAATCTTCCAGGTACAAAATTACCGGCTACGCACAGAATTTACCCGATAATGGCTGAAATACGCAGAACTTTGAAACTTTAACTTTGCTCTCGCTTTACGTTGCACCAACTTTGAGCCCTTTATTTACCTTCAACCAGCAGTGTTTTGTATTTCTTACACCGCCAGCTCTTCTTTTCCGAAAGCGGTTTCTTAGGGCCACTTTCATAAAGGCGGTTAATCGTAATCGGCTGTTAATTTGACAACTAACCGTACAAAATACTTCAATTAAATCCCGGTAAGCGTTAACCGGCTTCTATCAAAGCGGCTCTTAGTATTCAGGCAATACCTGCTTCTACAATGGGGAGCCGAAAGTACTTAGCAGTTGATTTCTTAGAAATTCTAGCAGACTGCTTTGAAGTGTAGGGCAGCCTGACCTGCAAGGCAACGCCTTACTAAGTAAATTGGAGCCAGCGTCACTGTTAGTGAATGTGAAGCGCAACGGACCTTCCAACCAACCTAACCTAACCCAAACTTTAACCTTGACAGATACCAGTGGTTTCTACAAATGAGTTTCCTTTACATCTTCTCTCATATACATGAGTATCTGGAGCGCCATTTATAGTTTAAAGCCAAATTGTGTTGTTGTTTATAGTTGCTCACTATATATTTTTTATACCTTTCATAAAATATTATTATCACTTTGGTCCGATGTTTGTAAGTATGAGAAGAAGAAGAGATATACCCACCAATAAGCATACCGAAATGATCAGGGCGATGAGCTGAGTCGATTTAGCCATGTCCGTCTGTTTCTTTGTACGCAAACTAGTCCCTCAGTTTTTGAGATATGTATATTGATGAAATTTGGTATGGAGCCGCCATTTTGCATGAGATTAACATTCGTCGGAATCAGTAAGATCGGAGCAATACAACGCATAGCTCCCATACAATCGATAGTTTCGATAAATGGGTTTTGGGCTATAAATTTTGCAATTAAAAAGCTAGGAACGTAAAGTTTTGCAGGTTTGGTACTTATTATACATGTAATGTGTTTAGTGAAAATCAGCCAGATCGGACCTACATAACATGTAGTTCCCATACAATCGATAGTTTCGATAAATGGGTTTTGGGCTATAAATTTTGCAATTAAAAAGCTAGGAACGTAAAGTTTTGCAGGTTTGGTACTTATTATACATGTAATGTGTTTAGTGAAAATCAGCCAG